>OY720639.1:2393114-2993114 GCA_963169105.1 Ceriagrion tenellum | reverse complement strand
TATAATTTACGTTATTTTCATGTTAAATTTTTGAAAGAAAAGATTCGGTACCTAATACTACGAAATTAGCCGCGATATGATTGGCTTCCTGGGCAATAATTCGTTTTCTTTTCTTGGTATTAATTATTCCGGAATCCTACGTCATATCTGTGTTCGGAAGGCGCGAACAAAGACCTCGGGGTCACTTTACCGGGTGTCGCGACTGACTTTGGCGTTCAAAGGCCAGTAATTAGTGTGCCTATAACTCCCCCATCCCATCCCGCGTGTACCTATTGGACCGCTTTCCCGCAGGAGAGCGGAGAACAGCCCTCTCTGCCCCAGCGTGTGATAACCAAGGTCTCAGTTAGCTTGGCCACGCCACTGTTTGTGTCGGGCGATGTTCTGATTTTTGTCCCCAGCCTGCCTAAGAGTGCAAAGGCAGTGCAATGGCTGGGGGTGTAAAATGGGGCCCTTAGCCAGGCCAACGAGTGCGTCGGGGGCGGCTAAGGGGTTCTTTCGTGTACCAGCCGTAGTCTTCTCGACTCCCGGTCTCCAAGACCGGAAGCCATTCTCTCCGGGCCGGAACCTCGGGCCTTAGATCCCCAGGCGGGGAGGCCCCTTCGGAAAGTGGTTACGTAAGATCGGTTACCGTTGGTCGGGCCTCTCAAACGTTCCAAATCCCTGTCCCTATCACGTCGCTGATGAACCTGTGGAAGGACGTCACGAGGATGGTATTCCATTCAACACGGCCCACGGGCTGTCTTCGCTGGCTGGTACTCCTTCGGGGATCGTCCTTTCATCAAGGACACCGACTCGTCGCAATGCCAATCGGACTCTTGCAGAAGATCCCATTCTCAAGCTCTCTCCTTTGTTATCCTTGGGTGGTCGACCTTCTTCTTTGTCTGGTGGTGATCACACGATGTTGTCCTGGCTGGAACGTGAAGATTGTAGCAATGAGGATTGGCCGAATCATCAACAAAGAGTCATCGGCCAATCACGACGAAGGGCGGAATCGAAATCCGCTATTAAAGACTGGCATCATTGCTACAATTTTGAATTTTTTTTAATGATTCAATACTCTTTATGAACTCAACGGAATTTTATTAAACACTTTGGTCCCCACTAGCTAATGGGCTTCTGGCTGACTATCTTCTCATACCATATATGTATATATATATATATATATATAGTTCGTGCGAAGATTCCACGAACGTGGCAAACAATATAAAACTTCGTCACAGGGTGACACTAAGCATAAAACATATAAAAAGGAAACTCACGAGTTTAAAATTTTCGGTGGGTCGCCCGCACCTTCGTCAGTGATATCACTGATGAAGGTGCGGGCGACCCACCGAAAATTTTAAACTCGTGAGTTTCCTTTTTATATGTTTTATGCTTAGTGTCACCCTGTGACGAAGTTTTATATGTATATATATACAGACAAGGAATAGTTAATGCATTTAATTGAAGGAAAAATGCTTTACAATTAGCCCCGGATGGTTTTTTAAGTATGATTCTGACAAGTTTCTTTTGCATTATGAAAACCTTGTTCAACATTTTAGGAGATGAACCCCAGAAAACAATCCCATAAGTTGCTTTTGCCGGGAAATTTGAATTGTACATTGTCATGAGGAGGATCATATGGATACTGTGCTGCTTATAAACCTTATGCTATAAATTACAGAGCACAAATTGGAACACAGATTATTTGCATGTACTGACCAATTGCCTGTTTTGTCGAGAAAAAGACCTAAGAACTTAGAATTCTTAGTTGGCACCAGTTGGGTATTGTTTACAGTTAATATAGGAAAATTTTGGATAGGAATTTTGGATAGTTGTTCATTACCAATAAGTTAAAGTGTGTGGAACATCAAGATATTAAATTATTTTCTCTCGACTCGATTCCGTGTAATTGCACACCACTGATTAATCAGTGCAAAGCTATGAAAAGAACAATCTTAGGAGATAGTGCCTTACCTTTATTGGAATGCACTTTGAAAATCAATGCCGATTCAATATTAGTTACATTTTGTTGGCTGTCATTCGAAGTCTTTCTACGTATTCGTGGTCTTCTAAAAAGCATAAAATGATACGTTTGAGATAAACTCTTCTTCTCTGCCTCAAAACTCTATTGTCAGACACTATATTTACTCCCTTCACTACCTCCATGTCCTTAAACAACAACAATTGTAGATAAACATGAGTCTTGTACGCCGTAGGTCATTTTTCATTTGTTATTCAAAAGAAAGTCAACTAGCGCGTATTTTGAGCTTGGTAAAAAAGTTTTCTGGCGAAATTCACGACGACACAGCAGTCGAGAGGAAATAATTAAATAAAGTTCCATAATTCGCCAATTATCGCTTTGAGAATTCAGCTCATGAGCTCGATAAGCTCTTGACTGATGGATTGATGGAATGACTCATAACGGTGTGTTGCAAAAATTTCGTTTCGTCTCATATAGCGATTAACCATCTAAGATTTAAAATAACGTTATAATATTCTTTATAGTTTGGTATGTTAATGGTGATATGCCTTGAATTCGCAGCATTTAATCTTTTAAAGCTTAAAACATTTCAGATAACTTTTATTTAAGTTTATTTTTTATTCTAGTCAATGTTACTTAGCATTTCTCCTCATCTAAGCGTCTTACATGTCAATTTTGATAGGAGATAGTAATTTCGGAATGAAGAACAATTCAGCCTTTTATATTTAAAACCCAATTGAAAAGATGAAAATAAACTGATAAAATACAGTTTAGATTGGTAAACTTGAATGAGAGCTTTAAAAACGCGAAAAAAAGCTAATGGAGGCACTTGACTACGCATGTTGCGACTCATTATCATGGGATGGGGTTTCTTTTTCATCGTATTCCACATTTTCAAAGCTCCCCTTTACTTTAATCCGATTGAAGCTTCATTTTTTCCAGTCTGTTTTTATGTGGTGGAATTTAAATCTGTCAAATTGTCGTTTCATTTCGTTTCAGACCTCTGCCTTTCACTGCAAAGACATGCAAAGACACAACGTGACACTTCAGATATGGGGGCTTAATTCTAAAACGCATGATGAAAATATTCGGAGTAATAATGCCGGATATGGTTTGAAAACCAATTGGCACACATCTACTTCGTTGAAATCGATGTGTTTTCTTAAATAGATATGCATTACTCATTCACATAAGTGCATAATATATTTATCCATCTGCATCTTAGTCATCATCAACATCATCATATATATATATATATATATATATATATATATATATATATATATATATATATATATATATATATATATATATATATATATATATATAATATAAAGCTTCGTCACAGGGTGACACTAAACATAAAACATATAAAATGGAAACTCACGAGTTTAAAATTTTCGGTGGGTCGCCCGCACCTTCGTCAGTGATAGAATGAGGATTGAGGAGGAAGAACCATATAGGAGGGGCGGTGAGGGGAAGGAGCAGGTAGGAAGGGTGGGGAGGGAAGGAGCCAAAGACCTATTCGGGAGAAAGAAACAATGTAGCGAAAAGGGGGGAAAAATTAATTAATGGGAACGGTTGAGGCCAGGTGGACAGAGGGCGTTAAAATATCGGATGCAACATTGTTCTAAAGTCTTCAGACTAATTATAGTGGCTGTGGGCGGGAGGGAGGCCAGAATGGCTACATTGTAGCAGTCATCAAATTTTACATTGTGGGTGGCAGCATGTGTGGGGACAGAGAAAGAGAAGTTGGTTGAAGAGGGATTGCAAGAAGCACGGTGATTATTAATTCTGATATTGAGGGGGGTACTACAGAGCCCAATGTAAAAAGCTGTACATAATTTACAAATAAGGATATATACTATATTAGTTGTGGCACAGGAAGGGGAGGTAACAGAAGGAAGATAACGATTAACGAATTTTTTGGGTAATCGGTCTGTAATTAGAATTAAACAAGTTTTGCACCTTGGCCGGTTACAACGGGTGGCTGGAGCTTTGGAAATATTAAAAGATTTATGGAGGGGGTTAGTGGCTCTAAATATAGCAGACAAGTTCGGGGGACGTTTGTATACAACAGAGGGACATTTAGGGAATAAATTAGTAGTGGCAGGATTGCTAGAAAGTATTGGGAATAATTCTTTGAGGAGATGTTTTAGGGACTGTACGCCTGGGAAGAAAGTGGTGCAAATAGAAATATTGTTGTACTTAGGACAAGAAGTGGATTTAGGTTGGTACGGTTTTCTAAGTATTTTTTTATTTAAAAGGGATTCAGGGTAGCCCCTGCGAAGAAGAGACTGGTGTAGCTTGGAAAGAAAGCAATCAAGGGACTCCGGGTTGTTACAAATTCGATGACCTCTGATAGAAAGTGAGTATGGGAGGGAACGTTTGGTATGTGCGGGATGACAACTGCTGAAGTGAAGGTATTGCTGTTTATTAGTGGGCTTTATATGAACAGAAGTACTGAATTTACGGTTGGATAAAGCTACGTCGACATCTAGAAAGGTTATATGGGTGGAAGATATAGTAGAGGTAAATGATACAGAAGAGGAGTCATTGAGAGAGGAAATGAAGGAGTTTAGGGAGTCGATGTCATGTGTCCAAAGTAGAAAAATGTCATCTATGTAACGGAGCCACAGAAGGGGTTTAAAAGGGGCTTGGGAGAGGTAATTCTCTTCCAGAAGACCTAGAAAAAGATTGGCATAAGAAGGGCTAAAACGACTTCCCATGGCACAGCCCTTTGTTTGGAGGTAGTGAAGATCGTTGAAGGAGAAGGCATTGTGGGTAAGAATAAATTCAGAAAGTTGTAAGAGGAAGTCGGTACTGGGTATATGAGGAGTGGGGCGTTGGCTGAGAAAATGACGGATGGAACGGAGACCTTCTGAGTGGGGAATGGAAGTGTACAAGGAAGTGACATCTATAGTGGCCATCAAAAGTGGTGTATTATGTGGAAGTTTGACAGTTTTCAAATAATTTAGAAAGTGGTGTGTATCTTTAATAAATGAGGGCAGGGCATGAACTTGAGGCTGCAGATAGTGATCAACAAATGCCGAGATGCGTTCAGTAGGGGAACTGCAGGAGGAAACAATTGGACGGCCGGGGATGTTAGGTTTATGAATTTTAGGAAGGATGTAGAAATTAGGGGTTTTGGGGTGAGGAGCAGAGAGGGAGAGATGTTAACTTATTAGCAAAATCAAGAGTGGGATCTGAGGGAACAGGCCTGTAGGAGGAAGTATCTGAAAGTTGCCTTAGGGCTTCGTTTACATAGTCATTGGTGTTAAGGATAACAACCGTGGAACCTTTGTCAGCTTGGGTAATTACTATTTTGGGATTGTGGGTGAGTTGCTTGAGGGCCGCCGTTTCTTCTGGAGAGAGGTTGTGTTTGGGGTTAAGGGACTCAATGAAGGAAGGGTTGGAAATTTTAGAAAGAAGCTGGTTGGCAAAAATTTCAACTGGGTGATTAGAAGGAAGGGGTTTGGGTTCAAAAGAAGAAGTGTGTGTGTGTGTGTGTGTGTGTGTGTGTGTGTGTGTGTGTGTGTGTGTGTGTGTGTGTGTGTGTGTGTGTGTGTGTGTGTGTGTGTGTGTGTGTGTGTGTGTGTGTGTGTGTGTGTGTGTGTGTGTGTGTGTGTGTGTGTGTGTGTGTGTGTGTGTGTGTGTGTGTGTGTGTGTGTGTGTGTGTGTGTGTGTGTGTGTGTGTGTGTGTGTGTGTGTGTGTGTGTGTGTGTGTGTGTGTGTGTGTGTGTGTGTGTGTGTGTGTGTGTGTGTGTGTGTGTGTGTGTGTGTGTGTGTGTGTGTGTGTGTGTGTGTGTGTGTGTGTGTGTGTGTGTGTGTGTGTGTGTGTGTGTGTGTGTGTGTGTGTGTGTGTGTGTGTGTGTGTGTGTGTGTGTGTGTGTGTGTGTGTGTGTGTGTGTGTGTGTGTGTGTGTGTGTGTGTGTGTGTGTGTGTGTGTGTGTGTGTGTGTGTGTGTGTGTGTGTGTGTGTGTGTGTGTGTGTGTGTGTGTGTGTGTGTGTGTGTGTGTGTGTGTGTGTGTGTGTGTGTGTGTGTGTGTGTGTGTGTGTGTGTGTGTGTGTGTGTGTGTGTGTGTGTGTGTGTGTGTGTGTGTGTGTGTGTGTGTGTGTGTGTGTGTGTGTGTGTGTGTGTGTGTGTGTGTGTGTGTGTGTGTGTGTGTGTGTGTGTGTGTGTGTGTGTGTGTGTGTGTGTGTGTGTGTGTGTGTGTGTGTGTGTGTGTGTGTGTGTGTGTGTGTGTGTGTGTGTGTGTGTGTGTGTGTGTGTGTGTGTGTGTGTGTGTGTGTGTGTGTGTGTGTGTGTGTGTGTGTGTGTGTGTGTGTGTGTGTGTGTGTGTGTGTGTGTGTGTGTGTGTGTGTGTGTGTGTGTGTGTGTGTGTGTGTGTGTGTGTGTGTGTGTGTGTGTGTGTGTGTGTGTGTGTGTGTGTGTGTGTGTGTGTGTGTGTGTGTGTGTGTGTGTGTGTGTGTGTGTGTGTGTGTGTGTGTGTGTGTGTGTGTGTGTGTGTGTGTGTGTGTGTGTGTGTGTGTGTGTGTGTGTGTGTGTGTGTGTGTGTGTGTGTGTGTGTGTGTGTGTGTGTGTGTGTGTGTGTGTGTGTGTGTGTGTGTGTGTGTGTGTGTGTGTGTGTGTGTGTGTGTGTGTGTGTGTGTGTGTGTGTGTGTGTGTGTGTGTGTGTGTGTGTGTGTGTGTGTGTGTGTGTGTGTGTGTGTGTGTGTGTGTGTGTGTGTGTGTGTGTGTGTGTGTGTGTGTGTGTGTGTGTGTGTGTGTGTGTGTGTGTGTGTGTGTGTGTGTGTGTGTGTGTGTGTGTGTGTGTGTGTGTGTGTGTGTGTGTGTGTGTGTGTGTGTGTGTGTGTGTGTGTGTGTGTGTGTGTGTGTGTGTGTGTGTGTGTGTGTGTGTGTGTGTGTGTGTGTGTGTGTGTGTGTGTGTGTGTGTGTGTGTGTGTGTGTGTGTGTGTGTGTGTGTGTGTGTGTGTGTGTGTGTGTGTGTGTGTGTGTGTGTGTGTGTGTGTGTGTGTGTGTGTGTGTGTGTGTGTGTGTGTGTGTGTGTGTGTGTGTGTGTGTGTGTGTGTGTGTGTGTGTGTGTGTGTGTGTGTGTGTGTGTGTGTGTGTGTGTGTGTGTGTGTGTGTGTGTGTGTGTGTGTGTGTGTGTGTGTGTGTGTGTGTGTGTGTGTGTGTGTGTGTGTGTGTGTGTGTGTGTGTGTGTGTGTGTGTGTGTGTGTGTGTGTGTGTGTGTGTGTGTGTGTGTGTGTGTGTGTGTGTGTGTGTGTGTGTGTGTGTGTGTGTGTGTGTGTGTGTGTGTGTGTGTGTGTGTGTGTGTGTGTGTGTGTGTGTGTGTGTGTGTGTGTGTGTGTGTGTGTGTGTGTGTGTGTGTGTGTGTGTGTGTGTGTGTGTGTGTGTGTGTGTGTGTGTGTGTGTGTGTGTGTGTGTGTGTGTGTGTGTGTGTGTGTGTGTGTGTGTGTGTGTGTGTGTGTGTGTGTGTGTGTGTGTGTGTGTGTGTGTGTGTGTGTGTGTGTGTGTGTGTGTGTGTGTGTGTGTGTGTGTGTGTGTGTGTGTGTGTGTGTGTGTGTGTGTGTGTGTGTGTGTGTGTGTGTGTGTGTGTGTGTGTGTGTGTGTGTGTGTGTGTGTGTGTGTGTGTGTGTGTGTGTGTGTGTGTGTGTGTGTGTGTGTGTGTGTGTGTGTGTGTGTGTGTGTGTGTGTGTGTGTGTGTGTGTGTGTGTGTGTGTGTGTGTGTGTGTGTGTGTGTGTGTGTGTGTGTGTGTGTGTGTGTGTGTGTGTGTGTGTGTGTGTGTGTGTGTGTGTGTGTGTGTGTGTGTGTGTGTGTGTGTGTGTGTGTGTGTGTGTGTGTGTGTGTGTGTGTGTGTGTGTGTGTGTGTGTGTGTGTGTGTGTGTGTGTGTGTGTGTGTGTGTGTGTGTGTGTGTGTGTGTGTGTGTGTGTGTGTGTGTGTGTGTGTGTGTGTGTGTGTGTGTGTGTGTGTGTGTGTGTGTGTGTGTGTGTGTGTGTGTGTGTGTGTGTGTGTGTGTGTGTGTGTGTGTGTGTGTGTGTGTGTGTGTGTGTGTGTGTGTGTGTGTGTGTGTGTGTGTGTGTGTGTGTGTGTGTGTGTGTGTGTGTGTGTGTGTGTGTGTGTGTGTGTGTGTGTGTGTGTGTGTGTGTGTGTGTGTGTGTGTGTGTGTGTGTGTGTGTGTGTGTGTGTGTGTGTGTGTGTGTGTGTGTGTGTGTGTGTGTGTGTGTGTGTGTGTGTGTGTGTGTGTGTGTGTGTGTGTGTGTGTGTGTGTGTGTGTGTGTGTGTGTGTGTGTGTGTGTGTGTGTGTGTGTGTGTGTGTGTGTGTGTGTGTGTGTGTGTGTGTGTGTGTGTGTGTGTGTGTGTGTGTGTGTGTGTGTGTGTGTGTGTGTGTGTGTGTGTGTGTGTGTGTGTGTGTGTGTGTGTGTGTGTGTGTGTGTGTGTGTGTGTGTGTGTGTGTGTGTGTGTGTGTGTGTGTGTGTGTGTGTGTGTGTGTGTGTGTGTGTTATTATTATTATTATTATTATTATTATTATTATTATTATTATTATTATTAAAGGGACTGTAGGGGCTTTGGTTTATGCTCTCATCGTCACCTTTTTTTATTTTTTCATTCATTCATTCATTCATTTCTTTATTTATTTATTCATTCATTTATTTCGGTTTTCATTGACAGTCCCCTTGTTGTTCGTCTCACTGCTCCCGCAACGGTGGTTCGACCAGGGGGACGGGCGTCAGGAGGGTCGATCCGAAGGGGCTGGGTACCGCAACCTCTCGACCCCGAGTCCCGCCGCCCAAAAGTCCCCTCGACTCACCACCGAAGCTGAGCAATGACGGAACGTATTGTTGCTATGTAGATCCTTTTCACGTCTCTGTGGCCCTCGTGGTCATCCTTCCATCCAGAGGGCTTCGTTGAAGCGTCCTTCCCGTGTTAGCAGAATGTTGTTCTCTGTCCAGTTGTAGAAGAAGTCCTCTGGAGATCCGGCTTGTTCGTGGTAGGCTTTTTCCTTTTCGATTCTTCGTTTTAGTCTTTCGGTGAATTCTGCTAAGTAGTCTGTATCTGCCTTTTTATTCCTTTGAATTAATGTGTATTCGTCGTAAATAGTGCTTTTTGCGAGGGTTAGGATGTAATTTGAAAATAGGAGGCCTTTTGATGAGCTTTGTTGTCTTCTCGGTGGAAACCCGGCGTAAAGATCGTTTTTCGTTAGGATGGACTTTTGGGTCAGTTGTTTTATGATTTTACTGGCCACCTTCCAGAGGCGCTTCGCCTTCCAGCAGTCGAAGATTATATGCCAGGTGTCGGCTGTGGTGTCGGGGCACCACGGGCAGTCGTCTCTCTCCTTGAGCCTTGCGTTCTCGAGGAAGGGGCCGTTTGCAATGGCGTCGTGTGCCACTCTCCATGCCGTGTCGGAGTCTCTTCCCATGCATGGCCACGTTCGCAGTGATTTCCAGTGTACTTTTTCATTGGTGATTGCCCCTTTCAATGGCCATTTGTTATTGTTGCCGTTGTACAGTATTTGTTTGTATATCTCGGACTTTTTGAGAGGCAGTTTAGTTAGTCGTTTGCTCACTGCATTAAGTATGTAGGGAGGAGGTGTGTTGCTGCGGGTCAGGGTTTGGTGGAAGTCACTTTTTTGATTGTCTTCGTTGACTATTGTCTGCACGTTCCAACTATTGATCATGCCGGTGTAAAACTGTTTTATGTTATGGCTGTATTGTTCTTGTAGTGCGTGTGATCGTAATAAGTTCGTGACTCTCGCTGCCAGCTGACGCCATGGGGCATTTTGGTCGCCCAAGAGGAGGGCCTGAGATCTTTGGAAGCGGAAGGCTTGAATTCTCGCTGCGAGGTCTACGAGGCCTAGGCCTCCTTCCTTCACTGGTGATGATACCGTTTGTTTATTTACCCAGTGTTTTCTGTTGTTCCATACGAAGTTGGTTAGTTCCGATTGCAATTGTTTTAGTGTTGACGGCTGTGGGGTGTAGGTTTGGAGGAGGTGCCACACTTGAGGAGCTATGTATTTATTGCAGACTCTAGCTCTGCCAGTTAGAGATAAGGAATGGGCTCTGGGGGTCCAGGTGTTTATGGCATTGCGGATCTTGCCGCGGATTATTTCCTCGATCCATTGGGACTCTAGGGCGTCGGTGTTGGCAATGTACGATCCCAGTACCTTTAAGATGTCGTTGGTCCATTGAATCGGTAATGGAGCATCTTCCCTGTTACTCCATGAGCCCGCCCATAGTCCCATACACTTGTCTAGGTTGAGGTCTGCTCCCGAAGCTGCTGAAAATGTACGGAATGTGGGGATGATTTTCACGAGGTCCTCGTTCTGAGAAGTGAGGATGGCTACGTCGTCCGCGTATGCTGTAACTGTTATTTTCCGGTTCATCGGGGGTGAAAAGGTGACTCCTGTGAGTGCGGCGTTGATGGATCTTAAAAACGGGTCTATGGCGATAGAGTACAGTGGTCCGGAAAGTGGGCATCCCTGTCTAATTCCTTTTTCAAAAGCGATGGGTCCGGTGAGTGCGTTGCCGACTTTGACGTGGCATTGTGCCTTATTGTAGATTGTGCGGAGCATTCTGAGCATGTTGTCTCCGAGGCCCAGTTTCCTGAAAGTTTTGAAGAGGTAGTTATGGCTGATGACATCGAAAGCCTTCCTTTGGTCCAGGAGTACTACGGCGAGAGGGATCGATTCCAAATTTGCTATTTTGATCGAGTCTCGTATGACGGATACGTTGTCCAAGATGGACCTGCCCGGAGTGCAGTACGACTGTTCTTCTGTTATGGCGGTGTCCATTGAAAGGGTTATTCGTTGCGCTAGGGTTTTGGCTATTATTTTGTAATCCGTATTGAGTACTGAGATTGGCCTCCAGTTTGTCAAGATTGATTTGTCACCTCCTTTTGGAAGGAGAGAGATGACCGCTGTCCTAGTTGTTCGTGGAAGCGTTTCTGTCTTAGAGGCATGTGCTATCATATTCAGGAAGGGTATTTTGAGTGTGGGCCAAAATTCTTGGAAAAATTCGACTGTTAAGCCGTCCATTCCGGGAGTTTTATTGGGTTTCAGTGATTGGAGTGCGTCAAAGTATTCGTTAGATGTTATTTCCTGTTCTAAACTTTCGGCTTGAGCCTGTTCTATTGGTTCGATGAATTGGAGTATGTGTACTGTGCTTTTTTCAGTTTCTTCGTTATCTTCTGCCTTTGTGTGGTTATTAGAAAAAGTCTGTTTGATGTGCCGTAAGATATCGGTTCTGTCGTTTGTTATTCTTCCCTCTATATTGAGCTCCTGTATATCTTCTCTGTTCCTTTTTGTTGACCATTTTGCTAATTTTAAGGATGCTGGTGCATCCGCCTCCACTAGAGAAGTCCATCCCTCCATGGCTAAGATTTTTTCTGCGTCTATTCTATATTTTTCTTCCAAGTCTTGTTCGTTCGTGTAGGGGTTCTTTGCCATCTTGCTGTACAGTACGGTGTATTCCTTGATCTTCTGCTTTATTTCTTCCCAGTGATGCGATGGGTTTTTGGATGCGTTGGTGGTGCTGTAATGCGAGATTATGTCTGCCATGAAGGATTTGAAATCGGCTCTTTGGAGTAGGGTGTTGTTAAATTTCCAGTAAGGCGGTGGGATCGTCTTTTTGCCTATGTCTATTTCTGCCCGTAGTGCGTGATGGTCTGAGAAGGACTTTAATATTGCTATTGAGTTGATCCGTGAACTGTTTTCTTTGTCGATGTATAACCGGTCTAAACGTGATGTGGCATTCGGAGAGTGGAAGGTATGTCCAGGCTCGTTCGGGTGATTGATTGACCAGGCGTCTTCGAGGGTGTGTTTGCCGATGAGGTTCTTGAAGGATTTCATTAGTTTTGGGTTCCTGGAAGTAGTGGAGGATCTATCTTTTTGCGCCAGCGTGATATTGAAGTCTCCTGCTAGAATGGTGGTGAGTTTCCTTGGGTCCAGAGGTGAGGGAAGGTTTTCCAGGGCGTGGTCTACTGTGCTGATGACTCGGTGATGTTTGTCTATTTCTTGCGGTCCGTAGTAGCAGAAGATGTGGATGACTTGAGAGGGTGAGGCTATTTGTTGAAGAGTTATTAGCTGCACGAAACCTGGGAAGATGATTTCTGACGTGGTGGTGAAGCAGGTGGTTAGGTGCGTCTTGAGACCTATTGCGGTGCCAGTAAAAGGGGATTCCGGGCCATTGAAGTGAAAGTGGTAATTTGGCAGCAGTCCTTCAAGTGGTGGTTTGTCTGTATTTGCTTCTTGAATCAAGATTACGTCCGGTTGGTGTAACTGAATAAAACTCACCATTAATGCCCACTTTGATTTGCTTCTTAGGGAACGTGCGTTGATTGAGATAATGACTATTGTGTCCATTCCGCGTGGGAGAGAGAGAGAAGGAAGCAGAGATAGAAGGAAACGTATAAAAGAAGTGTGACGGATGAGTGTTTAGGTGACATTTTCTGATTTTAGTGATTATTGACTTTCTTCTGCACTTATTACACTGTCTTTTTCGATGGCCCGGACTGTGGTTTTCAAAGCGTTCTTTAGTCTGGTTATTCGTGTCGCGAGAGCTCTGGTGGGCCGTGCGGATTCCGCTAGCTGGAGGAGAGAAATTAATTCGCATGTTTCTCGGGTGAACCTCCGGCTCAGTTTGAAGGGGTCTTTGTGTCCCTTCACTTCGGTTAGGAACTCGACGAAATTATCGAAGGTTATTGACAGTCCATCTTGCCTCTGAGTGAAAATGCTTTTTATTAGGACTAGATCTTCCGGGTCGATGACACTACTTTTTCGCATTTCTTTTTCCGAGGTGGCGATCATCTTAAATTGTTTGCTGGACTCCTTCCGATTCTTTTTCCTCTTCGCGGCAACACTGGGGTCTTGCGTTGAGTTTTCCGTGTCGGAGGAGGAACAGGACGTGATCACGAAATCTCGATGAGATGGTGACGAGGACGGCAGAGGTTTGTCTTGATTCGGCGGCACGGCGGTGGGAAGGTTTTGAGTCAGCGGGGAGGAGAGGGTGGGAGGGGTCGGAGAGAGTGCGAGGAACGGCGAAGGTGAATCTGCAATGGATGAAGCTTGAGCCGGGTTGTTTGTTTCGGGGGGGGAGGGTGGGTGAGAGTGGCTAACTCGCGGCAGAGGCGAGTCCTTCGCTGAGTCGGCCTCGGGTGCAAGTGGGAGGGGGGGTGAGGCTGGGAGGTGTGAAGCCTCAGCGCTCGCCGCGTGTGAGCCATCTGACTTTTCTATTGCGGGAGCGAGTGTTTTTTCCTCTTCTTGAGCGCTTTTGTTCGGTGTCGAAACTGGAGCATTCGGCTGGGATTCCACGGTGGTGTGGGAGACGGCACAGTCATTTGTTGGGTCTTGCATCATTCGCCGCTTCTCTTCTGTTTCCTTTCCCGTAATCGACGTTTCAGCGGCTATCCTTTCGTGTTCTTGCGGATTATGTGGCACGGTGTTTTCGGATTGTTCGCATTCTGCGGCTAGATGTCCCGGGTTTTTGCATTTGTAACATATGGTATCATCGAAGTTTAAATAAATACGATGCAGTTTCCCGTCTATTGTAACTAAGTAGGAGTCGGGAAGTGCCACATTTGGTTGTCTTAAGATGTATAATTGCCTCCTGAAACTTTGTATGTGTCTATACCCTTCCCGATGTGCACTAATGTGTAAGTTGACCATTTGGCTTACGGGTTTTGCGCCGTGAGAAATTAATGAAATTAAGTCTTCGTTCTTGACTTCGGGGGGGACGTTGCTAAAGACGAGTCTTTCCGCCGGAGCTACCATTCGTCTAGCTTGAATGAAGGCTTCTCCTATGGTGACACCGCCGTGTTCGCTCATGAAAAGGTTTAATAGTTGTTCAGATTTTAGGTATATACACACTCGTTTGTTTGACAGTTTCGTGGCATGTGTTATGGAGCTTCCCCCTCCCATCAGGTCTCCAACGGCGTACACGTAATCTGCGATGGGTGTGTCTTCAATGGCGGGGAGAATGATTGCTAGTTTTTGGTTCGGCTTATTTGGGTCAGGGTGGAAATTGTGAGTGGGGTGCGGTGAGGCGGAGTGGGGAGGATAAGTGGTTCTATTGAATTTGGCGGTCGTTCGACTCATCTGCCCAGTCTGCTGGCCGGGGGAGGGAGAGGCGGCTACCGAGGAGTAGAGGAGAGCTCTGTTTAATGCCGGACTTTTGCTTGTGATTGTTGACTCTAGGGTGGATGACGTCGGTGCTGAGTTATTGATCGGTGCCTGGTTATTGATCGTCGTCGTTGGAGCATTTATTACCTGTAGTTTACCGGAGTTTCTTCGTAAGATGGTAGGCGAAGAGTTATTTTCCGTAGTTTTTGAGAATGGTTGTGGTGAAGAAGTAGCAAGTTGATCCCCCTGATGTTTGGAAGTGGTCGGTACGTTGGTCCATGTGGCTGCGGGCTGTCCGGTTGGTGCGTCTTTGGAGATCGGAGATGTGGTGGCTGGTGGTACTTTGGTAGCTGGTAAACCTGGATCGTTGGGGGGCTGGCCCCTCTGTGGAGTCCCCGGAGTCCCCTCCATGTCCCCGCCGGATCCGAAGACCGGCAAGGAGCGAGAAGAAGACGTCCGCCGCAACAAACCGCTGAACTGCTACGTGAGCGTAAACACACTAGAAAAGGTAACTTTCGGGAGCACTGTCGAGACACGTCCGTCCGCTACGAGGTCTGGTGTGTGTGTGTGTGTGTGTGTGTGTGTGTGTGTGTGTGTGTGTGTGTGTGTGTGTGTGTGTGTGTGTGTGTGTGTGTGTGTGTGTGTGTGTGTGTGTGTGTGTGTGTGTGTGTGTGTGTGTGTGTGTGTGTGTGTGTGTGTGTGTGTGTGTGTGTGTGTGTGTGTGTGTGTGTGTGTGTGTGTGTGTGTGTGTGTGTGTGTGTGTGTGTGTGTGTGTGTGTGTGTGTGTGTGTGTGTGTGTGTGTGTGTGTGTGTGTGTGTGTGTGTGTGTGTGTGTGTGTGTGTGTGTGTGTGTGTGTGTGTGTGTGTGTGTGTGTGTGTGTGTGTGTGTGTGTGTGTGTGTGTGTGTGTGTGTGTGTGTGTGTGTGTGTGTGTGTGTGTGTGTGTGTGTGTGTGTGTGTGTGTGTGTGTGTGTGTGTGTGTGTGTGTGTGTGTGTGTGTGTGTGTGTGTGTGTGTGTGTGTGTGTGTGTGTGTGTGTGTGTGTGTGTGTGTGTGTGTGTGTGTGTGTGTGTGTGTGTGTGTGTGTGTGTGTGTGTGTGTGTGTGTGTGTGTGTGTGTGTGTGTGTGTGTGTGTGTGTGTGTGTGTGTGTGTGTGTGTGTGTGTGTGTGTGTGTGTGTGTGTGTGTGTGTGTGTGTGTGTGTGTGTGTGTGTGTGTGTGTGTGTGTGTGTGTGTGTGTGTGTGTGTGTGTGTGTGTGTGTGTGTGTGTGTGTGTGTGTGTGTGTGTGTGTGTGTGTGTGTGTGTGTGTGTGTGTGTGTGTGTGTGTGTGTGTGTGTGTGTGTGTGTGTGTGTGTGTGTGTGTGTGTGTGTGTGTGTGTGTGTGTGTGTGTGTGTGTGTGTGTGTGTGTGTGTGTGTGTGTGTGTGTGTGTGTGTGTGTGTGTGTGTGTGTGTGTGTGTGTGTGTGTGTGTGTGTGTGTGTGTGTGTGTGTGTGTGTGTGTGTGTGTGTGTGTGTGTGTGTGTGTGTGTGTGTGTGTGTGTGTGTGTGTGTGTGTGTGTGTGTGTGTGTGTGTGTGTGTGTGTGTGTGTGTGTGTGTGTGTGTGTGTGTGTGTGTGTGTGTGTGTGTGTGTGTGTGTGTGTGTGTGTGTGTGTGTGTGTGTGTGTGTGTGTGTGTGTGTGTGTGTGTGTGTGTGTGTGTGTGTGTGTGTGTGTGTGTGTGTGTGTGTGTGTGTGTGTGTGTGTGTGTGTGTGTGTGTGTGTGTGTGTGTGTGTGTGTGTGTGTGTGTGTGTGTGTGTGTGTGTGTGTGTGTGTGTGTGTGTGTGTGTGTGTGTGTGTGTGTGTGTGTGTGTGTGTGTGTGTGTGTGTGTGTGTGTGTGTGTGTGTGTGTGTGTGTGTGTGTGTGTGTGTGTGTGTGTGTGTGTGTGTGTGTGTGTGTGTGTGTGTGTGTGTGTGTGTGTGTGTGTGTGTGTGTGTGTGTGTGTGTGTGTGTGTGTGTGTGTGTGTGTGTGTGTGTGTGTGTGTGTGTGTGTGTGTGTGTGTGTGTGTGTGTGTGTGTGTGTGTGTGTGTGTGTGTGTGTGTGTGTGTGTGTGTGTGTGTGTGTGTGTGTGTGTGTGTGTGTGTGTGTGTGTGTGTGTGTGTGTGTGTGTGTGTGTGTGTGTGTGTGTGTGTGTGTGTGTGTGTGTGTGTGTGTGTGTGTGTGTGTGTGTGTGTGTGTGTGTGTGTGTGTGTGTGTGTGTGTGTGTGTGTGTGTGTGTGTGTGTGTGTGTGTGTGTGTGTGTGTGTGTGTGTGTGTGTGTGTGTGTGTGTGTGTGTGTGTGTGTGTGTGTGTGTGTGTGTGTGTGTGTGTGTGTGTGTGTGTGTGTGTGTGTGTGTGTGTGTGTGTGTGTGTGTGTGTGTGTGTGTGTGTGTGTGTGTGTGTGTGTGTGTGTGTGTGTGTGTGTGTGTGTGTGTGTGTGTGTGTGTGTGTGTGTGTGTGTGTGTGTGTGTGTGTGTGTGTGTGTGTGTGTGTGTGTGTGTGTGTGTGTGTGTGTGTGTGTGTGTGTGTGTGTGTGTGTGTGTGTGTGTGTGTGTGTGTGTGTGTGTGTGTGTGTGTGTGTGTGTGTGTGTGTGTGTGTGTGTGTGTGTGTGTGTGTGTGTGTGTGTGTGTGTGTGTGTGTGTGTGTGTGTGTGTGTGTGTGTGTGTGTGTGTGTGTGTGTGTGTGTGTGTGTGTGTGTGTGTGTGTGTGTGTGTGTGTGTGTGTGTGTGTGTGTGTGTGTGTGTGTGTGTGTGTGTGTGTGTGTGTGTGTGTGTGTGTGTGTGTGTGTGTGTGTGTGTGTGTGTGTGTGTGTGTGTGTGTGTGTGTGTGTGTGTGTGTGTGTGTGTGTGTGTGTGTGTGTGTGTGTGTGTGTGTGTGTGTGTGTGTGTGTGTGTGTGTGTGTGTGTGTGTGTGTGTGTGTGTGTGTGTGTGTGTGTGTGTGTGTGTGTGTGTGTGTGTGTGTGTGTGTGTGTGTGTGTGTGTGTGTGTGTGTGTGTGTGTGTGTGTGTGTGTGTGTGTGTGTGTGTGTGTGTGTGTGTGTGTGTGTGTGTGTGTGTGTGTGTGTGTGTGTGTGTGTGTGTGTGTGTGTGTGTGTGTGTGTGTGTGTGTGTGTGTGTGTGTGTGTGTGTGTGTGTGTGTGTGTGTGTGTGTGTGTGTGTGTGTGTGTGTGTGTGTGTGTGTGTGTGTGTGTGTGTGTGTGTGTGTGTGTGTGTGTGTGTGTGTGTGTGTGTGTGTGTGTGTGTGTGTGTGTGTGTGTGTGTGTGTGTGTGTGTGTGTGTGTGTGTGTGTGTGTGTGTGTGTGTGTGTGTGTGTGTGTGTGTGTGTGTGTGTGTGTGTGTGTGTGTGTGTGTGTGTGTGTGTGTGTGTGTGTGTGTGTGTGTGTGTGTGTGTGTGTGTGTGTGTGTGTGTGTGTGTGTGTGTGTGTGTGTGTGTGTGTGTGTGTGTGTGTGTGTGTGTGTGTGTGTGTGTGTGTGTGTGTGTGTGTGTGTGTGTGTGTGTGTGTGTGTGTGTGTGTGTGTGTGTGTGTGTGTGTGTGTGTGTGTGTGTGTGTGTGTGTGTGTGTGTGTGTGTGTGTGTGTGTGTGTGTGTGTGTGTGTGTGTGTGTGTGTGTGTGTGTGTGTGTGTGTGTGTGTGTGTGTGTGTGTGTGTGTGTGTGTGTGTGTGTGTGTGTGTGTGTGTGTGTGTGTGTGTGTGTGTGTGTGTGTGTGTGTGTGTGTGTGTGTGTGTGTGTGTGTGTGTGTGTGTGTGTGTGTGTGTGTGTGTGTGTGTGTGTGTGTGTGTGTGTGTGTGTGTGTGTGTGTGTGTGTGTGTGTGTGTGTGTGTGTGTGTGTGTGTGTGTGTGTGTGTGTGTGTGTGTGTGTGTGTGTGTGTGTGTGTGTGTGTGTGTGTGTGTGTGTGTGTGTGTGTGTGTGTGTGTGGAAAGCACCATTATGAGCGAAAGGCAACAAAATGATCGCGTATTTAGAGAATTTATAAACGTCTTAAGCATGAAACAATTCGTTATGCAAACTCTTCGATCTGTTCTAAACTATCGCAATCAAAAATCACGTACCAAGTGTGGCGGTGCCAACCGTTTCCGTGACACGAGGGAGGAAGGGATTGTTTCCTTCAAATGAGATTCCGATCCGCTTTATAAATGTCTCTCAACCATTCTGAGGGACATTATGGAAAAAAACAGTATTACGATTTATCATTATAAAAAGTTGCTGCTTTTCACCATCACATTTTAAGCGCGGACGCTGATGTTGCGATAGGAGCAGAAAGTTGGCTGTCAAGTGAAATCGCGGATACCGGAATCTCTCCAAAATCATGTTCAGCATATGTAAATGACCGAGCAGCAAGAACAGGAAGGAGGTGAGTTTATCGCTGTTAAAGAGGAGATCGTTAGCAGAGCAGAGAACTATTCCAGAGAATGACGAAGACATTGTATGGTGTTCCATTGAGGGATGATAAAAACGAAACCAGATCCAAGCTTATAGTTTCGTTTCTGGAACGAAACTGTTGGCTTTCAATTTGAATATATTTTCGGTTCAGAATGAAACTCAATGTACGGCTTGACCGTGGTCTTGTTAACGGATCGAAAGTAGAAATTTGAACGAAATATAACGTTCCGGAACCTTTCCATCTTTTGAATAGTTTCAGTTGAAATGAAGTGGTGGATGGAGTTTCAGTTCGCGCTCCGGTTCCGGGCCCAACCGGAACTCATATCAGGGATTCTATCTTTCCATTGCTGCTATTCCTTCACCTACTTGCTCAACAACATCGTAAACAATGGGAATCCGTATGGTATACCAACCAAGTAAGCTTGAAAACAGCGCAACAATGGAACTATCGAAAACATAACACCACAGCGAACCTCTTATGCGTCTCAACAACAGGTAACTTTAGCATCAGGAACGTATAAAAACAAGAAACAGTGTGAAGTATAATTAATTCCGAGGTGGTAAGGAGTTTAATATTTGAAATAGGACTTTTTGGAATCTCCATGATCTGAGAAAAAGGTTTTATTGGATATTTTCAAAGTATTTCCTTTAACTGAAAATTATTAATCCCATTAATAATAGCGATCCACAATTTCACGATATCCATCGATCATATCTTTAACCTGATTCATAGTTTTTTCATCGACTTCAAACGTAATAAAAAATTGAAACAAATAAGCAAGCTAAACTTACAAAAATAATTTTTTTTAATCTAAAAAAAAACTATCTTAACATCGTAATAAAAAAGGAAAAATAATATTTTCTCAAGTGAATGAAACTTGAGCTGAAGTCGGAAAAAGTCGACGATATTCGATTTTTTCTACTTCAGTTCAAGTCGGCTAGTGTATCGACCAGTCGACTTTCAAAGTCGGAGCTTCCAATGTCGAAGTCTAAAGTCGACTTTTGCGGAATGATTGCGGAACCAGTCCTTAAGGCGCGCGCCCGGCAACTTGGGTCGCATGCGCTCCCTCTAGGTGTCGTGTCTCGGAAACTCATAATCATTAGTCGTCTGCTTTTGGAGGTCCTTGGTTTCCTCCATCTCTCTCTCTCTCTCTGTCCCATCCAGCTCTTCTTCCTATCTTCAAATGGTCTTTAAGAATTTTCTTCCTTCTTTTATTCTCTCCAACACCTCTTCGTTCCTAACCCTATCTTAGACCACTCGTGATTGATGAGCACTTTCCTGCAAATCCACATTTCTTAACTCTCTCTCTTTCCTTTTTCTCTCCTTTTCCGTCATCCTCCACGTTTACCCGCCATACAAAAACATACTCCAAACAAAACACTTGACGATTCTCTTCTTCAGTTCCAGCTCCATTTTACTAGTTAGTATAGCCTTTTTCTTCTTAAATGCCTCCTTAGCCATAACAATTCTTGCTCTTATCTGGGAAACTACTCCGCAAAAATGGAAAATACTCAATATGGAGCATGTAAAAAATATGATTAAACGATTTTAATAACAGAAAAAGAGTTAATAACACCCGAGTGGTCCGTAATCGTCATGAATGACCGGAAAACAGGAAAATATGGCGCATTTTAATATATTTAGGTGCGATGCGGTGCGTCTTCTCCTTTTCCAATGGCAATCTTTAAAATATTTTATTTCCCAACCCAATGGCACCAATCCAGGGTATGTTCCAAAACAAATCCGGGTTTCCGAAAAATAAGGATCGCTCCTGTATAGTGTGTCACGCCAGGGCGCCGCAAGTTTTGACTCGGCGTGGCCAAATTTGCCGGCGTCGCGGCGCCCATCTCTGCTGCTCACAGTATGCACAACGTACAGACACAACAGGTAGACGACACAGGGACCTGTTGGGCCCACTCATGCGCACGAATCCCCTCCCCCCCCCCCCATTCACTTTGGCCATCGACCGATCAATTCCCGGCACAATTTCTTCGTACTCAACAGCTTCATCTCCGGCATCACTCTCCTCGGGATGCCAGCCGAAATGTACGTCTACGGCACTCAGTTCTGGATCATCGTGCTGCCAGTGCTGCTCTCATCAGTCGGCACAGGCGTGCTCTTTGTGCCCGTTTACCACCAACTGCAGTTGACTTCCACGTATGAGGTGAGGTATTCTATTCTCGATGCTTGGCTGACATTTTCTCGTCGCGCCTCTAATAATTACTCATCGGTTATTCTTCTTTCCTTATTATTTTCAGTATTTTTCGCTCCGATTTGACTCCAAAGTACGAAAGCTGGGATCACTTCTGTACGTCATTAATAACGTGAGTGGATGAATAATAACACTATTATTAATGGACGAAATCCTTTCCATTTAAAAAGAGATGCCTGTTGAGAGAAACCAACCTAGCGAGCAGCAGCTGCAGCAGGAGGCTGGGGCATTTGCACGCGGGCGTCTCCAATGCTTCGAATTCTCTCCATTTCGATTGAACTTTCACGATGAAAACATATTTGTGTATTTTGGCGATTTTTCAACTTTCGAAGTCATCTTATGCCTTTCAAGCATGACCCGAGGGTGTGAGGACATATACGAGGGACAAGTTATTGTTTCAACCTCCGATGGGTCACACGTAAAAGACAAGTGGATATTTAAAAAATATTTTATCACTAAATGTTATGCACACTTATGGTTACTTTTCGACATACTCACATGGACAATTGAGACATTTGTCGTATCTTCAGACAAGCTTTACATTTACCCTGTTCATATAATGTTGCCGCCAATGAATTTGAATGAGTCTACAAATGAGAGTTATCATTCAACATTTTTGTGACCCAGCGGAGCACAAATGTTTTCGAAGCTTAAATGTTCTGTAAATGATAGAGAGTGCTGATGTTGAAACTTCCTGGAAATTCCAGAGACAAAGTCTTATGGTCAACCTACGCTTTTCTCAAACCACTCCGTCGACTTGTTGAACAAGGTAGCGACAGGCTTGCGTTATTGACACCCCTTAGTCATGCACATCAGGTCGTCCATCTTTAAATTTTCGAAACCATTCGCGCGCAAAACTATCACTGATAACATCTTCTCCATACACTCGGCCTGTCGCTTGTCCGGCGTTTATGATGTGCAAACGGAGATCGAAAAAAAACCTCCCTCGTATATACATTGAAAAAATTGCATATCTATTTCTTTAAACACCATGGAGCGAGCGTCACCTGTGTTGAGAAAGATAGAATACTTCTCTTTTTGCAATATTATACACAGTGAATTGGACTTTGATAATTTTTGATAAACATATTTACGAAATTTTCGGAATTTCAAGTAGTGAATTGACTAGCGTTTTCATACGGTCGTTATCGCTCTTCCCTTTTTCGGATGTGCTTCCTTGCCGACGCGGATTGCTCCTCCCACTTATAAATAAGGGGGATCGTTTGCGAACGAACGGGTCCGAAGGAACCGGTCCTTGAACTGAACGGAAGGACCGACTTCTACGGAACGACCGTTCGTTTCGTTATTTTCACTCCTTTCGTTCCTTTAGGTCCTCGGATGGAAAACGCAATTTTACGTCTTTTTTCTCCAAATTCGAGAAAATTAATTTTGAAAATGTGTATATGCGTCGTAAGATTGCACATAAATCCTGAAGTGAAAAAAATACGAAAAACAACAAAATTTTAAAAGGTTGTAAAAATGTTATGTTTAAAAATTTGGCGACACAATGGCTATTCAAACACAAACGCTTTGTAAGTTTTAAGTAGGATATGCATTGGGCTGTCCAATAAATATTCTACGTAAAACTTACAAAGCTTTTATAAACTCCTGAAAATTGTGGAAAACTTTTACAAAGTTAATGCTGAAAATACGGAACTTATTTTAGTTCCCAAAACTAATGACAGCTAGTCAATATTTCATATCGGTATTTTTGGTACATACAATGGGCCTGAAGTTCTCCAGAAATCCTTTTATTCAATCTCTTTTACTTTTAAAAACAATGTCATTATTTTGATATAAAGTAATACTCTGATGATTAAGTTATAACTACTGGTGAACGATAACGTAACGACTAATTTATTTAATGTCGTTTTCTTTGTTGACTTTTGAATATCGACGAGATATCGCGCCATCATGCCGTGACTTTAGGTCCGCTTAGAGGTCCTTGGGGCCGATCTGGCTGGACAAACTATTTCAAATAAAACATACTGGTTGAAAATAAACCGAACTAATGCAGATTATAAAAACGTTTTTGTACAACAATGTAACATATTTCTCGACAGTGATATCACTTGCTGGAGCAGGAGAAGGGAAGGGAAGGGGTGGGAAGGGGTGGGAAGGGGTGGGAAGGGGTGGAAGAGAAAACCCCAAGTATTGTTAAGGCGTTAACTAAAGGACTTAATGAGTAATACGTGTACTTCGTTATCTCTATACGTAGTAATGGGCGCCAGTCGGATCCCGCCTCATTCTCTCACGCGCTCAGCTGAGGCCTATTTAATCAACTGACAGATTTCATGAAAGCACTGCCGGTGCCAAACACATCATGGCTTTAATAGCCAGTATAATTATAATATTTTAGATTCCATTTTGAAAATCCATTCCTTATCGATTGAGGATAATTTATAACGCGCTTGAGAGCAGAGTTGTTTGGACTTTGTATAATATTTCTCCTTTTTCATCGTGTTTTTAAATATCTTTCCTGCCTTAACATTTAATTAAAATTCCAAGGAGTTTAGTTAGCTATATAGTTCCTCTTTTTACTCCCTGGTTCATGGGTTTCCACAAATACACTCTATATGTAGATTGCTTCTTGTCCTATGTCACGAGTGCAAACATTTGTTTTTGTAGCTGTCATAGAGCAACTAAGAATCGTATTTTTGGGGGTAGTCCTTCGATGGAATTCCTCGGGAATAGGTAACGGCAACGAAAGCAGTCTGGCTACTCTTCTATCAAGTCGCATGCGGCATATTTTTTCAGTTTTATAATTTCCTCTTTGGCTTAGGTTTGGCAATCTACGTCCCATCTCATTTTTCCATTTTTCCCCAATATCACCATGATCTATTTCTTAAATTAATACTTTGTTTCTCTTCGGACCTTTGCTTCAGGAATAAATTCCTTATGGCGCATCAATAAACCATCTTTTGGTTTATTTTTGAAAGTTGGTAATTTGATTTATTATTTATTCAATATTGTATAACGCGTTTATTACAGCACAAAAATTATTTCTTGTTTCTTACTTTATTTTTTATGAAATGCTAAGTACATATTGAAAATAAAAATAAATGATCATTAATAAAAAAGTAACGGTGAACGAGTAAAAAGGAACGGATCCCAAAAAGGACCGGTCCACAAGGAACGAGTTTCCAAAAATAAACGATTTTCACCGTCTCTATCGCACACGGTCGAATGGGACGCACACTCACGCGAGCGTCCCATTCGATTAGTGCGATTCAATTTAAGCGGTCGATGAATTCGCATCGATTATTGACGATAAATTTTGGGATTCCCCGCGAATCATGTTCTGCGTATCGATCTTGGAAAATGCATACTTGCAGAGTGTATTCCGAAATTCACACGAGAACCGTCAGTTTTATTGCCAATTACACATCGGTCACAAGGGATTGCTTCTCGCTTAGCATTCTGGTTTCCGTTCTGTGATTTGCCATGATAGTTACAAGGAAAAGTTGTTAAATTACATTCAGTTTTATCATTACGAGAGATCCACAGGAGAGTTATAACAGCTTCATACTTTTACAGATCCCTGTCGTGTTGATGCGTTGTGTGTAGGTATCTGTGTGACGAAGGTATTTCACACGCAAATACAGTCGAAGATCGATAATGCGGAATATGTAATACGATATGCGTTCCGGAATTACGATATCTCCGGGGATTAGATCACTTTAGTTTTATTCGGCATAATGACTGTAACAGCTGTGTGATAAGTCGTGATTGCATGAGATGCTGTGATCAAAGCAGGTGTGTGAGTTATGTGAAAAAGCCATAGTCTTGCAAAGTCTTGCCATAAAATTTTAACTTATAAATAATTAAGCCAAGACCATTTAAGTCATCGCCGGAGAATGTATTCACAGAAAGTAATAACATTTTTTTATATGGAAAGCGTGATTGCCTTCGCTGACACGCGTGGCGTCGACATGAAGCCAAACAGAGCTTTTTAAGATGGCTTTATTAATGGTCAAATAGTCGTCGCACAGAGGACAGAAATCGAGAAAATCTGGCCAAAAATAAAAAAACGGATAGTTTCAGTCTGAAAGTTGCAATTTGGTGTATTAGATCTCATTTCATGGGTGCATTTGACTTTGGATTTCATTTGTCATAGTTCTCATGCATTATGTGCAAACGTGCAAAGGCTTAAATTTGAACAGATATTCGAAAAAAGTAGGAATACAGTTTTCGATGAAAATCTACAAAGTTAAGAGAATGCAGAAGCTTTTGTACTAGCTTAAGGGAATAATAAATTATATAATTTCAATGAAAAAACATTAAAATTTTACATGCTGTTTTAAATGACATAAAAGGATATTTGCTCTTTTAACCAGTCAAAATGGCGGTCCCTAGTTTTCACCGATTTTCTGCTTTTGGGTAGAATAATAGCTCAGAGGGACAGGGAAGAACCGGAAGTAACTTACATTGCGAGATTTCCTGTGGCTTATGCGATGTGAATCCGTTGAGAAAGTCTGCGGCCGTCTGCAACGCCGATTACACTCGGTTATTCGATCGCGCGACGGGGTCCACAGCCTTGCGCGCCAGCTAATGAGAATAAAATGCCGGGTATCACCATAACACGCTATGCGGCCGTGAGCTTACTTATGGCGATTTCCAACTGTATGTGGCGTAGAGGACCGCCGAAGATGCTGTAATATGAGTTTGAAAAGTGAATCCATTCTCTGTCACATGGTCCGATAGCCCCAGTTTGTCTCACTTTACGAAACACTCAAGGAGCTAAACCCGGCATTTCGCGTCAACATTAAAGTCTGTGGAACATTAGTTTAGCATTTGAGAGCAACATGCAGAGCCCACTTTTTCCCTTCGAAATCGGCTGGAGGTTGGTGGTACAACCATTCTGACGGAGTGAGTAATACCTAATGGTTGTAAATACGTACCACCCCCGTCTCTCCGCCATTTGTGAGAGCGTTCGCGCAGCGTACTTTTGGCGACGCCATTCGTGTGTGGATTGTTTCTGTCCGCTACCAAATATCTTCTGCGTCTCAGTGATCAATGTAATTAACTTCATGTCTAGACATTGAACGATTTTTTCAAATGTTTCTCTTTAACCACTCCATAAACTGAAATTTCATCCACTACAACGTTTTCCACCCAATAGCCAAAGTGGCTTTGAAGAATTTGAAGACCCAATTTAAAAGCGCATATTACTCGGTTACGAGGGGCGTTCAATAACATATCAACCTCCGGTTGTAATAACAAACTTCAGCCGGAATGTCCAGACTAGTGCATCCACATTGGGATCAAGGCCACGCGGAAACATTTTTTGGCTCAATGGCTTTGCAACAATGGGTTGGACTGCATCTCGAACGCAACAATGTCCAAGAAATTGCTGGGATTGGAGCACCGGGCTGTGACAAAATTCGTCAATGGAGAGGAGAGCAGGGCAGAAGGAAACCCTCCAGAGAGCCATATGTATATTATATTATGTGTGTGTGTGTGGAGGCTTTTCATCTTCAGAATATAATATGAAATTTTGGAGCAATCAATTCAAGTGAAGCAGAGATTCCATGGAAGATGACCCTGGCACGGGCCGACCTATCACAGCAATGACTATGGAAATTATACCTTGCTGGCCAACTGCCATTGGGATTTGGCATTTGGCGCTCAATAACGTTCAATTCCCTCGATGGAGAACATTGTAGCTTGTTTTAAAAACAGAAGCTTGATGGCACAAGATCTCGCAAGAAATTTAGGAAGTTTAGTATCAATAATTACCTATATTTGGTTTGCTGTCATGTAAAGTTACCAAGACACTC
The DNA here is from genome assembly GCA_963169105.1 of Ceriagrion tenellum. Lineage (NCBI taxonomy): Eukaryota > Metazoa > Arthropoda > Insecta > Odonata > Coenagrionidae > Ceriagrion > Ceriagrion tenellum. Next base: position 2,966,637 of record OY720639.1, on the reverse strand, counting down.
CAAACAACAACTTTAGCTGATGTGTTGGACGCGAAAGGAACACCAATAAAACACAATATAAATTTGAATGTTGATAAATTATTGGTCACATAATCTTTAAAGCGTTACGCTAAACTTTAATGTAGGAATGTTAAAAATCAACTGAGTCAATAGAGAATGAAATTTTCAATCAAAGTTGGTTTTAGAAACGTAATCAACAACCAGGGGCCGAGCGTATCTTGGCAAGTCGACTATTTACATTGACCACAGCCGGGAGCGCGGTCGGAGACGCCAATGTCCGCAAACCGAATACTCACCTACACCAATTATTACACGAATGGACGCAACCATCATGGAAAACATCGATCAACGCAAACAAAAGCATTCGCATACACTTCACACGCAGACGCAAACACGAACCACAAATCCGGCCAACAAATCGCCAAAAAACACCCGATCCCAAGATCGATCCATCGATTCCTCGTCGTTCACCCATACGACTCCAAACTAACTTTCGCCAGCCATCGCCGATCGAGTGTAAACAAACGCAGTGAAGCCCTTTTTTATGCTCCCTTATCGCCCCATTGTCGCTCCAACAACGCCACTCCCCCCTCCTCCCACGAAGCGAGCGTTCATTGGACCATCTACTCCTCCGTAGTCCTGCTTTACGGCTGCGAGGTTTTTTGCCTGCCGCAGAAACATTGTGACACACTTGGAAATTTAGTAAAACAAAAGCATCCGTGCGCCTCTGTAGCTGAGCAGATTGATAAAATTGAAGGAGATACGGCGCTACTACTCACTACCAACCATCAAAATTTATTTGCCATCAATAGCTTCCAAATTTAAATCCCGCCTCCGACAAATTTAAATCCGACCTCGAAGAGACAATAATCCCGTGTGGTATGCATGCTGTCTCCGTTAAAAGTGTACGTATTCGTCAGTAGGCGATGCCAAGTTGGTAAGAAGAGAAACGCCCGCGGTGCACCCGAAGAAAGCAGTCTTTCAGTAGGTACCTCCTAGACCTCTACCCCATGTGATAAAATGCGTAATTTTTTCCGCGATTTCTCCAAAATATAATACATGGAGGCTCTTTTCAATGTTTGTGTCTCGAAAATCTCCGTAGTGGAGTGGGTGCGGCTATACAATCCATCATCCACACACTCGCCGCGCCACCTTACTCTTGCAGGCGGGTTGGACCAGACTCGACCGAGCGATCTAAAATCTTATTTGAAATTCGGCGTCGCAAACGGTCGCATCACGACTCTTCGGATTCGCACTTTGAAAGCTTTGTACAGTTTCCCCATATAAGTTACTTCATGATGCTCGGCGATGCTATGTCGCTAAACGTGATATGAGGCAGCGGACTTCATAGTTTCCAGCGTAGGCGCGAGAGGGTGCGCCTAGGCTTTGGATAGTTGGAGTCGACTTTCTACTCCGAAAGTCGAATTTTTTTAGGTCGACTTTTAATTTTGAAAGTCGACTTATGTCATAGACTTTCGAATTTTGTACGATAGAAAATTCGATTTTCCGAATAATTCATTGACCAATTAACGCAAATAGAATTTGTTGTCAAACATACTTAAGAGCCCTAAAACACAATTTATAATTTTATAGATGCATAAAAATGGCTATGACGAGGGAAAGTGGCGCAATTTTCAATCTTCTATGAAATCTCTTTCTTAGGAAGTCGTACGATTATCCCAGTTAAAGAATGGAATAATTTTAAAGAAGGCTAGTTAATATTAGCTTTGTAGTTCATCAGACTTGGTGCCTTCATTAGAAATCGTCGAAAAATCAAAAAATTTCTAATGTCCCTTCTTTTTAAGTTTCTTCTCGTGTATTACCAGCTATATGGTAGCAAAAGGTTGAGTTGTTAATATCTCAGACATCTTCACCTGTCTCAATCAAACTATTTGAAGATCTTTAAACTCTTATCTCACCCTTCAATGAAGAAAATCATTGCACATGGCTGTGTCAAGCCATTTTGGCCTTAAAATTATGCACTTGGGCACCAAATCGGTGCAGAAACTGGCCGGGTGTATATCGCGAATGAAAGACAGTAGCTAATCATGTGTTGATCATGGGAATCGTCCGGATGAGTTGTTTTTTTCTTTGCTTACAGAGCCAGGGGTTCAGATGTACAGGAGAATACGAGTGGAACGACGAGCGGGCGAAGGCATTCCTCCAGCCCTTTTCAATCTTAACTACCATGACACGTATGTTCGCTTTCCACAATTTCATGTTCAGATCAAGAATTTGTACGGGTGGAAAGTGTAGGCTTGTGTTTCGGCACCGGTCTTTGGTTTTCTGTCCCATCGTGTGATAATGGCGCGCAAGAGTCCAATGTGGGAATATTTTAGAAAAATGAAGGACGGCAAAGTGAAGTGCACGGTTTGTCATTGAGAATTCTATCACAACGGACAACTCACGTCGCTTCATTCGAGCACAAGACTCCGCTAGAAACTTAGAACACCATCAACGGCAAATAAGATCTAGTCTGGGCAGCGAGGAACCCTTTCAAATGTAGAATGATATGTCTTTGATTACAGAATAGGAATTAAAAACACCCGAGTGATCAGTAATCGTCAGGAATGACCGGAAAACAGGAAAATATGGCGAGATTTAATAACTTCAGGTGCGAGGCGGCACGTCTTCTACTTCTCCAATTTTACATATGTTATTTCCTAACCCAATGGCACCAACCATGGTATATCGTCAAATGCCAATATAGTACCAAATCGGCAGCGTGCTTTTTCTCTCTCTTTTTAATCCGAACATTTTGCGAATAAACACTCGCGAGCAAAGTTTCACCAAAATCTGCGAATGAACCAGAATCGCTCCGACCGCATTCTGGACACGACGCGTGATTTCGTATTTCGAGATCCATCCACCGTCGCGTCGCCAGGTGTGAAATGATGGCTTCCCTCTCTTCTGATTGGACGCCGCAGTTATCAGACCGCGCTGTTGTGGTGGCCGAGAAAAGGCAGTCCTGCGCCCCGATGAATTCGTCCCAATCAATCTACTCGAATGAGTGAAAAATATCGGATTGAAACAACGTCCGCTATTTTGTCTCAAAATAAATGTAAATTATAAATATGATTGAAAATGATTTGTGGATGCTTAATAATTATACGAATTTCCACAGAGAAAAAATAATCCGCCGGGATCCCGGCCAAGGCGGATGATTTTTTTCTCTGTGGAAGTTCGCACATGTGTGCATTTCGGGTGACTCCGTAAAAGCGGAACTCCGTGGCCAGTGGCCCGCCCGGATAGCTTGAAAATCTGTTTAATAATTGTAATTTCAATAAATGAAAACCAACACGATTAGATTTCCTGCTTAGAAATCATTCCAATCAGTAGTTCCCAAAGTGTGCATTAAGAGGCCTTCGTCCAGCGAGGATTCCACCCGCTATTGATCGAATAAGCAACACGTCAGACAAAATATAATGTTCCTCATGGCGCGATATCCCCTATTTTCTAAAATAATAAGCTAGATACTGGAATACAATACAGGACAAAAAATATGGAAATCTTTGGACCGCTTCTGACTTCTGGATTTTGGATTTCAAAAAAGGGAAAAATTATACTTTTCTTTGAGTGTGTATGCGTGAGTAAACCATAAGTTTGAAAATATCAAGAAATGGAACATTGTCATGTAATGATTATCCTTCCCGTAGTAAATATAATTTTAACATATTTATATACATTACTGATTAATGCAAAGGAAATTTTTCACTTTGGTGCTGTCCGGTCCACTCTTATTTAAACCAATACACTTGCCTCTTTAGAAATATATGTTGTCAATTCTTGAACAATGATCCCACTATAGGAATTATTGTTGAAAAAACACTTTCCGAATGGTCTCACTCAAAGTTAACTTTCTTGTACATACAATAACTTAAATACAACTTTCGATTTCTTACGGTTAATTGCCTCTCATCTTCTCTCCCCCTAGAACGCTATTGTAAATCCAGCATCCGGGTCCCTGAAGTCGTCTCCATATCTCACCACCACAGACTCAATCAACTCTCTTCAGTCTGATCAACGACTAGCGAAGGGACTTTTGTATCATTTTACAGGTCCTATTTTTTCATTGGGAAAAAATGAGATAATTTATAGTTATCGACCTATCGATATATTTTATATTATTAGTAAAATGCCTATCGGTGACGCAGTGGGAAATGTTTCCAAAAGATGAAGAAATAGAAGCATCAGCTATTATCTCTCTCATCCCGACGAGATGAGACAAATATGCCAAAGTGTTTCCTCCTCTGCCGCTGAAAAGTCCCGCAATCGGCTCTTCTAGCAGCATTGTTGCCCCCATTTACCTCCACATAAACATTAACATGTTTAAAACTTTAACAATAACATTTACATATATCTGTTGCTTAACCTTGCGCTCCGGTGTCAAGTTTCTGTTTTCCGCTCCAAATGCCGCAGAAATCAGCGTCACCGTCGGATGAGCGTTTCACTTCAAACAATCGGAGATCAGTTCTTTTCCATGATTGACGATTATTTTGCGATAAATACAGAATTAATAAACGGATGTAGGTTCACGTTTCTATCGGCGACGGCGGCGTCAAGACGGTATCAGATGAAACTAGCGTTTTCATTTTCCTCGTCCCCATTTCAGCGCTGATATCAACATCGTTTTTGGGAAATAATTCTCCCTTTCTCAATGGATTTGAGAGGATTTTGTGTGTACACTTGGAAGACATATACACTATCAATCCTGCTGTTGGGCAATCTGTCACTCGCGACTGACGAATTTGCTGCTAAGAAAGAAAATCCAAACGTCGTCCCTGTTCACTCGCGCAACAGAGCCGTGACGTCACTATCATGTCAACCAATCAGCGAACGTTTTCATTTCTTGAAGAAATTAACATTATTGGACGAACTTTGAACAAAAATGTCTCTCAGTCTGATATTCTCTCCGCTTGTGTGACTTGGTGAGTGAGGTTTATTGTCATGCCTTCCATGACATAGTGCAATGGAAGTTAAACATTGAAACTGTGTGGTGTGGCTTGAGGAAATGACCCTCACTCTGTATTTCGGTCTCATCTAAGGGGGTCTTCTTGGCTACTTTCCAGTCTTTCCAGGGATGTAAGTATTCTCTCAAAAAAAATAGACAACTGATTCTCCAGAGATTCTGTTTTGGAGGATTTTCAGTCACGAGGAGTCCATTCAATCAAAGGCCTCAGAGGCCCACTTGACGGACCCCAAAATGGCCCTTGTTTTACTCTGAATCAGTGCACAGGTTTCTTTTGGTGCTTTTTTTAAACCACTCGCAATCAAGATGTACGGTTCGAATTTTCGCCACCGAAATGAAAGAAAGAATTAAGTCTGAAGAACGATGAAGGAGCTTTGCCATCGCCTTTCGACTTTAAGCTTCATTTTTGCTTAAAAATTACTTGCTTTCTAAAACAAAATTTTCACTTTTTCCCCAATTTCACTAATAGCATATGTACTTGAAAACATGGGCATCAGAGGAAATTTTCGCCCGGGCATTTGCCGGCTTATCTTTACAAAGTAAGCGGGCGAGATATTCGTTAGTTTACGCATATGCAATTGCGTTTATGTGGCCGCAAAACGTTGCAAACATTTTCTCGAAAACCACCAAATCCATTCTCCGGAGAGTGGGTATTTTGGGGTTTGAGGGCAGAAGGAATTCATTCGACCAACTTTAATTACCGGAAATGTGTTCACGTTCTTTAAAAAATAAACAATTCCGCTGGGATTCGATTTCAATTTTGGCAATTATTTTTAAGAAAAAGCCATTACTATGCGTCCAGCATTGGCGCCAAAATTAAATTCTCTTTTGTTTTGTTTATGTTTCTATGTGTTGTCGCCGGTGGAGCTGTCGCTCTCTCTCTCTCTCTCTCTCTCTCTCTCTCTCTCTCTCTCTCTCTCTCTCACTTGGAAGGAGGCCTCTGCACGCCTTTGCTGCTTGCACGCAGCCACCACGCCACGCCCGCTTCACGCCTTTGCCGCCTCCACGCTTCTGTCCACTTCGCCTTGAATTGTACCGTGAATGTCCTTCCGTTCCGCACCGTGTCCTTCGGACTCTTATCGAGTGTCTTTTGTTTCATATTTATTTCCTGTTTGTGAATTTCTCAGGATATATTGAAGTAGTTTTTTGAATGATATTTCTTTTTAATCTTTCGTGTGGAATTATGCCACACTATGAGTATTTAAGACGAAGCTTATACTATAAGACTTATGGCTTCGGGTTCTTGTGTAAACAATTCTAACTATGAAGCCAACGCTTAGCACGAGATTACACTAATAGGGCCCTCTAAAGGGAAGGTGGAGGGGAGAGGTGGGTTTAATCTGTCGTCCATTGTGAAAGCGAAACTTGTCCCCCACTCGACACAAACGTAGGCATTTAAGTTTTTTTCGGGTGCGAGAAATCGATAATAAAATGGTCCCATATCCGCAAAACATCTGTTTTATGCAAAAATAAAAGAGCCAAACTTCCAATTAGAAATGCCTCTAGGCTGCTTCTTCCGTTTGTACCCGCAGCAACGCTTTATTTATTCATTTATTTTACTTCCTCATGCTCACGATGTACTTACCGTTCTGCAACTTTTTATTTTCGAGTGAACCCATTTCAGCCATTTTTAATGAGATTTTTACAAATAGAAGATATAACTCATAAAAAGGTTTATAAAATTGTATTAAATTATATAAAATCCGCAAAAAATAAATGATACATATAGTGTACCGAGCAACAATTGGTCCCCAATAGCCATTACATTGTGAAACGAGCAATATTTGCATATGTGCGTTCATATATACCCATGAATACTTAATATAGAGGTTCAGGTATTTGGATATCCTCTCGATGACTACCGAACCGGTTCTCGGAGTACAATAATAATAATATATGAAACGGACGAAATATAAAGACCTGCTTTTTGAGCTTCGGCAAATGTACCCAGGACACTCTGTTAAACTGGTAGTCATTATCATAGGTGTGCTCGGTGGAGTCAAGGGCTCGCTGCTGGAGAGCATCAAGTGCATTCCGTCCTGCGTGGCACAGGCGGAGTCACTTGCAGCTCGCATGCAGAAGGCCGTTATACTTGGGTCCCTCCGTCTACTCCGCACGCACGACCCAACGGCAGCGTAGCCACCAATCCGATGGGCGTCGGACGTAAGCTGCGATCACTGCCAAACCCCTCTGGAGTCCTCGGCCATTATGACGGCAATGAAACCCGATGCTTGCCGAGGACTCGAAGGGGAATGTTACTAATGTAACAATATAATAATGGCGAACAAGGAAGGGTGCGAAAGCGGACCACCAGCCTCCTCGTGGCGTACCTGGTAACGGCTCTGCCGGCCAATGGTGGACGTCTGTGTGTGGGGCTAACCACCCCACATGCAGTTTCATCTGGTTCCCGGGAAGATAACCAGAAGTGCCACCCACAACCGGGGCCCTCTCGGATGGGGTCCCTAGTGGAGTGGCAACAATAATAACACCAACAAGAGGGGAGCTCGTATGGAGTGGACAGAAACCCAAAGGGGCGACCTCCTCGCATGCCATGTTGCCAGCGAGCCCAATCGCAGGGGGTATATGGCAAGGATGCAGTCTTTGTGGTGTGAGATGCATCCTGAACATAACCACCTGTCGCAGCCGAATCTGCGCGACTATAACAACCACCTGCGAAAAAAGGAAACTCCCCAACAACCGCGTGTTCAGAGGAATACACCACCGGCCAGACCACCCTCCCCGGCACAAGAAGTCTCTCCGCAGGCTGTTTTGACAGCCACTGCACCGTCGGTACCGCCGACAAATAGGGAGGGAGTAGATCAGGCAGACTCTGAACTCCGAACGCGGTTGTTAAACGAAATCACTTATGATGTAAGACAAACCAGGCAGAGAGATATCCATCGGATGATCTCTCTGTGGACTAACGTCCTGACCAGGTTGAATCGCTTTATCAACGAAATCCTAACGGAGAAGTCGGACCTCTGGACGGTCAACTGCGTGGTCTACGCTGCTGCTAAAATAATGGCCAACTCCCAAATGCCCACCTCTTGGGAGGACGAAGCGGCAAAACGGCTGGAACAATTGGAGGCCAAGATCACGCTGGCGAGACGGCAGGCTTCGAGGATTCAGTGTGTGATGGAGTACATCACATCTGGTCAGGCTTTCACGCCCAAAGTCCGCCGCATAGCACGCAGCCTCAGATTTCACCGTCACACACTGAACAAGAACGTGCTGCTCACCGCGAAGCAGCACGCGGTTGATAGAGTTCGGGCACTCACCACGGCCCGGAAAAAGCTCCTCAAGAGGAGTAAGTCCGTGAGGGAGAACTCAACCTTCCTACTTCACCCGTCCCGTCTCTATCGACCACCTCAGTCTGTCGTCGAATCTCTGCCACCCGTCCAAGGGGTAGAACGTTTCTGGAAGGATATCTATGAAACGTCGAAGCCATTCAATGGAGACACTCCAGCACTAGACCTCTTTAAAAAGTCTAGCGACTGCCACCTACATGAAGTGCATGGGCCTCTTTCAGTCAGATAGAGTGACGTGAAGAAGGCCTTCTCTGGCAACAAGAATTTCTCCGCTTCTGGAATGGATGCCGTGAATAACTTCTGATGGAAGAAGTTCACTTCCACCCACCGATATCTCGCCAGAATCTTCACATCCTCTCTCTCGGGTAGAGAAGAAATACCACCGTGGCTGACTGAGGGACGCACGGTTCTAATACCTAAGAAGGGAGACTTGTCCAATCCTAAGAACTACCGCCCCATAGACCTGTGCGCCGCCGCGCTGCCGATAGCGGCGCGGCGGCGCACAGGCGGCGCGGCGGCCATGTACGGATCATTCCCTCTAGAGCAGTGGTCCCCAACTTGTTGTGGCCCATTTCCCCTTTCTGGAGGTTGACTAACATCTATCGCCCCCTTTTTATTTTCATTGTATGCCTAATTTCAATTTGAAGTAAAGTGTAAATAATAAAGCAGTTTTATTATTTTAAACAATTTTATTACCGTATATAAAAACAACCAAAGCAGTTTTATCCGGTCACTCTTAAATAAAATAGAAGAAAAATTAAAATGTAAATTTTTTACAGATTTTTTAAGAACGAAGGAGTGAAATAATTAACTTAGATCATTGACGTACATAAAAAAAACAGGAGTACATGTTATCATTTTTAAATTGGAATCTGGAAAAATTAAGAAAGTTGACGGTTAAAATTTGAAAAATTAAATGAAAGTTTGAAAACTCTGTTATTGTTTTATTTTACCTTTTCAATGGCCGCATTGTGCTTGGGTGGATTTCAGTTGAAGCTTGAACATCGGGCTTTATGTTCGTCAAGTTCAGGAGCAAGTCTCCATTGAGGCAAATGTCCAACTTATTTCTTTGTTTTGTGAGGAGCTGGACAACAGAACTAAATCCTTTTTTAACCTAAAATGTTGACGGGAACGAGATGAGATGTGGTCCAGTTTTTCCCCACATTTGTGGATAAGTGTCCATATGCTTCACCCTGGCTAACTCGGAGCCGCTCCGCTTGAAAATGGTTTTCGCCTCTCAGTCATACTTCAGATCTAGAAACTCCGTCTGCAAAGAGTTGTAAAATTTGTTGGCTACTTCAAAATGTTAATTGTACACGATGGGGTCGCTCGTGACGACACCGAGAACATTTCGGCGTTAAGCTCGAGGTGGGACATCGCCGTGGCAGCAGCTCTCCGCTGGGAGCTGAAGTTCGGTGGCAGTGCCGGTGAAAGCGCCATGGGATTCCTTGAGAGGTTCGAAAAGCTGATTGAGCATTATAATTTGGATGAGGGGTTTCGGTTAAGAATAATTCCTGAACTTTTGGTGGGACGGGCGAGAGAGTGGTTTTGGTCGAATGATTTTTTGGACTTCGGCTCGTTTTCCGCAGAGTTTCGTTTAGCTTTCGCTCCCCCAAATTATCAGTTTCGTCTAAAAAGGGATATACTCAATGGAACGCAAGGGCCATCGGAAAAAATCGGTGAATATGTCACGTTAGTAAAAAGAATGAACGCCAGACTAGTAGATCCTTTCGAGGAACGAGAGTTACTAAATATAATATGTAGCAACTTGAATCCCAACTACCTAAGACAACTATCGTGTTGCCCGCGAACGGTTGGGGAATTATTGGAATGGGGTCGGGGTTTTGAAGCGAGGAATCATTTGGCCGAATCTTATACCGCCCCTGAACATGCTCGGGCAATGGTAGATTCCGAATTTGACTACCCAGGACAATACTCCGGAAAGCGTCAATCGAGTAGCCGGGAGGGTTCAAATAATTATACGTGGCAAAACCGATCAGAGGGGGGGAGGCCCCTCAGGTGTTGGGGGTGTGGTCAGGTAGGGCATGTGCAAAATAAATGTCAATACAATCCGGGAAACGAAAAGCCCGCAAGACGTTGAGGCCACGAGGCCGAAGCGGGTGTATAATGGCCTTGTCTGGTCGGGCAGAACGACCCAAGTCTGGAGGTATCCCCACAATACCCATTGAAATAAACGGGATTGCTACGACGGCCCTTTTGGATTCAGGGGCCTTCTCTTCCTGCGTAGCGGAGTCGTTACTCAGCCGTTTCCGTATAAGTCCAGGGAAGTTTAAGGGGGTATCGGTCGAGTGTCGCGGATTTCAATCAGGACAATGGCTAGTGACTAAGCAGGTATCCCTGCGTTTAAAAATAGACCAGTTTACATGGGAGCATAACTTTTTGGTCCTGGAAGACCCCCCAATTCCCGTTATTCTAGGAGTAGACTTCATGTAGAGATCTGGGATGAAACTAGATTTCGTAGAGGGCAGTTACTCATTTCAATTCCGGCCAAAAATATTAGGGCCGTTATTTGGGGAAGACAGTGGGGTTGAAGAAGATCAAAAGGCTAACGCCCAACCTGATTTAAAACATCTGGGTGTGGAGGAGCAGAGAAGGATAAAGGGACTTTTCGGAGAATTCAAGGACGTAATAACGGAAAGATTAGGGGGCACTAACCTAATGAAATATGAACTGATATTATCCGATTCGGTCCCGGTGAGATCCCCCCCGTTTCAGTGCGCTCCACCCAAACTAATACAAATGAAAGGACATATCAAAGATCTTTTGGAGAAAGGCGTGATAAAAGAATCCGAATCTCCCTACGCAAGTCCCGCGTTCCTAGTGCCAAAAAAAGATGGTAAATCACGTCTAGTCGTAGACTATCGCCGGTTAAATAATAAGGTACTCTTCGATGCGTTTCCCCTGCCAACAGTGGAAAACGCCTTTTGGCATTTTAAGAATGCTCAATATTTTACCGTTCTGGACCTGAACTCAGCTTACCATCAGATCCCATTGACAGAGAAAAGTAAAAAGGCCACCGCGTTTGTCACTCCGTTTGGTCTTTATGAATACCAAAAACTTCCTTTTGGCATTTGTACCGGAGGGCAAACTCTATCACGGTTGATCGAGCGAGTATTGGGGGACATAAAAATGGGGTTTGCGTACAATTATTTGGACGATTTAGTTATCTATGGTGACACCTTCGATCATCATGTTGAACATATTAAGGAAGTTCTCCATCGCTTGAGAAAGGCCCAATTAACGGTTAACCCGGATAAAATGGTGGTTGCGGTCGCGGAGATTAAGTTTTTGGGGCATATCGTGTCGTCCCGGGGGATCAAAATCGACCCGGAAAGGGCGAGAGTAATAAAGGATTTCCCGTCTCCCGTGAATTTGAAGGCAGCAGGTAGATTTTTGGGAATGTGCAGTTTTTATTCCAGGTTTATTCCCTCCTTCTCAGAAATCGCGGCCCCGATTAACGATTTAAAAAGGAAAAATCGCCATTTCGAATGGGGTCCCGAACAAAAGAAGTCCTTTTCCCAGTTAAAAGATAAAATCTCCTCCCCCCCCGTGTTGCAAATCCCAGACTTCTCAAAAGCGTTTACCTTACACACTGACGCCTCAAGTAACGCTGTGGCCGCGGTACTCTCGCAGTCCAGAGACGGGCGGGCGTCTCGCGCCTGTTGCCTTTGCCAGCCGCAAGTTGACGGATTCCGAGAAAAGGTACTCGGCTTACGAAGCTGAGTGTTTGGCGGTCGTTTATGGTGTGGAAAAATTCGAAAAATATTTGCAAGGACGGGAGTTCGAGCTCTATACCGACAATGAGGCCTTATCCTGGATGTTTCGACACCCTAAGCAGCTGGGTAAAATTGGGAGGTGGGTACTTAGACTGGCGCCGTTTAAATTCAAAGTCAATCACATTCGGGGCAGCGAGAACATAGTAGCGGACTGCTTGTCGAGGATATTTGACGAGGGATGCGTCGAGGGTGCGTTCTCTGTTGACTCCAACCTCTGTGTGCTTCAGGAGTCCCCCTTTTCTTTTGTGTCGTTGAAGGATCACCAAAAGGAGGATCCCGAATGTTGCGAGTTAAAGGGGAAGGTACAAAGAGGGCGGGATAAAGGAAATTTGAAAATCATTCGAGACTTATTGGTGTACAGTTCAGGGCGAAGTAAACGCAATCGGATATATGTACCTAGGCGCGTGCGGCCAATGGTAAAAATAGAATCGAACGCGAGTTTTATTGGCCTAATATGCGCGACGAGGTTTTAAGATACGTCAGGGAATGTGAATTATGCCAGAAGATGAAACCCGCGCGAAATTCTAGAGTGGGTTTGCACGCGGCCAAAGTGGCTGAACAACCTTGGGAGAGGATATATGTTGACTTCGTCGGCCCCCTAACGCGAACGCGTTCGGGAAACACCTCTCTAATGGTCATTGTTGATGGGTTTACCAAGTACGTAATGATACTACCCGTTAGGAATATGACCGCCGAAAGCACGGTGCAAAATTTAACTAAAAGAGTTTTCGCATATTTCGCCTTTCCTAAAATATTGGTTTCCGATAACGCCCCGACATTCCTCTCCGCGAAATTCAAGCAAATGTGTTTTGCCTACGGCATAAAACACGTAACCACGTCACCTTACTACCCTCAGGCGTCTTTGGTCGAAAGATTTAATAGGAATCTAAAGTCACCCTTAGCGATATACCACCACGATTCTCAGGATAGGTGGGATGAAGGATGCCCGTTGTTAATGATTGCTTTTAACTCCGCCTCGCACGAATCTACGGGGTGCTCCCCGGCCAGTATATTTTTCGGGCGGGAGTTAAACCATCCGTTGGGAATGCAATGGAACGTCGACCTTAGGTTGGGGAAAGAAACCGAAGATAAGGGCCTCTCGGAAAAATGGGCAGAAGCGTTAATAAGGTTGAGGAAAGCTAATAGAGCCGTGGCGGATAAATACAATTTGACCCGGGGCAAGCAACCTTACGAGGTAGGGCAGTACGTGGTTCATAGACTCCACCCCATGAGCTCCGCCCCCGATAAAAGATCGGGGAAATTATTACCTAGGTGGTCTGACCCATGCGTCATTACGGCCTTCGTGAGTCCGGTCACTGTTGAGCTTAGCGACCCCAAGGGCCTTATTCTGAATCTGGGTCGCTATACGAAGCTCGCGCTATTCCAAGGCTCAGAACAGCGCGGTTCGGTATTCTGAATGGAGGTGGGCAATATATTGCCCAGTTCAGAGTCGCTATAATAAAGCCCGCCCCTTCCTGTATGACAACTTCTTCAGTCATATTCAACTTAAAATTCAGCAGCCAATGAGATGTAAGCTTGCGATTATTTCTCTCTCCCTTTCATGAAATATTATTTCCCGATTGTAATGTAGGACTTTTTTCCACTCATAAAAACATTAAATTATAACTATAATACTTATTTCGTATTATAAGCTGTAAAATATGCATTAATGCACAAAGTCATATATTCTGATAAATGACTGACGAAATTAATATTGCGGAACGGTGAATGTAAACATCAAGGTAAACATGCAAGCGTGAGCCCATTAATGTTGTGAGATTCGCATTAAAATTTATGTTTTTTAAATGTTAATTATGTCTGCTATCCTTATGATTAAATAACATGTGAAGTGATCCTTTTCTGTGTCAGTTTTGGGAAAGCAGTGTCCCTTATTGAATGCCTTTCGTAGCGTCGACGTATGCACTTTATCCGCACACACTGTTTTACATGCAAATTTGTCAGTTTTCCTTCGATAGAGGACTACCAGTATTGCAATGTACATTATTCTACTCAGTGATAATGTTTTGTGTTGGCAATAATGGGCTGGGAGGTCTCACTGCATATTGTTAAAGCTTAAAATGGGATGATTACTAGACGTCAATGAGAGCGAGAGGTGGGCATAGAAAGTGTTTATCTTTGGCCTTATTTTGAATGGGAGAGAAACTAATATACTGCATTTTTAACTGTAAGAGATTGGCTATTTAGTAAATTCCAAAAGTGTTCGTATTGGATGACACTATATGATTCATATGACATTACGGGTAACGTTATTTTTCGTGAATTTCATACGTCTCGCAGGGCTTAATTGTACTTGTTACGTGTTGTTTTTACTCACGGTTATCATTAAAATACGTGGTTAGCACAGCAAGTTCATCTGAATTGGAGTACTCCTTGAAATTCAACCCTTGTGTATTTATTGTGCGTACATATGAGCTTGTAAATATCTAGCATATAGCCGAGATCCAAGAATTGTAGCTATTCACTTATATGACTAGCGGTGTTATACTTGCCCCTTGCAAGCGAATTTCATAAGAGTATGAAATAATTACTTTTCAAAGTGATATTATCCAGTGGCCAGAGGAAAATAATAGATTTAGTTATTTTTTTGTATAACGCATCTAATTGGCATATAAACGATTGTGGTTTTAATTACATATCATTATGGCGCCATATAAGCGATTTTGGGTCCTTAATTAATTGTAAGTTTTTCATTTAATCACTGAAAAATGCTTGAAATCATTACGAAATGCGGATATTCTGCCGAGTGCATGAGAAATAGCCGTCGCTATTCAGAATTGCCCGGTCTCCGTCACCGCGCTATAGAATTGCGACCCGGCCGGTCGCTATTCACCGTTCAGAATACCGAATTGCGACCGCGCTTTAAATTTCGACTTCCGGTGGCTATTATAAATATTCAGAATACCGAATAGCGACTGGGTCGCAATTACCATGGAAACAGCTCGCTGGGTCGAAATTCTGGCGTATAGCGCGGTCGCAATTCCGTTCAGAATAAGGCCCCAAGACGGGGGAACTGAGACGCTGGTGTCATGTTTCCCGAATAAAACCTTATCGGCTACCTGAGGGTGACGGGAGTCCACAAGAACAATCGGAGGATAACCCAACCTCTCCTTCTCCTGGTCTCAAACCCTCCTTACCTGCTCCTAACAAAACGGGCGCTCGACGGGCGGTCTCAAGGAAACGGTAAGGTATTTTGAGTTGGTCGCGGTTCGGTTTTCGGGGCGTTTGCTTCCCCCTGACTTAGCCTTTCTGTTGACACGTGGGCCTTTTGGGCTTAATTCCTTTTTGGAAGCCGTCCGGACCCCATAGGACAATTGTCTGTTGGGGTCATGTTTTCTTTCCCTTTTTCTTTAGGTTGGAGCTGCCTCACCCCGCGGAAGTAGCGAGGTTAAAATACTAGGGTGCCACGAAATTGATTGAAAGGAATGTCTTACCCTGAGATGGAAATTCCTTGCTAATTCCAATTTGACGAGTAATGCAGTCTGATGCATTTTGGAGTGGCTTGAACTACCATTCACTAATTAGATGATTGGGGGGGGAGGGCTTTCTTTAGTGTGATTTTTTTTGTCATAATAAGGAATCAGGGAATTTGTATTACCCTGTTTAATTTTTACATATGTAGTCATTTAACAATTGTTTGTAATCAATGAAATTTCCTTAGGTACTATGTAATCCTCCTTTTTGGAATGGCCCTAATATTCGGGGCAAACAATACCTGTAGACCCTCGTTGATTGAAAGGGTTTTTAAAATGTTATAATTCATGTACTTTTGTCTACTAGCTACGCCACATTGTACTGCGGTCGAACTTTATTTCCTTATTGTCTTCATTGAACAAAATTATCGTTCTTCTCTTGTTGTAATGCAGGCATTTGGTGAGAATGGTGATGCAGACACGTAATCCTTTACCTACTCCGTACATTTTCCCATTTCTAACTCCTCCCCTCCTTGCCACAACCCTGCTCCAGCTCGTCGAGGCGCAAACGTGAGACGGCAAGGCTCAGGAGTAGTCCACAGCGAAGGAAGCCATGCTGAGGGACCGGTATGAAGGCCGCACTGGAATTACGCCGCGGGGATAGCGGGGGAGGATGAGCCGTGGCAGACTCATTTAAAGTCAGCAGCAGCTTGTCAACAGCCGCTTCCTCGGAGGGCGTGCCTTGGGTAGCCCGGGCCGGAGGTCTAAAGTGGACCGGCCCGGCATTAGACCCGACGACTGCCGAGTAGACTCCCCCCCCCCCCCACTGGCTCCAGACCTATATAAGCCCCGCGCACTTTCACGCGGGACGGCTTCCAGGCTTTGCTTCGGACGTAGTGCTGTCCAGCTGCTGCCGCCGTCTTCCTGGTTCCAGCCCGTCGTCTTCGCGCTCTGTTTTACCCCCCCTTTTCCTTTCCACCCACCGGCCTACCCGTGTCACACCACCACCACGCCTTCGGTTGTTGTAATATCTATTTCATTAAAAATTTTCCGTCGAGTTGAGGGGTTTTGTGCACGGATTAGGATTTTTATTTTAGCGAGTTCCCTGCCCGGGCGGGCGCATCTCACGCTTTCGCTTTCTTTTGCCTTTTCATTACTTCTTCTATTTTGAATAACATGATATGCAAGTTGCTAATTGAAACAGTTGCCCAATTTATATCTTCCGTCAACATAATTCAGCAAGCACATTGAGCATTACCAATAACATTCTTTTCCTAATAGCCTTTATGCCATATCTTCATTTAAACACCAGAGAGCTTATTGAATTGAATTGAATTTATTGAGTTTAACGTTCGCCCAGCATATAAATATAATTACAGGGTGAACAATAACAAATACAAATGTTTACAATTTCCATAAAGACAAGGAGTAAAGCTGGCCGATAAAATACACATACATATACATTATCATTTACAATTTACGATTTAACAATTTGTGCCAACAGTTTATTACAGGCTTTTCTGTAGTAGGTTTTCTTATCTTCAAATAAATCCACGTCATTACACAGTGTATTAAATGTAGCACACATTCTATTTAGTCATTCAGTTTAACAGTTCAATTCAGTCGTTCGGTCTCCACTTTTCAAAATTTCGCACCCCGCGCAACAACAATTACAGGCTGTAAAATGGTGTTTACATAACAGCTTACACAACAAAAAAATCACCAATCAATCAAAACTATGTCTCAAAAAACTCATTAACTCTTAAACTCATCTAGGCATGGATACAGTGTATCACCAAGGTTAAAAACTGACCGAAACAATTTTTCTGACATTGCTGAATTCGCACGTAACTCACAATCAACCAATGCAGGAGTATGTCTCATTAAATACAGCTTCACGTCATCCTCACGTCCGATATTCTTGCTATCACCAATTCTCAACGTTACAAATAACATAAAAAGCGGGATAAGCGTCAAAACTCACCTGACTAGTCTTCGTCTTTACTCCGCACTCGCAATCTCGCAATAACTGTCCTAAACACTCTCAACCACGCACAAAAAATGTTTTTAATGAATCGGCAACAAAACTCGAAGAGAAACGCGACATTCTCATTCAAATTCTAAGACATTGTATTTTCACTTTTTAAAGCAAAACGAAAGTTTTAAAAAACCGCTAATTGCCTTGATTTAAATGAATAGTTTGTAAAAAGTCAAATTTCCTCGTTCTAACGCCTAAAAATGCTCCACTTCCAAATCTCTGTGCATAAATCAGGTGTCGCTAGATCTCGTTCACCTGCAAATTTGTACGTGAAATTCCAAAAATCGTACACCCTACGACTCAAAACTGACACATCTATATAAAAATTACTATAAGCATTGACTCTTTCGCTACATCTCAAGTCTGCGCACAGCCAACGCCCAAATATTATAACGTGTATTTCGCTCGCATTTGCGATAAAAGGAAATTTCGCTCGCATTTGAGATAAAAGACACGGGTATTGAGATAGTTTTCATGAAAGCTATTAAATACGTCATTTGTCTAAACGCTTAAAATTGCGAGACATTTTTTGTCGCATACGTATGTAGGAATTTGATTAGATCTGTTTTATCATGACATTTTACAAATGAATATATTTATAAATGAGAAAAAATGAATACTTTTTCCTATAATTTGCTTAAGTGCTACAATACTAGTGAACATATGCAGGCTAATGTTACGCCGCCGCCGGTAAAAACCATCGGATCGGCGCGCGCCGCCGGCCGCCGACCCGTTTTCAGTCGGCGTCCGCCGCCGATAGTTTTATCATCGGCGTACAGGTCTACCGCCCCATAACCTGCCTCAACACTGTATACAAGGCGTTCACCTCCATCTTGAGCGACCTTATCCTCCACCAGGTCCAGCCGGTGTGGGAGGAGGTGTACGAGCAGAGGGGTTTAAAGCATGGAATCGCGGGATGTAAGGACAACCTGCTCATTGATAGATGCATATGCCAGGATGCAATCCAGCGTAAGCACAACCTATCAATGGCCTGGGTGGACTACAAACAGACGTTTGACACCACTTTACATGAGCTAATTGTAGCCATGTTGAAGTTGATGAAAGTCCACCCAGAGGTAGTGTCCTGCATCCAACGCCTGATGCCACTCTGGAGAACGCGCTTCGTCCTGACCGCAGGCAAGCGGTCCGTCTCGACAGAGTTGGTATCATACCACCGTGGCATTTTCCAAGGCGATAGCTTGAGCCCCCTCCTGTTCTGCATTTCCCACCCACCTCTCTCGCTGCGGTTGCGACAAGGGAAAGGATACATTTGCGGTGTGCCAGATGACAGGAAGCACAAGGTCACGCATTTATTTTATATGGATAACCTGAAGCTCTACGCTTCCAACGCAAAAGACCTTCGCGTGGCCCTGGACACCGTAATGGAGTACAGTGAGGCTATAGGGATGGAGATCGGATTGGACAAGTGTGCATCCATCCACCTGACGAGAGGAAGATTTTCGGAGAACAAGGAAGACGTGTACCTCGTTGACGGGAGCGTCATTCACCACCTCGAGGGCATTGACAGCTATGAATATCTCGGCGTCCCCCAAAGCCGAATGCAGGAGGATGTAGCAGTGAAGGAGAGAGTCGCCGCCAAGTACAGACAGACTCTCAGGAAAATCTGGAGCTCTGAGCTTTCTGGCAAGAACAAGGTTCTTGCCACGAACATGTTCGCGGTTCCCACACTGCTGTTCACCTTTGAATGCATGAAATGGAACGTCAACGAGTTGCAGAACCTCGACAGGGGAACGAGAAAGATGATGACCATCTATCGAAGTCTTCATCCGAAATCTTCCGTCTCCAGACTGTATCTTCCTCGCAGTGTAGGTGGTAGAGGTCTGTTGAGCCTGGAGTGTCCTCGGAACAGCATTCCGAGTGCTCAAAAGCAGAGACCACCTGCTCAGTCTCGTAAGAGACCACGAAGGTGCCGGAGTAGGGGTGTTTCTCTTCCAGGCGGCCAAGAGGGTAGCGGACGAAACCGGTATGGACATTGACCCGAAATCAGACGGTAGCGACGACGGCAAATCCCTATTATCGTTGAAGGCAGACGTCTTTAAGCTCGAAATTAAGAAGACCGAGCAGAACGCCTTGCTCAAGGTACATACCGAGAAGCCCATGCATGGATGTTTCTATCGAAACATGGAGAAGCATGGGCTATCGAAGGAGCTGACGTTTGCCTTCCTCCGCTCCGCTGGTCTAAAGTCAGAGTCCGAGGGTTTCGTCATCGCATGCCAGGATGGTGTCATAAACACACTCGTGTACCGCCGCATTATTATCAAGACGGAGGATGCGGACACGAGATGCAGGGCGTGCCGAGCCCAGACGGAGACTTTGAGTCACCTTCTCTCCGGCTGTGGCTATTACGCCAAGTCAGCATACATTGCTAGGCAAAATGCGGCCCTGCGGGTGTTATATTTCTATCTTCGACACCATTTTGGCATCGACGATACTCCTGTGCTGCCGTATGCCCCTGGAGATATTCAGTCCGCCGTGGAGAACAATAAATGCACCATCTGGTGGAATTACTCCTTTTCTACCACCAGGCAGTTGGAGGCAACCAAGCCTGATATCGTTCTCCTAGACCACCTCTCACGCTCCATGTTCGTGATAGAGTTTTTGGCCCCGGCTGAAACGAACATGGATGCAAAGGAGGCAGAGAAACGGACGAAATATAAAGACCTGCTTTTTGAGCTTCGGCAAATGTACCCAGGGCACTCTGTTAAACTGGTAGTCATTATCATAGGTGTGCTCGGTGGAGTCAAGGGCTCGCTGCTGGAGAGCATCAAGTGCATTCCGTCCTGCGTGGCACAGGCGGAGTCACTTGCAGCTCGCATGCAGAAGGCCGTTATACTTGGGTCCCTCCGTCTACTCCGCACGCACGACCCAACGGCAGCGTAGCCACCAATCCGATGGGCGTCGGACGTAAGCTGCGATCACTGCCAAACCCCTCTGGAGTCCTCGGCCATTATGACGGCAATGAAACCCGATGCTTGCCGAGGACTCGAAGGGGAATGTTACTAATGTAACAATATAAATATTAATAATAATTAGGGGATATTCGGTTACAAGAAATCCACTGTATTACCCAAGGTCTCCTAGCTACAAAGGCCCCAAGAATAAACAATCGTTAAACTCCCGTAATAAAAGCATTGGAATCAGTGCTAATGTTTCTTTTTTCCCTCTTTTATTATCTATAGAGGTCAAAACACAGGGCTCAACATTTCACCATCGAATGACAGAAAGAATGACGTATTTAATTTATACAATCAATTTTGCAATACACTTCGTTTTTGCTTGAAAAGTACGTTTTCAATGACAAAATCATCAATCTTTCTTAGATTTCAACAATAGCATACGAGGTCTCGTATTTCAATTGCAACCTGTTTGACCTCTATAATCAGGAAATTCTCCCGGGGCGTTTTGTGCCTCATCTTATGAATGAGCGATATTCCATTTATACACACAAAATACACCGACCAAAATATCACTGAAATTTGATAACTCGGATCATTAAAATTAATATCACTCAATAAAGGCCCGAATGAAATTTCCCGTTCATAGACATTGATCAGGTTGCCAAGGAAATATAGTGTTGCTGTAGTTGGAGAAAAATTGATATTCATGGCATTGAATACGTAATGTTTACGCAAATACGAACGATACAACAAAAGCAAATGCAAGAATACAATTTTAAATCTTTCGACATCCGATGATCAAATATTAAACGCTACTTCTTGATTTCAATTTATATTGAAAAGGAAAACAAGAAAACTCTTCCTTGATGCCCTTAATACTTTAAATGGGCTCTTATTTTTTGGTTCTTTGGCCTTTGAGATATTCGGAGACATTAATGGCTCTGTGGCTCATGCTTAGCACACATGACAAAGTTATACTGATTTCACGTCAAACGGTTTTTGTTTTTGAGTTTTTGAGAAACAGTTTTTGAGGAGAAGAGTGACGGAGAACATTCCAATCAGGACCAGTCCAATTTACTATTTAATATACTATACTTATTGTAGGTAAGCCATTACATGCCCGGGCGCATATATCCCGTTCAAAGGCATTCCTCTGGTTGCGAAGGAAATATCCTGTTGTTTAAATCGGAGAATTTCCGCGTGAAAAACGTTATTTTAAAGCTTTAAATACGAAGAGGAGAAGAAGAAGAGATATTAAAATCTACATATCCATCCGATAATCCGACGATTTTAATCTTTTATCAATCTTCACGTTAAAACAGCAATTGAAATTTTTCGTCCAAAAGCGGTATTTTTAAGCAAACACGAAGCGTACAGTAAAATCTATCGCAGTAATAAAATTCCACGTACTTTTGTCCACCTGATCACGGAAACTTCAAACCCATATTCAAAGTTCAAAGTAGTTTAACAAGCAAAACAAGAAACCTTCGCACTGATTTTAGAGTCCTTTTCATGAGATCCTGGAGTCTTTGGGAATAATCACAACCACGTTTTAAATCAACCCTTGCACGTTATTTATCGCACAGTTTTAAGTCCTGGTAACACGGCACGATTTCCGAAGGAGACATATCTAAATGTGAAGTTAGATCTGAGGCTCTCCAGGCGAGTGATGCTAAGAAGATGATGTATTCGGGAAGTTCAACAGGCAAGAGATCATATGGTTGCTGACGTTTCGACGGCCATCGAGTCGTCGTCTATCGTCCTCGGGGCCGAGCCGCCTCGAATCTAAATCGTGCTCTCCAACTGAGAGAGGGAGTGATTATCTATCTCGGCCATTCCATTCGAGTTCGGGCGCCGATTTGAGTATATTTTTCACATTTCATATCTTTCTAGAATTTAAAACAGCGCGCATTTGCAACCAATGCATTCTCTTTCAAATGGACTTCGTCTGACTGTATTACTCCAAGAGGACTTGTATTTTTCAGTGTAGTACTTCCGTCTCTCTGCGAGATCATCCATTTCTTCTCGATTATTTCAACCACGAGGTCAACCAACTTCCGCTATCAAGAACTTCAAATACCGGCAAACCAGGACCAAACCTAGTCACACCTTCTTCGTAAACAAGTTTGCTAGGTTTGGCGTCAGTTCGCTCTACTTTTCGCTCACGCGGCAAAACTCTCACTGCAACAATACGTATGATTCCAAAGATTAGAGCAGAAAGGAGCCAGTCATGTAAACTTAGGCATGATTACTTTCGTTATCCATCTATAAACAGCAATGAATAATATATAATGAAATTTGGGATACACAATGCGATGACAGATAAACGGGGTTAAATATTAATGGATTTGAGAGTTTTGAAATTTTTAAAACTCAATTAAAGATTTATTTTATTTATCAACTCCTTAAAGCAATACATCTGTCCGGATCTCAGGTTTACTCCCTTTTCATTTTTTTTGTCGTACTTTGTTGGATTATTCACTTTGGCAATGTAATGTTTTAAATAAGAAATTTTAGTTTTAATTTTCAACGACAATCCATCGTCGGGCACTTTGCGTTCAGTGAAGGCCAAGGAACAATGATTAATTACATCACAGCATGTTCGCTTCTTATGCAAACTTTAAACGCTAATTTTCAACCGATGCCTTTAGCTTCACTGACACCGTCCACGCCCTTGGTGAACAAAAACGGAACTCAGGGCCGTCAAAATGTCCAAGACGCGTTGTTAGTCGGAGCAAATGTGTCGGAGGTGTAATTTCTGCGAGACTGTGGCGTGGCTGTGCGCCATTTGCTTCCACTGCGAAGAGGTCTCTTCGCCACGTGGTGATCCCAACAGAGTGCGAGACAATCACTCCAATTGTCGCTCCACTCCGCAGCGGACGCAAACTCTACTGTCACTCACTGTTAACTCACAAGAATTAAAAGCAGACACTACACTTAAAAGCGTTGAGCGTTCCTTTTTCGGGTAGAGGAATGGAGAACTTGCAGATTTTTTGAAAAAAATATAGGTAATAGAGGATGATGAATCTTGCCCAACGCAAAAAACCCGATGCTTAAGTAGCGCTTAGTTTCCGAGATATAAATTCTCAAATTTGTCGAAATTCCAACGGCGCGAAAAACGGGCGAAAAGGGGGGCGTGGTCAGATCGGGCAGGCCTGACGTCACACCTGTCGTTCAGAGGCCGCAGCGGTGGCAAGCCCGGCGTTGTCTCGGGGACTTCGGGCGGCGTCACCGGGGACTTAGGGCAGGAGCGCTACGCCTAGAACGGTGGAGTATTCAATGGATGCAAGCACGCAAACATCTACGCTGCTACCAACGATGGAAATTCCGCTTACAAAGTAACGGAACCGAAGCGAAGTTTAACCATATACATTAATTTAAAGTCGCATGTCATCGACATTGTCAGAACTTCTTACACTGTAGAGACTGGTTTAGGCTGCTAACGACACAACTTTTTTTCTGAAACTGGAGAGAAACGTGGGAAAAGTGTAAGATTTTTTTTCCCATACGCCTGGGTTCGCGATAAAATGGCAACTATAAGATTTCTTTCCACTATTTTACCTGCCATTGCATTTATTTTTGTAACATTTTGAGGCATCGAAACGGCGACCTAGGGGGGGAGAGAAAGTTAATACATTCTAGTTCATTACAAATGTAGGGCATGATAACAGTATTTTCTTTACCTTGTTATGCGTATTGCAACTCTAGGGATTTCATCTTACGTTCACGGCGTAATGCGGCATGATTTCAAATGGTATCACGTAGGCATGTTAAGTAAAAAATGATTCCACAATAAGCGCATTTAATGAAGTATCACCAGATGCTTTGCATCGGCACGAACGTGTTCGTGTGGGTAACATAATTTGCGACCATTTTTATATGTTGTCGAGCATTAAGGTCTTCCGGGTTTTCAACCGCGTTGGTTGATTGTCCAAGGAAAACACTCCATGATCCTTCGATCCACGTTTTGCCTACATTAAATACGTCACTTTAAATGAACCTCTTCACAAACCTCTGCTTTTAAATACCCTGTTATTAACTCTCTCATGTCAGAAAATTCTTCACGGTGAGCGAAAATTTGATTAACAAATATCAGCATTCGACTATAATTGCTAGGAAATTCACAGTAAATACGTCGCTATACGATAAAAATTACATCTTTGTCTATTGTTAACACTCTTCAAATAGACTCATGACCGATCGGAGCTCTCTCTCTTCCCTAAAATGTATCCTCGGATTACAAAATGTGCGGCCAACGACACACCTTCCACTTCTTAAGTGTAAATCCAGGCGAACTATAGAATCCCAAAATTTGCTACTAGTTGTACTCTCTTTGAAGGGTTAGTTGAAGATCCAAGTAATAGTTAGAAAGTTAAGAATGATGCAGTGACGGTTTTACCTGTTCGGGGTTGGGGATTCTACTTTATTTCTGAAACATATTAAACCGAAAAATAAATTACGTAGTATGGCCACGATCCTGTACACTGGAGTCCTGTGCACACAATGCCTTAACCCACACCACCACGGCAAATAATTATTTTACGAGCGTAATACTGTCGTTAATTACGCATGAGCAGATGCGTAATCTTATCCATTAAAGTAGCATCGTATTTACACCGAAAATTGCGCCAATGCATGAACTAGTGGACATAAAAAAGCTCCTGTTATGATACGGATAATTTGTCCATGCATCTATCTATCAACGTATATACTTGCAAGGACATGCCTCGTGTGAACATGTCTTAATGAGACGAATTGAAGATGAGCCAAATTCTCGACTTACCTACAATTTTCTCGCGAACCCGGGCCTATGGGAGAAAAAGCAGTGACCCTTTTTCTACATCTATCCCCAGTCGCAAAAAAATTAAATCTTTGGCGTCAACTCAACTCACCGTAGGTCTCGCGATGTCTCCTCGTGAGACTCTTCGCTGATCATATAAGGCTAGACTCACAATTATTTGCCGTTACTTTATGTTCCGGCAATATTTCGCACTTCACTGTGCATAAATTTTTCAATATTTGCTATCGAACGCGTCCTATTGCACTATCGATGTCATACTTCCTCATGGAACTGCAATAAAATTTTAAAATCGAACTTTTCGAAAAGATCACATTCCTAATAATGCCGAAATACTGCAATAGAAATTTCAAACATATAATATATTAATTTAACGGGAAAATCACAGTTAATAATTAACGAAGTGATTTAAGGTTTGTATTTCCGACTATGTCTACATGTCGCATCTCATTATAAGTACTCCATCATCACTAGAGCGTCGACTTCATAGGCAAATTATCTGAGTTGGCACAAACTTCCATGCAGGTGAAACACTAATAAATCGTTAAAGTATCGCACACCAAAATACATATATACTTTCCGAAACTCAGACGCAATATTTCAGCGAAATATCACGAGGCTAAAGATAAATGAACGGTGATACTCGCCGAACTATTCGCCGGTATCTCGTATGTCTCGTACGGTGGACGGCAGGTGTGACGTCACGCGAGTCACTTCCAAAATGGCGCGCAAAAAGCAGCGTTTGAAACGACATCATCCTTTCCATTGACTGTAGTTCAATAAATATGGGTCGCTCAGATGAAAGGAAAGAATGTGTAGGAAACATTTTTGGTTATCTATATGATGAATGAGTTAAAACAGCTGTAAAAAAACCTTGCAAGTTCTCCATTATTAGAGGTTTTAGCATTAAACTTACATTTTTGTATGAATTGAAACCTGTCAGCCATTTGTTTTTTTTCAGATGCTCTTCATTCCGCTCATAATCTATGTCCCTGGATTAGCCTTCAGCCAAGGTGAGAGAATTATTCACAATCGCACATTGTTCCTTGAGCATTAGAAATGCAGACTTTTTAAAATTTTGCGATTTAACTGCTTACATTGCTGTTGGTTTATTCATAAGTAAGCCTCGTTTTTTTAACCTCATAAATGACTTGTTGAACAGAAAACTCGGTGTGATATAAGCAATTGATCAATTTTCAGCCAGTGGCGTGAGTCCGCACTACGTCACCCCGATTGTCTGCCTCATCTGCATATTCTACACATCACTGGTGAGTCTCCAAGGATATCTTCCACAACAATGAAATTCATTTGTTTTTACCGGAATTAAAGTATAAACCTTAAAGCAAGCCACCTCAAAGTATACGTGATATGCTTATTATTTCATTTTATTTGTGATTTTATTGCCGAATGAAATGTCACGAATGGGCTTCGGGAGTTTTTTTAGGGAACACTTGATGAAGAGGTCATGGGCGTGGTGGAATGGACGAACGTTTGGAATAGCTGAATGGCTGCCTTATGACACACAAGTGAACCAAAGGGAAGACCTCACGGCGCCACTGAACACAATCGTTTGAGAAGACAATCGATTGAGTCCCCATCCTTCCCCCAAATCCAAATGACAAAGCGCAACCGACTTCTTGTCGCGTCGAAAGTTCGCGCGACGTCGACTCCATGGGCGCCGCCGCAGCGACGAGGCGCGAAATTGATTATTCACATATCGGGTCTGTGCGTGTCGAGCTGTGATGGCGAGACGAGTCCAGGGAAGGAAGTGGCGACGAAAGGAGACATCCTGTGGAGAATCCTCCATCCATCCTCCTGTGGACATCCTCCCCGAATGAACGAGCGTAATCGAGCGCTGGAAATCGATTATTTGGTGAAACGAATGATGGCGCGAAAGGTTTTAGTGCTCAAGTGAGCAACATCGGCAACGAGTCATTTGCCGCTTTGCCCAGGCATCGAACTTAAAATTTATTTGAACTTAAAATCTTTTAAAGTAGGCTTCATGGCATTTATATTACAGAAATAATACAAAATGAGTTTCATGACGTTCATATTTGAAATGGTCAAAATGGTCGAAGATATTGATGTTCGAAGCTTAATTTTCATAAATATTACAAATCAAAGCGATAAACCTCAATTATTTTTATTTAAAAAATTATCAAATATCGATTGAACTAATAAAATATATTTTTAAATAATAAATGTTCATTTTGCACATATTAATGTTGTAAATTTGTAATTTTATTCAATGTATCTAAATTATTTTTTCTTCATCATTACTATCTCCTTTCTACACCTCAGAGTCACCGTCTGGAGGCTGCAGTGCACATTTGGTAGGCACAGGCTGCTCCCAGGCCTTCCTTTTTGGCATTCTCTCTAAGCTTCATATTATTGCATTCGACTATACAAGGAGCATATGAAGTACGTCTTCGATGCATGATTTTCTACATATTTTTCGGGTGTTTGTGGTCTCCGTATCGTCGGTCACTATTCATTTCGAGCCTCTTTATGTGGTTCCTCTGAAAATTGCCCGATTGGAAGATGTGCAGTTTTTATGATGTCAGATCCATGAATAAACATTTTGTGGAGCGAGGCTGGCGTGTTATGCCATTTACATAAGGTGCACTTAATACATCGGCGACTTCCAAAGTATAATTCCTTGAATGAGTCCACGTTTATTTATCAGGGACTAGAGAGAGAAAGAGAGTGAGAGAGAGAGAGAGAGAGAAAGAGCCCTCAGGATAACGGACAGACGAAAAGTCAGATCCGCATCTATCCCAGTAATACTGGATGACACTTCCGGATTCTCCAAAAAAAAAACGACGGGCACAGTTCCCATCGTTAGAAGTATATTATACCACTCACTGCCTTGCCTCGGCAGGGTTTACTTCTAACACCATCCTTTCCCTGAAATTCTTTCGGATTTTAAGTTTTTTTAAGGCGACATATTCCTTATCTTTTTCCGAAGTCACCCGACTCTTCAACACGTCAATTTTGCACGATATTGTGTATCATGTAGTCAAAGGTTTACGGATTAGCCGTATTTCAATGCTTCCTGGTAAATTTCCATTTGTGAAACTGAAGACATATACTTCATTTGTGTGGCCAATGCGCAGCGAACGTTACAAATTTGGCCGTGGACTGTATCAGTCAGCATTTAGCACATTTTGCCCTCTTTGAGCATTGTCAAGCACATGAACTCGGAGGCTTCCTTCCGCGGAGGCGTTCAGACGGCAGAGAAGGCTTTTTTCCTGGATTTCTTCCGCGTGTTTCCATGGTCATAGACGACAGTTTCGGCGGCATTGCAGCTATCTTCTTCTGACCTGAAGACAACAGTTGCAATGCTGTCGAAACTGTCGTCTACGACAGTGGTAACTCGTGGAAGAGAACCAAAAAAAAGCCTCCTCTGCCATTCTCAAGCACAGTTTATGTGACACACATGATTCCCGGCTGAGATGAGATGGCACGAATGTTGTTGGTTCTAGCTTGTTAATTTGTTCTTGAGCGTATTTCATGTGTTCTCTTAAAAGTAAATGAGATTCCTTAGTAAAACAAAATTTAAGGGGTCTACAAAACCTTGTCGATGACGCGCGAGGATTTTGTCAGATTATTAGTTTCTATTAGGGCCGGTATATCCATCTCCGGGTAACGCGATTTTATCCGGCGGATAGCATATCCTCCGAATAAACCTAAGTAAAGCGGTTATCCATCGTCGTTTAAGCTTTATCCGGAGAATAAATTTACTCGCCACTTCTTCCTCCGGATAAATATTTATCCGGAGGATAAACTCATTTTCAAGATGTCTGCCGCAATCACCTAGCATGTTTAAACTGTTATTTTGGACGCAAATCGATATTTACTCGTGTAATTCTTTTCCAGTTATCCCAGTTATTGGTAGAGTTACTGCTCTGAGAGAAATTCGTGGCATCAATCGCCGTATTTTTTTAAATTATATAGTCTTTCAAATGTCTCATGTCCCCTGTTTACATAACTACGAAATAAAAAGTAATTTGAATATTTAATGAATGGAATGCTCAAGGTGCTTTCGTTTAAATAAATTTGAAGCATCAAAGTTCATTTTTAAGTCGATTTACGATTATGTAATTGGCCGAAATCATCGTGAAGCCCCTGAATAATTTGGGAATGCGCGATAGTGACGGTATTTCATGGTCACCGACTTACGGTATGAACACATTCACTTACGGTCTTATAGAGCAGTATTTTGGTTTATTTAATATTTAAAGTCTTTAGTTTATTGGTTTAGCGCAATCAAAACGTTACGTGAAGGGATGTAACTTTCCAGCTTCATGATTCAAATTAAACAATCCCTCAACAACTGCGAATTTCGCCCATAAATGCTCGGCAGTCGGATATGTCAACAAACAAAGCGAGGCGAAGAACTTTTGTAGCAAATTATTTTATATTCAGACCATCGGGTTGGTATTCATTAATTTTAGTTAACAACGAACCGTCCTTGAGAGTACTTAAGATTCGTAAAAACGCTAAAAAGTGAATGCAAACAGAGCTGGACGTCACTGCCAAAACAAACTCCGACAAATAACGTATGCATTGTTTATTATTATTATATATATATGTGCATTTGTTGATTCTTGAGGTGTTAGGGATACATTGCACTAATTTAATTCCACAAACCCGGTATTTATCTTGAAGAGTAATGCCCTGTACTGATGTTTTCATTAATAATGCGATGATAGATGAATATTGTCTATGTTCATGACAATTTCAATTATCCTTTTAATATATTAAGAGTTTATTGTGACCACCGCCTTGACACATAGAAGTTGCAAAAGAAAAATGAGTAGAAGGGTCATGAGAAAGCAACGCAATCAACGGTGGATTGATTGTGCAAAAGAATAAAGGACAGCAGACACTAATATATTGGGATCGCACATTAGTGGCTTATACCATCTCATACTCTGGAATTAATTTTGCTGCTTGATGTCCCTCAAAATTTAAAAATAAAAGCCTATACAGAGTAAGTTCCATCCTTTCGCATTATTTTTTGGAAAAAGATTATCATTATCAATAGTCCCCACAATTGTGTGTAATGATTGGTCTGAGTTGTGACCAATAGTGATTCTGTTAGTTATGGAATAAACTGAACTCTATAAAGAAATCTTTATGAATACATATGAAGAAAAATGACTGCCACCAAACTACTGCTACCTGAATATATGCCAATGTCGTTTTTCATTTATGCGGTGGATGTTCACTATTTTTATAGAAAATTGAGTAAAACTAGAAATTTATCCATATAATATGAAAGAAACATAATGTCCCATCGATTTCTACAAATTTCACGAATTGCGAATGAGTTTTTAAATACTAAGAAAGATTCACAGGAATTCTTCATGTGGAATTTGCATAACTACGGTAAAAATATGCAAATTATAAATTGCAGCGGTTGATTTCGAGTATTACTGATGAATTCGAGTTTTACATTTAAAATTTTCGTTTGAAAACAAATGCCTAGAAATCAAAAGATTTATAGGTGGGACAAGGACTAAGATGGCATGGAAAACCGTAAGCGAATTAAAAAAGGAAAATAAAACAAAAATTAACATTGATATGATTAAGATGGATGAATGGGTAAAATATTACCAAAATATGTTCATAGAGGACAGAACAGAATTTATGAATATACAAACTGAAACAATTTTAGGGAACGTAGAAATACCAGAAATAAAGATACAAGAAGTTAAAGAATCACTTAAAAAAATGAAAAATGGTAAATCCCCAGATCCGGGAGGTATTCCAGTAGAGTTGTTAAAAAATGCTCCTGAAAGTGTATTAGAAAATTGACGACAATCTTCAATAGGTGTTTAATTCACGGAGAGGACCCACCAAATGAGTGGAAGTTGGCTTACTTGACAACAATACATAAAAAAGGTTCAAAAAAGGAATGTAAAAATTATAGGGGCATTAGTGTGACGGCCACTTGTGGAAGACTGTATGGACGAATTATTAAAGAGAGGTTAGAGCATGAAATAACTATCGGGGAAGAGCAAAGTGGATTCACAGCAGGACGATCCTGTGTAGATAACATATTTACATTAAAACAACGAACAGAAAAAATAAGAATAAGAAACGGAGAAACGCATCTGGTATCCATAGATTAAGAAAAGGCCTACGACACAGTTCCTATCAAAAATCTTTACCGCATTCTAGATGAAAGTAATATAAATGGAAAATACATTATAGCAATCAAAAATCTTTATAAAAACCTAGAAACAAAAGTAAAAATAGGAAGTCAATTATCTCCGTCAATTAAACCCAATAAAGGACTAAGACAAGGGTGTTGCCTATCACCCACTCTTTTTAAAATTTATATTAACAAAGCTCTGAAGGATTGGAAGAAGAAATGTGCTGAAATGGGAATAAAAATAGACGGAGACTCACTATATACATTACTTTTTGCTGACGATCAAATAGTAATTGCAGGAGATAAGTACGATGCGGAATATATGATGAGGAAATTGATAGAAACATACATTAAGGCGGGCCTGAAAGTAAATTTCAACAAAACAAAATATATGGTAATTAATGAGAAGGAAGGAAGAATCTGGAAATAGAAGGAAATGCCATCGAAGTCTGTAGTGAGTATAAATACTTAGGTGTAACGATTGGAAAAGAAGGAACCAGTAAAAAAGAGATAACAAATAGAATACATCAGTCAAAACTCGCAATAAATAAAATGAATAGCATATTATGGTCAAAAGACATAAGTAGGAAAACAAAACTGCAAATATATAAAACAATTATTCAGAGTATACTCCTTTACGGAGCAGAGACATGGGAAATGACCAAAAGGGATAGGGAGAGACTGGAGGTCGTAGAGAGGGATTTTCTAAGAAGAAGCAGCAGAAAATCTAAACTACAAAGAATAAGAAATGAAAATATAAGAAAAATTATGCAAGTAGAAGAAAAAATCATACAAGAAATAGAGAAAATACGGCTAAAATGGTATCGACACGTAAAAAGAATGGAGGAGAAACGTTGGCCAAAAAAGACATTAAATTGGCAACCACCCGGGAGGAGGAGGAAGAGAGGACGACCACCAGAAGAATGGACAAAGCAAGTCACCACTGGTCATTATTGACAACACTGAAATGTAATTCCTATAGCGTATCAATATTTTGTTATTATAATGCATACTTAAATATCCATCACGCCATTCCCACTTGAAGTGGGCAAAACGGGAGAACTCAAGGGAGAAAGAACTTAAAAAGGGAGAAAGAAAGGAAGACGCAGTTCGACCGATATTGAAAACAGTACTCACAGATGGCACCTCTTTTGTCTCTCCTCGCCTTCGCTTCGTCTCGCTCAACTGCGCGATTTTTCAAGTTTGCCTTTCTCCGTCACGATAGCCCTCGACTTCCGTTTGGGAGCGCTTATTTCGGGAGTACAGCGAGGAGGGTCGTTCGATTCGATATATCCTCTAGCTCTATCGACGTGGATCTTCGCAACAATCTTCGTCACATGGCCGACATGAATGTCCTCACCTGAACATTTGCAACCATGGAATGCCCAAAGGAAATCTGCGGATATGCGGCGCATGGCCTCGTCTCGAACAAAAGCGCATGCCACATCAACAATGACGTAGAAAAACCTACGCCAGCGCTCGTGGAGAATACGCCGAAATGAGCCCATTAATGGGTGATTTCTCTGCGTGGCCCATCGAAGGAAGGACCCCTGTATATATCGATGTGTTAAACGACGTGGAGAGGATTAATTCCTCTTGGTTCGTTTACAGCTCGCTTGTTATGGAGAACACGAGGTATCGCTTTTTATCCTATTATGATGCGCCATTTTTTCCTTTCGAACAGGGAGGGTTAAAGGCCGTGATGTGGGCAGACACACTCCAGACCTTGATGATGTTCGGCGCCATGATCATCATTGTCGTCATAGGAACAATCTCCGTCGGTGGACCCAGGAATGTCTGGAATTTGAATGAAGCTGGGGGCAGGATTGAATTTTTCAAGTAAGGATTATGACGACTTCAAAAAAATTGGATCTTGATTTTGAATCGGCAATGTTTGTTTCTCTTCTGGTTTTCAGTTCGAGGCGATTTAACGTTTCTTTATCCTTATAATTAGGCGTTCATTTATAAGTTCATATAAGTGCGACTAGTGTGCCATCTAGAGTTTGCCAGTGTCAGCTCATGTAGACTCATGCATGTCCAGCTAATAATAGAACACAATTGATTTGCGAAGAAAGAGATGGGCGAAAGATTCGGTCTGGATCGAAGGCGGAAGTTCAATTTTTTTTCTAAGTTTCCTCCTTGCTTCCGTCCTCTGGGTGACCATGTTAGTCTACGTTTCGATGCTCCAACTCGATCATAAGCTGACTGCTCGCTCCCATGGTTGCTGGGATCGTATAGTTAAAGAGGCCATTGAAATTAGGATACATAGCAACACGTGAAGCAGGATCATGAATACATATAATGGATTGTGATCTCGTGTCGCCAAAAACTGTTGTCTAGAATCCCGTAAACAAACAACTTTTTGGAAAGTGGTGCCGCCTAGTGATGAAGGACGGAAGTTCAAATGTAAATACAGTCGACATATTGTAAATAAACACGTATTACCGGTTTTACCATGAATATACATGCGTTTTACTTACAATGAATCATAATGCAGTGGATAAAAAATG
This sequence comes from Ceriagrion tenellum, assembly GCA_963169105.1. NCBI lineage: Eukaryota > Metazoa > Arthropoda > Insecta > Odonata > Coenagrionidae > Ceriagrion > Ceriagrion tenellum. The sequence goes on along the minus strand of OY720639.1, from coordinate 2,932,705 downwards.
TAGTAATACACGCGGGACGTAATTATACACCTTTTTAATATCGTCCGGTCTACAGATATATTTATTTCTAAACTTAATTACACAAATGCACAATTAACTTCTTAGCACTTCGTGAATATCGCCGTACGGAAATTTAATAATGATGCGAGGTGACTTCATGAGTATTCCCAATGGCCATCATTGCAGTGTAGGTAAAAAGGAATGCACTTACCGCCGCCTTGAACAGATTCTTATTTTTCAATCCAAGTGTCCTATTTTGAGTCCTCGTAGACTAATGCCCTGTTTTGTAGCCTGGTACGAAGCAAGTTCTGTTTAAACAAGGAATTCTAAATTCTTTATATTAGCCTAACGGGCTTAATGCATTCAACTTAGAATCAGAGTCTGGCAAACATCGTCGTCGGCACACGATGGACGTTTCATAAACCTCTTACGCAATTCCTGTAATAGATATTTCCTCTCTAGCATTTACAAAGTTAGATCACAAAAATAGCAAATTATTATTCAAAGCATCAATTAATTCGTATCTCCTCGATCGTTATTGAATATTCACCACAGTCTCACGTTAGCAACAATTAATTACGTCTATTTACAATAACAACTGAAAAGACTCTAATCGAAGGAGCGCCAAGGACTGGGCGAACTAAAAGTGGAAATTTCGGCAACGCGTAGCCAAGGCAACAATTCCAAACATTCAAATCCATAATCATGAATATATATTGTAACGGCCGGGATCACGCCCCACGCTGGGCGCCAAATATATATAACGGCCTTCTCGAGTGCCACGGAGACTCACCTGGCCATGGATGCTGGATGTTCCTTCTTCCGCCGCGTGCGAGGACAAGCGAGGGCACCTCAGGGCAGGGGGACGTCAAATGGCAGACGGGCAAATTAAGGGGCTAACGACGGAAAAAAGGAGGATTGGTAGAGCAAGGGGGTAAGTAAAGGCAATTCACATCCTTTACAAAATAAATCCATGATAAAGTTGCAATATCGGACATTTATTGGTTTGCAATGGCAAAGCACTCTCTAGAACAAGGTTAGTGGGGATGGGAACAGAAAGGAACTTAAATTTGGTTGTCGAGTGAAATTTCGGATAGCGCGATCTTTCCAAAATCATATACAATATATTGAAAAGACCGATTAGCGAGAGCAGGAGGAGGTGTGTTCATAGCTATAAAAGACGAGATCGTAAGTAGAGCCGAAATATTTCCAGAAAATGACGTAGAAGGTGCGTGGTGTTCCATCAAGTGCTCGTCGAAAAGAATTTTTATATGCGCATTTTACAGGCCACCGCATTCAAGTTTATACACAGTTTTACAGTTAGAAAAACAGTTGAAGCATTTCATAAATCATAACAACGAATGTAATATTATTATCGGTGGTGATTTCAACACTCCCTCGATAGACTGGATGACGTATAGTTTCAAAAATTGTGGAAAAGATGAGGAGTCGTGCGACACTCTTCTCTATACTCTTACATCAAACTCTTTGCATCAATTAGTAACCACACCCACGAGAGGAAAGAACGGTTTAGATCTTTTGGCAACTAATGTCCCGGAAAGAGTCCTTGAATTTAAAACAGTGAACGGAATTAGTGACCACAAAGCAGTCGGTGCTGAATTTCATACAAATACTGACCAAAGGGTAGCCACAAAGAGAAAAGTGTACTTTTACCACAGAGGACGGATTTCGATTGCTTAAAACAGGAACGGTCGACCTCTTACAATAAGTTTAGCGATCTAATTCAAAACCATACTACAAATGACGCGTGGAATGCTTTGAGTAGCATCACGCAACTAGCCATTAATGACGCAATACCGAGTATACTGAAAAAAGTCAACACCAAACCAAGGTGGTATAATGCAGACGTCAGGAAATCTCTCAAGCGACAACGAAACTTGCACGCGAAAATGAAGAATGACCATCCGCATCTACACGACGAGGAACTCAACAAAATTTATGATAAATATGAGAGAGCTGAAATAACAGCAAAGGCGGAAAAGCACTAATGGAAGTCAAGAGTAAAATACCAGGTAAATATTTGGAAGAATTTTAACCCTAAGACATTTTGGTCTCACGTGAGGAAGGTTCAAGGGAATAAATCTACACTAACGTCACTGAGAAACGGTCACGGAGAAAGAGTTAGCGATACATTAGATAAAGCTAATACCCTTTACACATTTTTTCAGCGTCAACACTTTATGCCCTTAGAATAACAATGCTACATTGCCTCGCTTATACAAAAATGCAGTCCATATATATTTCTTGTCGCGGCATAAAAAGGTCACTTAAAATCCATTAACCCCAAGATACCAATTGGTCCCGATGACATTCCCGCAAGAGTTTATAAAGAATTAGCGTCAGAAATAGCACCGCACTTGAAAATAATGAAAACTGCTTTAATGCATTCGATTCTAGTACGTGAAAAAGTTATGACAAATTTCGTAAAGCGGAAAATAAAAAAATTTTGGTGGTCAGTTTTCATTCTGAATGGACAAGGGTTCATCGTGTAGTGATTCAAACATGAATTCTTATCGACAATACTTTTGATGTGAAGCGAATGACCGTCAGCATTATTCACCATATTTTTATACATATTATGTTAGAGACCTCTGTAAATTACATGCGTGATTCAAATCCTACAAGAGGTGACTATTCTCTTCCATCCAAGAACAATGACTGAACGGAGTTCTCTTGTTTTGCTCGCATTGAATGCACCTACCTTCAACTAGAGAGTCACAGTAAATCTTTTACAGTTTTGATCCAGACCCCACAATACGTCACAGCTTTTGGTCGATGACCGTGGGCTCCGCTTTCATTTGGCTGGCGGATGTGTCAGCGAATCAAGGAATGATCCAGCGCTTCCTCTCCATGCCTTCGCTGAGGAAAGCACATTGGTAAGTCCAAAAACACTCGAGGCTATTTTCTTTGAAGAGCATCTGTGGTGCCCAGGCATACAAAGCCGAAATTGTCGCTTGACGGTGCTCATAATAGTAATAATAATAATTTTTATTTGACATTAAGCAATACACTGCAATAGTCATCGTCAAGAGATATAAAAAGTAAAAACACAAAGGAAAAAATATATAAAAGGAAATTCAGGAATTAAAATTTGAGGTTTGAAGTATCACACTCCTCAAATTCCTGCAATGAATAGAATGCTTTATACAAAAGCCAACGCTTAAAGGTCAATTTGAACCTAGACAGGCTGACAAACCTAGCCTCTCGGGGCAGTATATTAAAAAATCTAAGTTTAAGTACATTAAAACAATTGGCGCTTTTGGATAGTCTAAAGTGAGTCACCACTCAATTGTCCCTTTTTCTTGTGAAGTGGCATATATGACAGCTGGCTCCTGTCTCTAATGAGCTCACGTTTTCTTTCACTTCACATACACCTTTATAAATGTAATTACCATAGAGGGTCATAATACCCAATTTTATAAAAAGAGGTTTACAATTGTCCATTGAGTGCGAACCTGGAATAATTCTGATTGCCCTTTTTTGCATCTGGAAAACACCCTTTGAGTTGGGACCCCGTAATTCTATGCCGTGTGTCAGATGACAATGGAAAAGGGCAAAATAAATATGCCGCTGGTAGTCTATTGGTAGTAAGAGTTTCAGTTTCCGCAGCATATAAGTTATTTAGGATAGGTTGGCAATGGTAGAAAATATATGAGAATCCCATTTTGTTTTGCAGTCAAGTTCAAAGGCGAGTAATCTGAGACTTTGACTGTGGTTTAGTCGAGGGCTAAGTGAAAATAATGATATTTGAGTTTTATCATTTTTTAAAGCAAGCCCATTCGCAGAACAGCAATTTTGAGCTTCCGACAATACAGAATTTGAAATACTGTTTGTATTCGACAAGTCTTTTACATTTTGAACAAAAGTAGTGTCATCGGCATATAGTAAAGACATGCATGGGACATTCTTAGGGAGGTCATTTATCATGATTAAAAACAGCAAGGGACCGAGGACAGAACCTTGAAGGACACCATGTTCAAGTTTAAGAGGTGAGAATCGATTCTTGTTAACGCACACACATTGAAAACGATCCGACAGATAAGATTCAAGGAGCTTTAATTCCATGTTCATGATACTATAGTGATGCAACTTCTGGATTAGGATTGGATGAGAGACACAATAAAATGCTTTACTGAGATCATATGTAGTTAATGCAGCTGAAGATTTTTCCTCGAAAGCGTTCAGAATGATATCAACAACATTCCGGACCGCTGAGGAAGTGGAGAAACCCTTGCTGAAACCAAACTGCGATTTGGAGAAAATATTGTTGTTATCAAAGTGCTCATTTAGTTGGGATTTAGTAATAATTTCCAGTAATTTACCAAAAATTGGAATAATTGAAATTGGCCTGTAACTAGATGGTAAACTTTTGTCACCCTTCTTATGGATGGGGATGGTTTTAGAGTATTTTAGAGCCTTGGGAAAAATACCTAATTGGAAACAGGAATTGAATATAGTAATAGATATGGGTTCATCAATAATGCTTGATAAGCCATAAATATCTTTACAATTGGACTTTTTTAAGTTTTTAATTACCTTTCTGATGTCCTCGGGTGTTATCCATTTCCATTTGAAGGGTTAAGGGGTAAAACACAGTTTATTAAAAATTTTGGAGGCAGTTACTGGTGAACTGTCAATTTTGTAGATCAGCTCATTAATAGACTCAATAAAAAATTGATTTAGATTATCGGGCTTAAATGGTAGTTGAGATACTAAGTTTGACTGCCCGATTTCCTTGTTAAGAACTTGCCAGGCTGCTTTGGTCTGGTTGTCAGCGTCACTAATGAAATGAAGATTCGATACCAGTTTAGCACAGTTAATTTTACTTATGTACTCCTTCTAGAGTCTCTGCCAAACATTTTTGTTCACTTTTTTGGACTGCTTGCGGAGGTTGGATTGAAATAGTTTTTTTAGGGAAGCAGTGTTCAAAGAACAGCATTAAGGTTTCAAAAAAACAAGAGAAGTTATAATTACCATCAGAGCTTGTTAAAATAGTGTGCCATGTAACATTTGACAGAAGGAGTTTAAGGTTGTCAATACCCTCACCAGTAACAGGTCGCCCAAATGTGGGATAACCCTGGAGAAGGGGTTTGTGTCTGAGGGTATACAAGCTAGAAGTGAATTCCAAACCAAGGTGATCAGATATACCAAGGTTAACAACATGAAATGATCAGGGGGTATGTTGGTAATGACATTGTCCAGGCAGGAATTTAACCTGGTTGGCTCCATGTTAGCACAGCATAAATTGAAAGATAGAAGAAGTGACGTAAAGGAGACTGTATCCTTATTTGCCAAACGAATATTCATATTCAGATCACCACAAATAATTATATCCATATGATATTCAGACAATACCACCAATAGTTGTTCAAAATAGTCACAGAGGGTTTGAACATGACCATATGGAGATCTATACACACACAAAGCAATAATAGCATTTAACTCCTTCACTTTTATGGCTCTGCAACTCGAGAAATTGCTTACATCGATTTTTTGTTGCTCCTAGTTCACTGTCAACAAATGTAGCGGTGCCACCGTTTTTAGCAATTTTACGGCAAGAGTAACTTATGATACTGTAACCATTAACGTTATATAAGTTCACTTCATCGTCACATAACCAATGCTCAGTAATACAAATGATGCCATAGTTCACAGTACTGACAGCAGCTTCAAGAGCGTTAAGAGCTTCAAGAGCCTTCTCCTTGTATCTTGGGAACTGAATATTGAGACTCAAAATAGGAGACACGCCTATTCATTTGGTCGTGGGCTTGCTCATCCTGGTCTGGCTTCTTGTACCCATTCTATTTGGAGGCTGCACAGTCTTTACCGGAGACTTCGGGAGTTGCACTTCGGATGTCTGAGGAGGGTTCTGACCATTATCGGTGGGATTCACTTGCAATGTAACAGTATTGCTGTTATGTATGATTTAACACTTTCCCGGCTAATTAAATTAGTGTACAATTCTCGGGCTCGCCACCCGGTGGCGAGCCCGAGAATTGTACACTAGTATTGCTGTTTCTATTTTGATGATAGTGAAAATTAAATCGCCTAATGCCAAATCACCATTGGGCCAAATATCGCCATTCAGCAACTCATCTGGAAGCAAAAAGTCGCCACCAACTTTATAGCTCACACTTGTGGGACTTCTTGTCAGCTCCTCAAACACAATTTTTTTCCCTGCAAATTGTCGTTGGATAAAAACCGATTATTTTATCAGAGGTGGACGACAAATCAACTCATCACAAAAATAGCCAGGTACGCCTAGGAATCGCGAGAAAGGCATTCTCATTGGCATTCGTGCCGTAGATGACTCTTCCTTTTAAAAACTTCGCTTTTTCCGTTGGAATTTTCTGATCGCAAAACCTCACGTTTTGAAAGAGGCTGGACCGTACGATGTTTAGATGATGCTCGATTTCTCCCCAATCCCCGTTTTGCTCACTACACGTTGGAAGTCATCATTTGGCGAGTCAATAGCCTCACTTGAACAATCATTATTGTTCGTCGAAATTAGCCCATCATCAATATGATCGATAGGCATCGTGTCCTCCTTCCTATTTATCGCAACTATATCCGCTTCAGCTTCCACACGAAGAAAGGATGGACATGGGAGGCGACGACCAGCGGCCGTGCTCGGAGAACAATAGACAAACCTCACTCCGTCTTAGACCTCCAATGCTACTTTCCTCTCTTCCCCTATCCCATTCTCCTCGCATACCCTTTATTATGTCCCGAGAAACATCTTTGTAAGCATTGCGCCCCCAGTAGCCGTCGCCCACCCTCACCCATTCACATATTAACCCCTGGTAAAAAAACCACGGTCAATGCGGAGAGCCACCCATGCGTGCCACTCAACGGAATATTTGTTTCCTTTAACAAACGATTGTCTATCTAGACTCTTTTTACCCTCAGTCATCACCACCTTTCCCCCTCTTATGGTGGAGGTGTCTCTCCGCATTGACCGTTGTTTTTTTACCAGGGGTTAATATGTGAATGGGTGAGGGTGGGCGACGGCTACTGGGGGCAATGCTTGCAAAGATGTTTCACGGGACATAATAAAGGGTATGCGAGGAGAATGGGATAGGGGAAGAGAGGAAAGTAGAATTGGAGATCTAAGACGGAGCGAGGTTTGTCTATTGTTCTCCGAGTACGGCCGCTGGTGGGCCCATGGTCGCCCCCGCTGTTAAGCATGTTGTCGCTAATCCTGGATTCTAAAGCGGCGGTCACTTCAGTGGGAAGCAAATGGCGAATGACATGGGTAAAGGGAATCAAAGGGTCGGTACACAGTTAAAATTGGCGAAAAGAAGATGGAAAAGGAAGCGCACTGATGAGATCTGGAGAACCGACTACTGAACGTTCGGCACGAGAGCCGGACGCCGCCGCGGCGGGAGGCCAGCGTTACGCCTTCACTCAAAATTTTTTCTTTCTTAAATGAAAAATTACCCCTACCAAATTATTTTAACTAGTAGAGGAGGGTTGTATTTATGAAATATAAAAAATGAGGAAAATCGAAGGCATTGCTACATCGTCAAAAATCGATTTGATAATTTGAATTTGTTATAAACTTCATTTAATTGTTTAAATTTTATAAAAAAATCCATTAATTATCTCTCTCAATTCAATACCTTTAAAATGAGTCATTGCATGTATTTTTATCTTCCTTATTTCCGGAGATACGCCGTCAAATGCGACGGCGCTTTTGTAAAATTCTAGTTTTACAACATTGCTATATTTCGTAAACCGTTGCATATATTACAAAATGACTTTGGGATTTTCGGTTTGTAATCAAATAAAGACGATTTGCCAAATTTGGTAGAAATCGGCTACCCCAAGGGTCAATATTGCCGAATTTCTGGTCGAATTGGGGTGGAATATATATAAATGCCGCAAGGAGATAGACAAAAAACATAGAAACACGAAATAAAGAACACTCACAACAGAGCTCCTAAGCATTTTTGTGAGTGTTCTTTAGCATGAATAGAGAGGAAGGAAGGAGGGGAAGGAGAGTGAGGGAAAGGAGGCGCGGAAAGTAGCGAGGCGGGAGTAGTACGGCCGGAAGAAAAGAGATTTTTAACTGGAAGAGGTTATTAGGATTAATTGAGTCCCGGCGGAGAAAAGGGTTGAAAAAATAGATGCGCGAGGACTCAAGGTCTTTTAGTTGGAGGGGTGAGGTGGAAGGGGAAGGGAGGCGAGAATGCTCACCTAAAAGGCTTTGTTAAAAGTAGAGTTGTGGGTGGAAACGTGGGTGGAGACTGATTAGGGACCTAAAGAGGAAGGGCGGATCGTTGCAGCTAGAACGGTGAACATACACCCACATATTGAGAGTTTGTGAACAAACCTATATTGAATGGGGGGCATCACTTGCAGAGGAGGATATTCACAGTGTTCTGAGTGGTGCAGGAAGGTGAGGACAAATAAGAGAGAGTAAAAGCAAGGACTTTGTCGGGCAGAGGCCGGGTGATAAGGATACCGCAAGTATTGCACCGCTGTCGATTGCACAGGATCGGAAGGATATGGCAGTTTTGAGTGATTTGGAAAGAAATTTATTCCGATATTGGGAAAAAGGTATTCCGTATGTGACCGAAAGAATAATTTTCTGAAAAAATGCTAATAATAGTTAAACGTACCAATAAACACAGCCACCATGTATTATGAAATTTAAAAAGCTTAAAATTACCTTTAAAAATAAAGAAACAATGGAAGAATGTTAAGTGGTTAGACGACCTAATATCAATGTTTAATGGTTCCAATTTACAGCAATCTGAGAAAATTTAACACTCAAACTGAAAAAAATTATACTGAAATTAACATTACAATGGTATTTGAATGCAAATGAAGTAATGTCTTTTCATGAAATCATCCTAATTTGGTTAATTATTCCTATAAGTTTTCAAAATTCTGAGGCAGATATCGCACTCGTCCCCCTAATTCATGGATAACTTTTAGCGCTCCTGCTTCTCCTTTGGCACGTTTATAGCACCACGATATGATTACTCATTCAATATTGCACTTAATGTACTGTTTGCAGGTTCAGAGATCAATATTAGCATCAGGAAAACATATTAATTGATGTAGAGTCTAGACAATTTCGTACGAGATATTCACGGCATTACTTATTTCTGTCGGGAAAAATTATGGTTAAAACATTTGCTCAAACAGTTTCAATTTAGAAAATGGCCAGACAACCGTTAATAACTTTCAAGACGTATTTTACGCGGCATCAAAACACTTCACAGCATTAGACTACATAAATTACACCTGATCTCGTAAAAAGCATTTAAATTATGTCATATAATTTGTCTCCTTCACTCAAGAGGACCTTCGAGGACCCCAGTCATTTGTTTTAGAGAAGACAAGAGGTCCATCCATTTGCATGAGATACTTCGACTGTAATCATAATTGTGCTCTGTGTTGGGCGTCGTGAATGAGCATGGAATCTATTGCCAAATGCCGGTCATTCACCGAGAGCAGAAATGACACGCTGCACGCGCCTTGCATTTCTAAACGATTCTGTGCCATAAAAAATGATCCCGCCAATTGTTTTGGCAGGTGCCTAGTCATACTCACCTGTGGTACGACGGCAATAGTGTCCATGAGCTGCTACGCTGGCCTGGTCGTGTTCGCCAATTATCATGACTGCGACCTCATCTCTACAAAGGTGAGTATGACTCTGTTGCAAATCACATGCATTGGAATGAGTACCAATTCATGAATTATAACCTCCGGAGAAGATCATTTCACCTCATTAGGGTGCCAAAGTGTAGCTGTCTTTTTTTTTTAACAGATAGTGAAAAGGAACGACCAGCTCCTGCCGTACTTTGTGATGGACATTGCGGAATCCATCCCGGGCCTTCCTGGTATCTTCATGGCAGGAGTATTCAGCGCTGCTCTAAGGTGAACTTCATTTCCTTAAGTTTTAAGTTCTACTGTATAATGAATTTTTCGCCGCAGAAACATCCGCTATTCTTTACCCGTCATTACCTACTAATATTCTGACAAAGGAGGTTGTGTCCGCCGAAATATATTAAAAAATCTGTGAGTTTTTCTTTTTTGTGTTTTCTGTGTGTCTGCCAGTCACGCCTGTGACATATGTTTATATTATTGTGCACTTAACGTGTTTTTCGTCGCTAGTATATATATGTAAATAGATATGAGTGAATGAACGAACGATTGTATGGCCTGAACGGCTCATTTTCCTACTTGGGTTAGCGTACCCCGAAACGCCTGTTCTATATCTTTCACCACTGTCTGTGTGCTTGAGTTATTCTTTCATTTCGCCTTCTGTGTATGTCATTCTCTCTCTGGCGGTGGGTGAAAAGCAGCCCAGTGTGGCGCCATCTATTGGCCGATCTCGTGGGTCATTCCTTGGGGAGTGTTTGTTCCTATAAAGCCACCCGCCGATTCCAGTGGATTCTTAGTAGACTGGGTAGCTTGGTGGTCTGAGCATTGGACGCGAAATCCAAAGGTCCGTGGTTTGACTCCGGGTCCAGTCGAATATTTTCTGCTTGGAATTGGCCATCATTACATCTTCACACCACCACTGTGTCTGTTGATTTATGTGTTCCTATCCCCTTTCTTTCCACCTACTGTATATACACATATATATTCGAACAACCTTACTACTTCCAAAATTTTCCCCCGCTGTCCTACTATCACTTCTAAACGCCCCCCAACCTCTGTACATATACATATATATATAAAGTTCTTGCGAAGATTCCACGAACGTGGCAAACAATATAAATCTTCGTCACAGGGTGACGCTAAACATAAAACATAAAAAAGCAAACTCACGAGTTAAAATTTTCGGTGGGTCGCCCGCACCTTCGTCAGTGATAGAATGAGGATGGAGGAGGAAGAATCGTATAGGAGGGGCGGTGAGGGGAAGGAGCAGGTAGGAGGGGTGGGGAAGGGCGGGGAGGGAAGAAGCCAAAGACCAATTCGGGAGAAAGAAACAATGTAGCGAAAGTGGGGGATAAAATTAATGGGAACGGTTGAGGCCAGGTGGACAGAGGGCGTTAAAAAATCTGATGCAACATTGTTCTAATGTCTTCAGACTAATGATAGTGGCTGTGGGCGGGAGGGAAGCCAGAATGGCTACATTGTAGCAGTCATCAAATTTTACATTGTGGGAGGCAGCATGTGTGGGGACAGAGAAAGAGAAGTTGGTTGAAGAGGGATTGCAAGAAGCACGGTGATTATTAATTCTAATATTGAGGGGGGTACTACAGAGCCCAATGTAAAAAGCTGTACATAATTTGCAAATAAGGATATAGACTATATTTGTTGTGGTACAGGAAGGGGAGGTAACAGAAGGAAGATAACGATTAACGAATTTTTTGGGTAATCGGTCTGTAATTAGAATTAAACAAGTTTTGCACCTAAGCCGGTTACAACGGGTGGCTGGAGCTTTAGAAATATTAAAAGATTTATGGAGGGGGCCTGCCACTACTAATTTATTCCCTAAATGTCCCTCTGTTGTATACAAACGTCCCCCGAACCTGTCTGCTATAGTTAGAGCCACTAACCCCCTCCATAAATCTTTTAATATTTCTAAAGCTCCAGCCACCCGTTGTAACCGGCCTAGGTGCAAAACTTGTTTAATTCTAATTACAGACCGATTACCCAAAAAATTCGTTAATCGTTATCTTCCTTCTGTTACCTCCCCTTCCTGTACCACAACAAATATAGTCTATATCCTTATTTGCAAATTATGTACAGCTTTTTACATTGGGCTCTGTAGTACCCCCCTCAATATTAGAATTAATAATCACCGTGCTTCTTGCAATCCCTCTTCAACCAACTTCTCTTTCTCTGTCCCCACACATGCTGCCTCCCACAATGTAAAATTTGATGACTGCTACAATGTAGCCATTCTGGCTTCCCTCCCGCCCACAGCCACTATCATTAGTCTGAAGACATTAGAACAATGTTGCATCAGATTTTTTAACGCCCTCTGTCCACCTGGCCTCAACCGTTCCCATTAATTTTATCCCCCACTTTCGCTACATTGTTTCTTTCTCCCGAATTGGTCTTTGGCTTCTTCCCTCCCCGCCCTTCCCCACCCCTCCTACCTGCTCCTTCCCCTCACCGCCCCTCCTATACGATTCTTCCTCCTCCATCCTCATTCTATCACTGACGAAGGTGCGGGCGACCCACCGAAAATTTTAACTCGTGAGTTTGCTTTTTTATGTTTTATGTTTAGTGTCACCCTGTGACGAAGATTTATACATATATATATATATATATATATATATATATATATATATATATATATATATATATATATATATATATATATATATTCTAAAAAATGTCACAGGCGTGACTGGCAGTTACACATAGAACACACAAAAAAGAAAAACTCACAGATATTTATATATATATATATTCGGCTGACACAACCGCCTTCGTCAGAAATAAGTAGGTACTCACCTACCAACCTACATACCTAAATACTTATTTCTGTACTTTTTTCCGTGGTTGTGTCCGCCGAATATATATAAATATCTGTGAGTTTTTCTTTTTTGTGGGTTCTATGTGTAACTGCCAGTCACGCCTGTGACATTTTTTAGAATATTTGTGCACTACACGTATTTTTCGTCGGGTATAAACGGTTTGCCACAGGAAGGCAATCGATAATAACAGAGAAACACAAAAAAATGAACACACTTACAGAGCAACAATATCTCCATTTTAACAGCTGCCACCCCTACCACACTAAACGATCCCTTCCCTTTTCCCTCTCTATCCGTGGTCACCGAATCTGCAACAACCCCGAATCCCTTGACCTTTTTCTCTCTAATCTCCACCAATCCCTCCTTCGCAGAGGCTACCCTGAGCGTCTTCTTCAGAAAAAAATCCTACAACGACCCTCTTCTTCCAAATCTCTCCCTCTTAATAAGCGTCCCTCCACCTACTTCCTTATCAAGCTAGTTGAATTCATTCTGAAACGCAACGCCTTCACTTTTAATGGGCGTATCTTTCTTCAAGCCAAGGGAACGGCTATGGGCACAAGAATGGCCCCTTCTTATGCCAATCTCTTCATGGGAAAGCTCGAAAGTAAACCGGAGCTCTGGGTTAGATTCATTGATGATATTTTCATCATATGGGCCCACGGCGAGGATACCCTAGCGAACTTCCTCAAATCTCTAAATCAGTTCTCATCCATTCGCTTCACATCGGCCACTTCTCCTTCTCAAATCACCTTTCTCGACGTCGACATTTCCATCACAAATAATAACACCTTTGAGACTTCGGTCCACATCAAGCCCTCCAACAAACAACTGTATTTGCATTACAACAGCAGCCATCCCAAACACACTAAGCACTCAATTCCTTATTCGCTGTCGATCCGTGGCCACCGGATTTGTAATTCCAAAGAAAAACATCATGAATACCTTGATAAGCTTCACAATTCTTTATCGAATAGAAATTATCCCGAACCACTTCTAAAAAAACGTATTTTACCCTCCTCTGCTAATTTCACCCCACGTAAAAAAGACACCCCCCTGGACGCCCTAAACCTTCACATCACATACTTTCCTGGCGTCCAAAAACTCAAGACCATCCTCGAAGACTTATTCCCAATTTTAGATACTAACAGATCGACAGCCAATCTCCTACCCAAATGCCCCACAGTATGTTTCAGACGTCCACCTAACTTAGCCAATCTTCTCCGCTCCAATTCTTCGCGAGAGGGTACATCTAATGACACTCCCCGTCCCACCACACAGAGATGTAACAAACCACGGTGCAAAACGTGCAACATGTTTCGCCCCCTATCCTCGTTTCAGAGTCCCAACACTGAGACGCCGTTCGACATCAAAGCCTCCGGCTCTTGCGACTCCCACAACTTAGTTTATGTTTTACAATGCAAACTATGTCCCTGTTTATATGTGGGCGAATGCATTACACCCCTTAATATTAGAATCAATAATCATCGGTGCACCTGCAAAGACCCATCTTCCACTTTACCCGTCCCTACTCATGTGCGGAAACATGGCTTGTCTTTCGACAAGTGCTTTGAGGTGGCAATATTGCTCTCCCTTCCCCCTTTTATATATATATATATATATATATATATATATATAACTGCACTTAGGATCACTTAAGTGACGAATATATAAAAGTTTGCCAGAGGAAGGCAGACGACAAACACAGAAAACAAAAAAATGATGAACACACAAAGTTTCTTAAAGAAACTTTGTAAGTGTGTTCATCATTTTTTTGTTTTCTGTGTTTGTCGTCTGCCTTCCTCTGGCTAACTTTTATATATATATATATATATATATATATATATATACATATATATATATACGTGTGTGTATATATATATATATATATATATACACACATATATATTGTAACCCTCCCTTTCCCAACGGCTTCGACTGCAAACGAAGGGGAAGGAGGAGTCACTGGAAAAGGGGGTGTTGCGGGGGGGGGGGATAAGTTGGGGGAAGGTATTGTTGGGCGCCAGGTCCGCGCTTCCACGCGAAAGTGACACACCAAAAGGGGGAGGGGAAAAGGAAAAGGGGAAGTGGTAGCTCCAATCGGTAAATGGTTTGAGATCTACAAGGTCGGGGCTTGACCGATGCACGTTTCCAGGAAATTTCGCGTTGGCGTGGCCGTGGAATGAGGTGGCGAACAGAACAAAGCGATACTTTCTATCAGCGTATGATTTATTTTAAAGATATAGCAAAAACAGGGAAACAATGTAATTAGGCCTTCGTCAAAAATAAATCCCATCCAAAATTATCACACAGGTAATTCAAACAAAAATGAGGAATAGCCTCCACTCGATTCTACATATAACTACAACAAGGGCTGAAGGGGAAACAAAACTGCTGGATGCTATGGCTTCAGAGATGCGAAGTTACGACAACAATGAAAAGCACTAGTGGTTTATTTTGAATGAACATTCATAAACGTGAAGGGGCTATTAGGCACAGCTTCACTAGTCTTGTGCTCTTATCACTGATAAATTTATCGCGCTTTCACACGGGGAAGGGGAAAACAAATCATATTTGGGTTAAGGAGGCTTCGACGGGCACTGGTTCTTCTGGGGATTGGTGCTGGGGTCAAGGGGCACAGTACTTATCAGGCTGGTAGATGCAGATGATGATGGTGATGGTGGTTGAGGCGGGATACTGACAGACTCCCGGATTCCTTATTGCGACACTCATCGGCTCCTGGCAGACACCAATCGGAAAAGATATCGACGTGAACACGGCTTTCTTAGGACTGCTACTGGGTCGCGACTATCTCCTTTCTTCCTCCTTGCGCCGACCGTCTCCCTCGTGTTTCTCGTCGTACACTTCTTTCCGCGTCTTAAATAACTGCCGAGCACGACCTGCGTTTGCTCGTGGGTTGCTGTCAATCCTCCTCTATTTCTGTGTGAGTTCTCCGCCCGCGAGCATGGTAGCCGCGGTTTCTATAGGCCGGAGGGGGGGGGGGAAAGTAGGTGGGGTGGAGTGGGGTGACGCCTCAGTTTGCGTCCATCGAAGAGGGCCCACTCGATTCTGGGGATTCCTTCGCCGATGACTAAGAGGCGGGGAAAGCCTCCGGACTCCTTATCACGAGCACTTAGCCTCACAGCGGGATTTAGGATTTAGGGGGGGGGGGAAAGGGAAAGGAAACACAACACACGACCGTTTGCCCTCGCCCTGCCTAATGGTGGGTGGAAAAAGGGGGGGGGAGAAAATAAACGGGTTCACAAAAATTGAAGCCGGTCCAATCGAGAACGGCTGGGTCGTTTCATCCTAATTCGACCAGGTGATTGCTCTTGGGGTAACCGATTTAGACCAAATTTGGCAAATCGTCTTCCTTTGATTACAAAACGAAAATCCCAAAGCCATTTTGTAATATATGCAACGGTTTACGAAATATAGCAATGTTGTAAAACTAGAATTTTACAAAAGCGCCGTCGCATTTGACGGCATATCTCCAGAAATAAGGAAGATAAAAATACATGCAATTTTGAAGGTGTTGAATTGAGAAAGATAATTAATGGATTCTTTTATAAAATTTAAACAATTAAATGAAGTTTATAACAAATTCAAGTTTTCAAATCGATTTTTGACGATGTAGCAATGCCTTCGATTTTCCTCATTTTTTTATATGTTGTAGATACAACCCTCCTCTACTAGTTAAAATAATTTGGTAGAGGTAATATTTCATTTAAGAAAGAAAAAATTTTGAGTGAAGGCGTAACGCTGGCCTCCCGCCGCGGCGGCGTCCGGCTCTCGTGTCGAACGTTCAGTAGTCGGTTCTCCAGATCTCATCAGTGCGCTTCCTTTTCCATCTTCTTTTCGCCAATTTTAACTGTGTACCGACCCTTTGATTCCCTTTACCCATGTCATTCGCCATTTGCTTCCCACTGAAGTGACCGCCGCTTTAGAATCCAGGATTAGCGACAACATGCTTAACAGCGGGGGCGACCATGGGCCCACCAGCGGCCGTACTCGGAGAACAATAGACAAACCTCGCTCCGTCTTAGATCTCCAATTCTACTTTCCTCTCTTCCCCTATCCCATTCTCCTCGCATACCCTTTATTATGATCCTCCTAGTTCTTAACTCGGGCACTTTCCTTGAAATGTTGCATTGAAATGCCATTCAGCATAACCTTCGAAGTCCTCTTAGTGATGAAACAGATTCATCATGTTGTAGCGGTTCTTATATTGAGCCACAGCATCGTTGGAAAAGTAAATTATTCTACTTAGATATAGTACCCTTCTACGAAGGCAAGTTATCAGTTTCCCTTGAAATGTATAGAATGCACTCACGTTATGTTCCATACAGTCTGAAATAATAACTAAACTGAAAGGTGCAACTTTATCACAGTTCTGCTGTAACAAACAAATGAATATACTGTAGCCTGATTGTTACACCAATGGACCCCTTGTATTGCATTTTGGAGAAGAAAAGAAATATTCTCAGAAAAATCGGCCACAACGACAACTTCACGCAATTTCAGATTGTCTCTGACTTTCAAATAAAATGTGGCTTGCATGTGAGCGATGTAGTCATGCCTTCTTACTTTGGCGGTATTCTCAGTGAAAGCCTCACAAACAATATCTACGTCCTTGACCTATGTGGTTAACGCAAAGCGATTTTGAGTCCTCTTCCATTTACTTTTTTCAAGCTTTCTCTCCGCCAGGACTCAATAAATCTCACTACAATCCACCATCACTTCCAATCAGACCAACATATTCCTTTTTAATTTTCTCTTCTTCCCACCTTCCTGCCCCCTACCTTACTCTCTCCCCCTCTTCTCCTTTCCCCTCCCCCTCTGTCCCTCTCCTCCTTCCCTTCCATCCGCCTCATTCCTCCCTTCCTTGTATGATTCCTCAACTTCCTTGTGAACAAGGCGCACGCCGCGACTGAATATTAAGGAGCCTCCATGTAAGTGTTTTTCGCTTGCGTTCTATATTTTTTTCTGCCTCCGTCGAGCCTTTGTGAGCATCCATCATTGTTGCCAAATTCCAGATCTACGAAAAGATGATTCTATATTCCCCAATGGCCCGCGGAATCGTTTTCCAATCTGCTTGGATGTATAATAAGTATTATTTGAATTTATATCCCATAAATACTGACCAAACTGCACTGAAATTACGGATTAGGTTTTGCAGATAAAAATAATGACCTGGCGAAGTTTTAAAGTCTGGCTGTGTGTCGAGCATTTCAGGCCCATCGTTTCGCCCGCGTTGCAGCGAGCATGTTCAGGGGTGAAGAGCCGGACGATTTCTCTCAAATAGCATGAAATTCTTACACGAGGCATTTATCAAAACTAAATTTAATAGGTGCAAAGCGCATTTTAAACGGCATATAATCAGTCACATACAGCGAAAAACGAATCAGAAGACAATAAAAGATTAAACTGAAAAAAAAATCGTTAACAATTACAACCTTGATATGTCGATGGCGTGTAGTATAAGTATCTCTTTGAAGGATACCTCACGATGTTAATAGCTTACATCTGTTTGATTAGTAATTGTGAAGGAACCGTATTTATAGCTTTTGTATTACCTCTCGCCTCATAAGTTATGTCGAAACTTATTCACTGAAAATTTTACGAGGGTAAAGAAAAGACTGAAATTCCATATAATCAATTGAGCTTCACCCGATCCCTAGCTCTTCACCCGATCCCTAGCTCTCCTTCCCTCCAAACCCACCCACTTCCCCAATCCGTCCTAAAAACCTCGTAGTAGTAGTAGTAGAATTATTGTTTAAGGGTGCGTCAACTACTGCGGTCATTTCGCACCACTCTCGTCCATAGGTACCACCAGGTTTGTGTAATTGAAGCTAAATCGCTTTAGTCCGAGTGTGGAATAAAATTTGCATAACGTTGTATAATACGCATAATATTTACACATAAATATTTATACAGAAAGGTAGAAAGAAAGTGGATAGGAACACATAAAATTTACAAAGACAATGGTGGTGTGAAGATGAAATGATGGCCGATTCCAAGCAGAAAAAATTCGACTGGAGTGGGAATCGAACCACGGACCTTTGGATGTCGCGTCCACTGCTCAGACCACCGAGCTACCCAGTCTACAAAGAATCCACTGGAATCGGCGGGGGTTTATATGAACAAACACTCCCCAAGGCATGACCCATGAGAGCGGCCAGTAGATGGCGCGCGGGCAGCTTTTCACCCACCGGCAGAGAGAGAATGACATACACAGAAGGCGAAATGAAAGAATAACTCAAGCACACAGACAGTGGTGAAAGATATAGAACAGGCGTTTCGGGGTACGCTAACCCAAGTAGGAAATGACCCGTTCAGGGCATACAATCGTTCACTCATTCACTCAGACCGCACAGCGGCAAATACTCACATAAATATTTATACAGAAAGGTAGAAAGAAAGTGGATAGGAACACATAAAATTTACAAAGACAATGGTGGATATATATATATATATATATATATATAAATGCACTTAGGATCACTTAGGTGACGAATATATAAAAGTTTGCCAGAGGAAGGCAGACGACAAACACAGAAAACAAAAAAATGATGAACACACTTACAAAGTTTCTTGATATTTCGGTGCCACTAGCACCTTGGTCGCAAGAGCGAGAGTCTTCGCTCTTGCGACCAAGGTGCTAGTGGCACCGAAATATCAAGAAACTTTGTGTGTTCATCATTTTTTTGTTTTCTGTGTTTGTCGTCTGCCTTCCTCTGGCAAACTATATATATATATATATATATATATATATATATATATATATATATATATATATATATATATATATATATATATATATATATATATATATATATATATATATACATATATATATATAAAAGGTCACAGGCGTGACTAGCAGTAGTAGACTAGACCCCTTCCCCACCTCTCCCTCCCTTCTATCCTTTACCCGTCACTACCTTCTAACATTCTGATGAAGGCGGTTGTATCCGCCGAAATATATCAAAATTTCTGTGAGTTTTACTTTTTTGTGCTCTATATGTAACTGCTAGTCACGCCTGTGACCTTTTTTTTATATCTGTGCACTACAAGTGTTTTTCGCCAAGTGGATATATATATATATATATCCACTTGGCGAATTCTTTGTAAATTTTACGTGTTCCTATCCACTTTCTTTCTACCTTTCTGTATAAACATTTATATGAGTATATTTGCCGCTGTGCGGTCTGAGTGAATGAGTGAACGATTATATATATATATATATATATATATATATATATATATATATATATATATATATATATATATTAAAAACGTTGATTTCTTTTAAAAACGCAATTACTCGGGTGAGGCAATCGGGAGAGTCACCTAGGATGTGTCCTGAGGTACCGTTGACCGTGGCCTCACTGATACTACCAGTTTCACAGTCCGGAGCTTGATGTTATTACTCCCATGCCACGATTCTTGCCATTTGTGTAAAATAACGCTTCGAAACATAGCCTTTAGGTCCTCCGCAGTGACCATGTTCCATATAATTTCTGGCATCTGTAATGCTTCGTTTGCAGCCTTGTCTGCGCGTTCATTACCAGCTATTCCCATATGTCCAGGTACCCACATAAAGGAGATTTTAATTCCCTTGTTGGTGAGGGAGTGAAGAGCGCATTGTACATACATCCTGGACGAGAGGGTGAAGTGGATAATAGGCTGAAATGGACTTCACAGCGCTTAGAGAGTCTGTACAGATAAGGAAAGTGCCAGAATTGCATTTTATATTTCCTAAGGCCGTCTTAATTGCGAGTAATTCTGCATTGTATATGCTGCACCACGGATGGAGCCTCGCCTTAATGACTTTGTGATGCGCAGAGGACACTGCACAAGCACATGCCAAGCCGGACTTCGATCCATCCGTAAACATGGGGATGAAGTCCGGGTGGTTATCCAGGAATTCATAAAATAGGCTGTGGTATTCCTGGGACGTTAGAGAAGATTTCTGGTGCTTGTGCAGTTCAGTGTGGCACTCTGGTCGTGGCATGGACCATGGTGGGTATTTTGAATACCCAACAGGATACACCTCCGGCAGAGATATGTCAATACTGTCCGTAAAATCTTTTAGTCGAATACTTAGTGGCCTGGTAGCCCTCGTCCTTCTGTTAAAAATATCTCAAAACCTAGGTTTAAAAACAATATTAAAACATGGGTGTTTTGTCATTGACAAAATTTTCGACGCATAGCTACATGTCAGCATTAACCTGCGAGTAGTCAACGGCGGCTCCCCTGCGTCCACATACAGGCTGTGGATAGGAGAGGTCCTAAAAGCGCCAGTGGCTAGCCGTATTCCTGCGTTGTGGACCGTTGTTAACGGTCGCAGGTAAGACTCTCGTCCAGAAGAGTAAGCGAAACACCCGTGGTCTATTTTAGGCCGAATCAGAGAACGGTATAATAAAATCGAGGTGGTGCGGTCTGCGCCCCATGTTGTGTTGCTTAAAATACGTAAAATATTTAGACCACGGGGACATTTCTGGGCCAGATTGCGAATATGTTCCTGCCATGTCAGTCTCCGGTCTAAAGTCATCCCCAGAAATCGAACGGATTCCAGGAAAGGAAGGTTATTTCTTCCTAGGCGTAACGGCGGAGCTATATGGATACCCCTCAATCTGTGAAAGTGCACACACACAGTTTTCTCAATAGAGAAACGAAGCCCATTTCTCTTTGCCCAGTCATTGAGTTTTGTGACAGTTAGCTGAATTTTTCTTGAAACGCTGGCTAATGTGGACGACCTGCAGAAGATTGCAAGATCGTCTACGAATAGGGATCCCATTACCGGAGTTTTAATACAGTCAGCTATGTCATTAATGGCAATTGCAAATAACATGACGCTTAGAACAGAACCTTAGGGAACGCCGTTTTTCTGGTAGTAAAACTGTGAGAGGCTCTTACCTACTCTCACTCTAAAAAGTGATAAAAAGTTTCGTATAAAAATGGGTAGATTACCCCTAAAGCCCCAACTGTGCATTGTTTGTAGAATTTTCCTGCGCCAAAGCATGTCGTACGCCTTCTCTAAATCAAAGAAGACTCCAATGCAATGTTGGCGCAGAAGAAATGCCTCCTGGATAAAATTATCAGTCCGTACGAGATGATCTATTGTACATCTACCCCGGCGGAAACCACATTGAATGCTGGAGAGAAGGTTTCGCCGCTCTAACCACCAAACAAGCCGGCGATTAACGATTCTCTCCATAACCTTACACAGGCAACTTGTGAGTGGAATGGGCCTATAATTCCTCGGGTCATTCTTGTCCTTCCCCTGTTTCGGTATCGGAACCACGACAGACTCCCGCCAGGACTGTGGGAAACTCCCCTCAAACCAAATTTGGTTGAGGGTGTGAAGGATTTCCGCCAATGCACTCTTAGGCAAATTCTTTAGAAATACATTGTAGACATTGTCCATCCCTGGAGACGAATTCCGAGAGTCCGCAATGGCCGAGGCTAGTTCCCACAGCGAAAAGCTTTTGTTATAATCAGCAATGCCGTGCGTTTCTCGGAACGACAGAGATAATGCTTCAGAGAGTTGTTTCATATCTCTGAAGTCGGCATTGTAGTTGGCGTCGCTGCTGATTTCGGCGAATGTGCGGCCGAAAATCTCGCACATAGCCGAGGGAGAAGTAATCACTCGGTCATCGACTTTTAGTCCGGAAACGCCGCATTGCTGATTGGAGCCCGAGATGCTTCAGACCTTCCGCCATAGCTGTGCAACGGGAGTCCTGTGGTTTACACCGGAAATGAATTCCATCCAGGAGGACTTCTTCGCCTCTTTCTCACTTTGTCGGGCTTTTGCACGAAGACGTCGGAAAGAGGCAAGATTGGTTTCCGTCGGGTACTTGTTAAAAATTCGTAGCGCTCGTTTCCGCAATTTAATTGCCTTGGCGCATTCCTCTGTCCATCACGGCACAGGAGGTCGACGGACGATGCCCGTAGACCGTGGAACGCTCATATTTGCCGCCTCTATGATTGCGGAGGTTAGAACTTCGACGTTCTGTGTTGCGTCACGAGTTGAGTCGTATTTGAACATAAAATTTTCTCTAAAATTTGGCCAATCAGCTTTCTGAGTAAGCCATTTACCAGGGGATATAAAATACTGGTTAAAATTTCCTTCTTTACGTATTAAAAGGGGAAAATGATCACTCCCACAGAGATCTGTATGAACGGACAGGTTAAGTTTCGTGTAAAGACTGCTTGAACAAATGGCAAGATCAATGGAGGAAAATTCTCCATTAAAACTGTTAAAATGAGTTTTCTCACTGTTATTAAGTAAAAGGAGGTTAAAATCTTGGATAAAATTTGATAAAATCCGACCTCTTCTATTGCTCTGCCTCCGAGAGCTACCCCACAAAGGTTCATGTGCATTAAAGTCACCTAAAATCACAAAAGGTTTGGGTAATTGAAGGACAAGATCCACGAGGTTGCGTTCAGTGACTGGTGCGCACTCTGGTAAATAAACGTTGCACAACGTTATGGGCTCCGGTGCGTGCACAGTTACAGCCACTGCCTGAAATGGTGAATTCAGTTGTACCCGAGAGGTGTAAAGGGCCTCTCGGATAGCAACTGCCACTCCACCCTGGGCTCGCTGGCCGCTGGTGTCGTCATATCTAAAAACAATAAAATTTCTTAAAATACCCATGTCCGTGATTTTAAAATGCGTCTCTTGAAGACAAATACAAAACGGATTAAAATCTCGGATTAAAATGTTTAACTCTTCCTTGTGACGATAAAAACCATTACAGTTCCACTGTAAAATAAAATTCATTAGAATACGTTAGAAAGTGAGAACTTAAATACAGCAGTCCGTCCGTCCGTTGGGAGAATCAGCGCCGAATATGGTTATTTTTCCCCTTCTGTCTGGCTATCAGGATTTCTGAGTCAGACAGATTATCCTCCTCCACATCCTCCACAGGGCATGGAGCCCGCACCTTGGTGGGGCCGGGGGAAGGAGCTTTCTCACGCCTGGAGGGCGTGGATCCGGTGGGTTTCTTTAGGGTCTTTTTTGGAGAACCCGGGCAGTTATTTGTTTTTACCGGCTTTGTAGCCTTATCCGGCTTGGATTGTTCCTCTTTATTTGACGGGTTATGTTCTTTTTTCTTTTCTGTTTCATTTGTTTTATTTGTATTATTTCCGGTGTGAGTTGGCGTTTTTGCAACAACAGCGTATGACGTTGAAAATGTTGGGGCTATAAGAGTTCGGAACTTTTTTCGTGCCTCAAAATATGGTAACTTTTCCACTGTTTTTATTTCCATTATTTTTTTCTCCTCTTTCATTTTGGGACAATCACGAGAGTACACTGGGTGTGTACCCTCGCAATCGATGCAGAAAGGTTCAGAGGTGCACGCATCACCCTCATGTTTTCCTTTGCCACAGCGCGGGCAGGTGGCCTTGCCCTCACATCTGGTGGCGATGTGGCCGAAGTGTTGGCAATTGAAACATCGCATGGGGCTTGGTATGAATGGGCGGACGGGAACCGATTCATAGCCAACAAATACCTTGTCGGGAAGCGTGTCACGCGAGAAGGTGAGGATTACAGATGTACTGTTAATCAGCTCGCCGTTACGCTTTATTTTCAGTCGACGACAATCGATTACGCCCTGAGAGGCCATTTCTCTCTTTATCTCGTCGTCGTCGACGTAGAGTAGGTCGTAGCTGCTTTTCACTCCCCGACTTGTATTTAAGGTGCAATGCACCTCCACCTTAACTGGAATGTCCTGAAGACTCGTGAAAGAAAGGAGTTTCAAACTTTGTGCGTCATTTGCCGTTTCTATTAATAGAGTACCATCGCGCAGCTTTTTTGCGGGTCTAAGATCGCCTCTAACAGCTGCTGAGAGGACACGACGGATGAGGAAGGGATACACCTTAGTTAGTGACTCACCGTCCCTTGCACATCTCATAATCAGATACCACCTACAAGCGGTCAACGTTATATCTCCCCCGCCCGTTTCCGGACGGGATCTTTTTGATGGAGGAAGATTTTCTGGCTCCATGAAAATTAGGAATTCATCCCCTGGGTTCCCCACCCACCACGGAGCCACACATTCGGGACGCCACACCGCAAACCGGTGTGGTCGCCAGGGCTACCCAAGGGATATAGCACTATTGTTTAGGGGGACTGCTTCGGGTGGGGCCTCCAGCATATGGGCCCTCCAAACCCATACACCTTCGTCCGCCCTACACAGACCCCAGTCACTCCAGCACTCGCCATCGAAACGTGTCGATAAGCCGATTGATCAAGACTGGCTTGATCTTGACCGCCCGTTTACAGGGGATCCAGGGCCGAAGTGGGTTATTGAACTCCGGCCCATACCGGGCTTCCGACCCCCGGCTGGGTTCCAGAGAACTCACCCACCAGGATCCCCTTCTCCCCCTTACGGGTCTCCGCACACGGCAAACATGCGGGTGGATCGCAGGCCAGCTGGTATGGCCGCACACAGACAGTGGACCCACAAAACTGTCCGGACGCATCCGTTTGCTGCCTGGGGGTTTGTTTTCGGGGTTTCACCTCCCCGCCCTTTTAGTCGCCTCTTACGACCAGCAGGGATACTGCGGGAGTATTCTCCATCCCCCTACCCGCAGGGGTGCTAAAAACCTCTCTTACCATTGCGCCCCTACACTTGTACCCCATTCACTCAAGGACATTTTTGATGCAAATTCACGTGAGGAAAACACACTGCACGAAAACTATGGTATATGAATAAATTCCAAATAGTAACTGTAGAGACTTTGACCGTATCCGACTGTTTACTTGGTCAACATGTTACGTCGGTATTTCGAAGTATTGCCTAAATATTAACCATTTTATATTTTACAAAACTGAAAAATAAAATCACTCTTCGTTAAAAATTACGCTCTGTGACGTATACATTCAATACCTAGTAATAATTATACATGTATCTACGTAAATTAGCTTCGGGAAAAAAATGTGACTTGCTGCTAATTTCGGGCCGTGCTCCATCTCCCGACCACATTGGAGTACAAATTTCCAAGTGTTGGTGATGCTGACCTATCGAGAAAAAAATGCCAGGTCATTAGATTAGTAAATCACTTCTGTGAGGCCAAAGTGGTGTCGTATTTTTTCCTTCCTGTATATCTCATGAACTGAAGCTCTTTAATTACTCAGGCAATCATCGCGCCTATAATATCTCTTTGTATCAACCTCCTACTACATATGAGGTCTTGGAGTGATTCAAGCAACTTCTCTCGTAAATTCCCTGGCAACCAAATCATCCCCAAGGTCATCGGGACACTAGGAGTATTGAGATAGGCATATTGAGATTTCTCTTCATCTCCGAGGACGTGGATGCCGGTGAGATACCAGAGTAATGTGTAGCTGGTGAATGATAAAACTTACAAGATCAAATGACCAAGAGGCACAAAAGATCACCCTGAGCTGAGGAGGGCATATCGGTCGGTTTCCGGCGAGAAATAAAGGAATTAGGGTTAAGAATCACACGAGCGTTTATTGGGTTTTTCATGGTCCTCGACGGAACTAAGTGAATTATCTAGAAAATATTCGCACGTTCGGTAACGTTCACCTAACATTGATAGTGGCTTCAATATTCGACCCTGTAGTAAAAAGAGTTTCTTTAATTGGTCGTCAAATGGATACACTGCTGAGTTAAAATCTCAAACGGAGAACATGAGAGCATTCTAAACACACATAGTGTATACACTACGCAAATATTCATCCTAGCTTAAAGAAGGATTTGCTGTCAACATTTTCGTTTTTAATTTGTTGTAAATTTTGTAACTAAAATCTTCGTCTTTGACTTTCAAGGGCATGGGTTGAAACACATGCTTTTTTACGGTTATTTTAAATGAAAAAGGTGTGTTTTTCGTTGAAAAGGACAAACTGCAATATCTTCCGTCACTAAATTTGTCGTTTTAGAAAAGTATTGCCGATGGAGCTAAATCCAAAACTGGGAACATTTAAGAAAGTGTCTTTTTCTCCTATTATAAGATTGGTCGTCGGTGTTTTATTTTGCTAACGAAGTTATCCTTCTTCTGAATGTGAAGTCAAACGGATGAAGGCAAAAACTGCAACCGCAAGTGAAGACGGAGTAAATGTATAATATAACGTTTGCCAATCTGAGATTGAAGGTGCATGAAATGACTAATGGCGTAATGAAAGTCCCTCGGAAGAGCAATTTAGGCTCATACACAGATGCATTGAATTCATAATATGAGTAAAATTCTACAAAAAGACTGCTTTATTATTTGGATGCTGTCCGAAAAAAAATGAACAAACAAACTTCGCAGCAGTTTTTAGACAGTTTTAAAAAGTTTCTAATCAATTTGGCGATCCCACTTGTTACAATGGATGGCCCACATGGATCCATTACTGCCTGCACATCGGAAACGGAATACACACACCCACACACATACACACACACACACACACACACACACACACATAAGGGTAGGTAAGGGTTGATGGGCAGTTTCGTTCCTTTCTCGGACTCGTTCTTCTCGCTCTCGTTCATTGAATGGAAAGTGTTGAATGATTCGTTCCTTTATTCAAGTTGCCTCTTGCATCTATGTTAAATGCTCTTTTTTCCTTCAACATGTTGCTTATGGACCATTTACACTGATTTTTAATACAATGCTTTCCTGGAGGCCACTATGTACTCGTGATAGCATTTGCCATCAATAATCACTTTGACCAATGCGTTAGTGCACAATAGTTAGTTACTTAATAGTAGAAAATAGTTAGGATACAAATAATCTTTTTTAGCTATGCTTTTATGTTTGTTAAATATTGAATGTCTTTCCTGAATCGTATTAAAGGATGGAATTACGGATAAATCTGATATCTGGTTACGTTCCTTTAAATTTAATTGAAAAAAATTAGCTGATGCCGGTGCACAGCAATGGCAAGTGGCTCCGCTTTCGTAAGCTTTCTTAATCATCCGTCTAATTAGTGTCGACGTTTTCAATGCCATGCCTCTCGAAAACTATTCCGTGTGAAATGAAGACGTACCAGAACTCTACTGTTTTCAAGGCATGAAAGATAAGAATTAAGTGCACCTTCAATTAACCAGAAATGTCTGCAGCAAATATCATATTTCATAAGAATGTAAAATCGTTGTGAAAGAGAGCAAAGAAAGAATGCGTGCGGATGAAGCTAACAAAATGCAGAGTGATTTTGAAGGTAATAAAAAGCTGTTTTGGAAGTGGGTAAAAAGGGCTAAGATTGGTGAAGGTAGGGGAATGAATGCGGTGAAGAACAAAAGTGGAGAGATCTTGTGGGATGATAGCAATATCAGGGACTGCTGGAGGGAGTATTTTGAAGAATTGTACAATAATATTGCAGGCGCTGAGGATGAGCCTTGCTAAGTAGTATGCGAGAATATGATGATGGAAAAGGAGATCAGTGAGAAGGAGGTCACAACAGCTGTGGGAATGTTGAAAAATGGGAAGGCTGCAGGCATAGATGGGATATCCAGTGAAATGATGAAGTGTGGGTGTAAATTACTATATTGTAGACTGAGTGAACTATACAATTTATGCTTACAGGTTTCTGTTGTTCCAGCGGATTGGAAGAATGCTATCATCGTTCCGCTGTACAAAGGGAAGGGAAGAAAGACCGAATGTAATAATTATCGGGCTATTAGTTTATTGAGTATCCCGGGAAAAAGTTCAGTAAAATTTTAATCAAAAGAGTGAGGAATATTACTTCTGACAGAATATGGGGTGTGCAGTGTGGGTTTATGCCTGGGAGAGGATGTAGTGACCAGCTTTTTGCACTTCAGCAAGTGATAGAAAAATGTATGAGTGTCCGGAAGAAAGTGTACTGTGCGTTTGTCGATTTAGAGAAGGTACATGACAGAGTAAATAGAAAGAAGTTGTGGAAGGATTTGAAGGAATATGGAGTGAATGGGCAGTTATTGAATGTTATGATGGCGATGTATGACAATAGTAAAGCAAGTGTAAGAGTTAACGGGGCTCTGAGTGATTGGTTTGTAATAAATCGGGGTGTAAAGCAAGGATGCGTAATGTCTCCATGGCTGTTTAATGTATTTATGGATAAATGTGTTAGAGACGCATGTAGTAAAAACGACGGTGTTTTGATTGGAAATGTAAACGTGCGAGTTCTTCTATATGCGGATGATGCTGTTTTGATCTCAGACAGTCAACAGGGATTACAGAAGCTCCTGGATAACTTTTGTGAATCAACGGAGAGAATAGAATTGAAGGTAAATGCGTGCAAGAATAAAGTAGTAGTTTTTGATGAGGAGAATGGGGAGAATAACCGTGTGATGAGTGCGAATGGTGAAGTAATTGAACAGGTGGATGGTTTTGTGTACTTAGGTAAGATGTTTTCGAAAGATGGAAGAATAGATGATGAGATAAAGAGACGTGCGAATGCTGGAAGGAAAGTAGTAGGTAGCATGTGGAGCATATCAAGGAATGAGTGCCTGTCTAAGGAAGCGAAAATTACCGTGTACAAAAGTGTACTTCTCCCCACTTTGCTATATGGTAGTGAAACATGGGTATGTCAAGATGAACATGAGAGTAGACTAAACGCCGTGGGTATGAGTTATCTGAGGAGTATTTGCGGCAAAAGTAGGATGGATAGGGTCAGGAATGAGTGGGTCATGAATGAATGTGGGATGAATGCTCCAGTCATGGACGTGTATGGAAGAAGTGTGCTTCGTTGGTTTGGCCATATTGAGAGAATGGATGAGAGTCGAATAACGAAACAGATATATGAGAGTAGAATGAATGGTGTGAGAGGGAGAGGTAGGCCAAGAAAGTTGTAGTTGAATGTGTTTGAGGAAATTCTTAGGAGGAGGAATATTAGGAGTCTTAAAAACAGGAGGGCGTGTATGAAACAGTGTATGGGGGTAAATGAGGCAAAAGAGGTTTGCAAGGATAGGCCAGTATGGAGGAAATTATTGAAGCAGAGTTAGGTGTACAATTATGTATTGATGAGTGAAACATTTTGACTGTGCCTACCCCGGAAGGGAACGGCGTGATGGGTATGTATGTATGTATGTATGAAAAAGAAAACTTTGATTTCGCCGATTTTTCAAAGGTACGACTAAACTAATCAATAGCATTCCATTGAAGAGATCAATGAACTGATCGGAAGAGGATTGCTTAGGAAATATTTTTAAAACGATTTTACTTATTGACCAAGCGTTCGATATTTGAATGTCAAACGTGGAACTAAGAATAATAACATCATAATGAGCCACGGTTTGAAATGATGCATCTCTAATACTTTTTATCAATGAACAATGCATTACTTAGGCTATTGATTGAAGAGATATCTTCGCCATGACAGGTTGCCTGGATCATCAAATCGTTGAAGAAAATACACGAAGAGAACGGTTACGGAGCCTTTAAGGTACACCGAGGAAATGCCGTGGTGTGAAAGAAGATCCATAGCGCTTAAAAATAAGAGATTGTGGGTTTTATTATTTAAATGAAAGACTACATATACTACCCTGGAGCGGAGATTAGCAATAATCACATCATTGCCATAGTAAAATGCCAAATAAAGATAAAAATGTACAATATTTATTAAAGACTAGCAGGCAGATGGATATACCGAAGTTCACGAGAAATTACCAAAGAACGTGGCTCACTCGCATTAATACAAATATCAATGTATGAAGTGGAAATATGATTGTACCCCTAGAGCCGCCTCAGTTTTTGGGAGGTGAAATGGTGACGTGTAGTATTATAGGAGTGTATTTAGTGGAGCTCAGTTTTTATTGTGGTCGCTTATTGTTCGCGGAAAGGATGAGTTTTTGTACTTATCTGATCGGCAGTGTATCTTTCTCATTTTATTGCATCTGTCAGACCTAGAGATGTACCTAGTGAGGAGCCATGATAATATTCTCTGTGTCGCTCTGAAAAATATCAGTTCTGAATTTCTCAAGCAACCTAAGTCTAGCGTGTAGCCTCCGAGTCTCTAGGGGCTCCCACCTCAATCCCTCTAAAAGTTGTGAGACACCAAATGTACGCTCGTAGCAGTTTTTAATGAAGTACGCTGCTTTCCTTTGCATTTTATTACTTTTTCGGTTAAATCTTTATGACCAGGGTCCCAAATACTCGCGGCGCATTAGAGATGTGGCCTAATCAGAGGGAAGTAGCATCTCTCTTTGACTTTTTCATCCGAGGACCCTCCTATTGTTTGCTTAACAAAACCTAGTTTCTTTAATGCTGTGCCGCATATGTTTTGTACGTGTGTTCCCCACGATATATCAAAAGTTAAAGTCATTCCAAAATAATTTACTGTATTTGAAGATTTTATGTTTACTCCACCCACATTATAGGAATGGCTTTTTTGTGACGACATTCGCAGGAAGTAAACTGTGATGCATTTGCTGATATTTACGTAATTCTAACCCCCACTCCTGGCACCACGAATGAACGTTGTTAAGGTCCGACGACAGAGCTTCAAAGTCCGCGTCTTTGCTCACTTTACGATAGATAACTGTATCGTCTGCAAATAATCTTAATTTACTGCTAACTTGAGATCATAGGTCAATAACATAAATAATGAATAAAAGAGGGCCGATCACACTTCCCTGAGGAACAACGGATGTAACTTCGGCCATATCAGAGCTAAAACCATCAATAACTACTTTTTGTTTTCGATCACTGAGAAAGTCACTTATCCAGTTCACTATTTTTCTATTAACTGCGCATGATTGCAATTTACATATAAGTTTTTTTGGGAGGAACCTTGTCTAATACCTTCTTGAAATCAAGGAAATCAAGTTGGGAACAGTTTGCCTTCATACATTTGAAGATGGGCAAAGGGCTTGCGTCTGCAATCCATCCCGTGCCATGGTCATTAGGCTTCTCGGAGTAAACCGTCAAAATCTTTCCTAAAGGCAGAGTAAAAAGGAAAATTCCCAAACATCAGATAACAGAATCTTTCTCCTTCAGCCGCGTAAGAACCTTTGAACTCTCATGCTGTTGCGCGGCCTCGAATTCCTTCACATCACTCTTTAAGCTTGAGGTCCATCTCATGGTTAGATTATGAACATGTGACCACATTTAAGTATTTTCTTGGACGGTGGCATCCTGATAATTGTTTGATTACATTTGATTTATTTTATGCAGTTACATTTCAACTATTATCTGAAACATTCTTCTTTCCTCAGTTCCATGTCAACAGGTCTGAATTCTATGTCTGGTGTGATATATAAGGATTTTCTGCAAAACTGGTTCCCAAATGAGCCGTCCGAAGCCAAGGCGTCGCTCATAATGAAGGTCACTTGTGTCATCATTGGCGTCATTTGCACCGCAATGGTATTGGTGGTCGAGAAAATGGGGCCCGTCATTCACGTGAGTAAACCCACTGTCCGCCGCAGCGGCGCCTACGTCAAAAACAGGCGAACATCACCCTCGTCATCGGCGTCATTCATTCAAAAGGGACAGCAAGTCATTCTCTCTCTCTCCCCCCCTCTCTCTCTCCCTCTCTCTCCCTCTCCATATCCGCTGATTTATTTCTCATTTCATTCTCATTTCATTCACTGCCCGCGAATATCTCATTTACGATTATTTGAACTATATATTTAAAATTTTTGCCGTTAATATACAAAAACGTGCGCCCACCAGTCCCATACTATGATCTTGATTAAATAGAACCGGGTTGGATTAAACTTTATATATTATATAACAGTCCAGAAAATACTTTTTAAATTGTACAAAAGCTAAGCCATCTGAAACTACTACTAACCATTGTAATAGAGAATTTCGGTTGCATTGGCGTAGATTAACGGATGTAATATTTTTCTGGGGTACATGCTTTTGCAGCTGTTGACAGGTACTGGCGAATTTTTCGAGTTTGGCTGGATTTCGGGAATTTTCAGCCCAACGTTTCACCAATGTTACAGCTGGGCGTCTTCAAGGCTCTTCACCCCATCAAGACGCTCGCTGCAACGCTGGTGAAACGTTGGCCTTAATATGCTCGAGTCGCAACCAAACTCGAAAACATCGCCAAGGCATCACTATTATTTGGAAAACCTAATCCGTAATTTCGTAGCAGTTCGATCAGTATCTATGTGAGTAACGGCGAATCGAATCGAACGCAATACCGTTGTCGGTATAATTGGACTTGCAGTGTATGGAAAAATGCATGACAGTTTTTTATGAGGGCAATATTAAGGTAGAGAAAATTCAAAGAATGATTAGACTCAGGTTCACAGGAGAAGGAAATGTACGGATGGATTCGATTTAAAAACTCGTGAAAATTAGCTGGCTGACGACGTGTACCTTCCCATAATACAATTGCGTCGTCTACATATCTAAGCCAGTACTCAGTGGAATTTAATACATTATTAGCGGAACCATAAGGATCGTTTTCTAGGTTATGTATAAATAATTCTGCCAAAATTATGCAAATTGGTGAAGCCATGACAAGAACACCTCTCGAACATCAGTAGCTTAGCAAGTCAGGCAGTTCGCAACGCAAGAATGGATTCGCAAAGAACTGCGCAAGTGGTTCGCTATTCGTTACAACCTCTCCTACTGCCTCTTCATACTGCATGTAGAACTTCTTACATTCCTTACATTGGTTGAAATGGTCAGCAATTAATGACTTCATCCGTCAACTGGGCAGCATTCCAGCGTTCAAAAAACAAGAGAAGATCAAGGGGAAATTCCTACGGATGAAAGGAAACCAAACAGCTGACAGCAAGTACGCCTCATCTGTGCGTAATTTTCATAACTTCCACGATCGTGTTCTCACTCTGTCCCATCAACAGTGCAACGACCAAGAGGTGTCCATCCTTAACAAAGGTTTGCAGTACACAGCAAATGTCCCTATAACTTCGAGATACCTGGATTATTTAGCAGTGGATTGTTACGTAGCTCTACGTAAAGTTGGTTCCACAATCAAACATGTCATTGCTCACGAATTCGGTGCTCTGACTGCGTCCGTATGCAGCCGCATTTCATGTGCTTCTCATAATGAACTTAAGACATCGCTTCAAGTAGATAGCAAATTCAATCACACAATCTTGGCCTCCAAAAAGCAGACAAAGGTAATTGTTTGGTGATTTAAGACCGCGAGGACTACCTTCGGAAGTGTCAGCATTCATTAGCATAGCCAACATGACACCCCTTCCCAAAGGCCCCACTCTGAAATTCCAGCAAGCTGTTAAAGACGTCATTCATGCCTCTAAAGAATTGTTCGCTCATAAGAATACTTTTCATTTATGCCAGTCAAATCCTTTTCCTCCTCACGTACTATATGGACTATTTAAAATACATAAACCAGAATTGCCTATTCGACCTGTTTTCTCTGGTTTTGGAGCTCCAGCTCACAATTTGGCCCACGCCATAATTAACTTCCTGTGCAGTACTCCGCATTTGAACCCATACATAAGGCATTACTAATTCCCTACAACTGGTTGAAAAAGTCAAAGACATAGTTGTCCCCCAAAGGTCAAGGCTGGCGTCTTTCGATACAAACAAACTATTCACGAACTCAGCGAAACTGTAGATATAGTCACTAAACTACTTTACAAATGTGGGGTCGCAGATAATATTAATAAAGTAATGTCCTCCATCCTAACAGTTGTTCTGGCACAAAATTATTTCAGTTTTAACAATCAATTTAATCATAAAACAGACGGCCTTGTCATGGCTTCACCAATTTGCACAATTTTGGCAGAATTATTTATACATAACCTAGAAAACGATCCTTTTGGTTCCGC
Source organism: Ceriagrion tenellum (assembly GCA_963169105.1). Taxonomy (NCBI): domain Eukaryota; kingdom Metazoa; phylum Arthropoda; class Insecta; order Odonata; family Coenagrionidae; genus Ceriagrion; species Ceriagrion tenellum. Next base: position 2,898,525 of record OY720639.1, on the reverse strand, counting down.
TAATAATGTATTAAATTCCACTGAGTACTGGCTTAGATATGTAGACGACGCAATTGTATTATGGGAAGGTACACGTCGTCAGCCAGCTAATTTTCACGAGTTTTTAAATCGAATCCATCCGTACATTTCCTTCTCCTGTGAACCTGAGTCTAATCATTCTTTGAATTTTCTCTACCTTAATATTGCCCTCATAAAAGACTGTCATGCATTTTTCCATACACTGCAAGTCCAATTATACCGACAACGGTATTGCGTTCGATTCGATTCGCCGTTACTCACAAAAAATATCCACCTTCAATTCCCTAATACACCGCCTCCTCAAGGTTCCTACGTCTACCGCAAACTTCGCTAAAGATACCAATATAGAACAATAGTAACTGAATTTAGCGCGTCACAATGGTTCGGATAATTAGGGCCCACTGGTAATGTGACGGAATTGGGGGCCGCCGCATTTATTTGGGATAAGTGGGTTTGGTTGCGATCTGAGAGGGCGCAGGGAACGTGTCTAACGAGCGAGTTTAGGTTGGCCGACTTGTGAATGGGTTGATGAAGGGACGAGTGAAGGAGGAGGGATCCTTGGTGCGAGAGAGAGACAGAGAGAGAGAGAAAGGAATTCCTTTTTTTAAGACTTGTTTTCATTAAACTAAAGCTTGCTCTGATCGAAAACACAGAATTTTTGTATAAAATATCCGCATTGGGTGGCTGAAAATACGGGCCAGAACTCTCTTTCTGAGTTACGGGTAAGTGGGATCTTAAATCTACTGAGGAACATGAAATATTACAAGATAACACACTGAAAATAATACACTGGTTCACACAATTATGACATTTTGCCCGTGTAGTTTTGAAGTTTAAACAAATCAATGGCAATCATTACAAACTTGAAATCGTAGTTGCCCAAGTGGTCAAATTTAAACAGTGATTGAGAAGCTCCACACAACCTGATTGTGACCCCTTTTTGGTCGGTCAACAAGTTATTCGTGGAACGAACAATATCAGTGGCATCCCTTCGAAACAAAGCGGGGGTGAGATATCACACTAGGGAGGAAGGAAGTTCACTGGGGAGGACCACGTGATCTGGGCGATGACACTAGGGTCGTATGGGTGTTCTTTGTCTTACTCCTCTTCCGGTGTGGCGGGACGGTGGTCTCCTTTGCCGAGGTGACGTCCAAGACCCTACCGTGATTCGGGAGTCCGTGCCTCGACAGGTCTGTCTGGAGTAGCGTTGTCCTCCTCTCTCTTTCCCGACGAGATTATCGGATACTTATGGAAGACGAGAGATAGCCCATCCCTTTCACCGGTGATCTCGAGTGCCGAAAATGCTGGCGAGGCACGAGACCGTCGCTTGGGAAGCCTTCGGTTGCGAGTGTCTATACTGCTCGCAACCGGTGAGGGCCGAAGGTGTTGGTCTCCCTCAAACTTTCAGTCGCGGATCCCCCGCTGAGTTTGTGTATCTCCGGTCCTCGTGCTCTCCTGACCTCCGCTCGGTCACGTGATTCACCTCCTCCTCCTCCGCGCCACTTGGGGGACAAATGACGGGCGGAAAGCACCCTGTTTCATGCCCCGCGCGGAATCAAGTCTCCCGCGGGACGAGCTCACGTTTCCGTCTATACGGGGAATGGTATGTATGTACCCCACACCACCACACCAACACTTTCAACGTGTACAATTTTTTACATATTTTTAAACACCTTTTACCATAACTGACCTCACAGCTAAGGTTGAGTGCATTTAGAGGATAGCTTTGTCTCCGCAATATTTGAAATAAAAACGGCGTGTCGATCGACGACACACTCTGCCGTCACAGTATGCGTTGTACATCGCTTACTACGTAGGAATGTTGACCCTGCTACATATCTACGACATGATGATTATATTGACGGATAAAGTATAGAAAAAATGTGTTTTAGGTGCCTCTGAGGTATCACCGTATGGAATGGAAGTAGCTCGGAGGAAATAAGAATTAGAATCACTTAAAGGGATAAATGCTATGTGAAGTGAAAAAGCTTATAAAGAGAAAATCAATTGAAATAGCTTTAAGATAAGATTGGCAAAATGTTTAGCTAGGAGTGTATTGCTTAAAAAGAAGAAAACCTAGTTGTGTGGAAATAGGGTAAGAGACAAAGAGATTCAAAGTGTCCACTATGCCGAAGAAATGAAAGGATCAAATGGATTGACAGGGCGAGAAGTGAGTGAATGAGAACAGACTCAATGAGTGAATAGACACATGAGAACAGTAAGGGAGAGGGAAACGAACGGTTGAGGATCATTCTGAGAGAAGACTGACTTTAAAAAGTTATATTGGATGGAGAGATTGAGGGAAAGCGGGAGAGGAAGAAGATAAAACATGACGATGGGGTAGGAAGTGTTAAGATGAGCTGTCAGAGGACAGCATGGAGGCGATAATTCGGATCAAGCCTATCGAGGGACAGTTTCTCTGAAGAAGATGACATAAAGTAGAACTCAATAACCCTTAATGCAGTCCTAGAGCTTCATACGGATGTCTGAGGTTTAGACTTTTAGACAAGGGTTTTTGGTGTTCTACACAGTTCATAGCACATACCCGATGCATTCTGCTTAATCATCCTGCTTAAAGGGTTAAGTGCCAGACGAAACCAAAGGGGACTAAGACTGTCTCCTTGAAAAATACCTCTCAGTACCGGGAGGGTCACCGATTCCTATTCTATAGACCATAAATGTGATACACCATAGGATCATGCACGTAGAGAGGAGATCATGGATTGTAGGATGAACCCTATAGAGCTTCTGAACCCTAAAAGCCAGGAATGAGGTACCGAGTCGAATGCCTTCTTGTAATCCACCCAGCCCTCAGAAAGGTTGCGTTTCCTCTTTCGCACCTGGTTGGTAATGACGCTGTCAATGATGTACGATGTTCCTTGCACCCTTTTGATCGTTTTCGACACCCATTCTGTTCGAATGAAAGGAGCCCAATGACATTGACAAGGTGGGCTAGGATAAGACTTGCAACAATAGAGGTCGGAAGCTTGTAAATGGTGAGGAGACAGCTTATTGGACATTAGTCTTTCGGGTTCCTTGTATCACCCGACTTCTCAAGCATGGAGGCAGTTAGACCCTGAGTTAGGCAAGGTGGGATGACAGTAGGTTCCTGCAGAGATTGCTGGAACTAGATGGCAAGGATGGAATGAGTTGCGGGGAAATATTTTTACCAGACGTTTTTTGATACCGTCAACACCAGACGCCTTCCAGTTTTGTGTCTTTCTAACTGCACGCTGCACGTCATCCAGCGAGATGCTGGGAGCTGGCATAGACACAATTTCATTGCAATTGCATTCATCCTCCTCTTAAGTGAGCGAGTAAGCCTCATCAAGATACTCCTTTGGCTGAGACAATATCTCACACCAATAGTCCTTCATGGTTCTTGACTCGGGTGGGTCCCCCCTCCCTGCTCCATCTCGCGATAAAATGTTTTCTAATCGGCGGAGAAAATAACATTTTGCTCTCGCCACTTCATGGACTCAGTGTATCGCCTTAAGGCTGGGACGCAATCAACGTGTACGTGTAACGTGAGCCGTTAACGGGAATACGCGAAAAGATGGCTGACTGAGAAAGCATAGCGAACGGACACAATCAACGTGTACTACGGGGAGCACGTGTACGCGAGAGATGGGCGACTTTCATCTCTTCCCGTGTCCCGCACACACGGAAAACCAATCAGAATAGTAGTCCTGAGAATCCGGGAATGGGAGCCATCCGTCGGCAGATACATCCAACTGTTGAAGATTGCTCCTGGGGAAGACAACTTATTTACTTTCACACTTGTTTTCACCTGATCTCTTAGCTGCGCCTGCGTTAGTCAATTGTTACTCCGGGCCGCGTTAACGTCGATTGTGTCCGCTGACTTGCGTTCCCCGTCTCCCTGTGTCCCGTTAACGTCTCGCGTCGCACGTACACGTTGATTGTGTCCCAGCCATTATACAATTGCCCGAGAACGGCTACCCGTTGCTTCATCTGTTCCTCCCTTTCCCGCATTTTCCGGCTGAACTACTGATCGTTCTTTCTAAACTTCATCATTCCGGCAAAGATATTAATTTTCCTTAGCACCTTCTGGCTTGCACTTTCAGGGTCCGCAAAATACGCCGCAATCTAGCCAAGTTCTCTTTGCACAAAAAGTATACGTTCCTCAACACATCAAGTATCCATGGTGGCTAATTGACATTCTTTGGTTTAGCTCTCCTGAGCTGGGTTGGCTCGTTGTTCCGAGACCCGAGGCAACAGCCAATGCAGAACAGTGCACTAGGTTATCACCTCTTCTAAGGCTCTTGTTGTTATAATTATCATCGTTATTGTCACTGTTATTGTCATTGTCATTATCATTGTCATTATTATCATTATTAATTGTTGTTGCCTTTCCAGAAGTAGGAAGTAATAAAGTTTGCCTAAGAGAAAAGCTGCATTTTCTCCTTTTAAACGTGCACTCCATCATTAATCCTGTTTCATACGAATAAAGAGGTTAAGTTTCTGTTTGTCATGAAGTCCGAGTGCATATGAAATATAGGATGGAATATTTAGGACCTTAATGAGGTGATTCAACATTTCCACTTCTTTTCCTTCAGATCACTGGAAGTCTGCTGTCAGTGGCGCTGGGTCCGCTCCTCGCCATGTTCATTCTCGGCATGGTCTTCCCATGGTCAAATTCAAAGGTAAGCAAGCATACTGTCACTCCCAAGAACTCTGAAGTAAGTATGCTTCTCAGAAAAAATGGGTTGCGTAATTTTAACCCTAAGTTTTTCACTGTGGATATATCAAACCATACGTACAGGATTAAATGATTTAGTTTTTACAGGGAAGATTGTTGAAATGTGCACGTAAAGCTTCCCTTCTCAATGTGGGAACCGATTAAAACCATTTTATACATGGTTATCATCATAAACTACTGCTATTGTCATTATTTTATCACGAAATATGACCGACAACGTATATGACAAATGATTTTAGTAGCCTGTCAATCAGCAATCTGCAACCGGTGATTTCCATGTATTTCAACTGTCATGTTTGAATACTTGGTCACGAGGCCAAGCACGGCATAAATGCTGGAGCGAAGGAGATACTGTCGCTTCTGGGTACGTGGCGATTCTTCGAAGCCCTATTTTCTCCGCTTGCATAATTGCCATCTTGATCATGGACCGCAAAGGGCGTGTAGTTGCCCTGTATCTACCATAATTGACGCGAGAATTGGGAGACCTGGAGTGGTCTGCGAATTGGACCGGCAAAACAAAGGTCCGTGGTTTGATTCCCAATCCAGGCAATCGCGATCGTGGCAATTTTAAAGCATGGGAAGTACTTTGAAAGAACAAATTTTTAATGTGAAATTCACAGGATAAATTCCAGATGGTTAATTTTAATACAGATTATTTCTCATGAGCAGTTTGAGGCCCATTGAAACGAAACGTCCACAGATATTTCCTAAACACGGAAAAAAACCTTTCATAGTATATTTTGATATAATAAGGAGAAAAAAAGTGTTTTATATCCAAAGTAATAATTCTTATATGCAATTGGTTCTTAATATTTATTCAAGAAAAATATTTCCAAAGGTTTCGAAGTCCTCAAAAAATGCGGAGAGTATCATCAGTTGATTGACTACGACTTCGGAACCTCGTCCAGGCGTAGCGAGAGGCAAACTACTCATCACGTTTATAACTATAAGGCGATATCTCGAACGTGGATCTTATTTGTCATCCTAGTTTTGTGACACGTAAAAATCGATTTCCATTCATACAAAGTTCCCAGCTGTCATTGGCAGCCTCAGTGCTCGCAGGTCGACGAAGGAAAAGCGGTTTCGATTATTTCCCGCGTACGACGCATTCAGATGCCATTGAGGTTTGCGTTAATTTTGTCCGCCTCTGTGTCATATGCATTAATGAATTTCAATTAATTCAGAGTTCTTCCGATAAAAATCGAGAACTAAAGATATGTAAAAGATTAATGAAAGTGAATAATAAAAGTGAGCAATTTATCAAATATAATAACAAAAAATTAAACTCCATAAAACTGAGACCATGGTGGTTATCCAGCCATAGGTTTCGGAAGAGGCCTCGAAAGACCCGGTGGATGTAATGCATTTTTTACAAACACCCTACATTCTCACGATACTTGTGACTATGTATACCACTAACTGACGCAAAACTTGCATTTTAATTGTATTCATTTCGGCTTCACAATTTGTTCGCGGTGGAGAAAAAATTATTTTTTCGTTTAAGGTTTCCGCGGCGAGCAGGCATTCTTCCCATTCTTCTTTCGGGATTCGGCCGCGTCGTTGTTTTTCTGACAATGTTACTCCCCTCCTACCCTTGAGGCGTCTTCAGATCGAAGATGCAGCGCTTCAAGTCAAGTCAAAGTCAAAATATGTTTATTTCCACACCAAACAAATACAAAATAACAAAAACAAAAACGACGGTGTGGTCCCCGCTTTAGGCTGTCGCCTCTTCAGGGTATTCACTGGAATATTTTACACTGGTACGGGAAAATACTGGCCCGGCATTCACCCTAGGACAGTGGGAAATCCGCAAAACCACCGCCAGGCCACAGAACTTAACAAAAAAACAAGGACAAAAGACAACAAACACAAAAACAAAACCATTAAACTTTTGAGCACTAGCAAGGATAAACTATAATTTTTTAACGCTGTATATGTCTCTGTATAAACACAATGATAGATAGAACTTGCATCGGGGTAAAAAGACGAGAGTAGAAAGCTAGTCTTACTTGATACGTTTCTGGTGTTAGCCCTTCCTCAGTCACAGAGAGAATGCACTGCTCCGATGAGGGCTGGAGAGGGGAGGTTATGAGATGGGGGACTGGGAAGGTTAATAATGCTGGGCCTGGCTGATGGGGCTGGGGGAAGGTTGATACAAAGTTATGATGATAGGAGACTGGGAAGCGCCTAGAACTGGGAAGGCGCGGGGAGGGAGGGGTTGGAAGCAACAAAGTAACAGAGTGATCTGGGGAGGTTAATGATCCTGGGCCTGGCTGACTGAACAGAGGGAAAAGTTGCAGCTAAGTAATGAAAGGGGACTGGGAGGATAACAGGGGAGGTACGGGAGTAGCAACAATGTAATGGAGGGGCGGTGACAGGTGGGGGGGAGGGAAAGACTGGCTAATTCAGGTGAGGAGAACTTAGTGGGCCGGTTGGGTGATGTTGGGAATGGGGGGGGTGGGCAAAGTAACAGGAGGAGTTAATGAGAATTTAAAGAAGCAGAGAGTTAATGGAGAATATTGAGTCCAGGGGGAGAAAAAGCTTTACAGAACCAGATTATTGACATTGGCAATAATCAATGTCAATTGTAATGGTAATTCGATGACGAGCTGCAATTTATTGGCGTTGGGTCGCATTCTCCATAGGGTGAACCATTTTTCCAGTCTTGTTGCCATCTTCTGGAGATTATTTGTTGCCGTTAGGGCTGAATTTCCTGCGCACCATATCGCGGTATTGTCTGCATATTGGCATAGAGTGACCGCACCTCTTGCTCTACCGTCTATCGGCATATCGTAGCAGTACAGGGTGAACAGCAGGGGGGATATCACGGTGCCTTGGAGGACACCTGCTTTGAGGGGAAGAGTGCAGAGTGCTGAGAGACCCTTGCGTTTCTGTCCCTGATGAAGCAGTTTATGATGCGCAGAAGGGTTTGCACTCACCCCCGGGATTTTTGCCATTTTACACATCAGCCCATCGTGCCATACACTGTCAAATGCTCTCTCGATATCTAGGAACAGTGCTGTGGCATATTTGTTTCTGTTGATGGCTTCCGTGGCGGTGCTGGTCAGGAGTGCCAGAGAGTCGGAGGTGCATCTACGTGGACGAAAGCCATATTGGTGCTGGGGCAGGACACCATAGGCCTCGAACACGGTGTTCATCCTTCTGGTTAATATTCTTTCAAACCATTTGCCGATGGTACTAGTGAGACTGCTGGCGGTAATTCTCTGCTTTTTTCTTGTCTTTTCCCGGTTTAGGTATAATCACCATGGTAATCCTTTTCCAAGATTCCGGGTAATACCCTTTGCAGAGTAGAGAATTGAAAATGGTCATCAGAAGCGGAATGCAAGCGGGGGTTTTTTTAACATGTAGCGTTGTTATCCCGTCGTCGCCCGGTGCCTTGTTTTTCCTCAGCATACATTCTTCCATTTCTTCCGTAGAAATCGGTTGAAGAATCAGGTCGTCCTCTATCCTGGTGGGTGTTTTGCACGGCCAGAGTGACCCTGTCCTTTTTATCTTCGTCGTAGAGGGGATCTTCAGGTGGTGTGTATATTTCTGACAGGACTCTCCAGAATTCATCAGCTTTTGCTACTGCATCGGAGATCGGCACCCCATTGTCGCCGACTATTGGGCATGTCTTTGCTTTGTGTTGTCCTGTCAGTACTTTAAACTTTCTCCAGAAAGCTCCGCCGTCCCTTTAATCCGGAGTTTTGTAAGCGCTTTCCCAGCTCTTTTCTTTTTGAAGAATGACCTTCCTCCGGATGTGGGCATTCATTCCATACCATTCTGTTTTTAGGTTGGGGTCTTTCGTCCTAACCCAATCCCGGTATAGTGACCTTTTCTGCTTTATCATATGAACCACATCCCTGGGTAGAGGTGGCCTCTTCGGGTCGATAGTTTTCGTTTAAGTTTTCGGCAGCTTCTTGGAAAGCGTCTTCCAGAGCTTTAAGGGAACTATCCACCTGGTCCGTTGTCTCCACTTGTTCTATATTTCCCGTCTTCTCCTCTATGGTCCGGTTGAAAGTGTCCCACTCAGCCTTTTTATAGTCGGGGCGGGTGATCGTTATGTTAGGGAGAGGGTCCACAAGGTAGAAGGGGTAGGAGAAGGGCAGGTGGTCAGAGGTGAGCCAATTGTCAACCGCCACATCACCCGAGAGTGCCATGAGGTTTAGGGTTACGATGGCATGGTCGGGGAAGTAACACCCGTTGCCTACGAAAGTAGGCGTCGGGATATCCAGGCGGGTTAGGGAATGTTGAAATAGGTAGGTTCGTAATACCCCCCCCCCCTTAGCATTTGTGACCTGGTCCCTGAAGGATGTGTTCTGGGCATTTAGGTCTCCCAAAATAGTGGCTGAGGAACATGACGCTAAAATGTGATCCAGGAGTTTTAATGGAAGTTCCACGTTGGGCTTGGAATAGATAACACAGATTAGTATTTTTCTTCTCTTGACGTGGACCCGGGCGAGCACCGCTTCATTTCCCGGGGTGAGGCAGTCTTGGGGAATGTCCTCCCTAACGGCGGCGACGTAATTTCTTTTCAGTAGCGTGGTGCCTCCCGACGTATTGGCTAGCCTCGCGGTGTTGAATTCCTGAAATCCAGATATAGGTCTCCACCAGCCTTCCTTGTCCTTTTATGTTGTTTAAGCAAGGGCTTTTTTGGGCCCAAGCCACCGTGAATGTAAATAAATGATACTCTGGACTTATCCATGAAAGTGGCTGGCGTGGGTCAATGGGACGACCGTATTTCGGGAGTACAGCGGGGTGACTATCATCCCTAATACGGCCTATGCCGCGTCGTCCACGATGCGTCCAACAGCCTAGCGCTGATCCGGGTGGAGGTTAGCGAAGACCACGGTCATCAGGCGCAGCAGGTCCCCCTTGGTGACGGGCTTAGAGTCTTCCGGCTGGGCGGGGATGGCCTGTAACACAGATGGGTCTGCGTGAACTGGAGCGGCCGCGGCGAGCGACGGTGGCCCTTGGGGCCGTCGGGGACAACTCCTATCGCCAGCCACGTGATCGCCGCCGCAGTTTGAGCAGCGCGCCTTACGGGACGTGCATTCACTCTCCCGGTGTGAACCGAAACAGCGTCCGAATCGTGCCCGCTCGTTGCACTCTCGTCCTAGGTGGCCGTATCGGTGCCACCGAGAGCACTGCTTAGTTTGGGCTGGGGGGGCTTGGATGCTTCGCATCGATAAATCCTGCCGTAGAGGTCCATCCCGCTACTTATTATGTCCCGACAGAGGTCTGCGGCATGGAGCTCCGTGATGACCTGCATCACGGTCGTCGGCCTCTTCGTCCGCCGGGCTATTATCCTCCACATTGTCAGGACGGGAACACCTAGGTCCTCCAGGCCATCGCGGATGTCTTTCTCCGGCGTAGCGTGGTCCCCTTTAACCACGAACGAGAATGTATTTTCAATGAAGGAATCTGAGTGGGGGACCTTATGCTTGGGGCGGAATGGGACTCTGAGGGTAAGAGACCTGTATCTGCTCTCCTACGATGTGGGCCAAGTTCTTTTCTCCACTACGCAGGAGTTTCAGGCCTTTCCGACAGAGCTGGACTCTCACTGTCCTCTCCGCCGAGCGCACGTCCATACGGGCCGAAGACAGGCTGAGATAGGCCCGCTTCCAGCCAGAGTGGAACTGGCGCTGCGTGGTCTTTGGGGGAACACGGGTGATGGACACCCACGAGAGGACCTGCCCGGGCCGGGGGCGGGGGGGGAGGGGCGTGGGTTGGAGGGATGGGTGGGCCCCTGTCTTAGTGGACACAGCACAACGGCCGGTGGGGGTCGTCCACTCGCCAGGGGCGTCGACCATAGTCTGCCGTTGGGATTGCGGCAGGTTCTTTGGGATGGTTCCGGAGCATGATCTACATCTACATCTACATCTACGTCATACCCTGCAAGCCACCCAAAGGGTGTGTGGCAGGGGGTGCTTTCGCACCAGGCATGCATGAATGATATGGTAGAACACCGACATTACATTAAAAACCCGCGTACCACACATGCAAAGCGCCAATTACAAATCTAATACCCAAGAAACATTGTATCTCCAATCGTTCTAACATGCAAGGGATACAAAGACTACTACTACAGATTCAAAATATCATGCATAAATAAGAACATCATTATTTACATCATGCATAAATAAGAAAGAGGAGAATATAATGAGAAAGATTAACTGCCTGCCTATTGTCAATACTCGAACTATTCATGACGACGATCACAGCTGTTATGGTCCCGAATGGTACGCGGAAAAAATGACATTTTATACCTATCGGTTCTACAATCTAGCTCTCTAATTTTATTGGCGCGATCTAATCTGCCGTAGTACGAAGGGGTTAATAGTATGTTTTTTACGTCGTCAGTAAAATGATTTTCCTGAAATTTATTTAGGAGGTTAAGCCTATAATTTAATCTACGCTGTGATAGCGATTCCCATCCTAATTCTTCTAACAGTCCAGACACACTAGCCAACTTATCGTAGCATCGTTTCACAAACCTAGCTCCTCTTCGCTGGACGCGATGATTGGATGGGCTGGGTTTCCTTCGCAGGCGGGGGTGGTTTGGAGTCGGGGTTGGGGTGGGAAGGGCAGGGAAAGGGTAAGAAGGGGGAGGAAAGGACCATGGGAGAGGGGTGGGGGAGGAATGGGGATGCGAATGGATTCGCCGACATGAGGGGAGGGATTTGGTCGGTTGGCCTGCGAGGGGGGGGGGTCGCGTAGGTCATGGGGGAAGGGGCGCCGTCCCGATCGGCACGAATGCGGATTGCCGGGGCCGTTGGGTGTGTGTGTGTGTGTGTGTGTAGGGGGGGGGGGTTATCCCCAACATCACGCTCAAGTTCGAGTCTACGGTGACCGAGCATTCGATTCATTCCAAGTGATGAGCTCGTCATCTTGAAGTCAGTCTTGGCGTTCATGTCGTAACATCGAAAGTAGTCGAATTTGATATTATATCAGGGGAAAACAGTCATTCTGGAACCGTTCCCACTGAATACGTATATTACAGGATTACACGCTTCATTGATCAAAACACGACCCTTCACATCGCCATCGGTTCATTAGTGATGTTTCATTAATCTCTTTCTCTTTTGGTTCATTTTTTCGCCACGGCAGGGCGCCCTGTACGGAGGGATAGTGGGCCTCGCTTTCACGTCGTCAATGGTGATCGGCGCTCAGCGGGCCATCGCTTCCGGAAGGCTGACATTTCCCGTGAAGCCAGTCTCTTACGTTGGATGCACTGACAATGTGACGGTTCCAGTGATTCCGTCGCCATCTCTTCCGACGATTGAATCATGGTGAGTGGGCGTCACCCGCGCGCATGCCACATGCTGCTGATGGCGCATTCCCCCACAAAAACCAACAACTCTCCTCTCCCCCGCCGGTATATAGCCACTTACCAGGTTATAATTAGATAGACTGTCCAAGATAGTATGGAGTAACACCGAGGGGAACGGAGGATTCGGGAAGTTTTTTAATTATTAGCTTCACAAAATCGTTTTTAACACTTCTCTGGAAATAAATCTTAAATCATCATACATATTGTCGACCACTGTGATATCCATATTTTTATAGTTGGTTTGAGGGTTTGGCTACAATGATTAATAACCAAACCCTCAAAAACTAACTCTAAAAATAGAAATAAAATCTTACGCGAACTATTGCACTTAAACAGGAGACTTAAACAGGAGAGGAGGTGAGACAGGATGGACATGTCCATCCTGTCTCACCACTAGCAGATCCGGGCGCGACGATAACACCCCTGCTCGTGCTCCAGCCCCACCCCTTGCCCGCAGCTTCTCCATCGAGTTGGAAAACCCCCTCCTGGTGGAATTACTCGACAGAGTAAAGCAGCTCCAGGAAGATCACAATGAATTGAAGAAAACCATCATAACATGGCAGGGGACCCTCGAAGACCACGCCAAGCTCCTCGAGAAGGTAAACAATACGATTTCCAGCCTAAATGCTAGGTTAGAAACCCTTGCCTGTGAAAGTATGTCGCTAAAAAATCGGCTAATCAGCGTGGAAGAACAGCTGAATACGGTGGAACAGAGCTTGCTGCGAAACGTAGTTGAGATTCATGGTGTGCCCCTGAGTGAAGAAGAAAACCTGGAAGACATCGTGTGTAAAACGAGTGCTTCGCTTGGTTTTAAAATTCAAACTAGTGACATCAACAACTGCTACAGACCCAAATATCGCCCAAATAGCACTGGTGAAACTAGAATTCCCCCGATAATTGTATCATTTCTACGCCCCTCCCTGGCGTCCGGCCTTGTGAACGCCCGCCGAATCAAACGCGACTTCACCACTAGTGAAATAGATTTGAGTGATATTCCCTGTCGTCGTGTCTACATTAATGAATCTCTGACTCCTTTAAACAGGAAACGTTACGCAAAAGCTAGACAACTTAAACATGAAAATAAAATTAAATACCTTTGGATTCGGGATGGCAAAATATTTATTCGAAAATGTGACGGCGGTGATCGAATTACTATTCAAAGTGATGAAGTGCTTGAGATAAAGCGGGTACATCTCCTCGGATAACTTCCGTTCCGATTCATACTGTGAATATCTGTCACGTAAACTGCCAATCACTTCTATGCCACTTCGACGAATTTAAATATCATTTTTCCTCCATCTTTTATGATGTAATTTGCCTCTCAGAAACGTGGTTAAAACCCGAAATACCTGACGCAATGGTAAAGTTGCCAGAATACAACCTATTCCGATTGGATGGACTTGGTAAAAACGGAGGTGGTGTTGGGATCTACGTCCATCAACGTCTTCAAGGAAACATCGTGCAAACATCGTCCCCTTTCTACTCATCAAAGCCTGAATTCATCATTGTGGAAGTGAGTGGACTCTGTGCGTCCAAACTCTTGCTGTGTTCCATTTATCGCCCACCAAAATGTAGCCTACTAGCTGATTTTGAGTCTGTTTTTTCAACACTACATATCACATATAATAACTTAGTTATAATTGGAGACTTCAATATTGATATGAATCGTGACTATAATGATAGCCTCTACCTTAAGAACCTTCTCTTTAGCTACAACCTTCATCTGGTTCCATCTCAATCCACTCACCATACTGCCTCCAGTCACACCCTCATCGATCTTTGTGTCGTTGATGAACCTGAGAAAGTTGTGAGCATGAATCAGTACCCTGTTCCTTTTCTATCCTCTCACGATCTTGTGCATATTACCTATAAATTTATCGCACATCGTCGCCCCCCCGTGTCCCTTCGCATTCGCGACTCGAAAGGACTCGTTCCCTCTGACTACCAGTCTGATATACTCACGAAGGACTGGAGTATAATCTTTTCTGCTGGTACCATTGATAATAAACTTGATGCGTTTAATCTTAACCTATTGAGTTGCATTAACACTCATGCGCCCATACGAACTCGCCTCTACAAGCGACCTCCGTCGCCCTGGTTGACCGATGAAATTAAAACTCTTATCAACGCGAGAAACAAATTTCGACTTACCTTCGTTCGCACCAGACAAAATTGGGCTTTCTCAAAATATAAAAATCTTAGGAATAAGGTCAAATCGCTCATTTACAACGCCAAACGCTCGTATTATGCTACTGCCCTTTCTTCTCTTAAGGATTCAAACAGTGTCTGGCGACAGCTGCGAGCTCTTGGTCTAATACGGCAACGAGACGCAATAGATAATCGCAACTTCTCGTTGGACCAGTTTAATGAACACTTCACTGACAGTCTGGCCGGAAACAACACCCATTTTTCAAGTAACTTAGCTAGTTTAGACCCCGTTATGCCTTTTAATAACAATAACTTTTATTTTAAAAATATCTCATTAGAGTCACTACAAAAAGCTCTTCGCAGCTCTAAATCCAACTCTGTGGGTGTTGATAATATCTCCATAGACTTCATTATTAAAGCTGGAGACGTATTACTCCCATTCATTCTTGACATCTTCAATCATTCCTTTCTGACATCAGTCTTCCCATCTACTTGGAAAAAATCAATAGTTGTACCAATAAAAAAATCTAAAAATCCTACGACCACTAACGACTATCGCCCTATATCATTATTATGTGCTCTCTCAAAAGTTCTTGAGAGAATAGTACACCAGCAAGTTCTCGACTACCTCAACAGTCAAAATAAACTGGATCCTTATCAATCGGGATTTAGGAAGAGCTTCAGTACGCAATCTGCTCTCATCAAAGTCACCGACGACATCCGTCTAGCTATTGACCAGTCGAAGGTAACAATACTTGTCCTGTTCGACTTCAGCAAGGCCTTCGACAGAGTTGACCATGCCTGCCTTCTCAGTAAAATGAAGCTGCTCGACTTCTGTGCTTCTGCTCTTAACTGGTTTCTCTCGTATTTGACTGGGCGGCAACAGGCAGTTCGGGACTCTCAGGGTAATCTATCTTCCTGGCTACCAACTGTGAAAGGTGTCCCCCAGGGATCCGTCCTTGGTCCCCTGTTGTTTGCTATCTACATATTAGATCTCCCAAAAGTAATTAAAAATTGTAAGTATATGTTATATGCGGACGACTTGCAAATTTATTATCACTGTCATCTGCAAGACCTAAATGAAGGGATCGCTCAAATTAACAGGGACGTTGAAGCCGTGGCAAACTGGGCCAAAGCGAACTTTCTTACCTTAAACTGTGAGAAAACCAAAACAATCATTATTGGTACAGCGAGGAT
This sequence comes from Ceriagrion tenellum, assembly GCA_963169105.1. Classification (NCBI taxonomy): domain Eukaryota; kingdom Metazoa; phylum Arthropoda; class Insecta; order Odonata; family Coenagrionidae; genus Ceriagrion; species Ceriagrion tenellum. The sequence goes on along the minus strand of OY720639.1, from coordinate 2,883,109 downwards.
CATAAATAAAATAAATTTCGGTGAAGTCCCCAATGTCATTCTAGACAACGTCGCTGTACCATATTCCAACGTCGTTCGGAATCTGGGAATATTAATGAACATGAACCTCACTTGGCACGACCATGTACTTCAAATTTCAAATAGGATCAATAGCACAGTCTATCGACTTAAACTCTTCAAGCATATACTACCTTTTCATACTAAAAAGTTACTTATCACCACTCTTGTTTTTCCACATTTTGACTATTGCTCATTAGTCTTCAGTGACTTGACTAATGAACATAAAGAGAGACTCCAGCGGTTGCAGAACTCCTGCATTCGATACATTTTTAATATTCGCCGAGCCGAGCATATCACTCCATATAGAGCACAACTAGCCTGGCTTAGTATTGAAAACAGACGCCAATACATGCTCTGCACATTTCTTTACGTGCTATTTTCCCGGAGAGAACCTCGGTATATCTACGACTTATTCAGTAGACCTCCACTATCTCGGAGCATGTCTACCAGGAGTGACCCTGCCAATCTGTACTGCCCCGCGCATCGTACCACTAAATACCACCTATCATTTGTAGTCAGCGCCACGGCAACATGGAACTCTCTACCGAACTATATAAAATGCAGTCAGACTCTTTCTACCTTTAAAGCCAAAACATCTCATTACCTGCTTGCGAAGTAATTCCAAACTTGGTACTTTGGACTTCTCACTGTTGATATCTCATAAGTTTGTCTCACATATTTCACTCTCTTTGTGGTACTTAATGCTTGGTTTATTGTATATTGTTTTTGGTTCCGAACTTTTTACTTTTTACTTTGGATATCTCACTGATAAACATCGAATGAGTTTTTCTCACACTTTTCTTCACTCTTTGTGGTTTTTAATGCTTATTTTGTTGTATATTGTTTTTGATAATTTTTGTAATGCTCTTAGGGGTGATATACCCAGAGCAAATAAAGTATTCTTATTCTTATTCTTAAATAGGGGAACCAATTAAAACTTAATACAATGCTACAAAAAACATAAGAATGAGAGGGTTTATTTTTTACGATAGCATGCTCAAAAAAGGAATAAATTGTAAAAAAAGCTTAGTTCTTATACTTTATTGAAGTAACTGAAGGCTTCTTTCATATTTCGAATTAAGAAAAAAATATGGGAAATATATTGAATGTTGCGCTCCTAAAACTACACAGCTGGATCCTGTATCTAACAAAATAGGCTGTTAATTTACTGCAAAAACACTATTATGATACTTATACCACAATTTACAGCTATATACACCTCTCGCGAAAGCTTGTGGCGTTTGGATGCGCGGCATTTGTGTTGTCCGCGCCATTTTTTGAAAAGCACTCATGCATGGCACAATTGCCATGTCTTCGCTTTCCCCTTCGTCCCTTTTCCCTTCCACCAAACCTTACCACTCCTCCTCCACCACCACGACGTCGTATTCTTCTTCTGCGCATCCGAACGCCATAATCTTTCGCGAGAGCTGTACCAGTGAAATTGCAAAAAAATAAGGACACATAAATAAATCAAACATTGTAAATTAAGATTTGTCTTCAATTAAATGGAATCCATTTACATCATTATTCATAGTTCTTATTTACAAATAATAATGGTAAAAAAATCAAATAATAATAATAATAAAATAATACAGATAAAATCATTACTGGTGGTGGTGGTGGTACCATTTTGACTACCCTATCCTCGATGTCCTTTACACAGCAGTAGGTTTTTTTCTTTGCTCACTTCACGAATCAAGTTATTCTATAACTTCACTGTTATGAATGGATTTTAAAATGTCTTTTTCGGAAGAAAGGACAAGCATGTCGGAGAGCCAGACATCTCCCATAGTGCTTCTCAGCCTATTTTTCACAATTCTTAATCTTCTCATAACCCTCTCTACTGAGCAACTTTTTTCAGGTAATGCCAGAAGTATCGAGTATTACATCGTTAGGTAAGGATGTCCAGAAATATTTAATAAACACCTATAAGGCCCTATGAATCCTTTCTTGACCCATTGATCCAGAAATAGTTGTTCTGCTATATTAGGATCTGTACTTGGACCATCAGGCTTGTCGTCACAAGAATCTTGAGTGTCACTTTCGTCATTATTTCGGCTCAGACTCTCGTCACTTAAGCTCAGCACATCTGATGAATCAATGCTCGGGTAGCTAACTTTGTACAGCTGACTAAATACGTTAACTTCCTCACAAAGTTCTTCGCCATCGATCCCGCAATACTCGCACAAGTCACTGACGAGAATCGTCCTTAAAGTACTATCCATATTTTTAACAACGTTGAGTAAACCTTCGTGGGAAAAGCAAGTCATTTGTTTGACAATATTCAGAGAACTTTCAGGAAACCGATCCTGCAGATGAAGAATTGGGCAATCAAGGATTTGAAAGTAAACTTATGATCTTATTTTCGCTTATTTCAATTGTGATCTTATTTACAATTGGTTTACATATATATACACGATGTGGATAGGATGGAGGAGATAGACACACAAAAAAAGAGACGATCACACTTACATAGCTAGCTTTCGGAACTAGTCCGTCTTCAAGGCGTATCACGGAACAAATGTCGTGGGCGCTGGTGAGGATAGGGGTAGGAGGGGCGGTAGGTTAGGGGAGTGGGGAAGGGGAGGGTGAAGGGGTTTTTCCCAGCGGTTGACGAACGGTTCTTGAAAAGGGGAAATTTTTACCAGCTCGTGTCTTGGCCGGAGAGAGCGGAAGGGGTCGCAGTGAGGGTGGGGGGGGGAAGAGGGAAGGGAAGGGGGTAAATGGAAAACAACGGGGAGTGTGCCATTAATGTATTTTATTTAATCCGGGCGCGGCGTACGATTTCAGCAACCTGATTAATGCCTGCTCCTTCTGGCGTACTTCAATTAACGGGGCGTCCGGGGGAAGGGAGATCAATATTGCCACCTCAAAGCACTTGTCAAAGGACAAGCCATGCTTCCGCACATGAGTAGGGACGGGGAAAGTGGAAGATGGGTCTTTACAGGTGCACCGATGGTTATTCATTCTAATATTAAGGGGTGTAATACATTCGCCCACATATAAACAGGGACATAGTTGGCATTGTAACACATAAACTAAGTTGTGGGAGTCGCAAGAGCCGGAGGCTTTGATGTCGAACGGCGTCTCAGTGTTGGGACTCTGAAACGAGGATAGGGGGCGAAACATGTTGCACGTTTTGCACCGTGGTTTGTTACATCTCTGTGTGGTGGGACGGGGAGTGTCATTAGATGTACCCTCTCGCGAAGAATTGGAGCGGAGAAGATTGGCTAAGTTAGGTGGACGTCTGAAACATACTGTGGGGCATTTGGGTAGGAGATTGGCTGTCGATCTGTTAGTATCTAAAATTGGGAATAAGTCTTCGAGGATGGTCTTGAGTTTTGGACGCCAGGAAAATATGTGATGTGAAGATTTAGGGCGTCCAGGGGGGTGTCTTTTTTACGTGGGGTGAAATTAGCAGAGGAGGGTAAAATACGTTTTTTTAGAAGTGGCTCGGGATAATTTCTATTGGATAAAGAATTGTGAAGCTTATCAAGGTATTCATGAAGTTTTTCTTTGGAGTTGCAAATCCGGTGGCCACGGATCGACAGCGAATAAGGAATTGAGTGCTTAGTGTGTTTGGGATGGCAGCTGTTGTAATGCAAATACAGTTGTTTGTTGGAGGGCTTGATATGGACCGAAGTCTCAAAGGTGTTATTATTTGTGATGGAAATGTCTACGTCGAGAAAGGTGATTTGAGAAGGAGAAGTGGCCGATGTGAAGCGAATGGATGAGAACTGATTTAGAGATTTGAGGAAGTTTGCCAGGGCATCCTCGCCGTGGGCCCATATGATGAAAATATCATCAATGAATCTAACCCAGAGCTCCGGTTGTAATTCCTGGGTGGCGAGGAAATCACTTTCGAGCTTTCCCATGAAGAGATTGGCATAAGAAGGGGCCATTCTTGTGCCCATAGCCGTTCCCTTGGCTTGAAGAAAGAAACGCCCATTGAAAGTGAAGGCGTTGCGTTTCAGAATGAATTCAACTAGCTTGATAAGGCAGTTGGTGGAGGGAATTCGAGGGTGATTTCTTCTCGAAAGGAAATGGGATATGGACTCTAGACCTTCATGGTGAGGAATCGAGGTGTACAATGAAGTAACATCCACCGTAGCCATGATGACGCTTTTGTTGGAGGGAATATTTACTGCTTTCAGGATGTCTAGGAAGTGATAGGAATCACGAAGGAAGGAAGGGAGTTTAGCAACTATAGGCTGCAGGTGATAGTCCACGAAGGCCGATATGCGCTCCGTTGGGGAATTGCAGTTGGAGATGATAGGGCGTCCGGGGACGCCTTCTTTGTGTATTTTGGGAAGGAGATAGAAATACGGGGTTTTGAAGTGAGTGGGCGAGAGAATATTGATGTCGGACTTGGACAGTCCTTCATCAGGGCCTGTTGAAATTAAGAAGTCATGTATTTCCGCTTGATACGCCGCAGTTGGATCCTCTGTGAGTGGGAGATAGGATATATATAACTACACTTAGGATCACTCACGTGACGAATATATGAACAGTTTGCCAGAGAGAGGCAGACGCTAAACACAGAAAAACAGAAAAAAATGAACACACTTACAGTGTCTTAATATTTCGGTGCCACTAGCACCATGTTCACAAGATCGTAGAAGACTCCTGTGTCTTCTACGACGAAAGGTTACAATATATATATATATATATTGTAACCTTTCCCTTCGTCCTCCTCGGAACGAAGGTGCTCTCGTAAATGGAAAGGGGTGGGGGTGATGGACGTCAATATTATCAAGTATTTATGATGACCTAATATAGTTTTACAATTAAAAAACTGAAAAATAACTTAATTCTATTGTATCTAGCTCTGCTACTTTGCCTAATTTCAACCCATCCCTAAAAATAATGTTGCTAAAAAATAAGAAAATATTTTTGAATTGAAAGTGTGATACGTAGAGACAAGGTTCCTTATTGAAGAAGGGGAGGAGTGCACGAGGGGTTGAGGCAAATGCTACGGTTATCGATTAAGAGGAAGTGGTGGTAAAAAAATCTCTGTAAAAGGTAACGTGCAGTGTATGCACGATCCGTAAGTCTAAGCCTTTTCTCTGTACTGTGATGTGACCCGTTGGCAGATGTTGGGAGGAGGGGGCGGGAATAAGACTGGAGGGATGCTGAGTCAGGTATGCTCCTGGGTTGAGTTCGGGGATCTTATTGTGGCCTCGACGACAGCACAGTGTGGCAGCCAAGGAGGAGTATAGAGAGACGCGACCGTAATATAAGAAGCTTTCGGCTGGCTGAATGATTCTCAATAACCTCACGATGTTTTACTATACTACTCTTAAAGCTGAACATTCATATATCGTTATAACCTTTCGATATGTACATAGATTACTGCAAACGGGTACAAATATTTACATTTTGTGAATTTCTTTATGCATTTTAAAAATCCCCCCAAATTTTTTATTCCCTCCAAAATTTTTGTCTATGGCGCAACTTGCGCCATACATCATCCCCCCTGTGGGCGGCCCTGCGCATGTCCTCCTGGACAGACCTGCCAACCAGTTTTTTCCTCGCTACCCGAATTTGACCTCTTGTACTGAGAGGTCTCAGCAGTCTCGGAAGAAGGTGCACTGATGGCGCAGTTCAAGGAGATCGGACACCGGTATCAACAGCCACAACTTCGGGCAAGATTGAAAGTCCACGGAATCGGCCGACCGGGGTCCTGCGATACTGGAGGGCAACGGGGAAACCACCTCTCATTAGCCTCCCTAGAAGAGTTTTCCCTTGAGATTAGTGTCCCTAGAGAAGCCCTGCATTTTAACGATATATAAGACGTGATGGCACTCCTCCCAGTAAAATATTCCGGAGGTAAAATAGTCCTCCAATCGGATCAACGGGTGGGAGCAACTGGTAAGGGGTACATTAGTCGGAAAGAACAAGTACAGAATAGGAACATGGAAAGCGACATCTTAATGGGGTAAGCGGGAAGTTGCAGAACGTGAAGATAGAGGTGAAGAGGGGAAGATATACTAGGAGTCAGTGAAGTGGACGGGGAGGAGAATATTATTACTGAAGCGACGGATTTAGAGTGATGTATATTCAGGAGACGACCGGAAGATTGCAGGTGAAGGCATCATACTGAAGAAAGAATGGGGAAGGAGAGTGAAGTTAGTCTGGCAGAATAGCGTTAGGATTCTGGTGGTGAATCGTGCAGGTGTACATACCAACGTCTAGCCATACGGAAGAAGAAATAGATGAAGTCTACGAGTAAATTGAAGAAGTCCTCGGTGTAGTCGAAAGGGAAAAGACATCATGGGAGACAGAAACGCAGTGTTAGGAGAAGGAAAAGAAGGAAATAGCGTAGGATATTTCAGACTGGGCTAAAGAATGCCAAGAGAGGAAGACTGGTAGAGCCCTGAAATGAGCAAAATATGGTAGTAGCTAACACTCTCTTCGATCACTATCCGCGTGAGGGGTACACATGGATGATGAACCTGCTGCGAGGAAGTCAACGAAAACATGAAAAAGGGAAACACATATACAAGCTAACAAAGAAAGACTTCGTAGAGAGGAAAACGAGAAGCAACAGCATCAGAAATGCGGACTGAAATATATTGATAGAGGATGAAGACATTGGGAATAAATGGAATTAAATACATTGAAAAACGAAACCGATGGCCGACGCTGTTGGAAGAAAAAAGCCAACGATTAAAGAAAGCGAGGAAGATGGGGGCCCACTCATACTGAGGAATGAATTCAATAGAGCGGTAAAAGACTTCGAGAAAAACAAAGCACCAGGAGCAGACAATATCAACGATGAAATTATCAGCAGATTATAGGAAGAACAGGGATACACTGAGGATCCTACCCTGCCTGGTAGAGAAAACATTACATATGAATCAGCCATTGTATGTCCAATTTCTGGACCTGGAAAAAACCTTCGACAACGTTGAGTGGAACAAGATGTTCAGAATGCTGGAAAAACTCGGAATGGATTACGACGACAGAATAATTATCTACCAACTACACAGGAAGCATGTCGTCAAAATGAAAATGAGAGACAAAAGTCAGACAGAAGCTAAAATTTACAAAGGAGTAAGACACAAGGAGGCAAACTATCCCCAGCACTGTTCAACATGTGCTTGGAGGAGTCCCATAAGAGAAGCACAAGAAATTTGACTGAGCGGGATGAAGATGAAACGTAGAATAAATGAACATGCTCCGATTCGCAAAAATGGTATTTCAGTCATTGCAGGATAGCACGATGATCTACAAAGCTCACTAAATGGTATAGACCAGATTCTCTAAGAAGACAACATGAAAATATAAATAAGACGAAGACTAAGATCCTTGTATACGAAAGAGAAAAATTGACTGCAGGAGTCATATATTGAAAGGTGAGAAATTAGAGCAAGTGGAGTCCACTTCACGGGAGTACCATCACGTGGGACAGAAGAAGTACGACGGATTTCAAGCAGAGAATAATCCAAGCTAAGATTCATGGTAAAAAGATAACTGCTCTGCTCAAAGAGGATGGGACCAAAAACCAGGGGACAGTATTTGAAAACATTCGTGTGGAGCTCTATGGAGCGGAAGCATACGCCATTGGAAAAGCAGACCAGATAAAAGACTTCGAAGCCCTTCGAAATCTGGTGCTGGAGAGGAGGATGAAATGGACGGACAAGATAAAAAACGGCGAAGTGCACAGAAGAGTGGAGGATGGAGGAGGAGGGCCACATGGAATACCACACAGGAGAGAAGAACGAGATGGAGTGGGCACACCCTATGAGACACAATAGGTTTGTAAAGAACATAATTGAAAGTACATTATAGGGAATAGTCCATAGAGGAAGACCCAGGTATAAGTTCAAGGACCAAATAAAAAAGAAAGTACATAGGATGAGATACAAAGGATTTGCTAGGCATTAGATAAGAAAGGACGGAGGGCCACAGTCAACCAATCTTGGGATTGAACAACCGATGATGATGTAGAAAAGGTTACTTTTTTAGAAAAGAAATGCCTCGAGAAAAATAGGTGATTGGAAATGTAAAAAGTTGAATTCGCGGTCATCTATTAACGCTTTTGATTTTTTTGGTTAGTTATTCACCATTACTCCAAATTGTTCCATTATTCTTCGCATAGCCTTTGATTTTGATCGTACACCTCGTCAGTTCTCACAATTTGACCACTGCGCAAACAAGCCATGATTGTTTTTTTAGGTCACTGCCATAAAGACCCCTCCTGAGGGGTCCTTATTTTAAGTCGGTATAGTTGCGACTCTGCCCGGGATAACTACGGCTTTAGGAGTCAATAATCGCCCGGGTTGCTATGAGAATTGGAGTTAGAAATAAATGTGACGCTCACTTCATAACGCTGTCTTTATGGGTTCTGTAATAATCCCCTCGTGATTTCAGCTTCTCGGCTCGGAAAACCGCACGCTCCGGTATTCGTTAGCCAGGCGAAATCTCGGCCCTCCAGATTGTCTATCACTTTGAATTGTTTACAAGAGTGCTCATTGCGAGGATGGAAAACCAATCTTCAAATGCAGCATTAAAGTATTATTATCCCCAGTGCTGACTGCATATCCTCGATTCAAGTTACCGCTTGTTAGTGTGGTGCCAATTGACTCCAGTCCGTAGTTTCAGAAATTCTAATAATATTTTGAGTGAAATTTTTACTGATAGTATTTGTGAAGATATCTACGAGCCTAAAACCTGAATAAATCAACTTCGGCAATGAAAAATAAACATTTACGTCAGTGATGGAAAGAATATGACACGTGTGTCACAGGTAACACGCTAAGTCATTTTGATTGACACGCATTGTTTACGAACGATCATCGCCAACGAACAATAAACACATTCTGCGATATTATTTTAAGATACCAATTATATATTGAACATTTTAAAGTAAAATCAATTTAAAAAGTGATCAACTACCGACTACAAAATAATATTCCGCCCGATTTGGCGATTACGTTTTCGATCGCATTCCGCTCCTGTTAGGAGAGAGAGAGGAAGAGAGTGAGAGATATAGATAGGAGATGCAGATGATTCACTGCTCGACGAGACGATACATTCTGCGAGTCAGTCAATAAAAGCAATAATATCAAGTTAAGGAACTGGATGTAGTTGTATCCGATCGTTTCAAGACAAATAAGAAGATAAATAAACCGAGATGTATGACATTATGGACTGAAACGTCAACGACATTTTCAAGCGGTAGTGAACAGAATGAGGAATATAAATACACATTTGAAACTAAACAAATTGTAGCTCTTGAATAAAAGTAAGGATGAAAGGAAGGAATAGGTACATTTCAATGCAAAATATACCTCTATAAAGGGCAATCTAAGTCCATTCCAATTACAGGATGCTTTAATAAGATAAATCAAACGATGGCTTTCGTCGTCATATTTCCCTCGACGTACTTTTGCAAAACGTATTCTCAGCGTTAAATGTCATTTAAACCCACCTCACAGTGCACAGTACCTCCTTGTCATCTAATGAATGAAATTACTCAAAGATAGTTGTTCTTGAAAAGCGTACTCATGTTCATCAGTAAAAATACTTATCGCTTACGTACGCACGCAAGTCACACCTTTTTAAATATCCAACGAAGGCGAGAGGCCAAGGAATGTTCCGAATGGATAATCCATGAGCAGCAAAGGTACACTGTACTACTCATAACGAAGAAGAGGTTGACATATACACTCAAAATGGCCAAGTCGCACGCAAGCACTCAGAATCTAATGAGTGCTAGCTGAATACTGACAATCGCAATGCTCTCAGCATGGTCTGTGGCAGCAAGGACACCTCTCTCTAGACACCTTTCTCCGGCGGAATTCACAGAGATTGCGAAATGGACCACCTCCAAAGGTTGCCCAATTTCGGCAACACTGTTTTTAGAAGGTGTTGAGGTAGTCAGCGTAAAGACGCCACTGCTCGATCTCTACGCCACCTATGAGGTAAATGGCGAAACGGCATCGTGGCGAAGAGGAATTAGGTTTCTCAGGTTTGACTGTTTCCTATTTTTATTTGAATTTGGTGATTAGCAAAGTAAAAATATTGTACAAATGCACAAGGTTAGCATTACATACGACGTGAATTTCGTGGTGATACGTTCCCTGGAAGTAGGGTAAAAATTTTTCTGCTATAGTGTAGGAAGCGGACGTTTACACATAAAAGTTTGCTAACATTTTCATGGTAGTTTTTCATATCATGGACACAAGGTTCTCAGAGGTGATCGGCGCCTATCACTGGCTGTTTTATAAAGCGATATCATGGAAACTGAGCCAGTTCTATTCTGTAAAATGATTTATAAAAAGTTTTGTAAAAGTTTTATCGTGAATCTGGTCATTTTAATAAAAATGTTTTACTACATAAAACCCTTGATGGAAAATTTTGCCGAGATCCGACAGCCGAGAGAGCAAGACAAGCCACGAAGAAGAAGTTAACATTTGTAAGAGAAATCGGCATTGGAACCAAGACTTAAATTTTATTTAATTGCTGGACCTTCTTTTGATTCTAATTTTTACAGATGTGTACTACGTGAATTATTTTATGAAAATATACTACGGTATTGGCCAAATTTCTATCTATTGTACATAAATTGTTGTTATCTAGTTCAAAAATGTTTTAGCAGAGTTTTGAAATATTTTCTGAATAGTCCTAGTAAGTGGTCACGTGGATTGCCAAAATTTGTCGAGGAACCAATGTATTCTTACTTTATAGAAATGGGATTTGATTAACTGAGAGCACAGTTTTTTTTCTCCATTTTCCGCATTAGGAACACTTCCTATGGATCCATTACCTTCGAAGACAAAGATATGGCGCAAATGGACGGTGACGAAGTCTTCTACCTGTTCAGGATATCGTATCGCTATTACACCCTGATGGGATTCTTGGTCGCGACGACTGCCGGCCTCGCCATTTCCTTCTTCACGGGACCACTGGACCCACACCGCGTCGACCCTCTGCTGTTAAGCCCTCCCATCAGGAGTCTCATGCGCTCGCTCAAAAGCCGCCAACGGGAAGAAGCAGACGACCGAGAGAACATCAAGTTCCGCGAGACACCCACAGGTGGCGGCACACTCCAAGACGACGACACTCGCCTGCCACTCGTCGTGCCTCACGTCGCGCGTGCGACACATGACGACACAATGATGAAGTCATCGGTCCAGACTCCAAGAAGAAATTTAACTCTTGGATATGACCAAGTGGTCGAAAAAGCAGATCCTACATAGTGTAGCAACGATTCAATTCCATTGAGAAGACCTTAAGATGGTGGCTGAGCAAATAAATGATGCTATGAAAATGTGGCGTTACTTTATCTTGCATATATATATATATATTACATTGACTAACAGACACACAGAAAACACAAAAAAGAAAAACTCACAGATTTGTTATTATATTGCGGCGGACACAACCGCCTTCGTCAGAATATTAGTAGGTAGTGACGGGTAAAGGATAGAAGGGAGGGAGAGGTGGGGGTGGGGTGGAAGGGAAGGAGAGGGGGATTAGTGAGAGACATTGATGCCGGGGGGGAGGAACGCGTGATAGAGCCAAATTAGTGAGAGCTCTACAGAATTAAGATCAATAGTGGAAGCAGATGGTGGAAGGGAGTACAAAACTGAAACATTGTAGCAATTGTCGAAAGATTTTTTATGATGAGAGGCGTGGATCGCCAAGGGAAGGGAAGCTGATTGAGATGGGTTTTTACAATTGGCTCGGTGATTATTGATGCGTATGTTAAGCGGCGTAGAGCTCTCTCCGACGTAGAAGCTTGGGCATAGCTTACATTGTAGGTGGTAAACGACATTGCTGGTGACGCAATAGGAGGGAAGAGGGTTGTGGAGGGAGGCGATGGAGGGGTTGGGAGGAGAAAGATGGAGGGGAGGAGAGGAGGAGGAACTGAAGATCGGACATAATTTGCATATGGGACGTGTGTGTGCGTGTCTATATATATATATATATATATATATATATATATATATATATATATATATATATATATATATATATATATATATATATATATATATATACATATATATATAAAAGTTGAAGCGGCATTGAACACAGATCAGCCACTCACTCACCAAATCGACCCTCACTCTCTGGAACACCCCTGTTGTATTTAAAAAAAAACTCCAATAACCTATTTCACATTTGAGCCGTTATTATAATATATGTTGGCAAAAACATTTTAATTTGAGCTAAGCTAAGTGAGACAGACCGTTCAGATACAAAACATTTCACTCGAGAAGGTTCCATCACGCCTTTCCATAATTCAAATTAAAAAGACAATTGAATGAGCTGCATCCCTCGTCCGTATAATAATAAAAACGCGGTTTGCATAAACTGCGTTTTTGTTATTTGTTTGCGTAAACACTTCGCCACTTCCTCGGACAAAGAAACCTTAGACACTCCCAAGTTGGCATTTTATGCACCGACCATTGACGGGCGACCGGTGGTGGATGCAGGTTGTGGCTCTCTCACATCCTCAGCAAACATTGGCACAGCTGCTGCTGCGCGCCGAGTGGGCAGAAACTCCTTTTTCTTTTCCAATATTGACGCGCAACGGCGGCATTGGAACTCCGGCTTAAGACATGAGCAGGCAAATAAAATAATAGCCAAGCAACATGGGAAGATTCAAATAACTGCCGATCTAACCGCGTTCGATCCCTTCCGCTGAGCCATCCGCCGATGGTCACTCAATGACGTGAATTTCAGAGAGAAAAAGTCTTTCGCCTGGACTGGGATATGAACCCTGACCCCAAAAACTTGGACACATCTCCTAGATCTTTAATGTTCAGACAATCACTCAGTTTTCCTTTTATTTCTGCAACTTTTTTCCCCTTTACCAATCAGTAAGAAATCATCGACATAAACACTAACAATTGCATCATGATTGACATACACACAGGGATAAAATTTGCATTGTGTGAAACCTGCTTTAATCAAAATATTGTCAAGGTAAGTATTCCAATTTCTGCCCGCCTGTTTCAGTCCATATATACTTTTCATAAGTTTTTCAAACATGCGTAATGGAATCATGAGAAGGAAAACCGGGAGGTTGTTCCATATAGATAGGGATCTCTAGATCACTCACTGTTAAGGTAAGCACCCACTACATCTAAGTGAACCATTTCCCATTCATTTTCTATTCCAACTGCCGTTAAGATTCTCAATGTGTTACGATGCACCACAGGGCTATAAGTCTCAAAGTAGTCTACTCCATGTACTTGTCTATAACCTTGCTCTACAAGCCGTGCCTTAAATCAGACAAACTTACCGTTATTCCGTTTTGTTGTGAATACCCACTTGCTACCAATTATGTTTGAGTCCTTTGGTCTCCGAATGTCACCTCCAATGTCCCTTCATCTTCCATGGTTCACAGCTCGGTCAGCATTGCTGCTCTCCATTCTGCAGTAATACAGCAGCAGCGGCAAGTGAGTGCTTCCTCCACGCACTCTGGTAGGGGGAACGTTGGCATAGCTCCCAACTGCCACCTGATGTGCCTGGTTACAGCACCACAGAGGGCACACTGCCTTTGGCACCCCTCGTTCTCTGCGACCGTCGCAATGGGTTGAGCTCCTCATTGCGTGCTGCTGGTTGCTCCACTGGTTCAGGGGCTGCCTCCATGATAACCACTGGATAGGCCTCTTCTGGAACATCTCCTTCTGCTGCAACTCGATCCTCTCCTGGGTCCGGCACTCCTGGTGCAACAGGTGCCTCTCCTGGGTCTGGCTCTTCCCAGTAGAGTTGGTCTGCCTCCACGTCCGGCCTCTTACGTTGCATTGCGTTGCCCATGTACTTCAAGGGAAAAATGTGCTCACGGAATTTCACATCTCTGCTACAGAATACCTTTTTATCTTTGGTATCCCACACCCGGTATCCCTTCATACCTACCCTCTTCATAGCAAAGAAGTACACATTCTCGTGCTCTTGGTCCCAATTTGTCATCCAGGTGAGCCTCCGGTATCCACGCCCATACTTGACAATCGTATGTGCGCAGATGTTCAACATCCCTCTCCTGCAGTTCTCGTCCCTTCCATTCCTCCAGTGGAATTGCAAAATCCAATGCGCTTTGTTGGGCACCGGTTCCGACCGTAGCATGCTGCCTGGAGGGCCTCTGCCCGGAATGAATGCCCTGCATTCCTGCTTCTACTAGTAGAAGGCATCTCATTACATTGGCAAGTTTGGTTGATGCGCCCAGCCAATACATTTTGTTGCGGTGTAAACACCACAGATTTTCTGTGCAGGATTACGTTGTCTTCCAAGTATTTTTGGGATGTTCTTCCAAGATATTCTCCTCCTTGGTCAGTTTGGAATTCCTTAATTCTCCTCTCGTGGATGGCTTTTGATCTCTCCTTGTGTTTTTTTGAATTCCTCCAATACATCACCTTACTTTCCAATGGCAGTGGTTGAAACATATCTCGAGGCTTCATCAGTAAGTGTAACTATGAATCTCTTACCACCAAGTAATGTTGGGGTAATTGGCCCCATGTCGTCTGAGTGTATTCTATCCAGCAATCCCTCTGCCCTTTCTCCAGCTGTTGATGGAAAACTGCTTCGTTTCATCTTTCCTTGGATGCTGGCTAGGCACTCTTCTTCTGGAACTACTGTCTCCTTTTCTGTAAGTTTCTGCAACACACTCATTTTACTCAACGCTTGAAAACTGAACTTGCTTCTGATTGACTTCCTTTAACTCAATATCCTTACCACCACACTCATCAGACACATGTAATGTAAGTCTTACCTTGCCTTTTATCGAGAGGGGGACTCCATCTCCAAGTTACACTTCTCCGTTCATTTCCCGGAAATTCTCCATTAGATCTCTGCGGTTGGTCATGTGATCCGATGCGCTGCTGTCCAGCAACCATACATACTCCTCCGTTGCTTGGTACGTTTGTTCTTGCGCATAATGACACATGTTCTCTGGTAATCACCGATGCAGTTGCTCTCTTACTATCTTCTTTCTCTGTATCCGCGTTTTTAGGACAATTTACTGCAATATGACCTTCAATTCCGCAGGCGTAGCACCAGAATGTTTTTTGGTTTAGTGTTCTTGTGATACCTGGGTCTACTATCCCCTTCTGTCTTTTGTTTCTTGACTTCGTTCCTTGGCGTTGTCTTCTTTGGAGATTTTTTCACAGTTTTCAGCACTTGATGTCTATGCTCTAAAGAACTCTCCATATCTTCTTCCTCTTCTAATAGACACTGTTTACCTATTGCCAAGTCCATATTCCCCGGTTGGGCTATCAATGTTTTCATTGTGATCTCGTATCTCTCTTTAGGGAGTTCGGTCATACAAATAGCCGCCAGTTGCTTGTTGTTGAATCCTAAATTGTTTTTCACTAACAATCTATTCATATTGACTATTTTGTTACATTACTCTTGAATGGGCATGCTCTCTGTTTTCTCCATACAGGCAAGTTCACGAAGTTTCTTCATAGCACCGTACATAATATTTTCATTGCATAATTTGCCCAATATCTCCCATGTGTCCTTGGCTAATTCACAGCCCATTATATCATTCATTAATTCATCACTCACGGTTCGCATGATAAGTGCCGATGCGGTTAGATTATTTCTGGCTCTCTTTCTTGTTTCCGCTTGCGTTAGCTGTACTCCCGCGATGTCACCTTATGCCGACGATCGCCTCCCATGCTTCCCGTATGAGCATTTCTGCCTTATCCATGCTTTTCATGCACCATAATTTCTCCTTGTGAGTTTTTGGAAGGAAAAAACTCGGCCGCAGCTGTCTCCTTCAGTTCCCGCCATTGTTGTTGGATGCTATGAATTCGCCGGTTTCATACACTCGTTAGAGTTTTCCTCTTGTCACTTCAAAAGTTCAATTCACATACGTACTCCGCAATGTTAAGCCATCTGGGCCCATAACCTATTAAGTTATCTGAGGTATTAACTCCCAATGTTCAGATAATGTCTCCCAAATGCAGAAAAAATACGCATGTGAAATAAACTACGCCATGCTCCGATACAGCCAGGGAGGCTACTCCTTCTTTTATTTTTAGCTTACAGACACCCACCACCAGGGGCAGCACATCGCTGACAACCCCGCCAACTACAAGTATCTTGCACATTTAACAATAAACACCTCCACCCCGAAGGTCTACTCGCTCGCGGTCGGCCGTTATCAGGCAGTTGTCTCGGGCAGGCAAGACGCTCGCACATATCTACACGAGACACCACATCGACCCCCTGTTCTCCTCCTTCGCGCGAAAAAACCCCTAGAGCAATGTGAAGAGTCTCCCGATGGCAAGGAGATCATTTTTGTCCTCATCAAAGTGTGAAATGACCACAAAAATCCCAAGCAGTAAAGGTCTCCATTACCATCCCTTTCTGGCTTCGAATAAGGCTGTAAGATATGCACTTCGTGTACTCTCGAATTCGAATTACCCAACGAGTTTATTTTCTTGATCATAAAGGGAGACGTGAAAGTAGAATTTAGGGAATAAGAAAAGAACTAAGCACTTCTAAGAAAGCACTTCTAAATTTTGCATCCAGATTCAAGAAATACACTGAACATAATTAATGACTCCTGGTCTAAAACATGCGATAGATAGGTGTGGATAATTGACCACCATAAATATACTGCAAATGAAGGTTAAATGATAAGAAGAGATAAATATGGATTACACATTTAAATAAGTGATTTGGAAATAATCATATTGCATTTTCCGGTTGCTAAAGAAGAGAAATTGAGTAATATTTGATTAAATTTTGGAAACATGACAAAATAATAATTTATCAAAATTATAAATGTTCACTGAAGTTGTCCCTTAACCATTTGAAAATTCTTTCATGCACCCTTCCTTGAGGCTCACACAATAATGCTAATTATTGCACATTCCAACAGTGTTAAGATGTGACAGTAATCCATAGTCATAGTTCATCTGAAACATCAAATAAAAACCCATTCAAATTAACTAGGCAGGTACTACTTTCTCTAGTCTCGTAATGATGTGGTCTTAAAGCAAAAATTATATGATCAACCAATTACCATTTAACAGATTCCATATTGCCATGTTGTGAAAGTTTTGGATACTACCGAATGGAATATATGGGACCAAAAATCACTGTCACCACACATCCTCAAGTAATCACATCTTACCCTTGGCCTTCTACCTCCGATCAAAACTCGTATCATTTGTAATTGCTCACTTTATCCAAGTAATTTGGTTCTCCGAAAATAGATAATAATAATATTAATAACTTATTAATCCAGTGACCATGTACATGATGTAGGACAGGTCAAAAGCATACAAAAATTGGTATATTTTATCATTCATAAATTCGTCAACACTGTAATACATTTTAGCAAGTAGGAAGTTCTTAACTTTGTTCTTAAAGACACAATTACTGCTGATACATTTAAGATTGGTAGGTAAAGCATCAAAGAGTCTGCGACCCATTGAATTTGGCCCTAGCAATGCAGTTTTGGTATACACAAAAGGCACATATAAGTCTTTGGCACTTCTTGTACAATGATTTTGCACAGTGTTATTTGTATTAAATTGAGCAATATTATTATGTATATATAACTACACATACAATATATAAATACAAGGTAAGGGTAAGAGGCCCAGCTTCCTAAAAATAGGTCTACAAGGGGCAAGATAGTGAGAATTTGTCATAGGTCTCACAGCTCTATTTTGCAATTTAAAAATTCTGTCAGTTTGAGGTGAGGAGCCCCAGAATAAAATACCATGAGATAAATGGGAATAAAATTCACCATAATACAAACTCAACAGCACTTCAAGCGATACAGACGTGTATCTCATAAATCTAATTTAAAAACATTTGGTACTCAACTTGTTAGCGAGAGAGTGGATATGACATTCCCATGTCAGAGAGGCATCAAGCTGCAATCCAAGAAATTGAACACTTGATGCCTGTGGTATAGGCTTTTGATCAATTTGAACATCAATTTCATGACAAGTTTCATTTTTGGTTTTAAAATGAATAATTTGTGACTTCTCAACATTTAAATTAAGAAGATTGCTGGGGCACCAGATGTCAAGGCTGCTAGAAACTGACTTACATTGATTGGTAACAGTATTAAAATCAACTGTTGAAACAATGACATTAGTGTCATCAGCATAAAGAATTGGGCGGGCAATATCAGATAAATCGTTAACATAAACTAAAAACAAAATGGGCCCCAGAACAGAACCTTGAGGAACACCCCGAGTTACCGCGTTTTTTGGGAGACCCGCATCCAATTGGCGGATAGCTTGTAACCATCTCTATATTGACATTATTCGGTGTTTAGGATATTTGTATTATTTCTTATAATTGGTATTTGGTGCTCCTTTGATTCCCGATTCCTCATTGGATAGCCTGCGGCAGTCAAATAGGGAATGAAAAGGATAGTGCTACACCATTTATTCCAATGCAGCACTTGTCCCCTTCTATGCAGACAAACACCTGCCTACTATCCCAGATTCAATCACTTTCCTCAGAGATATTCCATCCGCCCAACAATCAACACATCCCTAAACTGCGTAAAGAGCACCCGTCCAATTAGCGATATGCAGGCTGGGTTGTCATTACTAACATGATACTCTTTGGATAAAATACATAAATTCGTATGTCACAACTAATACACTTACAGTTATCATCATACATTGGAAGATAATGCCAATTTCAGGCTTGGTAATCGTCAATTGAAAGTCGGCTGTAAAGTGAGCAAAAAAACTTTTTTTCTTCAGGTAGCAATACAAGAATATTTTTCAGATTGAAAATAACAAGTTAATCTAATTACGTTTTAGTCAATAACGCCTATAAAAGTCAAATTATCAAGAAAGCTGATTTGGGTGGAAATTTTGAACAGACAGAAAGTGCTCAATGGTTGGTTATTTGGCTGAATATGGTCCTTTCATCATGGATTGAAAATCAATATTACAATAGTTTCATTAGACAGCATATTGCCGGTACTTTCCATTAGCCACTGCATTATCGCTCGGGTACTTACCATTTTCCAAATGGCCGATTTTCATCAGCCACCAAGTGCAAGGCGAGCCGGAATACAGCCCATTGAGTGTGAATGAAAGGTTCACTTTCATAGGAAAGTTGGTGCCCGAGTACAAATGAAGAGTAATTTGTGTGAATATGGCATTTAAAAAATCAATGTCTAATACAACAGGGAGCAAAAGCACAACTCGTTTCCCTCCCATGAATATACATTAGGATTTTTAACTCCTAGCCAAAAAGTTGCCCAGAATTCAGCAAGTAAAAGAAAACAACTATCTTTGTCAATTGTGGCGCCGCCACTCTGGTACTTGTGAGGTAAGGTGGTGTAGTTCAAACAGAAATGCAGTCAATAGAACACATACATTATCACCATTTGAGTAGATATGATTTTCTGTTCTGGCACAAAACTTGGCAATCGTCCAAGACCCGACCCCACCCCACTACACAACCGATAATCCAACTCTCCGTCAAAGCGAGAACCCAAACCCCACTCACCGTCAATGTGGAAATTCCACCCCACCCAACCGTCAAGGCTACCTAGAATTCATCGTACGTTATCAACTTCGAGATCGCATGATGCAACCTTCTGAGACGCAATACCTCATCCCCTTTCAAGTGAATGCACGCGTCAACCCAAGGATGTGATCATAATGCTATCAAGGTTATGAGGAGGAATGATGAAGCGCACTTGATGTTGTAATACACGCACATTCTACGTGATTCACGTGATTCTACGTGATTCACATATTTCACGTGATTCTACCCCCCAACCCAGGCATCTCAGAGCAGTACATAAGACGCGACGGAACTCGAGGAAATCAACAGCGGTTTAGGAACTAGCCCTAGACCATCGATCCAACTGAATCACCGTGTAGGCTTCTCACGACTCTAGAAGAATCCCCAGAGGCTAGGACATCGGAGAAATCTGTGGCAGGAAGGTAAATATGATCCGTTGACTCTCTCAGTCTTTTGGAATGTTTTATATTTTTTCTATTAGTTCTAGAACCGAAATAATTGACGATTGGGTCATATACAGTGCCTACCTTTGAACCCCGGTAAAAAAACCTGGGGACCCTTTTTTAATATCCTAGGGTACTTAAGGGTCACGGTATAGACCACGGTCAGGACGCCCTCTAAACCCCCAAAAGATCCGGGGACAGTGTTGGATATTAGTGCTTTTGTCAAAATTTCGATAGCTCAAATAGTTTGGGCTAGGGGGGGCAAAACTTCAGCCGTGGTATTAGGACCGCATAAGATACGAGGTGGCGTTGTAGGAAACTCTTTAATAACTCCACTGTTTGAATAGATAGGGATATAGTTTAAATCGCAAATTTGCTTACTTATTTAATACGCATCTGATACAAGAATAAAATTTAAGATGATACGTAAGGGTTCTGGGTCAGGGTATATAATTACCCTTAATTTTGATGATACAGATTTGGAGGCTTTTAGCAAAATCGTTCCCTACTTGTTTTAATCACGAATACAGAAGTTAAATGAAGTGTATCAAACATGTATCGATGCGTATAGGATATGTATCGAACGCATATGTTAAATGAGTCAATACTTTCCATCAAGTTTTTCAATTTTATGACGTAATTAGCGTTTATCATTTGTTTAAATTCGATATTAATTTGTTTACAATTTCTGACAATGGTGGTGCTACCAACGACATCGTTCAATGAAACATTAACTTTTCTGATCAATTTTCAGGTATTTTAACCGAATTCAAGGAGAAAAATCTTCTATTCTATCTTAGCAGTCAACGAAGTAAAAACCACTACGAGAACTCCTTGCATCGTTAACAACATATTTCAAGGACATCACCTCCTCAGTGTATGGTAAGTAAAACAGTAATCACTATTAACGTTTGTTTGAAAAAGAAATTTTTTCTTTACAATACATAGCCAAATGCTTCACATTGCACATGGGGAAATAAGAGCTCGGGTGTGCTAACAACTTTAATAATTTCTAATACCAAATCATTTAATCATTACAGCAATATCCTTGCCCACCTAACCATGTCTATCATTAGCGAAATTCTAAACAATTTTAATTTAGGACTCTACGTCACCTCAGAAGAACTAGAACAGGGGCTAACGAGCATTTACGAAAAAGTAGTATTTGAAAACGAAATCATAGATGACATAAAACTTACCATAAAATGAAAGACGCGTTAGACAAGGCAAAGGGTAGAAAATTTTGTACTTACTGCGAAATCTATTATAATATAGACGAGGCGAACCCACATGAAAACACGAACGCGCACACGTAGAAAATTAACGAACAGATAGGCAGAGGATTCAACGAAATCGAGTCAGCAATCAGGTCTAGACTAAAGACGTTTTGGAATACTCCCGAGGAAGAGAATAAAGACGTTGTTTCATTTTTACATACAATTCGCATACAGTTATTTGTTCCTGGACCTCGGGCAGAACACTGACGATAGATTTCGTTTTCGAACGAGCATGTTCCCCAAAGACTACGACGACGAAGTCATCGTAACCGTAGTCTACATGCCAGTGCGCGATGAAAAGATTGAACAGAAATAAGCATTTGCTCCACGCGTTAAAATCGGCTAAACCGAAATTACGATCTGCGATCTCTGAAATCTTCCGACGTCGGATTAATTAAAGCAATCTTCGACTGCTGTTTGAATACCATCAACGGGAATCATGAGATAGATAAACGGTTAAAACGAAAACTAGCCAAACATCGTAATACGTTGAGAAAGTCGGCAACGCGGAGTACGAGTGTTAAGAGAAAACGTGCGCTTCTCGAACAAAAAGGTGGTTTCTTACCAATGTTACTCGGATCAATTTTAAGCGCTGTCATAGGCAGCCTATTAGGGAAATGAGTTTGCGTAAAATGCTCGCAGTAAGCCCGGAAGTCTTCGAGCGAGGGCATATAAAGGCAAGGTTGAGCGCATTAGATAAGGAAATGAAAGGTGTGTTGGCCAAGAAAGGACTCAAGGACGTAGACAAGTGGCATTCATGTAAAAGAATACTCGATAAATATATGAGCACGCTTTCCAACATCAACTCACACATACACGTCCCGATAGTAAAACCTTTGGCGCAGAACATACAAGGCCGGGTGAGGGGGAGGAGAGGATTCGCGCATTGAAGAAATCATTAGCTGAAGTGAAAAAAGTAAACGCCGATTTAGATTCGACATGGGGGCGCATAAACTAAAGACTAGGAGCGATGGAAAGTCTGTCACAACTACCGAACGTAAAAAAAACACGAAAAAGGAAGCGGTCGGTGCAACGCGACAGAGAGCCATCACCAAAGTTGCCGTCTCCCAGAGCAATACCGAGAAGAAGCCAGCGCAAAATAAAAAAGAAATCGTTCGGACCAGAGTGGGTGACGACGTAATCGATAGGGTGTACAACGATCCAGTTCCTCCCGCGAGCTTTTCCACACTCGATAAATTACATAATGTGACTGGAATTTCAAGAAACGCAATACGCGAGTGGTTAGATTCTCAGGAGGCGTATACTCTCCATAGACAGGCGAGGAAAAGATTTCCCCGAAATTGCTACGACGTGACCTACCTTGATGAATGCTGGCAATGCGATTTGAACGACATGAAAAGTTTGAAAAAATTCAATAGAGGATATTGTTATATTTTGACTGTGATACTTGTTTTCTAGGTATGCCTGGGCGAGAGCTATACGGAGTAAACAAGCGGATGAAATAGTCAACGCTTTCAAGGATATATTTCGCGAGAGAAAGCCGTTGAAAATTCAGACCGATAAGGGAAGTGAATTTGTCAACGCTAAATTTAGAGATTTTCTCTCACGTCGTGGAGTGAAATTTTACACCACAAATAATCCAGACATAAAAGTCGGCCTCGTGGAACGATTCAAACGCGCTCTAAAACTAAAATATACAAGTATTTTACAAAATACGCCACTTACATTTACGTCGATGTGCTTTCAAAACTCGTAAGTATAACAATAGCGTTCATTCGAGTATAGGCGTCGCATCCTCCAAGGTGAACGCAAAGAATGCGTTTGCGATCGCCAGCAGGAGAAAAAAAGTTGTGCAAAAGTATCGAAAATTTAAACTTGGTGATCACGTGAGGATTAGCAAAGAACGGCTTCCGTTTGCTGAAGGTTACACTGCCAATTATACCAGAGAAATTTAATGAGTTGTGGGCATAGATAGTGCAAGAGAAATACTAACTTACAAGTTGCAGGATTTGAATGGTGAGGATATAAGCGGAAGTTTTTACGCGCTAGAGTTATCAGGGATAGAAGGATTAACTTTGCAATTCCACATTGTAAAAGATTTATTACGACCGGTTTCGCCGCAGTGCAGCATCATCAGGTACACAGACATGTTTTCCACTCTATATATACACATAAAGTCTATGGATGAAGGAGAGGGGGCGGGTGAAGGGGAGGGAGGGGAAGTCACAGGTAAGGCGTTGGGAAGGTATTGGGTTGGATGGGTGGGGGTGGGAGGCTCTATGCTTGATTGGATGGGGAGGGGTGAGGGGCTAGTGTATTGGGCATAATCCGAGAAGCGGACGCTGGATAGGGCGTCGTGGGAGGAGGCAATGGCCTCGGCAGCGGGGGATTGGTTGTAGGTTGAGCGAGGGTTGTGGTTGTCGGATGAGTAAGGACGTGTAGGAGAGGGGAATGGGAGGGGTACAAAAGTTCGTTAACAATTTGAAATTTGTTTGAATT
The DNA here is from genome assembly GCA_963169105.1 of Ceriagrion tenellum. NCBI lineage: Eukaryota > Metazoa > Arthropoda > Insecta > Odonata > Coenagrionidae > Ceriagrion > Ceriagrion tenellum. The sequence goes on along the minus strand of OY720639.1, from coordinate 2,859,387 downwards.
TGCCCTGTACAAAATTTCCAATTCTTCCAAAGCATCTAACTTCAGTCCTTTTTCTTGAACATGTAGAATTTTAGGGGTAAAATTGCTTGAGTGTCCATTTTCTATTAAATGTTTTGCAAACTGTGAATTATAATTATTGTTTATATAACAGGCTCTATGTTCTTTCACTCTGGTCAAAAATTTTCTACCAGTCTGACCCACGTACGTCATACCACAATCATTGCACTGGAGTTCATATACACCACTCTTTTGTATCACTTCCGTCTTGTCCTTTTTACTTCCTACCAGGTTCTTCACTGTGTGCCTGTTGTAAAAGGCAGCTCTCACTTCTTCTTTGGGCAACAACCGTTGGACTTTTAATGAAATGCTTCCCAGGAAGGGGATCCTTCTCCACTGGGAAGCGTCTTTTTCTTTCGGTGTTGCACTGTAAATCTCCTTTATGGCTATCTGGGTACGTTTTTGTCGGTACAGTTTGTCTATTATTTCCACTGAGTACCCATTGTTTAATGCAATTTGTTTTATTATGTTCAGTTCTTTGTTTTTGTTTGGTTCTGTCATAGGAATGTGACACAGTCTGTTCAAAAAACTGTGGAAAGCAGCCAACTTTTGTGATATGTGATGTCGCGAGTTTTCGTGTATCACTTGATCAGAATAATACGGTTTTCTATATATTGAAAAAATCAAACTTTCCATCTATGATTCTAACCGACAAGTCCAGGAAATTTAGCACTCCGTCGGATTCCACTTCACTGGTGAACTTCACATTCTTGTCCATGGAGTTCAACATATAATACTCGAAACTCCCCCGCTGCCGAGGCCATTGCCTCCTCCTACGACGCCCTATCCAGCGTCCGCTTCCCGGATTATGCCCAATACCCTAGCCCCTTACCCCTCCCCATCCAATCAAGCATAGAGCCTCCCACCCCCACCCATCCAACCCAATACCTTCCCAACGCCTTACCTGTGACTTCCCCTCCCTCCCCTTCACCCGCCCCCTCTCCTTCATCCATAGACTTTATGTGTATATATAGAGTGGAAAACATGTCTGTGTACCTGATGATGCTGCACTGCGGCGAAACCGGTCGTAATAAATCTTTTACAATGTGGAATTGCAAAGTTAATCCTTCTATCCCTGATATCAAGGAATTCCACCAAGTGAGGTCTGAAACCATCGTTTGCGCTAGAGTTAGTTAAGATGAACGTTTCCGCAGAGACGGAATACAGGATCGAGAAGATTTTGAGGCGTAGAGGACGTGCTCCCAATCTCGAATATTTCGTAAAGTGGGAAGGATACCCGAAATCATTTAACTCTTGGCTTGCGGCTTCTTCCGTGCGTAAATTATGAACGAGTTTTACTGACGTTACCAAGCTATAGATCTCGGGAATTCTTTCCCCAAAACACAATAGCTCATTATCGAACAAAACTGAATCATCGTATCGATTTAGAAAATGATGAGTGGCACGTAGGATTGGCGGAGATTTCGATTCCGTCAATTGATTTAGAAGATATATCTCCTGCTCATCCTCCAACCCATGATTGAATAAGAAGTTTAATAAATTTAATTGAATAAGAAGAGGGAGCTCCAACTCGCGAAGATGAAGGTAGTGTAGTAGAAAAGATAGGTCCTGCTCATCCTCCAACGCATTTAGTTGAAGGAGAAGAGGGAGCTACCACTCGCAAAGATAACAGGACTCGAAACGGGAATGGGGTAGTTCGAAGGGAAGAAGGTGGACCTCAGGATAATTCTAGTGTTACTGAGGTTAAAAATAGGTGTAAAGATGACTCCTTCGTAGTGCCAGATGGAAAATTTGACTCTCTAGGGCACGCGTTCCTGAAGCCATTCCTAGAACGCGATGATGTTGAATAAAAGCACTTAGCAATAGGATGAGTAAGGATACAATTAAACTTCCATTGAATGACAATCCTTCGCGATTAAGTGAACGACTATCACCAGGTATATGTATCAATAAGAAAAACGTAAAGTATACTTTGCTACCAGGTATATATGACTCCTTTCGTGATTTATATACTCTAACTCTCTCGGCATTTAACAGAGCAACTCAACACCAAATAAATCAAGATATTCTCGGAGCAACGTGGATTCTAGCATGGGAGGGGGAAAAATAAGGTTAGTGAACCAACTCCTCATGGGGAATTTCCTAAGGCTATAACTGATTATGTTAGAGAAGGACATGCTATCAATAAAAGTAGGATAGTAAAAAGAAACGTCATGTCTCCCTCGAAAAACATTTACCTTTACACCGACGTAATTAAACCACAATTCGTGGGCGATTCATTGAGCCGCTGTTTACGTATAATCAACACTAGCGTTGGGGGATATCAAGTATTCAATCCGATTTTCTATTACCCCGGTGAGAGGAACAGCATTGAAAGCGTTGAGATTTTAATGACCGATAAACTCGCTGAGCCTATTCCATTTCATAGTGGGATACAATCTTCAACAATGGTGTTACATTTTATAAAAAAGAAGTAATTTCGATTAGTTCGTCATTAAGCAACGAGATGACTCCGGTAGCGGATCGTTATTATGCATACTATGCAAGACAGGTGGGAGGAGAGGTGGGACCAATATATCGGGCGTCGTATCGCGTGCAAAAGGGGAGGGGTATTGGGAGTTTTCTCGCCGGCTTCTGGCGTTTTGCAAAACCTTTATTATTTAGTGGGCTGAAAAGTGTGGGCAAAGAAAGTGTGGGGAAAAGTGTGGGCTGTGGGGAAAGAGGTCGCGAGTCGGGAGCGGCTGCCCTCGGCGATCTTAGCACAAAACTGGTTAAGGAGATATTACGCAATAGATTAAAGGAGACATCACAGATTTTGAAGCGTAAGGCCGAGGAAAAGTTGTTCAAAGGGGGAGATTGAGGATAGAAAAAAGTCCTCGCTTGATTAAATACAACCACGGGGTAGTAAGAAAACCAGCATTCCACGAGAGGGCGAAGAGCGAAGAAGGTCGCACCGAGAGATATTTTTTCATAATGGCTGAGCATATGCTGAGTTCGTTGGATTTATTCCAACCTAATCCACCCATACAGACAAACATCCTATCTAAACGGTTGGTGCCTTACAAACCCTTATCTTCGTTGGACAATCGATCGGTCATTGATTTTTCAATTAAAGATTCTGGTGACTCGTACAGAGATTTAAATTCTATATACCTCAAAGTCAAAGTGAAGATTTGCAAGAAAAATTTAAGTGATTATAATGATGCGGAGATTAATCAACCGGGTGTAGTGAACAATATTCTACACTCACTATTCGAGCAATGTGACGTTTATTTAAATGGAACTCTTGTCACACCTTCAGAGGATAATTATCACAAAAGAAATTATTTGAAAAACGTTCTAAACTATGGATCTGACCCTAGTAGAACGCACTTGCGTAATATCGGTTGGGAATTGGACACGGGGGATGATGTTAACAAGACCGATAGCAACAATGCTGGGCACATGAATTGAAAATCGTGGTTCATGAATAGTGGCGAAGTGGAGTTGTATGGTAAATTACACGTGGACGTGTTTAATCAAACACAGCTGCTACTCAATGGCTTAGACATTAATATTAGATTAATGCTCTCGAAACCTGCTTTCTATATAATGGGTGCCGACGATGGGGTTTTGCGAATACTCGACGCAACACTACACGTGCTGCATCATGATATTAATCCTTCGATATTAGGAGCACATAGTAAAATGTAAGAACGAGACAAAGCTAAATATCACTACAAGCGAACTGAATTGAAAACGTTCACTGTACCCTCAGGCGGTCGAACTTAAAGTATTGACAACGCAATCGTTGGACGAATACCTGACACTCTAATATTTGCAATGGTCGATAACGATTCGTACGCCGATGATGTGAATAACAATCCATTTGCACTCTCTCAATACTCACTCGAGAATTTCTCGCTCTTTGTGAACGGAGTTAAGATTCCTTCCGAGGGACTGGAATGCAATTTCAGCGGTAAAAAGTATTGGGCACGAGCGTATGATACGATTTTCTCCGGCAGTGGAATAAAGCATCACGATAAGGGAAATCAAATCGCTTACGATATGTTTGGACACGGTTATTTAATGTTAGTATTCGATCTCACACCGGAAGATTCAGGTAACGAGGACTATGCAAGTTTAAGGGATACAGGTGTGGTGAGAATAGAAGCGAGATTTGAAAACGAATTGGCTAAAACCGTGACGTGCTTGGTCTTTGCTGAATATGATGCTACACTAGAAATTGATAAAAACAGGAAGATTATCACAAATGTTAGTCGTGGATAGCGTACAAATCGATAAACTCTTACGTAATAGATTGGGTGAATTATTTCGTGGAGTATATCCTTCCGATAAGTTCCCACACTCACCGAAAAATGGCATATTCGTAGTAAATTTAGATCCGGCTAGTTTTCCAGGTTCTCATTGGGTAGCTATTTACATATGTAATCAATTTTCAGAATACTTCGACTCGTACGGATTAAGCCCCTTTGCTCCTAAAATTTTGGATTTTATAAAGCCTTTCAACTTCACTCACAATCGCGTTCAGATACAAAGCTTTCATTCCGTCATTTTCGGGGAATATTGTTGCTTGTATGCAGTTAGTAAAACTTTAGGGAAAAGTTTAAACAAATTCCTCACTCAATTCAATCACACTAACCCACACCTCTTCGACTGTCGCACCCTGTAGCTGTTCCGACTCACCTTTGGTAGGATGAGGAGCGATACGAGGTGTCATCCCCGAGCCCAGCGTTGCTGTTCCAGAATAAATACAGTACACAGGGAGAGGGGGTGATTATTAGAGAAAAATCACTCGCAGAATGCAGATCGTCGCAACAGGGAGCTTTTCGAAGGAGGGAGTACGGAGCTTGCAGCCGTCGACGTTGATTCCAACCGCCTTTTTTGGGGAAGTTTCAAGAAACATGGGAAGCTCGTTGCTGGGGGAAAGAAGCTTCGGTTTCAAGACCCCCTGCACTGAGATGAGACTTCCTTCAACAGTGGATTCCTCTCTTACGCCGAGCTTGCCCCCGCTTTGGAGACCATCATTGAGGGAGCGACCGCCCTCTTCGCATTTAGCGAGGATGAGTGCGAATTTCTCTCCAATCTCACGCAGCATACTTTCATCTCTCTTCAAAAGGAATTAAATTGCCCCCCTCCCGAAAAATGCAGCTTTATTGCATTTTCCTGCCTCAATCCCTGTCACAAATTACGTAATAGCACGTGCGCACTGAGAGACGCTCATTCATTGGCACAATGGTTTCAATATAACCGTCTCAAGACCGAAGTTGATCCATGCCCGGATGATTGTTCCCCTACCCCTCTTCCAACATCGTCCTCTTAAGCTATATAAATTCTCATCGTGCATCAGTCGTCATGCTACCGTCGGAGGAAGCATTCTTGCAGTCTCCACCCGTCAAGAGGAAGAGACCGGCTAGACACCATCCCAGTCCTGTTGTATCTTCACTCTCAAACAATCTGCTACTTCAATCAGTGTATTATTTAAATAGTACAAATTCGTAGAGTTTGTGTGTTGGTTACGATCCTGGTAGAGACTTTGAGTTCGTGGTGCAATTTAATCAAGTGGGAAAAAAAGTGTAATTGTTTCACGAAGTGAATGGGATAATATTCTGAATTCGGAAAAGACTAAGAATGTTTTCTTTTACAAAGGTGAAAAAGAACTATTAACCTCATCCTGCTTAGCCTATGCAAATTATTTTGGGAAGAGACATTTGTCCATTAAGAATATAAGCTCATTTAACTTGAACGGTGACGAATGGTATGCTCTGGTGAAGCTCTCCAAGCTGATAAATCTCTTTCTCCGGAGACTAGACTTGACTAGTCGTGATAAAGTAAGACGATTTCTCGCCACCAAATTAGCAAACAATATCACAGATTGTGATTTTGAAAGACTTGAATGAGAGATGGTACTCATAACGTATGATTTGCCTGGTGATAAAAAAGCATAACTTGGTTATGCTCTGATTTTTCCAGCGCGTGTGAGTGAAAGGCTTTTCGACCTCTGGCACGAAGTAAAATTCTTTAAGTCAAAAGGTCTGTGATGAGTTTTCAACCCCTGGCATTGGGTGTAAAAACCTTGTAAGTTGGACATACATCGCGATGAGTGCCATTTTTGAATTTCTAGGATTCACTAATAATGACGGAATTTATATAGTCAATGAATTATCCATAATCAATGTTCAAAACAAATGTAACACGTGGCTCTTTAAATCACCATCTCGGATGTTATACGTGAAAGATTCCTCTTGGTTGAGAAACAACAATCATGATTTGTCTGAATATTATGGAGATGTAGATTATTCAGAAGTGTAGAGTATATTACATAGTTAAACAAAGCAATATAAATATGTTTACTAAAGGCGCGCAAAAGGCATCTTACTTAACTAGTCTTCTTCCCAGAGGTATTTGCGTAGCTAATCTGGAATTCTATGGTTGTCACTCGCTTAAGAAATTAACTCTAGAAGAGGGATGTTTAATTGACGCTCATTCTCAAAGTTATTTACAATGTGCTAGAAAGAATTGTCATAAGCTGGCTAACTGGTGTAAAAGAAATTAAATTTGTTGAAAATTAACTTGATTACCATTAAATAGCTTTTTACAATGGATGATTTAGATTTTTTTGTAAGTAGTCTTTTTCTGTTATATAGTATTACTATGTTTTCTTTTTTCCTTTATTATGCTGTTCAATTAAATGGATATAATTGCAGTGAGTTATTTATTTGAGAATGGATATTTGAACAAAAGTGGTACGAGTATGGAGGTACGATTATATGCGATCATAAGTGCAGTGCGTTTATTGCAAGAACAGTACAACATTAGTGGAGATGGTGAATTGAACTGAGACGATATGTTTCGTAAACAATATAAACAACACCTCCATGTGCGGTTGATGTATTTATAATATTGTATATATTATTGAGAAAAATAAATATTATTTTGTAAACCTGTATTTTCTCTTTTATTTTGATGATACCTTTGCATTAAAGGTAAGGTAATAAATGAGAGCAAAAAACAATTTTTTAATTATTTTTTTTCTGAACATGTGTACAGACGTTTTAGTATACTTACATTTCATCTTCAATTTTAAGCACAAACTTTATCACTCGTAGAGGGGTACCCTTGATAGAGTCCGTGGTACCGTATCTCACTTGAGATTCTTTATCGTCCGTGTAGCACACTGGTTTCCTTCCGTCAACCTCCACCATCTCAACCACCACCACCTTTTGATATCAAGATCCCACCGCCGCATTTTGATACACCTTTGACAATAACCTTGGACCCCCTATCGACTTCGGTTCTCTCTGTAACACTTCCTCCGGACGTGGGTTGTGGAACTGGCTTGTAGGCCTCGTGCACATCCAGCCAGATGATAGGAAGCTGCTCCTCGGCTTTGCATTGTTTTTCCGGATCGGTGATATCAGATGACAAGGCAATGTTGAATCGCTCCACCGCCCCGTTTCCATCTGGGAAGCCGGAGAACGTCACTTTCTGCCCAACCACCTCAAACTCTCGTTGCTGATGTTTAAACACGCAGTAGTAGTAATACGCTTTAAAGTAAACAGTCAACATGAAATCGGTGTTGGAGATCTTCAAAAGACCTCTGGGGACAAAAACGTCATAGATATCCCCGTCGGGCTGTCTCTCCACCCGCAAGTATGCATTTTTCCAGGCGAGCTGTGGGATCCTTTGTAAACCTGCGACTTTAGAATTCATTTTGCGTGAGAATGAGCGTGTTCACTCCTCTTTTAGGATGTATGAGCTCGCATTCATCTGTATGCTCGTATACGAGGGTAGCCTTTTAAGTGTCGGGAATAGAACGTTCCTTATCACCAAGCAACTATAAATGGTGTTTATAAACAACTTTTTGAGTTGGTTAAAGCCCATGCAAAGTTTCATTAAGGTCGGCCTGATAGTTTTAAAACGGTGGCGTGTCAAAGTTCCCAAGTCGATGTACGAGATGGAATTAAGTCATGCACAGTACTGCACGATAATTTTCTATAACTTTCGACGAAGCCTCACCCAGCAAGAATGTGTTGCAGAACTTTTTGTTGTTTTTGGCAAAGAAGCACCATCAAAGACAGCCGTTTATCGCTGGTATGCAGAGTTTCAGCGAGGACGCTCTAGCCTCAGTGACGAACCGCGTGAAGGGCGACCAAAAACCGCCGTCACTCAAGATAACGTGGATGCTGTACGTAACATGGTTCTGGAGAACATGGTTCGTAACATGGTTCTCAGGAACCTCAGTTCAAAAGATCTTACACGAAGAGTTAGGTGTTAAAAAATTGGTTTCCCGCTGGATACCGCACCTCCTCACAGAACAGAAAGCAGCTCGAGTCAAATGGTGTCGAAATACTCTGCAACGATTCAACTCAGGAGCATCAAAGCATGTTCACAACATCGTAAGTGGTGATGAATCATGGATCTATAGCTACGAGCCTGAATTAAAACGCCAATCTTCAGTATGGGTCTTCCAAAGTGAACTCAAACCGACAAAAGTTGTTCGCTCTCGCAGCGTTGCAAAGAAAATGGTCGCATCGTTCCTAGCCAAATCAGGGCATGTAGCGACGATTGCTCTTGAAAATCAAAGAACAGTTAATGCTCAATGGTATACGACCATTTGCTTGCCAGAAGTGATCGCCGAGCTTCGGAAAGATAACCCAAATCGACGCATTACGCTCCATCACAATGCAAGCTCACACACCGCTCGAGTCACAAAGTCGTTTTTGGAACAGCAAAACGTCGAAGTTCTTGATCATCCTAGTAGAGGAAAAATGAGACAGCTGGCGCGTCACGTGGCATTGTAACATCCCACGCGCGCTCTGTCAACGGCGCAATACCCCTACCCCCGCCGCTATATTGCGCGCCCGTGTCGAGGTCGGCTCGAGACGCCGCCGGCCTAGCATACGATCGGACTGTAAGTTACGACACTTCCGCATTCCTTTCACTTTGCGATATCCATATCAACGTGCAGGTGGCTGTTACATTCCTGCATGACGACCTTCCACACTACACGTACGGTTTGTTACGAAACAACCCAGCCAGAGCACATTCTGGCTGCAACCCCGTTACCATGCGGAAACTCGTGCGATGATGGAACATTGCAGCGTGATGTCCCCCACCCCAAAGCACGAGCGGTAATTAACCCAAGGACGTGATCATAATGCTTAGATATGTTCTAACACGTTCATGGCTGGGGGGTATAAAAGAACAAACGAGTACATCTTTAAGTCATATATGCAACTATTGCAGGATGGGACAGGTTATGTCTCCTATTATATCCTGGCCTCTGATCCACGACGGGAGAGAGACCGAGGTACACGAGCTAGTCTTTCCCATATTGCTTTTAGAAGACAGCGATGATACTTATTAGAAGGGAGTCATCAAATACCGGCGTGGATAGAAAAGTTAACCACGCCCCCGAGATTTCTCTACGAATCATTGTGGAGGATGAGGAGATTGAGCCAACGGTCGAGCCATTATAAAGTGAATCGCGACAATATGTTTTTCATCAGACCTCATCGATGAACTGTTGTGTTAGGATGCAGGACATACTTCTATCTACAACTGCAGAGCTGGGTGGTGCGAATCAGCTCCGCGTAAGCAAAGTGAATGAGAACGTGAGAAGTGTCTACGAAGTGTGTCTCCCCTCACCGCTGCTGGAGAACAACGACGAAAGCGATCTTATCCTACATATGAAGTTCGATAATATATACTACGTTGAAGTGAAACACATGGATAAGATGATTGCTCTCGTGGGGCAGAGTGTTTACTTTTCAGGCTTCCGGAATCCATCTACTAAAGTTATCGAGCGGTTCAACGTGTCCACAGTGAAACAGTAGAAACTCTCAGGTGAAATGTTGGAGAAAGCCATGAATCAAGGAACATCTATCGTATGCAATGTGTACGAAATACATCATGATAATGTCATAGCGTGTGATGGTGCTTTCACGCTGTCTTTACCAAAAGGATTACAATTGGTGGAACGCGATGGTGTTGCTAGTGCATAAAAAAAAGACCCTCAGGATTGACCTGTGACGAACCAGATTGTGTGCGCCCAGTGACATTTACTACGGGACAAAAGTCAAGAATAAACTATGGGCAAACAAACGAGGAAAAAGGAGAATTTATAAAATCCTACCCTTTTGTACTCAATGTTGTACCTGATGATATTACTTTGTTCTAAATAAAAAAAAACATTTTTAAAAATTGTTTTGTTCTCATTTTTTATTACCTTACCTCTAATGCAAAAGGTATCATAGAAATAAAAGAGAGAAAATACAGGTTTACAAAAAAATATTTATTTTTCACAATAATAATATTTACAATATTATAAATACATCAACCACACATGGAGGTGATGGTTATATTGTTTACAAAATAAATCGTCTCATAGTTCCATCTCCACTAATATTATATTGTTCTTGCAATAATCGCACTGCACTTCTGATCGCATATAATTGCATTTCCATGCCCGTATCACTTTTGTAAGTAACTAAATAAACACTCTCAATACAATTATATCCATTTAATTGAACGCATAATAAATGAACAAAGAAAACATGGTAATGCTACAGTTAAGACTACTTACAAAAAATCTAAACCATCCATTGCAAAAATATTTTTATAGTAATCACGTTAACAAATTTTATTTTGTAGGCACCAAGTTGCCAACTTGTGACAGTTTTTTCTTGCACATTGCATTATACCCTGATTATGAGCTATTAATAAACATCCCTCATTCGTAGTTAATTTCTTAAGCGAGGGACAACCATACATTTCTAGATTAGCTACGCAAATTCCCTTGGGAAGAAGACTAGTTAAGATAGATGCCTTTTGTGCACCTTTAGTGAACAGATATTTATATTGCTTTGTATAATTATGTAATATGCTCCCCAATTCTGAATAATCTACATCTCCAGAGTATTTAGACAAACCATGATAATTATTTCTCAGCCAAGTCGACTCTTGCATACAGCAATCTCTCTGGTGATTTAAATAACCACGTGTTACAACATTTGTCCTGAACAGAGATAATTGCCAATTCCTTAACAATAAAATTACCATCGCTAGCTGTAAACCCTTGAATTTCGATAATAGCACTCATCGCGATGTATGTCCAACTTACAAGGTTATTACGCCCAATGCCAGGGGTTAAACATGCATCAAAGACCTTTTCACTTACGGAATTTTACTTCGTGATAGAGGTCGAAAAGCCTTTCACTCACACGCGCTGGAAAAATCAGAGCATAACCAAGTTATGCTTTTTGATCACCAGGCAAATCATACGTTATGAGTACCATCTCTAATTCAACTATGACGAATTCATCACGTACGATGAAATGACTATCATACGAGGAAAGATTATGGATGAAAACGGGGAGGAAATTTGGCATTTTGTACTGCGAGTTGCAAAACGAGTGCGCTGGACCTCTATATTTTCCTGTTACATGATCACTATCTCGTACTGTGTCCTCATTCAACTCTTTTTCACAAATGTGACATGTGGTGCTCTCATTAAACCTCCTTTCTTTTTCAGGGGTGAGAGGATTCATCGGAACGTTATTCTTATACAACGCGTGTATCTTATCAGCCTCATCTTTGATGCGTTGAATGAATACTCGTTCTGCGTTTGGTCCTCGATACAATTGTGGTTCCTGATATCCATCCGGAGTGATTACAATATAACAGAAGCTAATTGGTGTATGCTTTTGTATATTGTGAATATGAGGTGTGAGGATTAGGCTCGCAAGTTTTTACGTTCTCAAGGAGGCATTCAAAGTCTGCATAAATCACATATGGTACTCTTAAAGAACGATTGATGTGATTAAACTTTAAAATTTCTTCTTCTTCACTAGGCATAACAATTTTCATAGGCTCACCCGTACCTCGACATAAGAGTTTATGTTCTTCAAGTTTCGTTTCATCATGGTAATGAGTGAGGCAGCGTTTGCAAATGAATAGTCGATTATTATGCCTCGTTATTTGTGTTCTAATCAGTCTATTGAAGTTCTTGACCCAGCATTAGTGGGCAGTATTCTCGTTTGTGATGTATAGCAAGTCTCTGTGGTCCGGAAGCTCGACGTCTACAATTTTCAAAGGATAGATGTTATTTTTTTCATCCAATCTAAAGACATTTATCGAAATATTGTTGGCACGTTCGAATTTTGAGACATCTTTTATATCCACAGGGTACTCTATGCAGTCCCAATTGTAACCAGCATGAAAAGCTCGAGTATTGTATTTAAAAACTCGTTGGGGGTCTTTATCGATGTTTTTTGCCCAAATCGCATACTTGAAACAATACTGGTCTTCGTTTGCACGTTAATAACTGCTTTGGTATTTTTAATCTTCCCTGGCAAATCTATATATGTAGAACCCCGAAATGGTTCGTACTTGTTAATTCTTAATTCTAATCCAACCACCCTAGCTAAACTCCATCCCGACCCTTTGCTTTGGAACTCGGATTTTTCCTTCAGCAATTTTGAAAAGGTTTCTTCAACGACTTCTCTAATTTTATCTGCTAAAAAGAGACTTCGTTTAGACAGAAAGAGAGATTGTTCGTTTTAAAAGAAGCATTCAGTTCCTCTCTCTCACCCTTATGAAATTTGGAAATTAGGACAACATTAAATTTGATGGAATTGTTTTGAATAACAGAGTCCAGTAATTTTTCGATTGCCTGTACCTTGATATCACCGAGAAAGAAAATGACATCTGTATCTTTATCCTCTTCCGGAGTTATCCAGAATGTTTTCAGTCTGGAACGAATAGCTGATTCAATTTCATTGAATCCTCTACCTCGTTGAATAGTTACATTCTGTCTGTGCTCGTTCGTATTCTCATGTGGCAAAGCCTCATCAATCTTATAGTAAATTTCACAAAAAGTGCAAAATTTTCTTCCCTTTGCCCTATCCACCGCATCCTTTAAGCGGGTGTATGTTTGGATATCATATACTACTTCGTCATTAAATATAACACGTTCATTGATACCCGCAAACGCCTGTTCTAGCTCCTGTGGGGTCATAACACCCTGCATTAAAATTGTTAAGGATAGTGGATATGAAAGATGACATTTTTTGAAGATTCAGAATCCTGTATGAAGAGGAGAGAAAAATGAAATTGATGAAATTATTGGGTGAACGTTATTTAAATAGTGATTTCGATTGAATAGATGGAGAATACAAGTGTTCTCACTGAAAGTTCATAACGAAATGAAATATATGCATACATTTTATTGGGTTATAAACGTTAGCTGTAGAAAAAATAATTTAAGTGCGTATCTAAGAGTTTTGGAAGGTTTGCGGATAACTTCTATCTCTTTCGGCTAGTTACACGTATCGGAATCAAATTAATAGAATTATGCAAATATAACTCGAGGAAGTTTCCAGAATGGGATACAAAAAGATTTTTTTCAATTGTCGGATTGCATTCAACTACCAATGTAGCTTATTTTTTGTAATATGCACCAAAACGCTATCTCTTCAAATAAGGGTACAACTATATCCTGACCCTGAACTATTAAGGGCCTGAGAAAATTTGGTGACTGCCTTCGAAGGATAATTAAAATTAAACATATTAGCCGGTTACAGCATGTTTTTATCTCTTCAACTTAGGAAGATATTAAAGGATTAATTTAGATCACTAGTTGAGGAAAATTGGCCAAGTCCACATGCCTTACCCCAGAGTGTAGGGGTCACACCCTTGGTGTGAGGTGATAAATTTTATACGTAATGGGTAACCAGCCACTCACTGATCAACTTTCTAATTTAAACTATATTTTTATCTCTTCAAATAAAGGAGTAATTAAGAAAAATTCCCGAAAATTTCGGGTTTTTTGGCCATAGGGCCAAAACCGTTGGTCCAATCGGTCTGAAACTTGGGGAAAATACTCACTACGTACTAGTGAGTATTTTCCCCAAGTAGTATTGAGTACCCCCCACCCTGATCGACCCCCCAAGGGGTATATAGGGGGTGTCCGGACGAAAATGATTTTCCCGTACCCTGAATACCCTTAGATACCCTGAAAAGGGTTCTTCCGAGAAAAATATCAGGGATCAATGCTAGTTGTCGGAAATCCCCCTGTAAGAAGTTTTGAGGCTCTCAGATCAATATATAATAGGTTTTAATAAGTTTTAATTACCATGGACTTTAAAAATATATAATAGCCAAAAGCCCAGAGATGGAATTCCGGGTTGTACTCACCAAAAAACTCTCTGAGGGGGTCCTCCCACGTGGTGTCGACTTATTTTCGTGAAGATAGCTATGCTGGCTCCTTGAAGCAAGAGAATGAGTCCGGTCCGATTCAGTCGCGGATTTATATCCTCGAAAAGGAGGAGGGAGGGGCGTATTGCGTCTGAGTGTTTACGCAAGCCTGGTCACGTTGTAATGTGTAATTACCGCTCGTACTTTGGGGTGGGGGACATCACGCTGCAATGTTCCATCATCGCACGAGTTTCCGCATGGTAACGGGGTTGCAGCCAGAATGTGCTCTGGCTGGGTTGTTTCGTAACAAACCGTACGTGTAGTGTGGAAGGTCGTCATGCAGGAATGTAACAGCCACCTGCACGTTGATATGGATATCGCAAAGTGAAAGGAATGCGGAAGTGTCGTAACTTACAGTCCGATCGTATGCTAGGCCGGCGGCGTCTCGCGCCGACCTCGACACGTGCGCGCAATATAGCGGCGGGGGTAGGGGTATTGCGCCGTTGACAGAGCGCGCGTGGGATGATGCAATGTCACGTGACGCGCCAGCTTTCTCATTTTTCCTCTACTCATCCTCCATACAGCCCGGACTTAAGCCCCAAATGATTTTTTCACATTCCCCAGAATCAAGAATATGCTACGAGGAAAGCGCTTCCAGACGTCTGAAGAAGCGGTCGATGCCTACAAAACAGCCATTTTGACTACCGCTACCTCGGAATGGAATAAATGCTACAACGACTGGTTCCATCGAATGCAAAAGTGCATTGACTATCGCGGAGAGTACTTTGAAAAACAATAAAAAAAATGGCGTTATTGTACCTCTTATAGCTTTCTCCATTCCCGACACTTAAAAGGCTACCCTCGTGTATTGTTAGGATGAGGTGATTGTTGAAGGGGAGGGGGACGTTTAGAGTTCTGGACCGCAGTTGTGACCTCGTACACGTGACATATTATCTCCGCTGATGCAATACTTGCATCATCTCCGTCACTGCTGCTAGCCGGATCTACATCTACATCTACATACTACCCCGCAAGCCGCCTCAAAAGGCGTGTGGCGGGGGGTGTTAGGACACCAGCCGTCAACAAAAAAAATCAAAGTTCCGCCTAGCATTTATTAAAGTCCTTAATTGTTCGGGGGAAAAACGAATTCCCATACCTATCCGTTCGGCAAAATATCTCCCTTAACTTATCGATTCTGTCGGACCTGGAAATATAATGTGGTTCTAATATGATGTTCTCCGTGTCGCTCTGAAAGATATTCATTCTCAATTGCTCAAGCAATCTAAGCCTAGCGCGTATCCTCCGAGTCTCTAGTGGCTCCCAACCTAAATCTTTCAAAATCTGTGTAACGCTTTCTGTACGGCCGTAGCAGTTTTTCACGAATCGCGCAGCTTTCCTTTGTATTTTATCAAGTTCATGGACTAGGTCTTTCTCCGCCGGATCCCATATGCTCGCTGCATATTCAAGGTGTGGCCGGACGAGTGCGAAATAGCACCTCTCTTTCACTTTATCATCCGATAATCTTCCCACAACACGCTTGACAAATCCTAACTTCTTCAGGGCTCTGCCACAAATATTTCTTATATGTGTCCCCCACGATAGGTTCGAAGTTATCGTAACTCCCAGGTATTTCACTTCATCTGTCGCATTTATGCTAACGCCATCCACAACATATACATGGGGATAGTTGGACGACCTACGCAAGAAATGCACCGCCGTGATTTGCTCAGATTAAGTTCTAGTCCCCACTCTTTGCTCCACGCATGAACGTTGTTTAAGTCCAATGACAGAATTTCAAAGTCAGATTGATCACTAATTTCGCGGTATATGACAGCGTCGTCGGCAAATAAACGTATTTTACTGCTAATTCGGGAGCAAAGGTCGTTTATATATATAATGAACAAAAGTGGGCCAATAACGCTTCCTTGCGGGACACCTGATGTCACTTTAACTATATCAGAGCTAATTCCGTCAAGAACTACTTTTTGCTTACGATCACTCAGAAAGTCACGTATCCAGTTTACTACTTGTTCGTTTAACCCGCATGACTGTAATTTGTATAATAGTTTTCTGTGAGGTACCGTGTCGAAAGCTTTCTTAAAGTCTAGAAATAGTGCGTCAACTTGTTTTTTCGATTCACCAGATTTGAGAACGTCGTGAAGAAAGAGCGCGAGCTGTGTTTCGCATGATCTACCTTTCCGGAACCCATGCTGACAATTATGCAGGAGGTTTCGACTGTCCAGAAAAGTCATAATATTGCTAACAACGATATGTTCGAGAATCTTGCCTGTAATCGATGTCAATGATATTGGTCGATAGTTCCCTGAGTCATGTCTGTTTCCCTTTTTAAATATCGGTGTAACGTTTGCAGTTTTCCAGTCCATTGGTATCTTTCCTTCAGACAATGACTTATTGAATATTATCTCTAAGAACGGTGCGATCTGTGGTGCCAACTCCCTGAGGACGCGCGCGGGTATTCCCTCCGGACCCGGAGACTTATTACTTTTTATCGATTGTAGCTGTTTAGTTACCCCATCGCGTTGAGTCGTGATTTCTTTCATCGGTTCCTCAATGAATGGAATGTCTAAATTACACGCAGTGTCGTCTGTAGCGTAAACACTTTCAAAGTGGGAGTTTAACACATTAGCTTTATCAATATTTTCTGTGACAAGTTTACCATCTTTATCAAATAACGAATCTACGGTAGAAGATTTTCCCTGAAGTTCCCTCGCATATGACCAAAAAGATTTTGGATTTTCTTCGAGTAATTTTCCAAGTATTTTTTTCTTGAAATTTCGCAGTGCAGCACGCAATGTTTTCTTGGTTTTTGAGCGTTGCGCAAGGTAACTCTCTTTTGCTTCTAGTTCCTTCGATTTTTCATCAAACGTAATGGTTTTTTTGAACATGTTGTACAGTTTTCTCTGTTTCCTAAGGTCTCTCCTAACATCGTTATTGTACCAACGAGGTTCTTTGCTATCACTTTTCAGTTTTTGCGGAATGTGTTCGTTGATTCCTTGGCGTAAGATTTCTAGAAAGTATTTCCATGACACATCGGTGCTTTTATCCTCTGTTTTAGCTACGTAGTCCGTGTATGAATCATTAAGCATCTCGCCAAATTTAATGAAGTTACATTTATCAAATAAATAAATATTGCGTTTTGGTTTTTCGGCTGACTCCACTTCTGTCTTTAAGGTTGCAAGAATTGCTCTGTGATCACTTATACCGTCGAGAACATTGATATGTTTTATCAACTTAGGATGGCTTACTGCTAAAAGGTCTAATATTTTATTACCTCTCGTAGGCGTTATTACCTCTCGTAGGCTTGTCGACTACTTGGGATAGCGAGTGATTTGAGAGTACGTTGAGTAAGATCTCACTGATTTTTCTATTCCTCGAATTCGGTTTTACCGTGTAAGAATCCCAATTTATACATGGGAGATTAAAATCTCCCCCAATAATTATTACACTTTTACTATCTCTCAAAGTAAATGCGGATATTTGATTTTCTAATTGGTAAATAGTATCTACTTCGGAGTTTGGAGGTCTATAAAAAGAGCAAACATGTATTCTCCTATTGTTTTGTTTTTTTATTTGTTCACCATACACTTTCTATTACATTGTCGGTTATTTCGTGAGCGGTGCTGTGTAAATGTGATTTAACCGCTAGAAAAACTCCGCCACCTGTTCTATCGCGTCGATCGCGTCTGTAGATTTTATATCCTGGCGGGAAAACTTCGCTGTCGCTTATATCCTCCACAAGCCAGCTCTCTGTTCCTAAGACTACATCTGCGTCCTGAAATATATGCTCGATTTCTGCGCGCTTGTTTTTTACGCTACGGCAATTAACTACGACAAAGTTAATGTCGTATTTCGTAAGGTGAGAGTCAGTTGGTCCTTTTTCAAGCTTACGTGTATTAGGTTGACGATTTACACTGGAAGTCCTAATTACACCTGATATAATATCTTTCTCCGGATTACGCGATTTGGAAATATTTCCGCTATTTTCCGGCATAACCGCGCCTAAGTTTACTTTGATGTGGAGGTTTTCGCAAAGTTGATTTCCTCGGAGGCTACGTTTGATTAATTTTTTACGAATCCCACTAGATGACCTACCCTCTAGTCTAAAAAATACCTGCAGTGCTCATAAATCCTACGAGCCACCCGTTCAGACGCCTCTTTGGAGTAATGCACCCCAGACGAGTTGAGGGGAGCCCGGCACGATCTAAGCACCGGCCGAAGATCAACGAATTCTGCCCCAATGCTCACACAGAATTCCCACAGCCTCTTGTTGATCCAGGCAATCCTGTCCCAAACTCGAGAACCGCAGTCGGTGCGTGGAACAATGCTGCAGATGGATAGCCGCATATCGACACCAGTGCCCCTCCGAACGCGTTCCACCTCCGAGTTTAGATCCCTAAAGGAATCTAAAATCTCATTGGCTCCGCGCTCGGAAGCATCATTGGTGCCTACATGTGCCACCACCCGCAGTCTAGAGCAGCCCGTGCCCTTCACCGCTGCTTTTACCGCCGCCGTAGAATTGGGTACGAATCCCCCTGGTATACACCAGGAGGTGACCCGTTGGTCCGCTCCGTCTCTCCTTGCCCTCTTCTCCAACTGGGGGAAAATCCGCCGGACGTTCGAACTCCCTAGCAATACGATCCCTGCCCTCCCAGCCCGACTGCCTTTCAAGGTTGTGTCCCTCGCAACAGGGGGTTCCTTCACGACCTCGCTAACTGGCTCCCCAGAATTGTCCTCCGACAAAACCGCGAAGCTGTAGCGAACGGGGATGGGATTAGCCTCCGCTTCCCCGACTCGGCCGAGCCCCCGCCCGTGGGGCACAACCACCCACTCGGGCCTCAGGTTGTGAGTCATCCCCTGACTCGAAGACTGCACCTTCTCCCCCAAGGCCACCTCACTAGCTTCCGCCCCCGAGCATGCCCGGGGCACCACCTTGGTGCTGTGAAGGGTCTTCGAGGAAGAGCTACTATCCCCGGAGCCCGAGACTTTCCCACGACCTGTTACCCGGGCGTGTATCTCCGCAACCAATCTCTCCAGCTTGGCGACACGTGCCTCAAGGAGGTCGTTCTTCGCCTTGCTCTTGATATTAGCTACAGAGGAACGGCCAGCCATACTACTCTACAGGCTTTGACGGTTTAAAAACTAAAAATACACTAAATCCTCCAAATGCGTTAGGAGGGTATAAACGAATCAAACACGGAGGTCTAAATTATAATGCGGATATGATCGAGGTCAGCACCCGAGTCGGATTGGAAGGGTATAGGAATGGGTGAAGAATATGATCACGTTCTCAATCACCTGGGAAGCTCACCTTGAAGAGACAATAATGCAACGCATGTGTTCGTGGGTTGACACGTGCATTTACTTGAAAGGGGATGAGGTATTGCGTCTCAGAAGGTTGCATCATGCGACCTCGAAGTTTTTTACGTACGATGAATTCTAGGGAGCCTTGACGGGTGGGTGGGGTGGAATTTCCACATTGACGGTGAGTGGGGTTTGGGTTCTCGCTTTGACGGAGAGTGGGGGTTGGATTATCGGTTGTGTAGCGGGGTGGGGTTGGGTCTTGGACGATCGCCAAGTTTTGTGCCAGACCAGACAAATCATATCTACTCATTTTCCCAATGCTAACCATTAATATATACAGTGAAATATAGAATAATAAATAGAGAATAAAAGCACTAAGCCACTAATACAAAATGACAGAAGAAAAACCATCTTTGAATCCAAGTCTATCATTATTCACTACCATTGTTAACTATTATTGTTCACTACTCCACCATTATAACTGATGACTCGCTTCGCTCGGTAGGGAGCTCCGCCCTCTAAACGGCTCCGCGGTTTAATTGCTTTTTTCCGAAATCGTATCGGATTTGATAACATTTTTAGAAATAACGATTTCCTTCCAAGGGTTATATTCGTCGAAATCCATTTTGCAGACTTTTAACGCTGGTGTCATGTTTGGCCATCCGCCATTTCGAAAATACTCGGCGCACTGGTAACTCGGACTAACAATGACGAACTTTCCGAATTTGATCACATGTAACTCCGAAACTACGGGGCGTAGAAAACACCATAGCTAATCCTAGGGCAAGAGTATTTCTAACTTGATATCATGGGCGGTTCAAAGGGTTATATTCATTATGCTTTGCGAAAATAAAAATTACCCGTCTTCCTTCTACTACGCAGTAGGCCAGGGGAACTGCTAAAAAAATGTCCCCCGCGTTTTACGGAGGACCTGTGAGAACATCACCTATAAATCACTTATATTTCGAGATTGAGAGCTCGTATCGATGCGAATAGTAAAAGAAACGACATTTTAAAAACTCATTAAATTCAGTCATAAGTGTGCACTTAAATTATGAAAAGCAATCATATCATATCATATCAGTGAAACCAGGAGCCAGAATCGAAAAACTGCCGAAAAAAAAATAAGGTAAAAAGCCAGAAAATTGAAAATTACCTCTGCTAACGGAATTTAACTCCGAAACGTAGAAACAAAAGATTTGGTGAATGTTGAGACCGTTTTTTTGATAAATAAAAAATTGAGCATAGGAATTGTGATCCGATCGACCGTTCAGTCGCTAGAGCTGGAAAACCGGCAAAAAATCCCAAATTTCACCTAAATTTAGATTTATAGGGCTCATATCGAAGCGATGAATAACGATAACGACACAAAGTCAACGACTTATTTAAGAACTTTCATTCTTTAGGTAAACTTGTGAAAAGCAGTCAATTCAGGCGGTAAACCCAGGAGCCAGAATGAAAAAACCACGAAAAACGGAGAAATCCGCCATTTTTATTTTTTTAGGTTGGGGAAATATTTTCAAAGCGAGTTACAATGATGAAAACAAAATTTTAAAAAGATATAAGTGAATAAAACAATGGAAAAAGATGAAAATAATAGTCCGCACCATAGCATCGACCCTTCAACCTTCCACTTACCAATCCAGCCACTTTATTCTAGTCTATCGCTCGCTTGCAGGAATGGGCAGTGTACTGGGTTTACATACCTTTCATCAAATTTTTTCGATATCCTGAGTTTAAGCGATAGCTGTGAGTTAAAAGTTAGGATTAGGAAGATACAAAAAGTGTTGTTCTTTAGGCAATTATAATAGTAATGAAATGAAATTGTCATACAATAAGTTATTTACTGTTCAAAAGAAATAGACGGAAAAACACAGGCTTGCGCCGTCGGTTATCGTCGAATAGTACGAATTATTAATTTTTTCTGAGGCTTTTATATAAGAAATCCTAATTTCCGCCACTTATTCGCAATGTGCATGTTAAGGCGCATACCAATTTCAACGTTCAAGGCCATATATGCACTGGTGAAGACATAACGGGCATTTTACAGGGATTTAATGGTTTATCATTTTCATTAAGTCCGATTTTTGGGGATTGTTGTGAAATAAACATGAGGAAAAGGAGAAAGGTAATGGTACAAATATTTACACCGTTTTGATAACTGACAAAAATTTCAAATATCGGTTAAATGTTCAATCGTTCAGAAGGAACACACAAAAAAGCAGAAGCTTACGTGGCAACCCAGAAAAAATCCGCCATTTTTAATTTTTTTGGCAGTTTTTAGTTTAAAAGTCGGGTGTTTTCACTATTAGTCCATAACTTACATGTCAAGTAGCACAGGCATGCCAAATTCCAAGTTCAAATATGCACTAATGGCGACAAAACGGGCATTTAATAGGGATGATTAGGGTATTCAATTTCATAGTCAGATTTTGGGGGATTGTTGTGAGATAATCATAGATAGTAAGGGAAAATAAATGATATTGACATTTAGGGCAATGTATTGTTTACAATAAAAATTTATAACATTTGTAAAATGTACGATCTTGTCCTTTCTCGGCGAATTATATGAATAAATAATTCTCGGGCTTCTAGCCGAGTAAGAATTTTTGTGGCTGACGTTTCGATGGATAACACTAAGTGTTAACACTTCCATCGTCCTCAGAGCAGTAATGAAATGCAGGCCTTCCTTCCTGCGTTTATATAGCCGCTTAATCTGGGGGGCATTGTTGTCTCCTTCTTTGTTATTTTTTTGAAATAACGGTCTCCGTTCCCTGCTTAGAATTTGAGCAGGGATGAGAGATTGGCCTTGGCTAAACTACGGAAAAATGCTGACTACGTCATCCTTCCAGCAGATAAGGGGAAACGCGACAGTGGTTATGAAGGTCAACGATTACGAAGAAAAGCTTCGACATGTCCTTCAGGCGGCATATCGTCCTTTAAACCGTGACCCCACTGACTCCATAGTAAGAAAGACTATTGGACTCATTAAGAAAGCAGACTTCCCGGTAGAAACCAGAAGGAACCTTATGCCACAAGCTCCGGTAACACCAAGGCTATACGGGCTGCCGAAAGTACATAAGAAGGAAATACCCTTAAGGCCCATTGTGAGTGTCATTGGCTCTCCCACTTATTACCTGGCCAAATATCTCACCGAATTATTAAATCCCTACGTGGGAACATGTGAGCGTCACATAAAAAATTCGTCACAGTTTGTGATGAACCTACAAGATTTCCACCCGGCTCAAACGGACATCATGGTCAGCTTCGATGTCGTGTCCCTATTCACTCGCGTTCCATTGAAGGAAACGCTTGAACTCCTTGAAGCTCGTTTTGACAACAAGACAGTGAGCCTATTTCATCATGTACTAACGTCAACATATTTCCTCTACAATCGGAAATTTTACGAGCAAGTGGATGGAGTACCAATGGGATCACCACTCTCTCCTGCCATCGCAAATTTCTACATGGAAGCCTTCGAGGAAAAAGTCCTTGCATCAGCCACGCTTAAACCGAAGCGCTATTTCCGCTACGTAGATGATACCTTTATTGTTTGGTCACATGGACCCAAGGCTCTACATAACCTCCTTAAACACATGAATGAACAACATCCAAACATTCAATTCACGATGGAGATAGAGAAAAACAACAGTTTACCCTTCCTTGATATTTTAATCCAACGAAAGGAGGACGGTACGTTAGGTCACCGAGTTTATCGGAAGCCAACGCACACCGACCTGTACCTTAATGGCCTAAGTCACAACCATCCATCTCAAAAAAGAGCTGTTATCTCTACCCTCCTGCACCGTGCAAACATAGCAGACAAGGAAAGCCTCCCACAAGAAATAGAACACCTACGGGAAACATTCCGCAGAAATGGGTATACGGAGAGAGATTTCGCTGGCCCTGAATAGAGCTAGTGCCGAGCGCAAGGAGAGCCGCGTTGAAAGTTTTCTCGATCCTGATGTGTCTCCAAGGGAGAAGAAACCCGTTGCAAGAGCTTGTCTGCCTTATGTTTCAACCGTCGCCGGGAAAATCTCTAGGATTCTGGCCAAACGGAATTTAGAAACAATCCACAAACCACCGAAAAAATTGCGTGGGGATTTAGTGCATGTGAAGGACGAATTGGGACTCAGAACACCTGGAGTTTACCGTATCCCATGTCACTGCGGGAAAGTATATATTGGAGAGACCGGGCGCATAGAGACCCGAATAAAAGAGCACAGGAGGTGTATTAGGCTTTTCCACCCGTAGAAATCTGCCCTGGCTGAGCATAGCTTATCAGAAGATCTTATCATCTCCTTTGATGAAGCTCAAGTGGTCTCTAAGACCCGTATGTATTGGGATCGTCTCCTTAAAGAAGCCATTGAGATCAGGCTGGAGAAGAACAACTTAAATCGCGACTCTGGGTACATACTAAGCAGGGAATGGAGACCGTTATTTAAAAAAATAAGGAAAGAAGGAGACAACAATGCCCTCCGGATTAAGCGGCTATATAAACGCAGGAAGGAAGGCCTGCATTTCATTACTGTTCTGAGGACGATGGAAGTGTTATCCATCGAAACGTCAGCCACAAAAATTCTTACTCGGCTAGAAGCCCGAGAATTCATTTGTAAAATGTTAAACCGTTCAGAGTCAACACACCGTAATCCAGAAGCCGGCGTCACAACCGAGCGACAAATCCGCAATTTTTAATTTTTTTCGCACATTAGTAGATATGAAGTCGGTGATTTCACTAAACATCCTTCGTAATAATGTAATGCTGCTTATGCATAACAACTTTCAAGGCCAGATGTGCAATAGTAGAGGCGTGACGGGCATTTTCCCGTGATTAAATGGGGTATCATTTTCAGTCAGATTTTGGGGGATTGTTGTGAGGTATCCATGAGTGATCGGAAAAAAATAAAGGTATTGTCATGTACGTGATTATATTTGCTACAACAACAATTCATAACATTGGAAAAATGACTTACCATTCAGAGGCATCACACTGAGAAACAGAGGCCTACGATGCAACAGCAAAAAATCCGCCATTTTAAATTTTTTCGGCATTTTGTTAATAAAAAGGCGGCGTTTTCGCTAAATACCCATAAGGATCATGTAATGTACCATACGCCTGTCAAATTTCAAGGTCATATCTCCACTATTGGAAACGTGATGGCACGAAAATTTACAGAGACCATGAGGCTGTTTTGAAATAGTCGAATATAAGGGGTGCACACATAATCTCCACAAATTTAATTCAAGTCAAGAAAATATTAGGAGTTTACTACTCCTATCGACTCCCTAATACTGCTAATAACAATTTAAATGCACTAATTAATGATAAACCAGTACATCTGAATAGTCTTCACATACAGTCGCCCTGAACAGATTCTTCTTGTTCAACTGAGTTTGACATTTTCAGTCCTTGCTCGCCGGTATCCTATTTTCCAGCCTGATACTAAACACTTTCTGTATAGAGAAGGTATTACAAAACTTGAATAATGCCAAGCATGCTGAAGTTCGATCTGGTGTCTGATGACTGTCGACATGGGCTCACGATGAAAGCTTCATTTGACTCTCGCTCAGTTCATACAGCAGATATTTCCTCTCTAACATCTGGAAAGTTACTCTGAGATTTCAAAAATAATCAGCTGTAATTTAAAACCTCATGCTGTCCATAGCTCTTCAAATTCTAAGTAATAACATCTCAGGGTCATGATAGCACTTACTAACAGCGGCCATCAACGAGTCGACGGAAGTTACTGCTTTGAAGCAGTGCAGACATCTGGGTGTACAAAATGCAGCAAATAAGGCAACACATTGCCCATGCAAAGAGGCCAAAGATTTGAATCCATTGTGTATATTCATGTTCCCTCCAAACAAGGCAGAAAAATGAAAATTCCACTTGGATGTGGCAAAAATAAATTTAAAGTACTTGAGAAAAATCGTCCACGTTACAGATCATTTATAAAGAATGACCCAAATACATCATTTTGAGATTCATACTCAGAATCAGCTTTATCATGTGATTCATGATTTGACTAATTTTAATATAACTTGGATCGCACCGTACATACCACAGTAATTTATTTCAATGGTATGACTTGTTAGGAGCATAAGTTTTCATGCCTGTACATGATCATATCTCTTCGGGTATGGGTGTGAAATAAGGGTTTCCACAGTGCGAAGACAATTCCATCAGCACGACTGTTGGATCCCAAATAATGTTTTATTCCTATACCTGAGCTGCATAATAAAAAACAATATATTACATACTTTCATTTATGCTCAACAAATACATAATTTACTCATGATCCAGAAATGTAACAGTGATTGGGCCAGCCAAAGTAAACATAAAATACAGATATATCAGCATAACATTTTTCAAACTGCAAGCACAGAGGACAATATATTGTGGCAACAAATAAAAGCATAAATATGTATATACATAATTAGAAGTCATTAAGAATCAATAACATCTCAGTGAATGCACCATACCAGATATAAGAGAGAGATTGCCTTTGAAGTAGGCAAACCACTTGCAAAGTCAAAGTGTCCTTACCTTCCATTCTTCAGCTGACAAAAAATTGTCAATTTTCTCCACTGATATCACTTTCAAGGGATATTTCACTAAAACCAACAACTGAGCTTGATTTCACCCATGACCACGGCTCAGTTATTCAATACGAGAACTGAATTCTATGGAAAACACAGCCACAATGATATGCCTCAAACATATCTAACAGTCAACAAAACTACGAAAAGTAGATACATGATTGAATACTATCACAGCGCTGAGTAATACACGTGTACCTCTTTCACATTTCTAAAACAATGCCTCTACCAAGGCCAATAAGAGATGCATGGGTCCTCTATTGTCTTGCAGCTAAAGACTGCATCTAAAAGTGTCTGTGCAAGGAAGGCACTTACTTCATCAGTTAAAGTAAACTAATAAAATATATGGGTTCATTAGAAGCATAATTCTCATGATTACAATAAATAGGTGCACAACAGAAGTCTGGTAATTGACAAAGAGCCAATTTGCACTCACCAATACAAATCGACTTGTGAAAAAGTGCAATCAGACATTCACAGCATTTTGTGGAGGTGAAAAACGATAAAAAGGTAACATTTCACAGTCTTTACCCCCAAAGTACGAAAAGATGAAGGCGGCTGGTATGAATCATTTCCTTTCAATGAAATTAAACAAATCAAGACTATGGGACCAATGGATAAACGCCATACAATAATAACCATAAAAATGAAATCCCCACCCATTAATTTTGGCTAAAGCAATCAGCCTCTCAAAAATCAGCGTACATTATTCACTCGACCTATAGCACTCTTCCAATGAGTGGAAGACACACAGAAAAATGCCCACCTTGTTAAAGAGAAAATAAATTACAGCAATCACTCACTTGCTAAATCCAAACATTCCATTTCCCTCATTTTATTCCAAGTGCAAAAAATATTTTAACAAATTTCAAATTCAACTACTTTCAGGGAAGGGGACGCCATAGTATCTCCGTTTGTAATGCCACAGAGTAGACATGC
This sequence comes from Ceriagrion tenellum, assembly GCA_963169105.1. Taxonomy (NCBI): domain Eukaryota; kingdom Metazoa; phylum Arthropoda; class Insecta; order Odonata; family Coenagrionidae; genus Ceriagrion; species Ceriagrion tenellum. Next base: position 2,832,309 of record OY720639.1, on the reverse strand, counting down.
AACGCTAAGTGTCACAAATTAAATTTAATGGATAAATTACATTAAATTTGGGCCAATACACCTAGTACTGTAAAGAAAAAAAATCACGTCCTTCATGGCTAAGAGCCATCATACGAATTCACATACAGAATTGACGGCCCAAATGAATGACACATGTTGAACCACGTCCAAAACACACAAAAGATGCTGAGAAAAGGAAGATGAATACACATTTTTGATTATTGTCTCATTTTCTAATTCCCTAAAACTAGTACCTCAGCAATCGAGGTCCTAACAGCCCATGACGCATGCCAGTCCTCCCTCCCACCAACGGTAACTATACACACCTTTGGCAACATATTGACTGGCATAGACTCCATAAGAGCTACCATTCACAAAATACCAATGCTCCCCGATGACTCCGGTGAGGGGGCAAACAGTTTAAAAGCAGGGAAGTGTTGATTGAGAGGATTTTTTGGGGACATTTGATTTAAATGGCACCCCAGTATGCACCCACCCCACGACCCACCACGAGCACACATCTTGAGCGAAAAGATACTAGCCAGCACTTCACGTTTGAATTAAAATGGACCGTTATCTCTGGTGGCAGTTCTAGTTGACTTCATGAAAGGCTTTCATAATCACAGAGGCTTAGTTACTCATTGAATGTCAAACTACATATGTTTAGCCAAAACATAAGCTATGCATTAAAAATTCAGCATGAAACTTTCGTGAATTTTATTCGGGGATAAATAACTTTAATTTACCAGCAACATCATCACAATTCCTAACAAATGCATTCACGACCACTCCAAACAATTTCCCATATACCTTCCCCAATCAAAATCTAAAATTGAACAGAGGGAGTAAACCACAAGGTATTTCAATGACCGAGTACAATCGGTCATCCAGGTATCAGGAAGCAAGCATTGTTCATGCAAGCGATTGTTGAGGCAGAGACTTCGAAAATTCCATATTGAATAAAGAAAGCACCTTGATAAAAACTTTTGTGATTTCTCAGAATGCATTAATACAATTCAAACTAGTTAAGCACCAGCAGGAAACAACCACCTTGGCCACTCGTGATGCAAAACCACATCAAATAATACAAATACATTCCACAGAATAACAAAGGTTTTATTCACAATTTTCTTAATTGAAGCAAGTTTTGCCGCATATAAATTCATGAATCACGAGATTTTCAACAGCCACTCAGCATGCAAGAGACAACTCAGCTCCCCTTAACACTAGGAAACCCAAGAACCGATAACTTGGTCTACTCATTACTGCTCACAAAGGAGGGAGAGCAAATGGTGGCAATGCCTCATTTTATCTCACTCAAATCACTCGAGGGAGGAGAGGAGTGAGGAGGGAGGAGAGAGAGAGAGAGAGAGAGAGAGAGAGAGACAATTCAAAGGCATTGATTCACACGAGGACAGCCATGCATTCGCTGCCCTTTTCAAAGGAGGCTCATTTGGCACGTGCACTACAGTGATCCCTGTGTGGAAGGATGCAAAGGCCGCTGCTACCAGGTAACCAAGTGTCGGTACTCTTCCTTGAGGCTGAATCGCTTGATGGACTCGTATGCCAGGATGATGGAGGAGGAGAACACGGCCGACTGCACGAGTCGCGCCGAGAGGCCCTTGGTGAACATGCGCATGCCCTCCTCCGACCACAGGATGCGAAACGTCTGGTGCATCGAGTCGAGGCGCTGCACCTATTGCATGAGGAAGGCAAGTCATCATTCAAACTCGCCAATTCCGAGGATGGGTGCAAAGAGAGTGCCACAATCAAGGTAGGGGATGCCTAAATGAAGGAAAGATCGATCCACAAATGAGGGAAAATCATTTCAGAGGACACTGGACTTTGTCTGAGAACATAGCCAATGTATCTGAAAGTTTGTGATTGCTCATTGGCCAGAAGCAGAGATACCCAGAGGCATGCATTATAATTGTAGCTCGAATTTTTATTCCTTCAACATATAAATAGGTCACTATAATACTGTTCAAGGCTGGCAAACAACTTTGTCTCCTTCGACCATCCCCGGTAAAAAGAATGCAAAAAATTAAAACATGGGGTTTTGCCCTGATTATATCAGGGTAAGGGTACACAAGGACCTATTTTTCACCGAAGCAGAAGAATTTTTCAATAAGTACACTTGTGAAATTTTAAGATAAGGAAGGGAAAAAGGGAGCAATTGAATCCTCTCCTTTGAATGTGACACGAGAAAAATGAAAATAACCTGCAGTCTTGCCCGGACAATGTCAATGGGGTTGGTGATGATGGTTGTAGTGAATCCTCCCATTGTGCCCGAGATGCACTGGATAAACAAATGCGACACCCAAGGAGGCAGGAGGGAACTCAGCTCATCTGAAAAGAGATTCCCGTGCGTATATTCAAAGGTTATATGTAGATTCTCATTTACTTTGAGTGACTGCAATTTCAATGATTTAGTCAGATTAGTAATAAAATAAAAGCCACATTAGTATGAGTAAAAACCCCATGAATAGAAAAGCCCTTGCCTTTGCTCCATTTATGGCAATCCCACATCAATCTCATTGCAGCTCCAGACCACAGATCACGTGATCCCAGCTCTATTTTCAATTGCCCAGGCGCATCGTACCACCAAGTAATTCTTGGGTTGGATCAAAATTAGATACCTCACTCAACAATCCAAGTAAGCAAGAGCATGGTACATTGGACATAATTTTTACCTTAGGACATAACTGATAGCTAAGCACCCAATCAAGAACTCCTCCACCTCATCCACATGGGGTACAAAAACCATTATAGTACTGTAAGCGGTCACCTTCAGGGTCCATCGAGGGTCAATTAAGGGAACGACACTTCTTAGGAAAAAGGTGTTTATTCTTCCCTCATTCACAATCACCACCTTCACAACCTCATCTCCAACTCGCCTTCTCAAGACTCCCGCTCATCTGCTTCTTCTTCTTCCTCGTGACCCAGAGACCATGGCTTGGCGTCCCCATGTGACCATCCTGTGTCCATCTCATTGGTCACCAACTGCGTATTGCCAAAGGCGACTCAAAGACCCCTATCTAAATGAAGCCCAGTGAGCTCAGCAATATTAAAAACTAGATAACGGCCTCCATAGATGAGAACCCACACCATGACCCGAGGAACCCACTGAGCTCATTTCACTAATCTAAATGACCTCATGTCATTCCTTCCTTGGGGAGCAAATTAGCGGATAAATCTAATGGGATGGCTCAGCCCGGCCATGGTCTCAGTTCACTCACAAGTTTCACTTACAACTATCCCTCCCTAACAGTGAGTTGCTGACTAACTCCAGCAACTCATTTACTTAATTTAATACAATAAAAATGAATTTTGCTAATGATACAGATATAGACATCAGTGAATACAAGTCACTTAGTCAACTCTCAATAGCTCACCAACAATGAATGCAACACAGTTTACTCAATAGACAGAAAACAAATGAAATAGTGGCACTAAGATAAATTTACCTTAAGTTAAAAATAGTGGAAATCATTGTCCAAGTCCAACTTGCAATTCAATGTTTGGATTACTTTGCACACCACTTGTATACATATGACTACAATAAGGTGCCCTTTCGAATTTCAATACAACTCAATGCAGTATCCCGTCAAGTTCAACAGTTTTTGAATTATACTTTGTTACCACTAACCGACTACCTATTAAATTCATTAAATAAGATCATTTTTTGATCTATGCCCACATTTGCCTTTAGATGTCCTCTTTTTATTTAGGTCTCATCTCCCCTTCACTATGTTCACTTCACATTTCCCTTGTCTCGACAAGACCTTGCACTTTTCACTACTGCCCATCACCAAATGAAATAGTTACCACAACTATCTCAGTGTGCTCTCTTAGTACTACTTCACGGCTTCCCACCATATGTTACCATTTTACCATGGAATCCTCTTGCCCTGGTATAGTCACTCCGCCTCCCACCACACAACAAATACAATCATAATACACTTCATAACTCCTGCGTATCTTCCTCCACCTCCTCCCATCTCGACAGCGCTCCCCCCGCGGTCGTAAAAAGTAAGGGTGGGAGGGGGCAGGAGGAATAGCCACATATGGTTGAGAAGACGAAGACCGCTGTCTCCCCTTGACCGCAATGGGTATGGGGACCGCTGAGGAAGGGGGAGAGAAAAGGGTGGGAGGAGCGACAGCTTCCTCCACAGAGGGGGAGGCGGCCTCCTCCTCGCTTATCTCCTCCACGGGATCCTCGCCGGCCAGAACGTCTCGTGGATGATCGGGGTCAAGGCTTGTGGATCATCCTTCACTCATCACTCCTGTATCCCAGCCTGAATCATCTGCAATGGGCGTGGAGGGAACTTGGGGGTTGGTGGGAATTACATTTTTCCTTGGTCTTCCTCTGGGCCGGTCACGTCCTCTTACTAAATGTGAGGTAGGAAGAGGACCTAAGTAGGGTTTTACTCGATTCTTATGTACAACGATGTTCCTAAAGGGAAGCTTTAACTCTATGTTGCATTTGGAAAACACTTTTGACACGCGATACGGGCCCTTCCATGGGCAGTGAAACTTCTTAACTTGCCCTACCTTCAAACACGGATCGCTCAGATACACGTGGTCTCCCACCTTATAGGTGTGCTGGCTTCCCTTAACTTTTGACCCCTTTGCCTGCCTCCTCTGTGCCGTCCTATTATTTCGCCCACATAGTTTCCATAAATTTTGCAACCGCGCTTGTAATTTCGTCACCGCCGGATGGTCTGTCTGAGCTCGACCCCCTACCATGATATCAAACGGTGACACCATCTGAAAACCAAATACTATCTCGTGAGGGGAATGTTCAGTGCTACGGCGTGGATTGGTATTGTATGCGGTCACTGCATAATCGAGCCACTCATCCCAATCATTATTTTTGCAGTTCACATAGTGACTCAAAATTTGCATGATGGTGCGATGTACCCGCTCGACCCTTCCGTTCGCCTCCGGGTGATATGGTGACGTCCTCAAGCATCTCACCTGGAGCAACCGACAAATTTCGCGAAACAATGCCGATTCGAAGTTTGTCCCTTGATCAGTCAAAACAGTTTGAGGTACACCAAATTTTAAAATCCACTTCTTCACCAGAGCCACTGAAACAGTTTCTGCAGTTTGATCCGGCAACGCTACCATGGCTACATAGCGTGAGAAATGATCAACAATAGTCAGTATGTACTTATTTCCTTTCTCCGTTCACGGTAGGGGTCCCGCTATATCTATCCCCAAGAATTCGAAGGGCCGCGTGGCGGAGGGAACTTTTTGCAATGGTGCCTTCGTTTTCCCATAAGGACTCCTCTGGTTACATGCTACACAATGCTTAGCGTACTCCTTTCCGGCCTTTTCTATCCCAGGCCACCAGTAATTAGAAACAAGCCGTGTCACGGTTGACACCCGTCCTAAATGCCCAGCTAAAATGTGGTCGTGGCATTGTGTCAGCACTTCCTTTCGGCATTCCGCTGGGACAACTATCCGGTTCCCACACTTCGTTTTACGGAATAAAACACCATTTAATTTTTCGAAATGTTTTTTATGACTCCAATTTCTGCACTCGCTGTCTCTCTCTTGTGTTTCCGCGAAAGCTATCACCCCTTCTGCAACTAGTCCATTTATCTTCCGACTCAAGGTGTCGGCGTTTGAATGGACCCTTCCCGGTCTATGTATCACCTCATAATCATACTCGCTCAGCTTTAGTGTCCAACGCATGAGGCGGCTACTCTGGTCCTTTAATCCGAATAGCCATTTGAGAGCCGCGTGGTCTGTTTCTATTGTGAATTTCCATCCATATATATAGCAGCGAAAATGATTCACCGCCCAGACAAATCCCAACAGTTCTTTTTCTGTGGTAGTGTAATTTAATTCAGCGGCCTTAAGCTGTCGAGATGCATATGCCACCGGGTGCTCTTCCCCGTCCACCCTCTGTGACAACACGGCACCTATAGCAAAATTGCTGGCATCGGTGGCAATAGTTAAGGGAAACCAAAAATTTGGATATGTGAGTATAGGGCTACTTGTCAATGCCATCTTTACATTTTCCACTGCCTCGTCACACTCAGGTGTCCATAGAAAGGGTTGCCCCTTTTTCAAAAGTCTTGTGAGGGGGCGGGCAAGAATGGCGTAGTTCGGTATAAAGCGTTGGTAATAATTTGTTAGACCAAGAAAACTTTGTGTTTCCTTCGTCGACCTTGGGGTCGGAAACTCTCTCACGGCACTAACCTTTTCGGGATCAGGGAAGATTCCCGCGGAACTTATGATATGCCCCAAATATTTTACCTTTGGAAGGGCAAAGTGGCATTTTTCTAATTTAAGAGACAGTCCCGCTTCCTTCAACTTGCTAAAGACACGACTTAGATCTAACGCATGTTCTTCAATCGTCCCACTGAACACAATTACGTCATCTAAATACACTAAGCATTCAGTTGGCGTGAGACCTCGCAAAACTCCATCCATCATTCTTTGGAATGTGGAGGGAGCATTACGCAACCCAAAAGGCATTCGGACGTATTCGTAATGTCCACTGTTCACCACAAATCCCGTTTTTTCTCTAGAGTCCGGGGCCATTGGGATCTGATGATAGCCACTCGTCATATCTAATGTCGTGAAGTACCGGCACCCACCTAGGTTATCTAGTGTTTCCGTTATATTTGGTATCGGATAAACATCTGGCTTCGTTACCGCGTTTAGGGCCCGAAAGTCAATGCAAAACCGATACTGTGGTGTACCATGGAGAGACTTCTTTGGTACAATAACCACCGGCGAACACCATGGGCTACTGCTTGGAACAATTATCCCGGCCTTCAACTGTTTTTCTACAAATTGTTCGATCAAACCCCTCTGATGGAATGGGGTGCGATATGGTTTGCGGTATATTGGCTGCGCATTCCCTATAGGGATATGGTGCTCCATGAGGTGGGTGGCTGGGGGATTGTCTACCGCGGAAAACAGAGTCGAAAATTCTTCAAGCAGTGGCATCAACACCCGACTCTCTTCCACTCCTAAATGCCCCAGCTTCTCCCCCAGCGAATAATGGCTAACGGCCTCCTCAGAGGTGGTGCATCGCACCCACTTTTGCCCGTTACCGCGACCCCCGTCTATCCCGTCATCATCACTGGGGACTTCGCATATGTCACTCACGTTTACGATCACTGTTCCCCGGGTCAGAGTCACTTCAGTCGGCCGCAGGTTACTTACCAATGCCATTACACACCCATCCCTCCCCACCATGTTAACGCTCCGCGCCACCCAGCAGTCCTCCTCCTCCAAGCGAGACTCCAAGAGGCAGGTTTGTCCTTCCTCCCAATGGTCCGCGGGTAGAGCGAGAGGAATCAGCGCCATGCTCCGAGCAGGGATAACTTCCGCGGTAATTAGGCGGATGGGTAAATCAACGCACGGGCGGCGGCTAGCTGCTGCTCTCTCGCGGTCGCCTCGCTCCACTCGCTGCGGAGATAACGCTTCGCGAACACACTCTTCCTTCCTACGAGGCTCCTGGTTGGGGGGCACGTCCTCGCAGCTTCCCACTTCGTCCGCCTGCTGCCATAATCTCTCCTCTGGTCCCCTCGCAGCATCCGTATCACGGAAAAAAACATTTTGCCGCTGACGCTGTGATTGTTCCGCTCCCGGCGCACTCTCCTCTAAATTCTCGCCACGGTCTCTCCCTAGTTGGATTACACGCCCTTTCAGCGACAATTCCTCTTTATTCAGATCAATTACGGCGCCATTCTCGCGTAAGAAATCCACTCCCAACAATCCTGTATAATCTCCCAGATAGTTCACTGCTTGAGCCCGCAACACCGATTGGATGCCCCCCGCCTTCACGGGTGCCAACACTTCACCGTGATTGTATATCCGCCGCCCTGTAATCCCCTTTATTCTTAAGGGCGACGCAGTGGGAGTTAAACCGTAGCAACACTGTTTGGTCACTAGGGACGCCTGAGCACCCGTGTCTATCAACATTCGCCATAATCGCCCCCCACTTTCCACTAACACCTTTAAATCGTCCATTTCGCGGTGTTGGTTGGCAAGACAACACTTATAGAGGGCCGGGGGTGGCGACGGGCCCAGCCGTGACCACCGAGAGAGAAGGCCTGAGCGCTCGCTCGTGACGTCACGACTCAGAGGCGGGCGGTGAGTGTAGCGAAGCCTGCCGTTGATAAGGTAGATTCACGGCCAGTGAAAAGTTGGCGACTACTAAAAGGTTTATATCTCGCTATGATATTTTTGCCACAATAAAAACGGATTACATATTAAAGATGATGACATCAGGAACGTTAACTTTGCCTTAGGGAAGCATAATTGTTTAGAATAGACAAATATCATCCCCCCAAAAACTACTTCACAGAGAAAGAGCATAATTACGATGCATTCCTAACTTCAATTTAATTACATTATACATCAAAATTGAAGAGGAAAATTTTACTGTCTAACAGCTAAGTGCCGTCTCGACCGTGTAAATCACTTGATATCACCTACGCAATAAATGTGCTACGTTTTCTACTGCTCCAATTCACGCGTTAATATTGAATATAAGAGTTTTAACTTCTTATACATGCGCAAAACTGACCTCGAAAAATGGTTAAATAACTGACTATTATATTAATTAACTTTGACGAGGCGAAGAGTTACATTTACCGAGATTTTGGCGTATTTAAGGATTTTTAAGGATAGTTACCTCTACATGGACGATTATGCATTCAGCATTATGGAAAGGCATAAATCACTGCTGCTACACATTAGCTAATTTTTTTCTGCAATGATTAAGTGGGAATTGTTTTGAATGGACAAATACCATGTCTGACCCAAAATCTTAACCACATAGTTACCTCTACATGGACGATTATGCATTTACCAATATGGAAAGGCATAAATCACTGCTGATACACAGTAGCTAATTTTTTCTGCAATGATTTAAGTGGGAATTCATGGGAATATTAGTGGGCGAATAGAGTTACCCTGATAAATAGCATATTTGGGGAAAGAATTCCAAGACACAGCACAGTGGTGTGACTCAGTTGACAGATCTGGCCACAGATTTTGAAATATGGTTTAGCTACAATGGCAAGGTGCACATTTTGGCATATGATGGAATAGACTCCAATACAACGCCATCTCCTTCGTTATAGCAATTACAATGAGAAACACAATACAGCAATGACAAAGTATTAGCTATCACCCCTAAGACAGACAAAGAATTATTTAAGACAGAAAATATGATTTAATGTCCAACAGTACAATCTCTTCTCCTTCAGTACATTGATTACAGTGTCAAACAATGAACTTTAAAGACAGTATTGGCCATTACCTTCTTATATATCATTGGGATTTGATGGAATGGACACCAGCTTACAATCACCACCTTACAGATAACAGATAAGTTGCAGAGCACTGCACTCAAATCACACAGTTTACAAATACACCATAATGAACCGAGGTATTCTTTACAATGGTCTCCTGAGCAGCATCATATTCTTCAATAAATCTTTTTAAAATTAAATTAACTTTAAAGTAAAATTTCTTTTCACCACTCATATAAGTGGGAATTGTTTTGAATGGACAAATACCATGAATGACCCCTTATCTTAATGACATAGTAACCTCTACCTACATTTATTGCATTTACTATTTTGGAAAGGCAAAAATGATTGCTGCCACTCATTTTTTTTTCTGAACTGACTTAAGTGGTAATTACTGGAAATTTAAGCAGGTTAATAGAATTACCCAGATAAATGGCATATTTGGCATAAATTGTAAGACACAGAACAGTGGTGTGACTCAGATGACAGGTCTGGCCACACATTATGAAACATGGTTAAGCTACAATGACAAGATGCACATATACTCATATGAAGGAACAATGCACTGCTGTGTTATGATCATCATGTCTATTTATAATAGGTTCTGAGTAGGTGTCATTGAGGCGTTTACCTTTGTTAGGGATTTTAACATTCATTACTTTCCACCATCTGGATATAATTGTAATAAACATAGCACTTTCTACACTGTGTGGTAGACCATTCTCCTCACCAATCAGATTAAGAGCTTCAACATTGTATTCATTAAATATCTGTTGGACTAATTTTACATTTTGCCTTTCCATGTTAGTAGGCCATACTGCTTTCATAGACAAGCAATAGCCATACTTAAGTAGCTTACCAGATTCCAAAGAATACAGTTTCCTCAGAGTATCAAATGAGGCAGTGCAATTTTTACCATAGTTATCAAAATCTGGGAAGAGGAGGCAGAGGCCATCGTTTTTCTGATTGATCCAGTTATTACGAATGCACTTAAAGATGTGGACAGAAACAAGGATATAAAATAATGGTCGAGAACGGTCAAAAGGATGTGGATAAACAATACTTAGCGTGGGTGGATTGGTGAAGAGAGATACTGCCTTCCTATTGATGGCATTATCGTCACTTATCACGCAAACTACATTCAGACCAACCTTTTCAAGCCCAACGATGGCTTTCTTTAGAATTTCATGTAGATTAGTGGCTGTTAGAGTACTCACTGGCAGTATATGGACAACATCCTTAAATGAAGATAGAATACTCTGTACCATAAACACATGAACACTGGTAGCTAAACTACTGGAGTTGAATGAGGACCCTACAATACATCCGCCTTTGTAGTCAAGGAACGGTTTTAAATGTATTTCATCCATCATAAGTGTGACATAACGCTCACGACTCTGTAAATCAGAAATCCTATGTTTCATATAAGATAGAAAGCCATGCTCATCTTGCTCATTGCCAGGACCAACCTTAAAGGAGGGGCAGAGTCGTCTTATAGTAACTGGATGAGGGAGGACTAGATTACCAGAATTTCGAGCAAATTTATATGCTTGAGGAGATATCAAGAAAAACATAGCAGCAAACACAAAGACATCAGAGCTGTACCTCAGTCTTTCTTTCTTTTCTTGCACCAGAGAAATTTGTGATTTGATGAAGTTATAAAATGATTCATTTTCAGAGTCTTTATTTTTGCATTCATCGAGAAGAGCAATGATATAATCATAAATATTTCCATTATTAGTAGAGTTATCACATTTTTCAATTGTATCCAACACATCATACACTTCATACATGAAAGAGGCTTGAAAAGGTAGAGTGAATTTGCCAATTGTTTTTAATTCCCTTGTTCTGTGGAATACTCTAATGTTATTTTGATTGTCAATTAGTAATGAGTAAGAAATGAGAGGTGGTGCGCACGCTTCCAAATGCATAAATATCACTGCTCCAGGCTTCACTACCACATCCCAAAATGATGAATGCTTATTCTTCTTCACCAGAGAAATTACCTTATCGAAAGTGTCTAGTTTTTGCTCAGCATCATAAGCTTCTTGAGTTTTCAAACTCTCAGCTAAAGCAGCTTCCACAGCAGCACTTTCCAGACGTTGCCCTCTCATTGATGGTGGCTCCCTGGTCTTCTTCAGTGTGGTGAGGTATCCAGGGCAATCAGGGAAGACACTTGGAATGGCACCATCCTTGAGCTTGGGCCAGTTTAAAGGGACTGTCAGCAGCTTTCCTGACTTCTCATCGAAGTAGGAGCTTTCTCTGAGGATATCTTCTACCAGAAAATGCCGGATACACACCTAAAAATGAATAAAATTCCATTGATATACAGAAAATCAACTCTATAATAGTAATAGGAACTATGATTCACTCAGTATACTCAGATACTATGATTACCATGATAAGATTGCGTATAACTAACTAGAAACAAGATAATACAAAAATATTTTTGCAGTCATTCAGAATAAGATAGTTGTGGCAACTTCTTGAGTAAATAGATAATTAAGTTGTATGTAAAGCCTATGTATTCATGGTTTATATTCATCTCTAATGTAGCGCATTTATTCGTTTTTGATAGCATCAAATGCTTTCACTTTATAGTGGTCAATATTGAATTATTCATTGAAAACTCTCAATCAAGCTTTCTTTATTAACAACACCTACGATATACGTCAAATACTAGTGTGCGAGAACTACAAGTATGAAACGTATTCTGGAATATTTAACACTTTAGGCAATCAGTTATTTAAACATTAATACAGGCCAAAATGTAAACAACCAGCAAATATTCTCGACCGTAGAATTAAGTTCAAACGGACAACAATCCGATCTACCGACAAAATGGCTCCATGAAAGCAACAAAAATCCATCAAAGTGTCGATACTTATTTACATTCATTGACTCAACAATAATAGTACCCAAACGTTACTGTGATGGAGCACGCGGTTCAGAGAAAATAAAGAGAGGAACTTACCCTGGAATTTTTGGTAGGTTGAAAGTCCTTTCTTGGAATAGCTTGTATCCATTTCCTCTTCGCATCGCCATCCTTCGGGAACTGGAAAACGCAGACTTTCGTCTCCTCCGTATAATTTCCCCTGCACCGAGGCACACAACACTTATACACCATTTCTGGTATATATACTCAACAACGTGGGCCACAAAAAAACCACAATTGCTTTAAAAATTCGCACAGACACTCAACCACACTCAACTACGTTTTCACCGCAATGGCTACTTTACTACAACTGCAGGCATGGACAGGTCGGAAGGTGGCGTGGGTGATCGCCTACGACTCGTGACGTCAGCAAAGTGAAAGGCTTAAGCGGTCCGGCCTTGTCTTTAGGTGGTCGTGGCCCAGCCCCAATTCCGTTTAAAGCACCCCTTCGGGAGTCGGTTTCGTTTTGGAGCCTCGTCGGAGCGCGGCAATTCCTCGCCAGGTGCCCTTGGCGTCCGCAATTGTAACAGCGACCCCTTCTTCGGTCTGGACAATCGCGCGCAAAATGCCCTTCCCGATGGCAAACGAAACATGCCCCCGCCGATGCCAAAAATACTTCCTTTTCCACCAGTTGGCCGTTTGCTCGTCTCTCCACCTCGACGATCCTTATGGCCGCTTACTTCCTTCTCTGCCAACCAATACTTGCTAAGGACACTTTATGTGGCACCTTAATTCCTTCAAAACTTCAACAGATTCATCAGACACTTCAATACCTTCATGGCTGATGGGAAAACCATGGCTTCATTTTTCCATCACAAAATCATGACAAATTTGGAGGTCTTTTAACTTTTCCACTTCAAGAACATCTGAATACCTTTCTGGTTGAATAAGCACATAGGGGTTGCATAACCCATACTTTTTTGACGTAATTTGTTACTTCCGTAAAAACATTTTTTTCCATTTTAGAATCAAAGGCATTCATTGTGATTCCTTTCTCTATAAAGAGCAGTATGCATTTACTCCTCATTTATATATTATAAAGTGGTTTCCATAAGTATTTCATTTCACAGCTCGAGTTGGCAGTTTGCTAATATATTCTAAAACCAAAGCAGACATACTTAGCGTTCAATTTCAAGGGAATCTCCTTATGTGTGGACTCCAGCCTGAAAGTACCCCTTCTCTGCCTACGTCATTTTCTCCTCCAATCATGTGAATTAGACGTCCATCTACTTCCGTTTGCCACGGTTGTTTACTCCCTGTAAGGAATTGGTCCCTGCCGTGCGATTCCAAGCTCCCACCGTATTTGAGACAGGGATGGGCAGTTAAGGGGCGATAATAAGGGGATAAAGATTCTCTGAGGAGCCTTGCTCTAAGAAAGAGCTGCTGTGTAGCAGCAATGGGTGTCAGATAGAGAGCGACGATGCCGATTGCTCGTGAGAGAGTCGGTCGTGGCCGGGCGAGGGAATTTCCCGGATAGGTCGTGTGCTTGTTCCATATCAAATCGCCGAATTCCAGAACCCCCGGAGCGTAAGGGTAATCATTTTATCCGTTTCACATGAGTGGAAATCGTGCAAATTGTGTGCATACGGTAAGTGTGAATCGCCAGATTTTTGTGAGTAGACGGTAATAAGAGAGTGCACGAAACTGTTGAGACAGGTGCGAACTCGTATTGGATCTTTCCATTCCCGGGGAAAGCACAATCTCGAATTGATTTGGTGTGTTCCCTCAGTAATGTCAAAGTAGTAAAAGAGGAAGGCACACTTGTCTCTCTTCCGATGCCATTCGTGAACTTTTGAAAGAAAGTTATGAAAGTGAAGTGGTGAGGAGAGCGACAACATTTCTATGCATATCGATGTAAGTTCCTCTGAATCAGCAGTAACTGAGGAATCAGAGAAAGAGGAAGCGGAGTGAACACCGTCCGATCCTCTGTCATGGAGCTCGTTCAAAGCTGTGCGTAGTCGATTCGATTTTGAAGGCACCAGTGCCATAAGGATACAGTTGGCGAATAAGGAGGATATTTTAGAAATATTCCAAAACTTTGTGGATAATGAACTGTGTGGCTTGATATCAGAGCTGAAAAACCTCTACGCAAAGCAGTTTCTGGACAGGAATCCAGATCAAAAACTGCGCTCAAGGGTGCACAGGTGGAGTGAAGTCAAGTCCTGGTGAAATAAAGAATTGGAGTTTCTATTATGCTGGGAATTGTACAGAAACCCGACTAACACAGCCGTTTTTCAAAATGGGAGAGCATCTCATCTCCATACTTTGGAAAAGTTTTTACGGGAAGATGACTTCATCTGCCGCTGAAATTTCTCGATTTGTGGACAATGAAAGATTTAGTGATAACTGCCCCAACAAAAAACTTCTCAAGATCCTACCAGTCTTGGAGCACATGAAAGAGTGGTTCTCTGCCCTCCACGTCCCTGAAGCAGCAATGGTTGTTGATGAGTCTCTACTCCAGTGGAAAGGACACCTAACATGAAAGCAATTAATTTCTTCCAAACGCAACCGGTTTGAGAGCAAATTCTATTTTTCTAGTGGGTGCAAAAAAGGTTGACTGGATCTGTAAAATTTACTCCGGGAGGGACACTATGCTTAGAGAAACTTACAAAAACGAACTAACCAGTGGAAATGTGTAACATTTATGATCACTTGGCAGAGAATTTCACATCAAGGTACAGTCAACCTTTGGTAGGGAAAATAGCTCCTCCTCATACTCTTTACCTTACTAAGTTGACTGAGAGACACTACAGTCGCCACGGCGAAAGAAGTCCGATGACAGCTAGAGGGGCCAAGAGAGAAGGAGGGGGCATCGTTGCCAAGTCATTTAGGGAGAGAGCCATCGCTACGGCTACTGTCCTCGCATGGAGCCGAGGTACCGGAATTTGAGATATTTGATCTTTATAACCAATGAAACTATTACAGGAAAACATACCGCAAATTAGAGATAATATATTTTTACCTTCTCTGATTTTACTTCGCTTCCTTGACTAATACTTCAATACTCAGCGAGAAGAAAAGAACGAGAGAAATTATTATGATAACTAGCAAATTAAGTAAATTTATCGAAACATACATTGAATAAATATAAAAATTAAGAAACAACGAATAGCTCTAACTCGACTTTTATTGCCTTAGGGTAAAATATTTTAAAACCATGTTGATATATAGAAAACATTTTAATTTTCCCGGCCATCACTCCAAAGGACGTACTCCTTCAAGCTATTCTGGCGAAGAAGAGAGCTGGTATGGGGGGATTCTAACAATCTGATAACCACTTTCCTTGGCTATTCTATCAATTTCAAACGTAGGAAAACGAGGCTGGTAAAATTTTTCCAGGGCAAATAGTTCCATTTTGTTCAATCTCGGCTCCAATTCCGGCACATTTTTCCCCTTTAGCCATTCGATTATGTCTTTCTTGACCCACTTGCACGTAGGGGATTTATTTACACGGACACTATGGTATGGTGCATTGTCCATAATTATGATACTTTTTTCTTTGATGTTAGGCAAAAGGTGGGTGACGAACCACTCCTTAAAAGTCTCACTGGTCATTTCTTGGTGATAGTCCCCTGAGTTTTTGCTGGCTTTAAACAAATGCGTGCAATTTTGAGTGAAACCTTCTGATGTCCCGGCATGCAGGAGAATTTCTTTTCTGAGCCTTTTCCCACCGGGGCAGGCATGGTTCCTTTGGCAGCTTCATCAGTCCAGATGACAATTTCTGTTCCCTGAAAACTTTTTCCACTTGAAACCAAGCTCAGCACTCAGCACATTCCGCAAGCTTGTTTGCGCTCCTTCGAAAAGATCCGCTTCCTTCAAAGACAGCAATAACTTTGACACAGTCGGATATTCCTTTCTCTCGTAATACCTATAAATGTGCCTCCTGATCGCTTCCTCGCTGAAATTATCCAGCTCAGTTTTACTACTCTTTCTCGGCCTCTTCTTCGAGGGTGTCCACAGTACCTCACTTGGCTCCTTCTCATCGTTGGTATCACCGTATTTTTCTTTTAGGATTCTAGAAACCGATTTCGAGCTAATCCGACAGGCTTGGGCAGCTCTATCCATCACTCTTGTAACAGGAATTATTGGACCACCATTGACCTTTTCTTTTTCAAAATACTCGTAGATGGACACGATCATTTCGCGAGCTTGCGAGCGTAATGTCGCATCACGACCTCGTTTTTTTCCACTCATTCTCTTGAATGAAGGCCGAAGGTAGAAAAAACCGCGAATGGATTAATCGCGTAAGTATTACAATTGCAATAATACGCAAACAACACACCCAAAAACTGAAGCACTTGACACCGAAAACCGCACGAAAGAAGACTCAAGGGAGACTGAAAAGTGAAAGGTATGTGACAACGTCGTCAGGGTCGGTAGGGGGATGGGGTGGTGACGGGGTTCAGCTATTGGCTCTAGGATACGTGAGTCCCGTTATGAGCTCCCTGGCCCCTTCCACTTTTCGAGCTGTCATCGGACTTCTTTCGCCGTGGCGACTGTAGACTCGAACAAACCTTCCAAAAAAAAACTTTTCCCACATAAAGATGTGTAGTGTGGTTCAAATCAGGGCAGCATAAGAAAACGAGATTCTGCTGCTCAGATTGTGAAGTGGCTTTCCGGCTGACCAGATGTTTCAAAGATTATCACATAAAAACTGAATTTTAGAAAAAAAATATTTTTACATAAATAGTTGATATTTTATGAAAAATTAATAAATAAAATTGAAAGATAAGAACAAAATATGATAAGGAATGTATTCCCTTTACTGTGGCTGAAAAATTTTATTGATACAGTGAAATCCGGTTATAGCACGCCTCTGTATAACGCAGGATGTATCGGATATCCTGCGGGTCTTGGCTTGTCCCCCCCAAATTTTCCGTTCTTTTTCCTTTTGCACTGGCTTTGGATCGACCTTATCACAAGATATTTCATACTTTCAGACAACTATGCTTCAATTTATGATGGTAACTTTACTTCGGAGCCATCATTGTTCGGCAGAAACGTTGCAAATAAGTACATATGTACGTTCTGGTTTTCCTTATCAACCGTGGCTTTGTCGATCGCGGCTGTTTATCCACGGTAAACGTTTTATGAGCTTTGGGTAACACTTCTCAACACGGTGGTATCCATTGACTATCCGCGATCTACAATTCAAATACAAAGAAGAAACTCCCAAATATTTACCGAGCTTTGCCGACCGTGGAAGATGATTCTATTTACATTTCCATTTCCATTCGATGACCATTTCCAAAATTTTTAGCATAAAATACAAAAATCTGTAGAGATATTACTCACCACTGTGAAGTTTTAATTTTTTTCACTGTAGATACCCTATGTGCTTTTTGATCAATTTTCATGTAAGCAGTGATGCAAATCGTGATTTTCAACGTCCGTTTAATTCGTATCACCACCTATTTTGCGCTGTATAACTTGAAACTATGTGCACAGGATATTTTGCTGATCGCAATGGTAAGCATATGTATTTCCACGCAGCTTTTTCAATTAACCCAACTCAATTCACGCAGCATTCTCATGCAAATCCAGCTCAGTCGATGTTTTGGCTGTCATTTCAACCAGAAACTTAAGTGGCGAAGACGCATGTACTTTCAAATCTCATGTCAGAAATTATTGCATTCTGGCATAAATGATCCTTTTTAATTTATTTGGGTGTTCTACCGCACGTATTAGTTTGCATGGGGTCTCGATAACCTCTTGTTGGATTGGTACTCCTTAGTGTACAAGTGGCGAAATTAGCTTTACTTCAATTTTTTATTGTAAATGATAAGTATGACTTAGTTTTTCCACATAGATGTGACCTGGGTTTCGACGGTGAATTGAGTTCCACCAAGTAACGCCTGAGAATTTACTTCACTTATGGGAATGGTTATAAACTTGCCTAGTATGCAGTTTGTTTAGTGTATTCATGGGACAAATACATAATCCTATTTTGAATAATCATTAATTGATACTTGAAATCGATCTAAACAAAGTTAAACAGACGGCCCCAGAGCCGTTGCACACGAATCACTGTGTGGTGAGAAAGAGCAAGCATTTTTTGCAAGGACCCTTCTTATTGGGCCAGGATTTGTAGTCGGCCAGCATAGAGGCTTCTGTCTGCTTCACTTACCAGTTCCTTGGGCAGCAATATTTTCCAAAGGGGCAGAAAATCAGAAAAGAAAAGCTTAAAAAGGTAATGATGAGGGTTACTTCCGTTCACCCTTCCCTCCCGTCACCTTTCCCAACTCCTTTCTTCACGGAAGCCTTTTGTTTACCTCTGGCGTTTCCCTTTCTGACCAGGCAACCTTGTCCCCTACCACTAGCTAGAATCTTCTGCCTTTCATCGGAGAACTCTCACCTGCTGGACTCTTTTTGCTCTCCATTACAATGTTGCACCACCGTCCACGTGATTTTCCGAGCAGGTAGGGATCGCCCCTGGCTCCTTCCACCAGCCCTCCCCTATCACCCTCTACTACCTCTCTCGTCGTGCGTCCCTCACATACCTGTTTCTTTCTTTGGGAACTTCATAGTTGACTGAAATAGACCAGCAACTAGATCTCCAGCCTGAGTTTCCGGTGAACTGGATATTTATTAGCAGAAAAAAGGTAAGTTTCCACCGTCACAATACTGCAATCAAGAAAAGAACTCATTTTCGTATGGGAAGGTGAAAAATTTTCCCTCGATTTCAGGTATCTGAAGATGTCTGCTAAAAGAAAATCATACTCGATAAGGAGAAGTTGGATATAGTCGCCCGAGTGAAACGAGGAGAATCTAAAGCAAGGTTACTCAGGGAATTTGGTGTTCCCCAAGGAAGGATTCGTGGTTGGGTGAAAAATGAAGAGAAATTGAAGTCATTCGTCGATCAAGTTGATGGTGAAATTGATCTAGATAGAAAAAAGGCTACATAAAGTGACGTCAATAAAGTAGATGACTGTTTATACACATGGTTCATCCAGAAGCGCAGTTTCCGTTATCTGGGCCAATCTTACCAGCGCAGGCTGTAAAATTTAACCTGGAGCTTGGTGGAGCTAATGACTTTGTTGCATCATTAGGCTGGTTATCAAGACGGAAATATCGTCACGCAATTGCTCAAATCAACATCACTGGTGAAGCTCGTTCTAATGACAGTGAAAAAGCAAGGGAATTTTGAGAGACGTTATGCAAGGAAATTGAAAAGGAAGAGTACACCAATGAGCAGTTGTACAATTGTGATGGAACAGCCCTCTATCGGGTAAATTACTTCCAACAAAGTCACTTGATGTGAATAAGTTTGGATATAAATGCGTTGCCAAAATGAGCAAGGAAGGGGTGACTCTATTATTGTGCACAAATGAACCATGGCATCATAAACTAAAACCGCTGTGCATTGGTAAAAATCGGAGCCCTCGGTGTTTCAAGCATGTTAATATGACAACACTACCAGTCATTTATCCACATAGTAAGAATGGGTCGATGACTCATGATATTTTTCAAGCGTGGTTCAGCAATGATTTTGTTCCGATGGTAAAGAAACATTTGCGATCAAAACAGTTGAGAGAAAAAGCATTGCTTCTTTTGGACAACTGTCCTGCACATCCCTCTCCCGACTCACTGAAATCGAGAAATGGGCAAATAGTGGCAGTATTCTTACCTAAAAATACCACTGCTCTCATCCAACCCTAGGATCATGGCATTATTAGAGCTTTTAAGGCGTATTACCGACGGGAATTGCTCACCGCCATGGTTCACTCAGATATGGAAGTGCCAGAATTCCTAAAAACTGTCACCCTAAAGAATGTGACCTACGATGTAGGATTAGCATGGAAGAGTATAAGTTCATCTACGATAAAAAATTGCTGGGCGAAGTGTCTAGAATTAAATACGGGTGATAGCACGGGAACGGAAGAAGATTTTCTGGGTTTCACAGAAGACGACGCGCGTGAAGCTACCAAGTGTTTGACAGACATAATTGAAGTTCGTAATCTCGCCGCTTGGGTGCGCGAAAATGAAGACGCTCCTGTATCTACGCAGATGACGGATGAAGAAATTGTGGCCGCGGCAGATAGTCGCGTTAGAACGACTACATCTTCAGAGGACAACAGTAAAGAAGAAGGTAATGAAGCAAACTTGAGACTCCTACCAACGGAAAAGTGCTCAACAACGTCAGTGAAGTGATATTAGAGTGACAGTCTGATTGTATTCCCATCCATCTTATACATCTACAAAATATTGAGATGTATTTGACAAAGAAAAGCTGTCAACTTTCACGCCACACTAAAATAATGGACTATTTTAACAAAGAATAAACAACATTAAAACAAAAGATTGTATTCCTTCAATAAATTTGTAATAATTTCATGTCGGTTTTGATTTATCTCACGATCTTTCTCAGAATAGCACGGGTCCCTAAAACGTGGGTATAATTACGTCCCCTGAGACCTGCGTCACAACCAGATTTTACTGTACTAAAAAAAAAAGTTTTTCCCCAAATGAAATGCGCTTTTTGAAAAACTCATTTGCCAGTCAAGTTGTTAACTAGAAAGGAAAATGGACCCTTTTTTGACCTTACAGCTGTGAGGCCCACCATAGCCTAGCAACAGAATCAAAGTTAAGTTGATTGAAGATGCATATTTCTGGGCAAAACTACTATCCTTACAGCTATCAAGCCAACTGAAAACTGCTCCGATATGAATGCGACATTCCTTTTGCTGTTCCCATTCATAGATATACTGACAAGCTCACAGCAGCATGAGATGTGCAATGTATGGAGTCGTGAACAATGCATCCCCACAGCCTCCTTTTGCCCTCCTACATCCCCTGCCTCCACCCAACAGCAGACTGCAGAAAACTGAACACACTAATGTGTGCATAGGTTTAAAATAACCTATATCATTACAATCATCCATAAAATATAACTAGTTGAGGAGGTAAAATTTGAGGTTAGGCTCTGGAAGTAACATTGATACAAAATGTATTCTGTCATATCAATGAAAATATATAATATGACTGCCATCCATTCATCATAAATGTAGCATACACTTTCCATTAAAACCCTGGAAGTGAAACAGAGACAAAATGAATTGTGTCACGTAAAAAATATGTATACATAGAACCATGGAAATCTTTCAGAAGAAGAATATTTAAATTCCAGCTGGCATTCCAATAGTTATCTCCTAGGGTTTTACCTGTATCTCCCAAGGTAACCAGACTCCCAAGTACACCCTGATATCAACTAATTTGACCGGAAATTTCTTACAGCTGTAAGTGAAACTTGTGAGTGAACTGAGACCATGGCTGGGCTGAGCCATTCCATTAGATTTATCCGCTAATTTGCTCCCCAAGGAAGGAATGACATGAGGTCATTTAGATTAGTGAAATGAGCTCAGTGGGTTCCTCGGGTTCCTCGGGTCTCGGGTGTGGGTTCTCATCTATGGAGGCTGTTATCTAGTTTTTAATATTGCTGAGCTCACTGGGCTTCATTTAGAAGGTAACCGCTTACACAGCCAAGAAAAATTTGCAAACATACAGTGCGGCTATAACTTCATTGATATGTGTTTCAGAGCATTGCTTTCTTTGTAAGCACCATGCAATGACCATGGCTTCTTAAAAAAAAAACAACTTTGAGTACAAAGGTGAATTAGAGGAAATGAAGGCCAGCCTAAAATGGATGAAATCACTATTTATTGGCCCAGAGTGAAAAGGCATGAGGCATAGAAGTTTCCCCAAGTTATTTTGAAACCTAGCAACCTTACTCAGGAGCAGCACCATTTGTGAATTTCCAGAGGTTTCAAAGTGTCATAACCCATTCACACCGGACCCCGCCAAGTGTTGGGGCAGCGCGCGGTAATCAAGAACGGGACCCCCCACTCGGCGGGTAGTCTCACCCTACCATATATAGTATATATTTCTTCGCCGTTTCTTACTCACTGTAACTCATATTCTCAGTCGTGTTTCATTACAGCTACAGTTGTCTCGCGGTGGGATTCGTTTTTATTTTCTATTAGGAACCAATCGGAATTTGCAGACAATGTAACGACCTCCCATTGTAAAATTTCGCTGTCCTTAAGTATTATTTTTTTCGGTACATTGTATATACTCCTGAGCCATTTCGATTTCATTTTAGTTTATTTTTGCTGCCGTTATTCAGTACCTCTAAAATTGTCTAGCGGTGATTTTTTATTGAAACTCCGCAAAATATCCAGACAATGTAACGACTTCAGGTTTTACAATTTGCTCTATTCACATATTATAAGTTTCAGTACATTGTATATATTCCTCAGCCGTTTCCCACTCAATGTTACTCATTGTCTCTGTCGTGTTTATTTACTGCTACAGCTGTCTGGCGGTGAGTTTGTTTTTATTTTTTTCTAAACCCAGGGAAATATCCAGACAATGTAACGACTTCAGGTTTTAAAATTTGCTCTATTCACGTATTGTCTGTTTCCGTACATTGTGTATATTCCTTAGTCATTTCCCACTCAATGTAATATCCTTTCGCTGCTGAGATTCAGTACAGCTACAGTTGTCTAGCGGTAAGGTTTGGCTTCATCTCTTCAACTTGAAACCCGCCAAACACCCAAAGTGTGTGAGAATGCACCTGTTCCAGTGAAAGGTAAGCATTTTATCTCATTTTCATATCTCAAAATACCAGTTTATTTTGCTATGTTCCCTAGCAGAATTCACCAAATACCATTATAATCTATTGTTTCAGTGTCTGTCCTGATATTCCTGCTCTGGAATAGGAACATTTTCGATATATTTACTCGAAGGGGAGAGGTAATTTGGAAATTATTTTTTACTCTACTTTTTATACTCTTTCAAAATGAAATTAAGGGAAATGTTTCTCATTTTTATGTTTTCATCGTTAATTTGAAATTTTCATGAAAATGTTTTTTGCTTATATTTCATTACCTATTTTTACATTTAATTTTTTATCATGCTTCCAATGTCAATTTTCAGAATATGAATATCATTCCCTCAACCTCTGGTATTTGCAGAAAACAACGGAGATCATATGAGCGAGATGTGAGAGAAACTCGAGACGACGAAATCATTCGACTGCCGATGGAAGAAGAGGAAGCAGAGGATGTTATATCTAGTGACAGTGGATCAGAGTTTGAGGTGCCTGGTGATGCAGAGTCGAGCACAGAGGATGGACGAAGATGCAGATG
Organism: Ceriagrion tenellum; assembly: GCA_963169105.1. Lineage (NCBI taxonomy): Eukaryota > Metazoa > Arthropoda > Insecta > Odonata > Coenagrionidae > Ceriagrion > Ceriagrion tenellum. The sequence goes on along the minus strand of OY720639.1, from coordinate 2,808,940 downwards.
TGTCTCATTCAGCCCTCAAAGTCGATTCTGTATCTACTGTTGGGAACCCTATTGTTAGGTGCTGTAATAAATTGTAGCCAAGGATATTACCTTTAGTGGGAACCCGGACTAGAGGCAGGTAATCCTGGTAGTAAACCTTTTGACTACTTTAAACTTTTTGCCGATGAGGAGTTTAATTTAGAACTAACTGAAAGTAATATAAATGGAAAAACCCTCTTTCAAAATTCAAGCAATGATAAATCACGACCCAAAAAGTGGCAAGACATTTCTCGGGATGAGATGGAAAGATTTTTAGGGATATTGTACCATACGGGGAGCATAAGACTAAATAAAATCCAAGATTACTGGTGGAAGGATGACTTGTATGACCAGTCGAATTTCCCAAAAGTAATGTCGAGGGATAGATTTTTGCAAATTTTAAGGTCGATCCACTTTGGACGTAATGCCCAAGAGGCCAACAACAAGCTTTGTACAAAATTAGGCCCGTATATATATATATAAGCGAGTTCTATACAGCCGTCAGCCGTCTCTCGCATCCTCTTCTCCAAGCCTCCTTGTCTCTCCAGTCTTCGTTCTCTAATTGTCTCCTTTTCATATCTTGGGTGACTTGCTTTGTCCAGTCTTCTGGTGGTCGTCCTCTCTTTCTCCTTCCGGGTGGTTGCCAATTTAATATCTTTTTTGGCCAACGTTTCTCCTCCATTCTTTTTACGTGTCCATACCATTTTTAGCCGTCTTTTCTCTATTTCCTGTATGATGTTTTCTTCTACTTGCATAGTTTTTCTTATATTTTCATTTCTTATTTTTTGTAGTTTAGATTTTCTGCTGCTTCTTCTTAGAAAATCCATTTCTACGACCTCCAGTCTCTGCCTATCCCTTTTGGTCATTTCCCATGTCTCTGCTCCGTAAAGGAGTATACTCTGAATAATTGTTTTATATATTTGCAGTTTTGTTTTCCTACTTATGTCTTTTGACCATAATATGCTATTCATTTTATTTATTGCGAGTTTTGACTGATGTATTCTATTTGTTATCTCTTTTTTACTGGTTCCTTCTTTTCCAATCGTTACACCTAAGTATTTATACTCACTACAGACTTCGATGGCATTTCCTTCTATTTCCAGATTCTTCCTTCCTTCTCATTAATTACCATATATTTTGTTTTGTTGAAATTTACTTTCAGGCCCGCCTTAATGTATGTTTCTATCAATTTCCTCATCATATATTCCTCATCGTACTTATCTCCTGCAATTACTATTTGATCGTCAGCAAAAAGTAATGTATATAGTGAGTCTCCGTCTATTTTTATTCCCATTTCAGCACATTTCTTCTTCCAATCCTTCAGAGCTTTGTTAATATAAATTTTAAAAAGAGTGGGTGATAGGCAACACCCTTGTCTTAGTCCTTTATTGGGTTTAATTGACGGAGATAATTGACTTCCTATTTTTACTTTTGTTTCTAGGTTTTTATAAAGATTTTTGATTGCTATAATGTATTTTCCATTTATATTACTTTCATCTAGAATGCGGTAAAGATTTTTGATAGGAACTGTGTCGTAGGCCTTTTCTTAATCTATGAATACCAGATGCGTTTCTCCGTTTCTTATTCTTATTTTTTCTGTTCGTTGTTTTAATGTAAATATGTTATCTACACAGGATCGTCCTGCTGTGAATCCACTTTGCTCTTCCCCGATAGTTATTTCATGCTCTAACCTCTCTTTAATAATTCGTCCATACAGTCTTCCACAAGTGGCCGTCACACTAATGCCCCTATAATTATTACATTCCTTTTTTGAACCTTTTTTATGTATTGATGTCAAGTAAGCCAACTTCCACTCATTTGGTGGGTCCTCTCCGTGAATTAAACACCTATTGAAGATTGTCGTCAATTTTCTAATACACTTTTAGGAGCATTTTTTAACAACTCTACTGGAATACCTCCCGGATCTGGGGATTTACCATTTTTCATTTTTTTAAGTGATTCTTTAACTTCTTGTATCTTTATTTCTGGTATTTCTACGTTCCCTAAAATTGTTTCAGTTTGTATATTCATAAATTCTGTTCTGTCCTCTATGAACATATTTTGGTAATATTTTACCCATTCATCCATCTTAATCATATCAATGTTAATTTTTGTTTTACCCTTAGGCCCTTACTAGACTTATTTGATAGAATGTTAGCAAAGTTCATTACCCATTCAAAAATTTATCAATGGATGAATCATTAGTAATGTGGTGCGGTAGGCTCTCTTTTAGACAATTTATAATGAATAACAGACATAAATACGGTACTAAACTGTATATGTCGGGTGAGCCGAATGGATTTGTTCTCAAATCATATGCATACACAGGAGCCAGAGACCCAGAGGTTGGTGGGGTCAATCACACGGAAAAAGTGGTAAAAAAGTTGTTGCAAAGCTACACAAATGCTGGACATGCTGTTTATATGGACAGTTATTATAATAGCATGGCCTTGTCTAGCGACTTATTGAAAAAGAAAATATTTACTTTGGGGACCCCTCTACCTTCACGAAAAGGAAACCCTGCAAAAGTAATACAGAAGGAATTTTAAAAAATGGGAAGTTTACTCCGAATTCATGGATGAAGGACTTTGTGTAACGAAATGGAAAGACAGACGAGATGTCCTTACTATTTCCACGGAGTTTGATGGCGACATTATTTCTGTGACGAATAGGAGGGGGGAGGAATCAAGAAAGCCATGTGTGGTGGCCCAATATAATAGAAATATGGGGGGAATAGATAAGGCCGATCAACTGATCTCTTACTACAATTTTGACAGGAAAACTTTACGGTGGTATATTCGATTGGGATTTCGCATCATCCATAAAATGTTAAACAACTCATTTTTACTGCACAAAAAATATAGTGGTAATACAATATCTCTGGAGAAATTCCAAGAGGTCATGATACGACAATTTATACAAAATGTGAAGCTCCACAACCAAAAGCTCTATCACCATCAAACGGTGTTAAAGTTCATCTACCTAGTAGGATATATAATCCAGAAACTGACAAATGCAAAAGAGCTAAAAGAAAAATGTGTCACCAATGCTCTAAGACAGGACAGAGGAAAGATGTACAGTATCATTGCGTTGATTGCGAAGGGGAGCCTGGCCTTTGCCTTGAGCCTTGTTTCCGAATTGTTCCTAAATATTAGTATAAAAATTTTCAATTTGTCCAAATAGTTATAAATGTATGCAATACTTATTGTTTGTTGTAAAAAATTCAATAAACTTTTATAAAAAATTAGGAAATTTTCTTTATTTGTTGATCCATACAAGAAAAATTGACAGTAGACCCTCACCAAGCGTGGGGATGGCGTTCCTGAAAATGCTATGACTAAATTTAATTGCCTATTGTTTTCCTTTACAATACATTGGTTTCTCATAACTAAACGACATGCATTCCTTCTTTTGTGACACCGTTTCCTTCAAATAATAAACATACACTGTGGAAATTAATCCCAGATACATTATATTTCAAGTTCAACCTAAAAGTAGTCTGATTTTTTCAAATGCATCGCATGAGAAACAGGAAGTAAAACTAGTTTGGTGAGCCGTGTCATACCTCTACAGAAAATAATTTATCATAAAGCCAACAAAATTATCAAATTCTAGTATGTGGGAAACTTCCTTCCTAAATTATACCTCTTTGTAAATGCTTAGGAATCGAAAACACTGACAAGAGAATTTTTATGAGAATATATTGATTCGTGTTTATGGGTTGCATTCCCTGCCCCTACCCCTTGCTTACCCAGTGGCGGAGGCCCGAACGTTTGAAGGACCAGGTTTTAAGTTATTTAAATGAATCAATTAAAAAATAATTAATTTTTAAAATATTTTTTTCTCTATTATCATGCATTCATGTATATAATTATGTAGAAAAAAATGTCAGTTACTCGCATCAGTACACATTTTACAATCCGCAGTGAATGGGTTAATCTGTTGGCAGGTCTCTTGTTTTAACAGAGCTTTATTATTGGTAAATTAGTTCAAAAAATTATTACTGTTCAATATACTTTCTTGCAAGATGTAGAGTAACACCGATAGCTTAGAAAAACAACACCTTTATAGGGGAAAAGACCCTCCACAAAAAAATAACTTCACCATTTGTAGTTCACCTCCCATGACACAAAAAAATCCCTTTCCAACAATCTTGAGCATAATAAATTCACCACTAGATATATTTTTTTTAAATTGAAAAATATTCTCAGATAATAGCAGATAAGCTCACCTTGGTAGAAGTGGTAAAAGGACCACCAGAGTGCTGAGTTGGGAACATAAGTGCACAGCGATGCACCATATCCCCGATAGAACCCCCTCAGGCCGTCCTGTGCATATATGCGTCTCACTATGTCGGCAGTTATTTGGAAACGTGTCCGTCCCTCCGTTTGGATGGACAGCCCACCATACTCCTGGTATAACTTGCGCGCACTGTGGCTTGCGTCCACACTGCCTCCCCTACCCCCCCAGTTCTCCTCAGGGGCACCCGTCGAGGATATGCCGTCAAAGCCACGGCCACCCCCAGATGAGTGTCCCGTCTCCATTGCCTGCACCACCCTCTGTCCACCACGCCCGTACCCACCACTGACTCCCGCATTTGGGTAGCTTGACAGGTTCCTGACGTTGTCACGATGTGATCCCTTTACACCGGGCTGCTGCTTACTCGAGCCACCTCCCTGGGCTGCCTTTCTCGTGCGTAACATCATCAGGTGTTGTGAGACGACATCGGATGGCACCACAATGGTCTGTCCCACGAGGGAAGCACAGCCACCTCCCGCCAGTGCCTTCAGACGCCCATCTTCAATGCCTCCCAAAGACAGGCCGTGGCGGACAGACTCGTATGTGGCTATGTAGCCAACACCCGAAACAATCTGGATGATTGCATTTGAAATAATAATCAGTAAATTAGAATGAATGAATGAAGATTTGTCTAAGGGAGCCACAATTGTGGCACTGGCATAAGTGTAGTCCTTATCACTTTTATTGCATCATGAAACACATTTGCGATGGCTGAGAAGTAAATAGTTCAGAAGACGATATGGTATAAAATATAGACTGAGTAAGATATGGAATGTAAATGAGGTGGACAAGACAATAAAGATAATGGAATATTAAGAGCCTAGAGTCCATCTTATACCAATCTTCAAGTGTTGAACAAGGGACACTGTAGCCTCTTCTAAAAACCCATCAGATAATTACAATCCTAAGTGCCAATTGGGCACTCTTTTATTTTTACAAATAAAAAATAAGTAGAATTTAAGCATGGTGAAGCAAATGATTCAAATGAATAACCAGAAACAAATGAAGTGTTTTAAAATTACATTAGTGACATTGGTTTCCAGAAAACTGTATTTATTCGATTTATTGAACTTTCCCCACTAGAGTACATAAAAACTATTTAAATACTGATTTCTTACAAGTATTAATTAGTCATTCAAAGAAATAAGAACAGTAGAAAAAAATTACAAAGTGGACTGGACTGGAAAAATCAGCAATCCGTAGTTTCGAATTTCACATGAACGAGTATTTTTCAAGAGCATTGCGATGAAGCTATTCTTTTTTTTATCACGATGTACTCTCGCTACATACTTGCATGATATAAGAAGTAATAATTTATGAAAGCTTATTTAAATTTGTATACTTGCCAACAGGGTGCATAAAGTTGAACAAAAATAACTTATTGGAGGTTCATGCTTCTGATTTCCAAGACTTCCGACTCATCATTCCATCTTTCCACAGCGGAAATCCCGAAAATCCGAAGAATCAACCTCCATCCTTACCTCGCAGAAATCCAAATATAAAACACTAACTTTTCATTTTTTTTAAATGAGTAAGAGATTAGGCAATCAAGTGTCCATGCAAGATTGTCCTGCAGTTTGGGCAAGCCTATGAAGCTTCATAGTACATTTTATGTCATTTCTTAACTATTGAACTCATAATTCTGGCATGAGCGATGAATTGCGATACCAGTAATATTGATTTATGCATACACCAAGGAAGTGTGTGACTTGCACGATCATTTGTGCTGGATATAGAAATTAGAGGAATATATTTTCGTTAGAAGATGATCCTGCTGGGAAAGGGAATCCTGCCGCTCTCCAGCAATCAATAATTGTTTTCGAGGATAACTCATTCCATGTCTCCCTTCTCCACATATCTTCAGCGACACAATGCTGAATCGGGGATTCGCAATTGCTCAGCCAGCCAATGGAACATTTAAAATCTTCGATTTTCTGACATAAAGTAATTTCTTCCGCCTTTGGTCAAATGATCAAGCCACTTACTGGAATATTCTCCTCAGGACACTTGCAGAAGAAGGCATGAAGTTCATTTTCAGTTTCAGTGAATCAACGCCTAAATTTTTCCTTTTCGATGATACCACCTCTACCACTTTCTTTAGAATTTTAGCACGGTTGGCAACAATTGTTGAAAGCGCGGACAATGACACCCTAAACTTTCCCGCAACAGCACTTTTACTTAACATATTTGATTCAACTTCTTGAATCATTTCCACCTTTTCCTCCAACAATATTCCCCTTCTCTTTCTCTTTATTTTTGATGGTTCCATGACTGTGATAACACTCGGAGCTCCTTTTCTGATCGCCCCTAACCTAAGATCCCGGCCACTTTGTATCTTACTTCCGCACTGGCTAGGCATCAACTCAACTAGCCCCCATTCCCGATGTCCTTCCGGGGGTTCTGTCCGACAATCCAAGAAAGAGATGTACGTTCCTCCAATTGGGCTAGGATGCTGATGAGACTTTCTGCTCCCTCTCCTATGGCGTGACTTCTGGTGTCTCATGTTGGAGACGGAAGAAGGGAAGGACAATGCTTACGAAGAGCCTTGCTTGATGAGTACATCAAAACGCACAATGAGGACGGTAAGTCAAACCAGAGTCTCTCAATGATAACTATTACCGGCCGGAATAATTATGTTGTGGAGCAAGGTTGAGTGTAATCATTCAGGAATGTGACAATAAAAGCTTCCTTGGGTGATATGCACAACTGAATTTACTGCTCGAATGCAATGGCATCATCTCCGAACCCTGTCAAAGTTTTTTGAGCACAAGCGCGCAGCAAGCGATTTCTGTACAAGGAATACTCATCATGGATTTATTTTTGGGAAAAATGGGTAAGCTCTCCCCGACACAACTCTAGGTTTGAAAGGACAGAGGTGTCACGGAGGGAGAAAAATCAAAATGAGAGTGACCGTAGGGCTATGCGTGAATCAGACAGGAATGGATAAAATAAAGCCTGTCTTAATTGGGAAGAATGAAATACCACACTGTTTTAAGAATGTGAAGATGCAAAACCTCCCAGTGAACTACAAATTTAATAAAAACAGTTGGATGACCAATGGCATTTTCCGAAAAACTATCATTCGACTGCAACGGAAAATGGCTGGCAAAAATATAAAGATACTTCTGCTGGCAGACAACGTGAGTTGGCACAAGTGCCTCGATGACCTTAATTTGGCCAATGTAAGTGTTGTTTATCTTCCTCCAAATTTGACCAGCAAGTTTTTCCACGCGGAAGCTCTGCCTGACGGAAAAGTGACTGACTAAGGTGCTGCTAGGGGAAGCAGGACACAGCGATAGTCCCGCAATTCGGCTGACGACGACCTGTCCATCCCCTCATCAATTGTCTCATTACCTCCCATTGAGAGTGCTATTGCTCTTGCAAAGCCGTGATCATCGCCGCTTCCGAGACTACGGGGCCACAATCATTCTACGCCGGAAGGCCCAGCCACACTAAGGAGAGAGACTTGGGACCAGCGCAGTGGTCATGTAAGCCAGTGAACTTCCATCACGAAAGGGGTGCTAATATCCGCTGTGTGGGAACTTAAGCTTGCAGTGTTTGTGTTATAATTGCTAAACTGATTGCAAAAGGGATGGACTCATTCACCTCCCAAGTGTTAAAAGAAAAGGAAAGTCAGTTCCAGATTAATGTTTTGTAAATTGAATATTGCTCTGTGTTGATCATTTTTCTCATTACCGTCAGTTCTCATGCCCATAATTCATCATTATTGTTCCTTCTCATCACTCACTAGATCGTAAGGGTAAAATTTCTTTATATGCTTTTTGTCATTTTGGTTCAACCTTGTTTTTTGGAGTCTTGTATGTCAAACGACCGAGTTTAAATGAATACATGTCTTATGGTGAAATTTGAGTGGATTTTGAATGATTGAAATCACCACAACCAATCTGGAAGCCGTGAGTTGGGGATTCCTTTCCCACTCTTCCAATTCCCTACGCCCATCTCCGGCGGTAAAGCCAGAATTACTAGATTTGAACGCGGTCAGGAACCCATCCCGTAACGGTCTATCATCAGAGATTCTGTTTTCTTGTTTGTTGATTACCCTAGGACAGGTGATGCTGGTTTGGTGCATGTGTCGCTGGCGGGAGGGACCTCACATGTATTTGTGACCGGTCTTCCGGTCCTTTTAGCCGGGTGACTGATGACCTGTACAGAATGTACTGACGACATTTCTTTTTCTGAATAAATTATTTTTGCCAGAATAGAGCAGATTTCAATTTTTCATCTTGCCATTCACAAGCATTGAACTCTACAGTGTTCACAAGATTCACAATGAGCTCCCGACATTTGTTCAACTAAAATTTCGATTGCAGTTACCTTCGATATATATTGTTCACGTGACTGCAAAATAAAATAAACTATGGAAAGTTCATTGTGATAATTGGCAGAACGAATCATGCATTCGAATAAATCTTTTAATCATATTGTTTTCATTAAATATTCTCCATCAATGGCCGCATCACTAATATCTGATAATTAGTGAATATTTTTTAGGTTGAATTAGATTCTCTCATAATCTAAATGCACGAGGAGTAAGCATTCTTTGTTATGGCACTAAGTGCGTAGTTAGCTGATACAGTGGTGGCATTGGCAGGGAACTATCGATTGTGAAGAAAACTATCGATTGTTCTTTCGGAGAGAATTATGAAGTGATAAGCAAGAAGTAGTGATTTCCAAAACCAAATGGGGATTGGATATTGTTGTGGCATGACGCTTCTTCGGAAGATGAACAGAATGATACTGCAAAATTATTCCTTGAAAATTCCTTAAGGCTTCAGTCAGTCAGTCTCAGTCAGTTCATTCAGTCAGTCTCAGTCCTTGGTCGTGAACGGACGTATCTCTCGCTTTCTCGCTGTGCCGAACGGTGGAAAGTGTGGTCAAGCTGTTAAGTGCAGCAAAAGCTCTATCGTATCCTGTGGTGATTGTCATGAGCAGTATCATCTCGCCTGCTCTTCAATGATGGAAGAAGACCTGCGAACCCTGTAAGGCCTACAGACCTGTCACTGTGGTTCATGCCTGATGCAGAAGCGTTCAATGCGCGGGGACAACACTCCTGTGAAGAGCAGTGACAACTTGACCGGTGCCGAACCTGTAGCTGCGACGCTAAATGAAATCTTAGCTCGAATCAAGTGCTTGCAGGACGAACAAGGTGAGATCAAACAGTCATTACTCTTGTGTCAAGAGTCGATCAGTGATCTAAATAATAAAATAAAGCGAGGTCAAAAGCGCAATCACAAATCTTAGTGAATAGCTCGAAAATACGCTCGGCGACTTGTGTCAGTTGCAAAAGCGCGTGTTCGGACTAGAAAAACACGTTAATCAAATGGAGCAAGAAGCAAAGAAAAATGTGGTTGAGATTCAGGGAGTTCCATATTGTAAAGGAGAGCTCCTTAGTGCCATCATCCATCAGATAGGCTTGTCCCTAGGAGTCAAAGTGGAAGCCGCTGATACTGAATTTGTTTACCGTGTGGAACACAAAGTGACACGCATCCCATTATTGTTCTGCGATTTTTGAGGCAGAGCACTGCTAGTGAGTTCTTGAGCAGACGGAGAGTGAAACGTGACCTAAGTACTCGTGATATTGGAATTGACAACCTACCCAGTCAGCCCATTTTCATCAATGAGGCACTACCCAGTGGAACCGGAAACTATACACCAAAGCCAGAGAACTCAAAAGAGCAGATAAGTTCAAGTACCTTTGGATACGAGGAGGCAGAATTTATGTGAGGAAACATGACGGGGGGGAACGAAGTGTTATTACCTGTCTTGAAGATCTCAGTAACTTTAACTAAATGTCTGACACCCTCGAAATGTTAAAATTGTGTCACGTTAATGCACAGTCATTATTCAGGCATATTGACGAATTCCGTGACTACTTTCATAAACGTGATTATCACGTTATTGCTGTCTCCGAAAGTTGGCTTAATGAAAATATCTCCTCGGATGCTGTTGAATTGAACAATTACAAATTGTTGCATAACAATAGACCAGGAAGAGTAGGTGTATGTGTGTATCTTCACGAAAGCTTGTCATTTAAATTGTTATTAAAGTCTGATGGTACTCCTTTCAGACCTGAATACATGTTTTTAGAAATAATTGGAAAGGAAGGTAAAATATTGTTTTGTGTCATATATAGACCCTCAAAAACCAGTTTCATGTCTGAATGTTTTGAGCCGTCACTTCATAATCTTCTTCCAAGGTACAAAAATGTGATATTGTGTGGTGACCTAAACATTGACATGTTGAGGAAAACTTATGATAGTACGTATCTCAGTGACATGCTATTCATCTGTTATCTATTCCTTGTTCCCTATCAGTCAACCCACAACCTCATGAACAGCAATACTCTCCTAGACCGTTTCATCGTCGACGATTTGTCAAAGGTAGAAGAGTATGAGCAGCACCCTGCCACATTCTTGTCGGAACATGACCTAATGTTTATGTAAAATATAGATTTAAGTTACGCACTTATAAGCCCAGTGAAATGTGTTTCCGTGATTTTAAGGGTTTTAATTTAACTGAATTTGAATCAGATGTATTTGAAAGTGACAGGAGTGAATTTTTCAATACCCATCTTGTGGATAAAAAAAGTTCTCCTGTATTAATAAAATGTTGTTAGGAATGTTTTTATAGTATGGTTTAAATTTTATGCCTGTCAGCATTATACCTTCAACTCATATTTAATTTTCTAAATACCAACAACCATTTTTTTCAGGGTAAATTATTATTTGAAATGGGGTATTAAAAATTTAAAAAAAAAACTATTAATTACTAGAGTCAAATAACATTATTGTTTTTATACAGTTGAAAATAAGGTCTTAATTATTTGAATAGTAATGTTCATTAATAATTCAAGATTGAAAATATAAAATTTTTTTCGAAAAATCCCTCACTCCTCCATATTGTCACAGTCTTTACCATTTTTTTGTGTGCATTCTAAACTCAGTGGGTTTTTGCAGTTGAAACACAAGAAAGAAGTTTGATGCTTTTTTATGAAGGGCCAGTCATAATAGAGTTCGCTTCTCTATCTTTTCAACCTCTCCTGCCTATTCCAACAGTAAGTGGAGAAGCTGTCCGATACTTATTCGTACCTGTCTCGGAAGTCTAGGATTGGATGTTCTCCTTCTCAAGAAGGGCTTTACTCGCTCTGCAGCTACCCCTTTTATAAAATCAAACCTTGTCATACCTTTTTTGTCTTTCGCAGACTGCCAAAGAACAAATGAGTTGACAAAGGAAATATCTAATAGTGTGTAAAACCTTGGCATTGGCCATCTACTGTTCCTTCAGCTGGATGAGTAGCTACAATGTATTTTATCCAATGTATCTATGCCACCCTTGGTCGCACTATAAAATGCTGTCATTTCTGGTTTCCCTGACTCAATGAGGTCGCTCTCCCTGTACTGCATTGAGGAAACCAAACATACAGTCCCATTTCTCTTCGGAACATGGGAAACCTGTCTTGTTAGCCGAGAATCCATACAGTGAAGAGCCCACTATATGTAGATGGCCTGAACTTATTATAGTACATAATTACCTTTTATTTTTTCTCATTGTGCCAACATAATACAGTCCTTTCCCTATTAACACTGTGATGTTTCTATGGGACTCCATGATTGGTTCAGAGAGACAAAGAACAGATTGAGTTGACTTTGATGACTTTTACTCTTCCTCCGACAAACCCAACCCAGCAGTGTCTTTTCCTGCATATACATATATATACGTATTATACACATAAATGTTTTTAGCATCAGTCTAGCACATGATTTTTAAACTGCACTTGGCTGGCTTGCTGGGGATATACATTTTGAAGGGAAAACGACCCCTGAAGGCAATTAACAACATTTCATTAATTCCAGTTGAGGTGTCCAATGAATAGCAGCAGCGTTGGAAATTCTTTATCACACAGATCAATACATCAGAAATTGGAGCAGCCGGGTCAGTTTTGTATCGGGCCATTCTTTCCGCATGACTATCAAAACGGAGACTCATGAGAAGAGCGGAACATTTTCTACCCTCCATGATTGGGCAAGGGCCTAGCCTCATTGAAACACCACCTCCCGTAAGATCACTGAAGTTAAGCAATGTTGGGCCCAGACGAGGGTTGGATGGGTGACCATTCATACCTTCACCGTGGCGCTCTTGTCCCCTGTCTGCATGTGGCAGGCAGGTTAAACATGGGGTTGGCAAAATGGACCACTCAAGGTCTAGGTGCCCAAGCTCCTAACGAAGGCTCCCCCAACTAACAATCTAATCTAACCCTCTGTGATTTGGCATTTCCCAAAATTCCTCTACACTAATGTCTGGCATGTGTTCCTGCGTCAGATAACTGCCAGGCAGGAGGACAGTGGATGTTGACATCACAAGAGTAGGGGCAATAGATAGGGGTAGAGGCCGGTGAGAGTAGCCCAGGTTTACCGACCACTTGCAGAACTCCTAACTGATGAGTTTTCCAAGTCAATGTAGTAAAAAACTTTCTCGCGAAGGTTTCCGCGGCGTTTTCCAATACTGCACATTGTTTTCGGGTTTTCCAACCACGTACGTTGACATTGGTCGACAATGGTTTCAGTAGCCATCCTGCTACCATCTTCAGGCCGAAGGTGGTGAGAAGCTGTTTGTGGCCGCCTTATATACCACTAGCCATCATGGCAACCGACTTTGCCACGCTGCGCTGTGATCGGTCGGGGTGGATAACACTCTTCCATGAGTTGCCTAGTGGATAGCCGGTGTCTCTGTTGAAGTTCTCTGGGTACTTGCAATTCTCTATTGCTTCCTTGATTAGCCTAGGATAATAACGGCTCTCCTTTGCAAGTAATTTTGTGTCTTCGAATTTAATTGTATGTCCCTTCTCACTGCATGTTCCGCTACGGCAGACAAGTTGATTATTAGACAAAAATGAAGATAACAAGAATTAAAGATGTTTTGAAAATAACTGTTTGAAAATATTTATTATTTAAAAATTGCAGATGTTGTCAGACCGTCACTGGTTAAGTGCTGAGACAATTTCATTGTGGGCAAGGCAGGTCTTTCTTAAGATGTATTGCCACACAATACCCAAGGGGACTTCAAAAAGGGATCCTTGCCAAGGAGAAGAGAAACTCCCCTCACTTCTCATTCTGTTAGGAGCCAATGAAAATGGCAGCGAGAGGCTAAAGGTGGTCTGCGTTCACCGAAAATCTACAAATCCACATAAAAACGTTTATGACCTTAAAATATAATTTTGCATGCATTTGTCCTTAAAATATACTAGAAGTCATCCATGCCTTTTTAGGGTCATTGGTTGCTGGCAATAAGCGTTTTTAACAAAAAAAAACATTTCTAGATTTTCCTAAAACTAAGGGCTTCAGTCTCTCACAGCCATCAGCACGCAATCCTAACAAAACAGTGAGGTGATAGTACCCATGGCAAGTATCCCCACAGTATATCATAATAAAGATCTGCCTTGTCTGTAGTAAAATTTTCAGCAAGAGCATATAGCCATCAATATGATTATGCTAAGTTGGACACTGCCAATGAGAAACTGTTTCAGGATATGTCTTTTTTATGATATACTGCTGAGAGACTGAATCCATTTGTTTATTATACATTACACTATTATGGTAACATTTAACCTAAACTGGATTTTAAAAAGCAATAATGCCATCATTGATTCTTTCATCATCTACAGTTTAATGCTGGACATAATCTGTCAATACCAGCTACAGGAAATGTTGTTGATGAAAGAAGGGGGCATCTCCAGCGCAAACATTAGAGAAAATTGTTTTCCTGCTGTAAAATTTATTATTTGATCTCAACTTCACTGAAATTTAGAAATTAAGGAAGTGTGTTTCTTAAACTAATTAATGTTTCACTGGTTCATTTGTATGTTTAATTATTCCTTAAAGGTTTGGTCAAGTTGAAGAAATACTTCTCTAGCAACTCACAAGTTCATGAACTGTAAGGACTGTTGTTGTGCACTACAGAAATATTGTAGGGGAAGTTAATTTTCTTATGAGTGCATGCTGTGTTCAGGGGGGTGTTTCAGAGTCATTCGTTCCGTTCGGATTGGAAGACTTTGATCGAATTCTACATCACTTACTATCGAAAAGACTATCCGTGCGTTTCAGACTGCTTCCCATCGGTTCAAAGAAGGCTTTCCGATTGGAATAGAAGTCGATTGGCATAGAGGTGTCGGAACGCCATTCCAATTGCATTGGTTGGTCTCAGGTGAATAGCCTTATGATGTTGTTCACATTAATTATTTGGCTGTAGTAAGATAATACCATTTTATTTCATGAATTCACATTTATGTGAATGTTCTGCAAGAATAATAAAGGTGTAGGTGTAAAGATGTACTTCCATTTGTAAAGACGTAAACTGTGTAATATAAATGGCCTTTCATGAAGGTTATTACATGCACTTCAAAAACCACAACAGAAGGATAAGCATTCACTTTAAAATGAGGTAAACAATTAAAATAAGACATGACTGGTTTTGGATAAATCATTGAGTAAATGATGCCCTGTATCAGTTATTGCAAGAAAGGATGCGTTTCGCGACTGTATCCATTTTAAGTCTTATGCATGTGACCTTAACAATCAACTCTGTGTACTCACGAGAATGAACGAACAAAATCTTGCCCTCATTTCATAACTTGCCAAAGATTTGCCCTCATTCCCATCATTTACACATAAAATGGTAAGAGATTACATCACAAAAATTACAAATGGACAATTCCAAAATAATTTAACCCACAATTACTTCAATTACATTACACTGTATCAATTTGCACGAATATATGCCTTTTCCCGTCATCGTGAAAGTTGTGAAACTTGCAGGTTGTTATTCTTTGCTGCTAACTTGTCTCTTCAAAACTATGACGTTTCATCGTAGCTCGACAGGGATGACGAGTGACGTTATACCAAAAGCGGAATGCTTTCCGATCGGAAGTGTGAAGCGCAAGGAAGACGAGCGTAGGATACGCATCCGATCGACTCGGATAGAATCCGGTTCCGATGCCGCCAATCCGATTACACCCTGAAACACCCCCCAGTTAACCTTAAAATGCCGGATTTATACGTCTTTCGAAGTCCCTCCCTGCTGGATTTAAATCGGCCCTTTAAATGTAATGAATGGGCCAAAAATGGCACTTGGGCAGTGAGAAACACCAAACGGCATACCAATATTGGCACTTTCGGTGTTTGAAGGTTAATGACGTAGACAATTGAAAGTTCATATACCTCCTCAAAGATGTTAAATTTATTGGTTTCAATTGTTTCTTTTTTAAATCATTTTTTTTGTTTGGATCAAAGGAATTTTTGTTATTTCTTCATAATATTAACATATAAAAATAAATTTGAACAAAAGTTGAGCTAAAGCAAGCCAACTATTTATATTCCTCCAAGTTTATCATGAGACTGCTAAAAATCATCATATCATTGATCTAATTTTTGTGGTCCATAGTGTTGAAATAATGCAAATTGAGTTGGTAATCTTAGATTACATACCATTGAAATCAAGTATTCTGTCCAGATTCAGGCAAGTATTCCATCCAAATTGACTATAATATTCTGCCTGTAGGAAATTGATCTTTCATTATTTACTGTTCTGAAGAATTTACTTTCTCATAAAAACAAACGACAGCATCAATGCTAGACCTCAACTCAAAACTTGATTCTTTAGGAATGATAGACTCAAGTATGACAACCTGAAAATCTGGTGTTTGCACATCCCCAATTAAACTACACAGTAGGTTAGAGGAAAAGACATTCCCAAGAGTGAGTTCAATAACAAATGGTTAGGCCAAGAACACTGCATAAGGACACGACTCTTGATGCACTTTCGACTGTCTTTTGCTAAAATTACTGTCGCAGGTTAATAGTGTTCCAGAACCCTCCGATAGGTGGCTCAGTTACCAAATGGGTCCTTGTTGACAACGAGTAATGCATTGTAGTGAAGGGAGTCTGAAGTGTATACGTGCGGAAAAACGACGAGAATTTGGTTGAAAATGGGTTTGCGGTGTTGTTTTGTGCCGGGGTGCTCTACAGGGTACGGGAATACAAGGAGGAGGAACAAGATTCTCGGCGTAAAGAACAAAAGCTTGTTTAAGGCTAATGTAAGTTGACTTGGGTGGCGATTGTTGCCCTTACCGCATAGTAGCCATTACGGTCACATGGAATTGTGAATTTATAGCACTATTAATCTCCTGAACGTATTTCAATCGTGATGTTTTTCTATTTATTCGAAATTATTCATCAGTCAGAGTCTCAGCTTCAAAAATGGAGGAAGGCTATTCCTCGAAAGGACTAAGTCCTAGGGAAGGAGGATCGGGTGCGTGAGCTACATTTTCCTCCCGATGACATACAATAACCTTGTTTTTATATCTAGCCTGCCGGAAGCACAAACTTGCGAAAATTCTATTAGCAAGTTTGACCAACCACATCAGCTGATTTCGCTAGCAGAGGTTTCGAAATACGTAAATTGGCATCGAATAACCGGAAATGGACTAGCTTTCGTATTAATTGCAATAAATATTATTTCAATGCACTCTTTTCCCTTTTCTTACATCAAAAATTAGGAATTGTAGGGTGGAATTCGGTGTACAAATCCACCGATCACATCACCTAATGCTGTACACCTTCGGTGTCATTTATTTACTTCGCGACGCTCTCGAGAGTTTTCTCGTCGATGGCTCGGTACCTTAGGTACATAAATCCACTATCTAATGCCTTTAAGTATTACTTGCAGTATAAATCATCGTAGTGGGAGAGAAAAAGGAGACGTAAAAACATGTACAGTTAGCCCAGAGACGTCTGCTATAAGGAGCAATTACTCAAACAGCGCAGCCTGTGGCCGAACTTCAATTCTTTTGCTTCCATTGGCAACAGATACAGTGTTCTTGGGTTTGGCTGAGGATTAGGATGCCACTGGATTCATTATTTAGATTTGGTAATGGATTGTTGCAGGTGAAAATGGTTCCAAATGCCAGGTTTCCCACACATCTCTCTTCTCTCCCCTAATGCAAAAAGAGCTGCAAAGAATATATTCAATGCAGGACGTGAATAGAAACATGAATGACCAATGCAAGGCATACGAGACAAATCGCCTTCCCAGTCTCTGCAGCCATGCATGGTCCGAGAAGTGGCTCACCTGAAATGCTCCAACCCAAAAGCCACGATACAATCCCTTGGCACCTTCCTCCCTGTGGATTCGACAGCACGCATCGACCAGTCCCTTATACTCCTCTGAAGAGCCATTTCTTTTCTGGACCTACAAGAACAAGTATAGGACACCATTTAGAATAGTAACAATTAGTAATGGGTCGAACTGAAAGTGTATTTATAGAAAATCCCAAACTTGGATTTCCTTGTTTTGAAGCAGAGTTAGGCGTACAAATATGTATTTATGAGTGAAACTTAGTGACTCTGCCTACCCCGGAAGGAAACGGCATGACTGGTATGTCTGTATGTACATATGTATCAAATCTTGAATCTGCTTTCTCATAATTATATTTCCCAGTTCCATATCATTACCAATGCCAAAAATATCAAATCTTATAAAAACTAACATATTAAAAAACAAATTCAAATATATTTTTAAATTTCCTTGCAAATCAACGAACCCACAAGTTGTTCTAGGTATCATTTTAATCGAAAGTCTAATTATTTAGCTTTAAAGAAAAACAATAAACCAGAGCATAAATTTGTTTCAAATTAAAGTCTACTGCTTTCTCAGTTAGGAATAAAGGATGATAGTTCAGTGAACATCAAAGAATTTTTGAAAAGTATTCTTGTACATCCCTAGTTAATTTTCAATGAGGACTTTCAAAACCTTTCCCTGTATATTTTTGGCTAACTTGCAGGTATTTGTAATTTTTCTGGCAAAAATTGAAAGTTTTACGTGCATTACCACAGTGTATTAGTGACTTTGAAGATGCAACAATGGGATTTAGTTTCAGCTTCACAAAAAAATATTGCGTTGTTGTTTCAAATCCTGACTCTGGCTAATATCGCTCTAATGGTCATATTGTGAATACACACAATAATCTGACAACAGCTCATTTCAATTTACCAATTTGTCGATTCCACTGTGATAATAGAGGAGAGTATGTCACAACTCAGATGAAAGAAGATTTTGCTAAGAGAGGAATACAGGTGAAATATACTATTAGATACACTCCATCTCAAAATGGTGTGCGGAGAGGATGAGCAGGAACATAAAGGACAAGGCAAGATGCATGCTGTCAGATTCTGGACTTACTAAAGATTTTTGGTCGGAAGCAGTAATGAGTGTAGTTTATACTATAAACAGATGTCCCACATCAGCCTTGAAACACGCTGTTCCAGCCAAGACGTGGTATGGAAGAAAACCAAACGTTGGGAAAATTAAGGTCTTGGGATGTGTTGCTCACCTTCACGTACTCAAAGAATTTAGGAAAGGGAAACTGGAATGTCACTCCAATGTATGCATAATGCTTGGATACTGTGCAAATGGTTTCAGACTCTGGGACTACATAAATAATAAGTTAGTGAGGGAAAGGGCCATTGTATTTGATGAGAGTAAAACAATTAGGTCATTAAAGGAGGAGGAAGAATGTTTTACAGGGTTTGTCCCAAAAGTAATGCGTCGCATTTTTTTCTGACGTGACTGTACGTCGCAGACCGATCGGACCAGTGGTGGGGGGGGTCTAAGCTTTCCACCGATCCGCGTGCCAGTCACCTCCGAGCTCTTGGAGTATGTACACACGTGATTTTGTTAACCCCTGTAATGTGACCTTGTTGAGGTAAAAATGGAGCAATCTCTCGATCAACAAGCAGCAATCAAGTTTTGCATTCAACTTAAAAAGACGCCTGAAATTCAAACATGAATGGGTAAATTTTTTGTAGAAATTGCCATGAGAAAAATTCGGCCTGGACCAGGAATCAAACCACGGACCTTTGGTTTGTTGGACCAATGCGCAGACCACTATGCTATCCAGGCTTCCTAATTCCCATGGCAATTTTGGTGGATACAAGGCAACTAGATCTTAAGCCCTTGCGGTCCATCAAAGATGGCAACGCAAGGGAGAAGAGGACTTCAAAGAAGCCACAACCAAGGGACAGTATCCTTCACCAGCACTTATGCCGTGCTTAGCCATTTGAAATTCAAACATGGCGGGTGAATTTTTTGAAGAAATGGCCACGACAAAAATTCGGCCTGGACCGGGAATCGAACCACAGACCTTTGGTTTGCTGGACCAATGCGCAGACCACTACGCTATCCAGGCTTCCTAATTCCTTTTAAAAAGACGCCGCTGGAAACTTTTCAAATGCTTCAGCAAGCTTTCAGGGAAGATTGCCTCTCCCGATCCCAGCTGAAACGATGGCACAAGATGTTCCTGGAGGGCCGAAGGCTGAGGGTCGAAGAGACAGAGTTCCGAGTGGCACACAATGTCATCGCCACACCCCAAGAAGGCTCGAATGAGCAAATCGAAGGTGAAGATCATGCTCATTGTCTTTTTTGATGCCAAAGGGATTGTGCATCATGAGTACGTGCCTCCTGAAGAGACCATAAACGCTCAGTTTAAAAGTCAGTGCTCAAGTGATTGACCCACAAAGTGACCTGTGTCCAACCCGAGGTCAGGAATTCGTGGAAACTCCACCATGACAATGCATTGTCCGGCACACACCACCTTCGTTGACGCCCGCTACCTGACCGGCCAGCGCACTGAAACGTTGCCGCAGCCGCCGTACAGTCCAGACTTGTCACCGCCAGACTTCTTTTTGTTTCCCCACCTCAAAAGGGAGTTGAAAGATGTGCATTTCGACACCATCGATAACATATAGGCTACCTCGGTGAGGCTTTTCAAGAGCATTCCCACCAACAAGTTCCAGAGTGCCTTCCGGGCGTGGAAGAACTGCTGGCAGAAGTGTATCGATGCAGAAGGAGATAATTTTGAAGAATCTTAAGTGGTTGTACGAATTGGATCAATAAATTTTTCAAAAAAATATGCGACGCATTACTTTTGGGGCAAACCCTGTACAAGTCTTGATCACGAAGAAGATGAAGAGCTTAAGGAAAGAGAAGTGTTTCAAGGGCTAATACAACAAGAAAGAAGTCATAACAATGATACAGAAGAACTAGGAAGAGGAAAAAGGAAAAAGAGTGCACCAAGATATTTGGAAGACTATGAGGAAGACCTAGATGAAAGACCTAGTAGCATATGTCCTAAATGCTGAAGACTATGTTGGTGATGTACCAGCAATCTTTGAGCATAGGAGAGGTGCATCACTATGGAAGGAAGCCATCAAGGAGGAATTAACTTCACTGGAGGAAAACAAAACTTGGACAGTATGTGAATTACCCGAAGGAAGGAAAGCCATAAATGCAAAATGGGTCTTCAAAGTGAAGAAAGATGAAAATGGAAAAATTGAAAGATACAAAGCAAGATTAGTTTCAGAGGCTGTGCTCAGAGACGGGGACTTGACTATGAAGAGACACCCCAGTTGCCCAAATGTCCACAGTTAGAATTTTGCTATCTGTCATTAATCATAAAAATTTAGTTGCAGGTCAAATGGACATGAAAAATGCCTTACTCCAAGGCAATTTGCATAACGAAGTATATATGCAATCACCCCCAGGAGTACCTGTTCAAAGGAACTTGGTGTGCAGACTCCAGAAACCACTATATATGGACAAAAGCAAGGTCCGAGCGAATGGAATTGTTATTTTGATAAGCATTTGCAAGGCCATGGATTTGTTCAGTCCAAACAAGATGAATGTCAGTATGTGTTCTTTATTTAAAGAATACAAATTTTGTTGAGTATTAAAGAAAGTGAACATTAATGATTTTGTTGAACCAGAAATATTAAATGGAAGAAGAAGACAGAGTCAAGATGCAACAATTTGATGGGAAGAATTATAATAGTTGGAAATTCTTAATGGAATTAGTACTAGACGAAAAGAACATAAGGTACATAATAGAGAAGCCGTATTCAGAAATAATTGCACCTTCTTTAACTGTCCTGGCGAGTGAAACCATAGCAGCAAAAAAAAATTAAGAGAAGTGAAATTGGAGGGATATGATAAAGATAATAACAGAACGAAGAGATATATTGCTGAAAGAATCAGAATGGAGTAGTTGGAAATAGTTAAGGGTTTCTCCACTGCTTATGAAATGTGGATTGCTCTAAAAAATTGATACGAGAAAACTGCTATGGCAAGTGTAATTAGTCTCACAAAGAAATTTCAAAATTTAAGATATTTACCGACCCAACACACGTTTGAGGAGTTTTGTACAGAATTTGATAGGATTGTTCGTGAACTTCATGAATTGGGAACCAAGTATGATCTAAGGCAACAGATTATCTATTTTCTCATTACTATGCCAGGTGAATACGATAGTGTAGTAACTTCATTAAGAACTGTTGCTGCAACTCAAGATTTGAATATGGAAATAGTGAAACAACAAATAGATGAGTATGAGGAAGGTCACGAAAGAAAGAAGAGACTGAAAGACATGAATTTCCAGCCAACTGCATTTGCTGGGTTCAGAGGAAGAGGAGGTATGGCTTCACCAAAGCCAATTTTCCAATTTCCATGCAATAATTGTGGAATTGTTGGACACGAGATCGCGGACTGCTACAGACCAGGGGATGGTGCCTATCAACAGCATCAAGGACGCGGAGGATGCGGTCCCTTTTGGGGAGGCCGTGGAAATCGGCATCAGTTGGAGGACGTGATCAGGATCAGAATACAAACAACTATCGTGGCCGAGGTGGTATGAATAATAATAATAGAGGTAGTCATCAAGCTCATCTTACAAATATGAGAACTAATTCTATATAATTCAAATTACCAAAATAATGAACTAAAGAGTGAAGAAGTAACTTATAATTTTGTTACTGAAGTTGAAGCATGTTATATTGAGGGTAAAGTTGACAAGCAGAAGACATCCAAAGATGACTGGGTTATGGACTCTGGTGCATCTGAACATTTGGTGAGAACTGATACTCTAGCTAGTAATATTAGAATTCTTGAAAAACCCATATAAATACTTATTACTAGAACCAAAGATTTTATCATTGCTGAAAAGATATGTGACATTCATGCTTCAACACTAGTCAATGGTGAGATCATAAACATTAATTTATTTGATATTTTTATGGTTGACCAATTGAAGTGTAATTTGCTATCCATTTCTAAACTTGAAGACAAAGGTAATAAAATGTTGATTGATGATGGTGAATTTACAATTGTTAATAAGGAAAATAATAGAGTTGTAGGTGTTGGTACAAGGGATGGAAGTCTGTATAAATTAGAGTTGAATCTAACTGGTCATTGTTATAATGCTACTATTTCCAATGATTTATGGCACAGGAGACTTGGACATATCAGTGATGATGGAATGAAGAAATTAGTTAAATGTGTGGATGGTATTGATTCCATTGACAAGGTAAGTCAAGATTTGTGCGAAATTGGTATTGCAGGAAAACATACTAGTGTTCCACATACTCAAACACAGAGAAAGAGCAACAAGGGCACTAGAAAGAGTACATTCTGATTTAACTGGCCCTATTGCTCCAACTGCCTGTAATGGAGTAAGATATTTCATGAGTTTTGTTGATGATTATACACATTTTTGTGTCACATTTGGACTTCGGGAGAAATCAGAAGCTGCAGGATTTGTAAAACACTATGTAGCAATGGCAACAAGTAGATTCAATTGTTAAGTAGTTCAGTTCAGATGTGATAATGGTAGGGAATATGTAGATGAAGAATTAATTACATTCTCTGAGGAACAAGAGATTCAGTAGGAACTAACGATTCCTTATACTTCTCAATTAAATGGAGTTGCTGAACGTATGAACCGAACAATTAAGGACAAAGCTAGATGTATGTTAATTGGCTGTAACTTACAGAAATCTTTCTGGATTGAAGCAGCTTTAACTGCTGTGTATTTAATTAGTAGAATACCTACTAAGGCTATTGATTCTTTGAAAGTTCCAGCTGTACTCTGGTAGTTGATTGCCGAAGTCAATAAGAACAAAGATAAACTTAAGGGAAACTTTGATGAAAAGACCAAGAAATGTATTTTTATAGGTTATTGTTCCAATCAATTTAAGTTGTGGAGTATAACTGAGAATAAAGTGATCTCAGCATGTGATGTAATATTTAATGAAAATAAGGCTAAGTTTCATGGTGAAAATGATGTAGAACTCAGGAATGAGAGTAAGAGTGAAAATGCAGAAGAAATTGATAATGAAACTGAAAATGTAGAAGAAGATCAAGGATTGAGGAGGAGCACAAGAGTGGTAAAAAGGCCTACTTATCTTAGAGATTATGCAACATTAGCTCTTAACACATTCCGCGCAGAGCACGTCAATAGACATGCTCCTGTCTATCCCC
This sequence comes from Ceriagrion tenellum, assembly GCA_963169105.1. Lineage (NCBI taxonomy): Eukaryota > Metazoa > Arthropoda > Insecta > Odonata > Coenagrionidae > Ceriagrion > Ceriagrion tenellum. Next base: position 2,785,243 of record OY720639.1, on the reverse strand, counting down.
ATCTACGAAGCATGTCAGTTGACATAGTCGATTTCTCGGCCATGTATTCATTTCCTCCCCCTCGTACGTTACTAATACCCTTCCGGCTCGCTTCCGACCATGAGGTTGACCTCCAGTTGGGTTCTAGCAACCGTGTTGTGTGCATCATTTGCAGATTGCTTGCATTGAGTCTTTGGAACGTCCTTGCTTTCTTCATCTCCAGTTCCCAGCCAATGTAAGTACGAATTATTTTTTTCTTGGCCATTTTAACTTTGTTATTTTACTTATGCACCACTTTCCTTCTAACATTGTTTCTTCATGCAGAAGATAGCCTTTTCCCCTTACTTTTATAATTTTTACCGTAAATTTATGACGTAAAATGAACTTTTTATTTAGCGTAGAACTGGATGAAATATATGAAGAAACTATGATGCTTTTTCCAATCATTATTTATTTCTATTGCAGAGTAATCTATACAATGAAGTGGAGACTCTCGCCCTCTTCTGAGCCCCGTACGTTTTTACTATTTTATTTTTCAACCTGCAGTTCCCTTCTCTAATAATTAGCTCTATTTTTCTGCATAAAATTCTATTTAAACTCATTCTATGCAGGTCGCATTCATCGACGTAGGTAACAACTAATTTTATTATTGTTTTTCCTTATCTAGAACCAGGTCCATCTTCCTGGCATGATGATTTAGACACGACTGCATCGTCGATATCAAAGGCAGTAAATAAAGGATCATCACTAGAATTTGGCAAGTGGGGAATTTCGTCCTAACTTTACGTAAATATCGATTTTAGTTTAAACATGTTTATGAAAAGATTTCTAATACTTGAAATGATGGCATAGTTACACGTAGTTTAGAAGTAGCGGTTTGATCAATGTGTTGAGTGTAGTGGAGGCGTATATGTATTATGTAGCTATTCATGCAAAATTGGCAAATGTAAATGTCTCTTTTGTAACTCTTCAACATATGTCCTTGCTTTCTGGTTCGTAAAATATGCATTAGTTTTATTTAATAGGACATCTCCTTATCTATGCACTTCTAAATACATGTAGAACCTAGAAATCTGCCTAAAAGTTGGTCGGCAGGGGGTGATTACGCCAAAAATTAGCTGTCAAACACAATATCAACTAAATAACTGTTCTTGAAATTTAGTCTCAATCATATTTAATTCTGTATGTGGAATTAAACTAATTTTAATTCTCAATAAATTTAAACATTTCACAAATTGAGATGTGTGAACATTATACGCTGGTGTGTTGAATCTGGTCGGATTATCAGATTATCTATCTACCGTTGCAAGGTGTTTGACGTAAATGTGTCATTTTTTGCATATAGTTTTGTTTTTGTCTTACAAATCTGTATTCTCTTCATTATTTTTTATACTTATGTACTATAATCTTTGGTTATGTATGTAAAATCAGAAGTATTATGTACTGCTTTGATTCAGTTTTACGTACTACCACATACCAGTTTTAGTGATGCCATCTTTTATTTTCTCCAAAAAGGAAAAGGGGAAGGGGGAGGGTAAGAAGAGTTAAAGGATGAAGAGTCTGTGTGGGACCCATCTGGCAAGGAGGCAATTGCCACTGCCCAGCTTTCTACGGTCCCTTTTTCTGGAGCCAGTGGTCCCGCTATTCCACCCCAAACCATACCCTCGGCTCCTTCCCCCATCCCACCCCCTTCTCCTTCTCCCTCGCCCACCCCCACTCCTCCACCTTCAACACCCTCTCAGCCGAGTGGTTTTGTCTGGGTTGATAATCTGGTGGAATCTTTGAATATTCCTTTCCTGGAAAATAGTGGCCTGAAGATTCAGCCGATGGGGAACAGACTACAGGATTATTTTGATCTGTTATTACCGATAGAGTTTCTCAGTTAGTAATCGAGGAAACAAATGTATTAGCGAAGGAACTCTTTCTCAGGGTTGTCTTCGAAAGGGCTCGCATTACTGACAGGAAAACACAATCAGAGGAGAAATACAAAGTTTTCCTGGGGCTTGTTTTTCACATGGGAATTATTCTTCTACACCGGCTAGCCGACTACTGGAGTTGTGATGCGAAATTCGGGCTTCATTATTTCTCCCACAATATGTCCTGGGACCGATTCATGATGATGAGACAAGATGTGCATTTCGCCAGAATTTCCGTAGACGGAAAATCTGAGGACCCTATTTTCAAGATTAGGGCTATTGTAGTGTACTTCCACCAAATTATGGAAACAGTGCATTACCCAAGGCAGAATCTGTGTAGTGATGAATCGATGGTGGCTTGGAGGGGAAGGCTTTCGTTCCACCAGTTTATAAAAATGAAACACCATAAACTTGGTGTGAAACTTTATGTATTGGCAGAGCCAGTTGGGTTAGCTCATCGATTTCTTCTGTACGCAGGTGGGAAGGACCCTGATGTTGGCGGTGTTGGACACATGGACAAAGTTGTTCATAAATTGTTGAATGGTCTCAGGCCAGGCCACTCAATATTAATGAACAACTTTTACAACAGTTTTTCTCTTGTCAGAGGGCTGTTGCTCCGTGAGTGCTGATACTGCACATGGACGCTTCGGAAAGAGCGAAAGGGGAACCCTCCTAAGGTCATCCCAGCTTAATTGTGCAGGGATGAAATGATCCAGCAATGGAACTAACCTGAAGAGATTTGTGTTTCAAAGTGGAAGGACAAGAGAGATGTTCTTATGATATCCTCGAAGTATAGTGGGGATATAATATCCTCTATGAGGGGCAATTCGGTGAATAAACCCCAATGTATTGTGGAGTTTAATAAATACATGAGGGTATTGATCAAATGGAGCAATACTTAGCATACTACATGAAGGAACACAAATCCCTAAAGTGGTACAAAAAAATTGGCATTCATATCATGGAGAATGATGATGTTGAATACTTTATTTTTGTACAAGCGTTACAACGGCCATCGTCTGGATTGGTATTCATTCCGCCTCCTCAATAATTGATTACCTGATCGGTAGCGGGACTGTTGTTCACCGTCCACAAAGGGGTCCTTTATCAATTGATTCCCACTTCCCAAAGTACCTCCCCACCCTGGCTCAAGAATGACCGGACAAAAGGATTGCAGAGTCTGCAAGACCCAAGGCTTACGGAAGCATACAGGAATATATTGCCCTGACTGCGAGGGTGGTCCCAAGCTCTGCCTGAATCCCTGTTTCCGGGAGTACCTCGGGGAAAATAAATATATACATATAATTATAAATAAAAAACTTTGTCATTATTCTGTACGTTACAGTGAATTCTATAGAGAAAATATATTTCAATGAAAATCAGTCTTGAATATTCATTCATTGTTCAAAAGTGCTATCCACCCTTTCACTCCCATGAGAAAATATGTGGGTATCTTCTCCTTGTTCTTTTTAAATTACATGAGTAAAAAATGAATCAATTTTAGCTAAATTGGCTCATCGCAATCGCAGTAGGAATTGGGACGTCTCCTGAAAGGTAGTCAACATGCCAAAGAATTACGTGCTGGCGAGCATGACGTACGGAGCACGTCAATTGATGTGGTGCAAATTTCTGAGAAAAATGATGCAAATTTTACATTTAATATGTTTAAACTTATGTAACGACAAGTTATAAACAAAATATGAAGAAAAAACTTAAGGTAAATTTAATCAGATTCTGGTGTCTTCCATTAATATATGTCCCGCATTGTATGTGTTAATGACTGGATTCAGAGAGAGGATAAAGATAGAATAGAACATTGCTTGTTGACTCATTTTCTTACTGATGAAAATACTAAACCTCCAATTCATGTGATTGAAGAAAATTCTAATATAATTTTAAATGCAATAGCCTTTTCTGAGGGTGTTCCTGAAACACTTGATGAGATAGAAGGTAGGAGTGATAATGAGGAGTGGATGAGGGTTGTTCTGGAGGATATGAATGCACTTCAGAAAACTAAAACTTGGGAATTAGTTCAATGTTCATCAGATAGAAAGCCAATTAAATGTAAGAGGGTTTTTGCTCTGAAAGAGATGGTAATGGAGAAGTAATTAGGTATAGAGCTAGATTAGTGGCAAAGGGATGTTCACAAAAAGAAGGTATAGATTATACAGAGACATATGCACCTGTAGCAAGACTGTCATCACTTAGAACTCTGTTAAGTATAATTAATCATAAAAATATGTATACCTGTCAGTTAGATGTAAAGAATGCTTTCCTGAATGGAGTGCTAAAAGAAGATATCTATATGATAAGTAAGTAAGTAAGTAGTTTATTGGTCCCGGAGACATAAAAAACATATGTATAGGACAAGTCAAGGAGAAGAGAAAAAAAATAAATCCTCACCTCCAACGGAAAACAAAATTCATAAATACAAATTCCCCCCCCCTTTCTGGGATTCCCCCCGAAGGTATGAATGTTAATGAAGGCATGGTTTGTAAGTTAAAGAAGACATTGTATGGACTGAAACAGGCTCCTATGGAGTGGAACATTAGGTTTCATGAGTTTATTACCAAACATAATTATAAGCAATGTGTGACAAATGTTTGTATGTAAGATGTATTAGATCTACTATTGACTATGTATTGTTGTATGTAGATGATATAATTGTTGCAAGTAATGAAAAGGTGTCACTTGAGAGTACAGTGAAAAAATTAAGAGAAGAATTTAAAATGAGAGAAACTCCTTTGGCAACTGGTAAATTTTGTGATGTTCAATCAGAACCAATTCAAAATAGAAGATATAGAGCATTAATAGGGGGTCTTATGTATTCTTGTGTAGCAACAAGGCCGGATATTGCGGCAGCAGTTAGTTTTTATGGTCAATATCAGACCAAACTAACTAAAGCTCAGTGGACTGGTTTAACCCTTAAACGCCGAAAGTGCCAATATTGGCCCGCCGTTTGGCACTTCTCACTGCCGAAAGTGCCAATTTTGGCCCGTTCATTTTGAAGTCCTCTTAACAGTTTATTATGCTTCCTATTGGAATAAAACTTGGTGTCAATCATCTTGTTCTTCTTATCCCTTGAAATATGAACGATGAAGCACATTACTACAGAGGGGACGGAATAGCAAGAATATGAATACTGGGAAACCCCGAGGGCCGGGAAAAGGGTCTGCCCGCCACCGCGCCCCAACCGCGCTCTATCCTAATCCCTAACCCTCTTCCGAGGAGGTGCCATAAAATTTGCACGAGCAGAGGAAGACGCTTTCTTATACTGTTATTTTTTTCGCACCCAGTCTTTGGTGTATGATTTGTCATGAGTAGTCACTTTCTTCCGAACCTTTGGTCCGTGAATTCTGACAGTGCATTTCCAGCTCTTTTTTTCTTCCCTCTGATACTTGGCAACATTTCGCTAAGTAAATACTTCCATATCTTCCTTATCTTCCTAAACGCATACATTGCAATGAAGAATTTTTACTGTATTCCCTGGTGTACTCATTTTTTAGGAATGGCACCTAAGCGCAAAATGACTGACGTCGATATCGAGAACGAACTTTTCGTCAACTCAGACTCGGAGGCTTACGAGCCTGAAAGTGCATCTGAGGAAGGAGGGTCAGAGTCAGAAGGCGAAGGTCCTCAGAGATCTAGCTCTGCATCGGGAGCCGAATGGAAATCTCCGGGTAGAAAACCCAGGAATATTCCTCACGTCAAACCGTTTTCCGGCCGAACTCCGGGATTCAATCTTAGCGAGAATCCCGGAATACATGCGGATTCGTAGCCTGTTAGTGTTTTTCTTATTTATTTAGCGCAAGTTATTCATTTCTTGGTGGATGAAACAAATAGATACTACCACCAGTACGTAGACAGAAAGGATGAGAGACCATCTCCCCAGCCTGATGTGACAGAGAGTGAAATGTTCCCTTTTTTAGCCATAGTATCGCAAATGGGACATGATGTAAGGGATTCTCTCAGAGACTATTGGTCACTTTTGGATCAGTTTCATACTCCATTCTACAGCAATACGATGAGGAGAGACAGATTTATTCATATCCTCCGCTTTCTTCATTTCACGGACAACAGTAACGAACATAATAGAAACTACGTACAGTACGACAGACTTTGGAAAATAAGGACTCTACTTGACATGCTCATCGAAAATTATGCCAAGTTTTACTTTCCCACGGAGCACTTGGCAGTGGACGAAGTTATAGTTTTATTCCAAAGGAAGGGTAGTTTTTTGGCAATATATTTTTTATAAACACATATGCTTTGGAAAAAAATTTACAAATTGTGTGACGAGACCGGATATACGTATGATATGAAAGTATACATAGGAAAAGATCGACTCGGTGCGGCTACGGAAATGACAGCAACGCATGCCACTGTTCGAGAGCTGACAAGGAGAGTAGAAGGAGTTGGACATAAATTGTTCATGGACAATTTTTGCTCTACCCCATCTCTCTTCAACTATCTCCAGAGGAGGAATATTTACTCATGCGGCACCGTCCGGCCAAATCGAAAGGGCATGCCACCAGGCTTTGACCGCAAGATGCTCAATAGTGCACGTTTGGTGATCTTCTACCCCTGCCACACACCCTCGTGGTGGCTCGCAGGGTATTACGTAGACGTAGACGCTAAGAATGAAGCGCGGTGACTTGCGTGTTTCAGTGAGAAATCACTTGACTGAGTTAGCTTGGAAAGACAAACGAGAAGTGTTCATTCTGACGAATATTCATAGTCCACCAAAGGAAGGGATCTTCTGTAATGAACTTGGAAAGGCAAGCAAGCCAGCCATTGTCGAAGACTACAATCGACACATGGGATATGTGAATAAGGGAGACTGTATGGCTACGATCTATGGTATAAGCCGTCGAACGTGGAAGTGGACGAAGCTCTTCTTTCATCTCCTGAATATGACAGTGCTGAACAGCTGTGTGACCTTGGCCTCATGCGGGGGGGACAGATGACTCAGAGGCAGTATCGCCTCGCTCTCGTGAGGCAACTGACAGAGAAAGGCACGTCAGCACTTCCCTCGATAACTACGCAGAGGGGACCAAGCATGAGGGGACCAAGCATGAGGGGAACTGAGCTGCGCCGTTTAGAGGCAAGAAAGTGTAAGCATTGGCCAGTGAAGAGGTCGTGTCCGATGCCGTAGGTGCGTTCAAAAAGGGAAATACATGAGAATGCAAACAAAGTGTAAAATTTGTGATGTTGGACGATGCACTCTTCAATGTTTTGAGGAATTTCACACGAAATAATAATTCCCTACTTAGATATTTTTAGTTCCATGTAATAGGATACATAAATACAATAACTTTGTATTCACTAACTTCTTTTACGGTTTATTTTTTCATTTACTTTTTCCCTCTATATCCCTATTGCAATCAGATATTCATTTTGTATTATGTATAAAATTTAAAACGGTTTTTATTTGAACAAATTCTGACAAGTAGTTCAAAAGATAGAGGTTTTTTCCTGAGACACCACAGGAAACCTTTGAAGGGCCAATTTAAATCCGGCAGGGAGGAACTTCAAGGGGTATTTAAATCCGGCGTTTAAAGGTTAAAAAGATTTCTGTGTTATTTAAAAGGAACTAAAAATTATGGGTTGTTATTCAAGGGCCTTAATCAGAGGTCTTAATCTGAAGCAGAGTTAGCAATGTTGTTGGGTATGCAGATGCAGACTATGCTAATCAAAATGATAGAAAGTCTGTGTCAGGCTATGTTTTCAAAGTTTTTGGAGATGCAATTGTTTGGGCTTCAAGAAAACAGTGCACAGTAGCACTTTCATCTACGGAAGCAGAGTTTTATGCCCTAGCTTCAGCTACTGCTGAACTGCTTTGGTTGTATAATTTACTAGTTGAATTGAAAATTGAGGTGAAACACCCAATTGTAATATATGAAGATAACCAAGCCTGTATTAATTCTTTGTCAAAATGGGATCAGAAGAGACTGAAGCATATAGATGTAAAATACAATTTTGTTAGAGATTTTGTGAATAAGAAGGTGTTAAATGTTCATTATACCCCTACTGATTGTCAAGTAGCTGATAATTTCACCAAAGGGTTGCCATTAGCATCACTTGTAAAACACAGCAGAACTAGGTTTGACTGAAGGATAATGAAGAGTAATAATGTTGAATAATGTGTTAAATAAATAAAATTTAAAGAAAAGGCGATAGAAGAATGAGAACTTGAGGAGTGTTAGACTGAGCAATTTCTCATATGTATAAAAAAAATAATGTACATAATTGTGTGTATCGGTATCCAGTTTTATGATGATGTAATAATATCAAAAGTTATTATTTGTACCGTGAATGTAATTGTACGAATAAAAATAAAATCATGAGAAAATCAAATATTAACAGAAAGAAATCAGGAAAACTGTAGAAATAGACAGTGAAATTATAACCACTTTTTTAGAACTCTCAACCTTCCAAATTGAGTCTCCAAAGAAGATGAGAGGCAACCATTATCGGAAAACAGTAATCAGTTTTCCAATTACGAAGCAGCAGAATGAAAGGTAACATTAGAAAAAGTCTTCTATCCAGAGGTGTGAGCGTCTATGTCTCGAGAGAGAGAGAAGGGGCTGAGGACCAAGTTCGGGCTAAGGACCGTGTTCACCAGAATTCGAAACAAAGGACGGTTTGTTAGCCTTGAATGAAAAGATTGGAACGGCCGAAATAGATACAAACCTGAATCCGAGTCTTCACTAGGGTGAGTGGGTACAGGAGGCAGCGAACGGAGAAGGAGCTGAGCATTGAGAGTGGTATGAAGCGGGATTTGTCCATCATATCCCACTCTATGGTCAATAGCTGATTGTGATGCTGTGTCGGCGGCGGAGGCTGCCCCAGCACCAGCATCGTGGCAGCGGTCGCCGCAGCGGCCGCAGTTTTATCGCCATTTTTATCATCGCGGCCTATACCACTATCCCTAGATTGCATCGCTGCCCGAAAGACCACGGCAATTTTGCATTAAATTTACTCTCATGAGGTACTGCCACGGTCACCGTTCTCCCCTCTGCCGAATGTTGAATGCCTTAACCCAGCATCGTACATACTGAAAGCAATACAAGACACGTAAACGTTAACATACATCTCACAGCTACCCAAAAATGAAACTAATTGTATTATTTCGCTTATAATTAACACTGAAACTCAGATATAAACGTCCAAAGGTCAGGGCTTATACGTGGCTTGAGGGCATTAGCCAAGTCAGAATATTAATGGGGCAACGTTACACAATGCAACACCAAGCGAATGTGGACAATTTTGCATTCGTAATGAATTCGCACTGGCAGAGAGGCAACTGTGACCCAAAAAATATTGCCCAAACGCAACTGGAAAGTTTTATGTGGTAACAAGAGCTTGCTCCAAGATTTAATGATTAACTTAACCCACAGAAACTTGTTTACTCACAATATTGTAACATTGCACCATTTTCAGCAGAAATCAGTGTCTCAGACGCATAGCCATGAAATCTCATGGAGCCATACACTCGCACTATGAATATGAGTACTATGCGATAACAGAGCTGCTTAAATTGTTAACTCACCTTTAAGTCCATTTCATCCTTGAGGATTGACCCTATTTTCTATTCGAGATAATACTCAACTTATGTTGCAGTTAACATGGTCCATTCTTCTACCCGTTTGTATAACCCAAAGGTAGCCAACATGTATACTTAGTATCCGCAGAGAAACACGTAAAACGACAAACTTTTGTCGTGTGTTTGGGCAAAATGATGTCGTATGAAAATTCAAGAATAATTACATATTGATAGCAAATTTTTCACAGTAATTGCGAAAGAATAATTGACTTTCAAGTTTCATCCAATTTCAACTGGAAGAGCCGCTTGAAACACTGGTAGGTTGTGTAGCTTGTACTCCCTGAGACATATGCATTCTGACAACAGAATTTCCTACCGTTTATCTTCACTCACACAGTGAAAAACCGAAGTGACCTTGTAGTTAGTAAATTTGACTAAAGATGGCCATAAAACATTAGGTACTCATTCCATCTACAGAAGAAAAGTAGAAGCTAATGGTAAATTTTTACATGTCCCAGCAAAAAGAGTTGTGTTCAGTCCACGAATCAATCCAAAATGGCAGAGAGGCGGAAGTTATATGACAGGGATAACCGAGACCGAGAAAGTTATCATGGATCTGATGGAGGAAAATTGTCGAGAGACACTAAATATGACGATCCTCCCAACTCGAGGTTATTTATTGTATGCGGGAAAACTGTATCTGAGGAGGATTTCCGGGAATCTTTTGAGAAGTATGGTACCATAGAGGAAATATGGGTTGTCAAAACGAGAACGACAGGAGAACCAAAAGGTATTTATTGATTGTGATTGGGCTTTTGAAAGTATTTTCAAGTTCATTAGTTAATAGCAGTTTCTGTCAATCAATCCTGGACAACTTAGGTGTCGCCTACATAAAGTTTTCCAAAACGTCTGAAGCTGCGCTAGCAATGGAAGAAATGAATGGACGGTGTATTGGTTCTCACCCGAGGCCTTTGAAAGTTCTTATTGCTCATAGGTATAATAGTTGTATTGAATTGTGTCTGAATGTCAATGAAAGTCTTGTTGCATTTTTTTGATGCCATATCTTCTCGCAGTCGTGACCAGGGATCAAGAAGGGATATGAACGAAGAGGAGCGTTTGTTGCGGTTGTTTGTCGTAGTTCCTAAAAGTATGACGGAGAAAGATGTACGTGAACAATTTGCTCAATTTGGAGACATCGACTATGTGTCTATTGTTAAGGATAGAGTGACGAAAGAGAGCAAAGGATTTGCTTACATTAAATATCATAGGTAAGTATTGTTATTATTATTTGTCGTACTTTGCGGACGACATGCTTTATAAGGTTCTTGTGGTCCTTGTTCGCCAAATTGGATCCACCGAATGTTTTGAGCATGAACTTTACCCTCATCATTTTTAACGTATGTGTGGTATAAGGTCTTAAGACGTTACGTTGCACAGATAACAAAGTGCCTGAATATGTTCCAGTTTTCATTCACCAGAATCTTCTCGTGAATGGAAAATTGAATCCAGTCATGGGAACTGTGTGTTTTGTATGTTTTACAGGCCTTCTCATGCGGCAAAAGCCTTCGAAGGGTGTGACAGATCATTTAAACCTGTTTTTGCCGAACCCAAGCCACAGAAATCTTTAGAAATGAATGAAAGGTTCAATGGTCCGTTGAATCATCCGAAAGGAGCCTCTACCCATGACAATCCATTTCATCATTATGGTGAGGAAGGGTATATTTTCATACATGATTCTTGGGATTCACGAAAGAATTTACGATTTTTTAAGAGAAACGGACGAATTCCTATTTAGTTGCAATCTTTTTGGTGTAATCACTTATGCTGGGTTTTTAAAAGTCAAAAATGGTTTATGTTAAACTTAGTTAGTATTCGGTGATGCTCTTATAGTGATGGAAACAGTTGGCGAAAGGTTCATGTTCAAAGGAAAGGGTTAAGTAATGCTCAGGTTCCTTTAGTTATAAAAGACTTGTGTGTCTGGTAGGACATTAGTATGGAGCGTGGAGAACATCATAATTGGACCAATTCTACCCCGTGATCCGAAAGGATTTGTTTCTGTACTCAATTGTTCCTGAGTCAATGGTGCACATAGCATCACATGTACACATAGCGTATTGGACTAAAATGTGGCCTATTGTAGGAATATTAGTTTTTCCCTGTCTAGAAAACAATGTTGCTATATGATTTTATCCACGAAAGATGAATTGAGGATTATTTTCTGTTTGTCTTATTTTTTTTTCAAATTAAAAAATGTACCTATTGCTAATTCAGTCATGTCATCAACACTTTGAGCATCATCCTGAATTCCAGTGCAATTATCTTGTGACCCTGTTTCCTATTGAATAATTATCTCATGTTCTGTGATAAAGATCTCCTTAAATGAGTTCTTCATGATGGTGTGGCCTGCTTGCAGTACAATGGCAACATTGCTGACAGTGGTTTTATCCCATGAATTCCTCGGAAAAGACATCCTCGTGCAGTCTAGGATTCATTAAAGTTTTCTGCTATGTCCATTCTAAATTCCATATAGCATTTGATTTCCATGTTCCAAGTGTTCCTTGAATGCTCGGTTAATTGCAATATTAGTAGCAAGGAGATGGGAAGACATTCTTTGGTCTATTTATTTGTTGGTATTGGTTGGTATGAGTTGGTATTTTGAAAAGTTGATACCATTAAAAAAAGGACTTGAATCTTCTTGGAAACAATGTATTTTGCTTTAAGCCATGCAGCCAAAGTTGTGATGCTTTGGCCTGTTCTCAAAGTCAAGTCTCAAGTCATGACTTGAGACTGACTAGATGAAGATAATCTTATTGCCAAAGATGATCTTATTTGAGCCATTGATTCTTCATCACAAAATAGGATTGTCTTTCTTTCTCAGTGGTCCATTGAGTGCCATTGTCCACCCGAATGTTTTCACATACTATTTCCTAGTTTGTAGTCCTACCTTCTTTGAACTTGGCAGTTTCATGCAAATAGCAGTGATAATAAATCTGAAGGTCATCAGCATATAACAAGCATTTACAATTCATGATACACTTAGGCAGATCAAGGACATACAAGGAAAATTCGAGAGGGCCTAGAACTGACCCTTGCGGGACCCCGAGGGTTGACGGTTGTCCATTGCGATGTATTCCCATTCATGGTTGTAAATATATTGAAACACTTTGTAATTTCCACATGCATTTTATTTTAATGACCTAGGTTTCGTCGCTGTGCGACATCATCAAGTGGTCAATGCCTCAAAACATCACTTTATTCCAATTCACGTCCTTGACTGCCTGTTGACGATCTTTTAGAATGGAGTAATACCAGTTAAGTGAGGAACAGGAAAAGTTAAGGTCTTTTATCTTATGGAGAAGTTGGTTGTGATGAACAAGATGTAAAGCGTTGGTGAAATCAAATAGGACCAGAATTGTTATCATACGTTTATCAATGGCCCAACGTACATAATCTGTTAATTTGAGTAGCACTGTCTGCATAGAAAAGTTTTTCCAAAATCCCGATTGATAGGGATCATTCAAGTTGTTTTGGTTCAGGTATTCCATGACCTGCTGATAAACAATCCTTTCTAAGCATTTAGAAAGGGATCATAAAGTAGATATAATCACAGGGAGTAGTTGATTTTTTTAAGTTTTTGAATTGGTGTAATAAGTGATGATTTCCATATGGTTGGAAATTCAGATGACATCAAGGAAAAAAAGGCATCAAATATTACAGGGGAAAGTACAGTCGACAAGGCCTTAATAAATTTAATTGAGATTCCATCGACTGAGTTGAGTTTATTGAGTTGGATTCAGCGATAGATAGCGTTTTACATGTGGTGTGATGAGTTACATGTTGGAAGTTAAAGAAATTAGACTCATTATAGGGTACAAGAGATTCAAGGTTAGAGAGGCTGAATAAGTTCACAATGCTATTTCCCTCAGAGGTGAAGATGGTAGTGAAATGCTTGGCAAGTTCGTTGAGAGAGAAATCATGCATGGGGTGCTTGTCACTTGCCACTGCAGGAGGCCAAGACTTCTCAATTCCCTCCAGACTTGGTTTGGCTCAGTCAGATTGGTAATGGTGGTCACATAATATTTTCTCTTGGCCTCCATGACAAGATGTTTCACCTGATTATGCAAAACGATAAACTCAGTGTAAGCAGTCTGGCTTTTAGTGCGTGTGAAAATTCTTCTTGACACATCACACTCCTTCATTTTTTGCTTAATGTCATTAGTCAGCCGGGAAGGGGGGGAGGGGAGGCTGAGGATCATCTAGGTTTGCATGCACGCAGGGGAGTATGACAATTTAGAATAAACTTCCCCCCTGTATAAATAAATGTAGGGAAAGTATAAATAAACCCCCCAGTTTTTATCAAAATTCATTTTCTTGTGAAAAAGTCATGTAATATTCAAGTATATGTGATATTTCTTGGATGATGTGACTTGGGACATGCTGTGAACTGAGGTCACTAAAGCTTGTGCTCTGAGAGATGCCCTTCTTCAGCTCCCTTCTTTCAGCCAATGGTGGCATTTTTTTGTGTATTCCTCACAGTGATCTATACTTTTTTTGTGCAAACTTAATAATGAAATTTTTTCATTCCATTAATGTAGTTTGTTGACCCATTACAGACAGTGTACCAGTTTGTGGTGAGGGTAGTTACACCCGTCTGGAAGTGATTGCATCGCCGCAGCTCAATTGGGACCAACTGTGGAGGCTCTTTGACCTCATCCCAGGGCTCGACTATTGCCACCTGCATGATGATCCCAAGAATCGCTTGGTAAGGAGGAAACAGCTTAGACACAGCCTTTGAACTTGACCTCTCCCACAATGGAGTATGTATTACATTAAAGAAAAGATTAAAACCTGCTGTTGGCGATATCCCATGATGCAATTTTGGTGTGTTGTTGAACGAAGCCCAGTTGATGTGAGCAGCAGATCCTTTAGCAGCCTGGGAATTGAGAGTCTTGAAGTGTAGAGTCAGGCAGTGAGCATTCTGATAAGCAAGAGGGTTGCTTCGTCAGTGAACAAGTTGGAGGCTGCAGGGAAGGGGAAATCCTGGCAGGTGGGGAAGAGTGCCACTGAAGTTATTTGTTGGGATAGCCCACTGTAGCTAAATTCAGAATTCATGCTGATGTTTCTTCTGGTTTCATTTTCTTCATGCTGCATGCATGCTGAAGCTTGAAAGATGCATCTTCATGCATCTTTCAAGCTTCATGGTTCTTGCTATCATTCGTAGCGTAAAAGAAATCATTGAAACCAACTGCTGCCGAGCAGTTTGCAAGCTGAGTGATGAGGGAGCTGAATCGTGGCCATTTTTCCTTCTCCGGTAGGTGAGCGGCGTTAGTGGTGAGAGGCGATAATGCCAAAATGTTGTCACATCCACCCGATGAAATCTTTGGAAAAAGAATCTTTGGCAGTTGGGGAACAATTTTCGTGGAACCAGGCACCAGATCACGAAATCACTTTGATTATTCATTGACATCACTCAGTTAAAATTTAAATATGAACCTAATTGGCTTAAGAACAAGTGCTAAATATTTTTGTTATGAACCATATTGACTTGAGAACATTTTCAAAGTGTATCTGATATGAACTTTATTCACATAAGAGTCTTTGCAAAATATATTAAATGCCTATCTCTGCCATAAGATTATTCAATTGCTGTCGCAGGCAATGATACTGACAATGCAAAGCAGACAATATCAGGGGAAAGCACAGTAATTGGATTCACCCTTCTACGTCACTAGACAAAGCAACAATTGCCATACATTAATACATGAAAAAATAAAATAGGTAATAGTGGATGATATAAATATTATTGTTTTTCAACGATCATATCATATTTTTTGTCATTATTTTCGCATCCATTTTTTTCAAATAAATTACTTGATACTATTTTTGCTGACATTATTTAAGGAATTGTTTTGATATTAACATTTTTTGTGGTTTTTGAAATTATTTCTTTGCCTGCATCATACCACTAGAAGTTAAAAATATTGAAGATTGACTGAAGGACTGTTAAACAACAAAAAGAAGTTAACAAAGGTGTGAGGTAATGAACAAACAAAAAGTATTCAGGCACTCAACTTGTGAAATTTGTTGCTTTGAAATATTTGATGTCAACATGACAGAGGCAATTTGCCTGTTAAATTACATTAGCGTCATAAGTGTATGACACTCAAAATACATAAAGACAATATCTTTCAAATTTCACTATAGACCATTAGAAGTAAATAATATGATCCTACACTTGTTTAGTGACATTATGAAGAGAACAGTATAACAAGAAAAAGTTTTTGACCAATAAATCTCACATGTTAGCATGTGTGGTATATTGGCATTGGGTATTTAGATAAAATGAAAAGTACTCTTGTTTTATATAATTAACTTGGTGGTGTGTAGTAGAGATGGGACAAATTGAACTGAGCAGATCAAATGGAACTGTTCTGATTGGAATTGAACTGATGAGTAAATGAACGGTTCACACATACTACCTGCTCCGCAGAGCAATTTTTAGTTAGAGCCAAGTGCTACATTGTATGAGCGAAGCAGCGGAGGGCCGTTAAGTGTGTTCTTCAAGGTCCTTCGAGTACGACCAAGTGGCGAGAGTAGAGGCATGCCATTTAGGGGAAGTGGGGGTTGGAGTCACAGTCCACCCAACCATTAGATAACGACCCTTGTGGAGGATGGGGCTTACACTCGTCCTTAAACTCCAAGAAGGAACCTGAACAGCATAGTCAATAGAGTTCAGCTACGATATAATGCTCAGAAAGAGACATTGAACATCATGTTCAATGGTGTTCAACTGCAGAGCTTCTTGTGAAGATTTGTTGAACAGCAGGGCATTTTATCTAATGTAGCATCTGGAAAAACTTGAATTGGTATACAGTGGAACCTCGCATAGTGAGCATAATTCATTCCATAATATTACTCGTAACATGAAACACTCGTAAAGCAAAACAGTTTTTCCCATACAAATTAACGCAAAATTCGGTAATGCTTTCTATGCTAAAAAATACTCAATATTTTATGTATAACAATAATCATAGAAAATTACAAATACATCGTTAAGGAGCTTGATTCATTTTCCTCTTTTCTTCTGCTGCGGAATGAATGAACCTGGAATGAGAATTTGATATGTAGAAAACACAAAAAATCTAAATAATTAATTTACCATGTATTATACATACCTAATTCTTTTTTATTAGAAAGCTGTCTAAAGACATTTGTTTTTGCCGACACTTCAGAAGTTGGTGGAAATGTGGCACAGCATTATTATTAAATTAATTAGTAGTGCGCATAGCCACTGCCTTATTCAGGCAATGCTACTCAATGTGCAATGCAACAGTTTCCCATGCTTTCAGCATTTCTCTTATTGTGCCACAAGATTGTTGGTTTGCTATTACCTCCTCCTCCTCCCTGGACAAACTCTCCTCCACAACTTCTTGCTGTGAAACACAGTATAACTCCATAAGCTCTTCGGTGGTCAGCTCTTGGCTGTGCTCTTCCACTAGCTCATCGGTATCTTTGTTATCCAACTCCAGTCCCATGATCTTGGCCAAAGACGCAATCTCATTGACTACAGGCTCCCCAGGTACTGTCTCAAACCCCTCAAAGTCCCATTCGACAATGCTCTCTGTTCAAAGCATCTTCCAAGCAAAGGTGAGGGTTGTCTTGGTAACCCCTTCCCATGCTTTTTCCATCATGTAGTGGCAGGCAACGATGTGGAAGTGATATTTCCAAAACTCTGAGAGTGAGATAGGTTGCTGGTAGAGGAAAAAGCTGTTGACAAAAATAAGGTGAAACATGGATTCCCAACTCATTGTACCATTAAAGGGTCCTTTCATTGAGATAATATGCCATCATTTGATCAAAGTGGTCAATTCCACCCATCGGCTCATCGTACTTGACAACAGCCTGTGGCTTAGAAATGACCCTGTCTCCTCGGTATGCACGTCATGAATCCATGCGACTCGCAAATTAGTCCCCTTTGTCCTTCCACTTCAGGAAGCAGATACCATCTTCAGTAAAGGCATCCATTTCTTCAGCTCGTGTCAGTTTAGCCTTTGCCACTTTGGATGTATTTCCCATTTGTTCTAAGAGTGCCTGTGCCATACGTTCTCCTCTCAAGCAGTTCATGGCTCAAATTAACGCTGGTCTAATAATTATTAGTGATGGGGCAGATCCAAAATTTGATCGAATCCGAATCCCGAATCCTGTTTTTCTTAATTGAATCTCGAATCCTAATCCCAAATGTTCATTTTCATTAAATTTAAATCTTCCTATAAACAGTAAATTTTTAAATAATGTTTCCTTTCTCATGAATTCTCTAATAAAATCCAATTGAAGCTGAATCTTATTTCTTAAGGTAAATAATGGTCATATAGTCACTGAAATTAAGGACATGCTAAGGAGAGAGACTTGGGACCAGCGCAGTGGTCATGTAAGCCAGTGAACTTCCATCACGAAAGGGGTGCTAATATCCGCTGTGTGGGAACTTAAGCTTGCAGTGTTTGTGTTATAATTGCTAAACTGATTGCAAAAGGGATGGACTCATTCACCTCCCAAGTGTTAAAAGAAAAGGAAAGTCAGTTCCAGATTAATGTTTTGTAAATTGAATATTGCTCTGTGTTGATCATTTTTCTCATTACCGTCAGTTCTCATGCCCATAATTCATCATTATTGTTCCTTCTCATCACTCACTAGATCGTAAGGGTAAAATTTCTTTATATGCTTTTTGTCATTTTGGTTCAACCTTGTTTTTTGGAGTCTTGTATGTCAAACGACCGAGTTTAAATGAATACATGTCTTATGGTGAAATTTGAGTGGATTTTGAATGATTGAAATCACCACAACCAATCTGGAAGCCGTGAGTTGGGGATTCCTTTCCCACAATTCCAATTCCCTACGCCCATCTCCGGCGGTAAAGCCAGAATTACTAGATTTGAACGCGGTCAGGAACCCATCCCGTAACGGTCTATCATCAGAGATTCTGTTTTCTTGTTTGTTGATTACTCTAGGACAGGTGATGCTGGTTTGGTGCATGTGTCGCTGGCGGGAGGGACCTCACATGTATTTGTGACCGGTCTTCCGGTCCTTTTAGCCGGGTGACTGATGACCGGTACAGAATGTATATGCCTCTCGTATCAAGTTATCATTTTTGTTTCCAAAAATCAGCTTACACTTGTTTTCATTCTAATGCTACATTATAACCAACCAACTCTATTCGTCACATTGAGAAATGGGGATGGAGATGAAGGATATACCCAAATGGACTATTTTGCATGCAATCTGGTAGGGAAGTCATGGAGTGAGGTATCCTCAACAACAATTATTTATTGCTGGAAAGCGGCAGGATTTCCTTTCCCAGCACCTGATTATCCTGTTCCTGAGGGGTATTCTATAAAACTACCTTAATTATAAGTGAATTCCAGTCAGTGCCACAAACAAATATTTAATTGTACTGATGGGGAGAATCCAAAATTTGATCGAATCCGAATCCCGAATCCTGTTTTTCTTAATTGAATCTCGAATCCTAATCCCAAATGTTCATTTTCATTAAATTTAAATCTTCCTATAAACAGTAAATTTTTAAATAATGTTTCCTTTCTCATGAATTCTCTAATAAAATCCAATTGAAGCTGAATCTTATTTCTTAAAGTAAATAATGGTCATATAGTCACTGAAATTAAGGACATGCTCGAGGACAAATATAAATAATGGGTAATTTCAATAGTAAATCACAGTTTAATTTTTCTTAAATAAAATTGAAAATTCAATAAAAACAGAATATAAATTTTTGTTTAGAAAATGCAGCATTTTCACTCTCTCAGGATCTACTCGATTTCTTTTTTTATCAACCAAATTTCCCGCAGTTTGCAATTTTTGAAGACTCTATCTTTAAAATGTGGGTCTAGAAGAGTTGCGGTCGCATATGTACTGTTACTTTCAATTTCAGAAAATTTGCTGTTCATCTCACTACATATGCCATTCTTTATTCCCTGAAGTCCAGATCCTAAAACTGCAAGCTCTTTCATGAATTCTAAAATGCCATTTATCATTTGAATCACTTCTGCTACTGTTGTTGTGGAAGTGGTGAGGGTAATTGTAGCATGATAAAATGGCTTCAAAATATTATGGACATTGTGTAAATAATTCTAATCAGCACTACTCAGTTCAGCTGGCAAATTACACTCTGCACTGACCAAAATTAAAGCTGGTTTCTATTCTAAAAGGCATGTCATCATGAGATATGTGGAGTTCCACCTTGTTGGCTCATCTTGTATAAGCCTGTGACTTTTAATTCCCACTTTTTTCTGACAATGCTTCAAGGCTTTGGTAGCATTAGTGGAGTGCTTGAAGTGTCCCACTATTCTTCGATAAGTTGCTACCACATTGGAAATTTTTTTGGCTTTGCAGTATAGCAGATTCAGTGACGGTCTGCAGTTGATGAGCAATGCATGGAAAATGTTCAAACTTCATCAAATTGAATGCGGCAATCATGGATCAAGGATTATCTCGAATAACACCAACTAATTTATTTTCTATCTCCCATTCAGTCACTGTTTCGGTACAAATTTTTGCAATACTGGCTGCTGTATGGTTGATCTCTGTGTAAGGGATAACTTCCAGACACTGATGGACTAGCTCATGGTTGTCACTGATATAATGGCAGGCCAGGCTCATGTAATCAGTGTTTGCTGTGCTCGTCCAAAACTCAGTTGTGGCACACATGTAATCCACCTCCTTCAGTTCAGATTTCACTCTGCTCACAGTTTTTTTTGTAAATGTCAGGAATAATTGTATTAGCAATATGTTTTCGTGAAACCATAGTGTAACGAGGTTCCAGATGCGAAACAAGTTCTTTAAACCCATGATCTTCACCCAAGGATAAAGGTTGACAGTCTTCAACAATCATCCTGACACTTAAACTGGTAATCTTTTCATGCCTTGCATCTCCATCTTTGAAAGCCTGTTTTCTATTTAAGTATTGTTGAAGGCTGGGTTGATCGGATTTTTGGCACTTTTGTGGCATTGGTTTTATGGAAATAATGGACCCAGCAGTGGTAGAAGATGAAGTAGATGTAGAAGGACTAATTTTTGGACTCACTGAGCCTGTCGAAGGCGAAATACTGGTAGACAAAGGTGAGGCACCTGCATAATTGGGAGAATCTGACACATATTCACAAGCACTGGTTCCAGGGAGTGAAATATTAACTTCCCGAGAAGCAGGATTGTTGTCTTCTTTATTGGCTTCTTAGGAAAGCTTCCGTAACTTTGCAGCTTCACGGGCCTGAAGTGAAAGTTGTTTTATGTGTTTCCATAAAACGCTAGTTGTTTTTGAAGTTTTGCCATGGGATATGAAACTGTGACAAATATCACAAATCATCAACTTGTCATTGCCACTTTTGCTGAAAAATAGTGCCAAATCTCACTAGTAAAGCCTGAATCACACAATCATTTTTTCCGTCCCTTTTAAGGGGTAGCTCCAATGATAGCTCAAATGATCCGTGTGACGTGAACAAAGTCAGGGATGGCTCCAGCGATAGGTATCCCTATCTCTTTTTCCGTCACCGGGGACGTCGCTTTTTCTGTCCCTGGAGGCATCACTGACTCCACCATTCAGCCAATCAGAGCGCTCAGCCGCAAAGAGCGACTCTAACACATCGTTCGGCTTTCAATGGAATGAGAGTAGTAAACAAATAGAAATGATGCGAAAAGGGACTGAAAAAATGATGGAAAAAGGAACGGCCAAATTGACTGGGTGGTTCAGAAAATGATAGTTTGAGCTATCATTGTCACGGTCCCTGAAAAGCTATTGTTGGAGCTATCCCTTGAAAGGGACGGAAAAAATGATCATGTTTTTCAGGCTAAACTGACGACATTTCTTTTTCTGAATAAATTATTTTTGCCAGAATAGAGCAGATTTCAATTTTTCATCTTGCCATTCACAAGCATTGAACTCTACAGTGTTCACAAGATTCACAATGAGCTCCCGACATTTGTTCAACTAAAATTTCGATTGCAGTTACCTTCGATATATATTGTTCACGTGACTGCAAAATAAAATAAACTATGGAAAGTTCATTGTGATAATTGGCAGAACGAATCATGCATTCGAATAAATCTTTTAATCATATTGTTTTCATTAAATATTCTCCATCAATGGCCGCATCACTAATATCTGATAATTAGTGAATATTTTTTAGGTTGAATTAGATTCTCTCATAATCTAAATGCACGAGGAGTAAGCATTCTTTGTTATGGCACTAAGTGCGTAGTTAGCTGATACAGTGGTGGCATTGGCAGGGAACTATCGATTGTGAAGAAAACTATCGATTGTTCTTTCGGAGAGAATTATGAAGTGATAAGCAAGAAGTAGTGATTTCCAAAACCAAATGGGGATTGGATATTGTTGTGGCATGACGCTTCTTCGGAAGATGAACAGAATGATACTGCAAAATTATTCCTTGAAAATTCCTTAAGGCTTCAGTCAGTCAGTCTCAGTCAGTTCATTCAGTCAGTCTCAGTCCTTGGTCGTGAACGGACGTATCTCTCGCTTTCTCGCTGTGCCGAACGGTGGAAAGTGTGGTCAAGCTGTTAAGTGCAGCAAAAGCTCTATCGTATCCTGTGGTGATTGTCATGAGCAGTATCATCTCGCCTGCTCTTCAATGATGGAAGAAGACCTGCGAACCCTGTAAGGCCTACAGACCTGTCACTGTGGTTCATGCCTGATGCAGAAGCGTTCAATGCGCGGGGACAACACTCCTGTGAAGAGCAGTGACAACTTGACCGGTGCCGAACCTGTAGCTGCGACGCTAAATGAAATCTTAGCTCGAATCAAGTGCTTGCAGGACGAACAAGGTGAGATCAAACAGTCATTACTCTTGTGTCAAGAGTCGATCAGTGATCTAAATAATAAAATAAAGCGAGGTCAAAAGCGCAATCACAAATCTTAGTGAATAGCTCGAAAATACGCTCGGCGACTTGTGTCAGTTGCAAAAGCGCGTGTTCGGACTAGAAAAACACGTTAATCAAATGGAGCAAGAAGCAAAGAAAAATGTGGTTGAGATTCAGGGAGTTCCATATTGTAAAGGAGAGCTCCTTAGTGCCATCATCCATCAGATAGGCTTGTCCCTAGGAGTCAAAGTGGAAGCCGCTGATACTGAATTTGTTTACCGTGTGGAACACAAAGTGACACGCATCCCATTATTGTTCTGCGATTTTTGAGGCAGAGCACTGCTAGTGAGTTCTTGAGCAGACGGAGAGTGAAACGTGACCTAAGTACTCGTGATATTGGAATTGACAACCTACCCAGTCAGCCCATTTTCATCAATGAGGCACTACCCAGTGGAACCGGAAACTATACACCAAAGCCAGAGAACTCAAAAGAGCAGATAAGTTCAAGTACCTTTGGATACGAGGAGGCAGAATTTATGTGAGGAAACATGACGGGGGGGAACGAAGTGTTATTACCTGTCTTGAAGATCTCAGTAACTTTAACTAAATGTCTGACACCCTCGAAATGTTAAAATTGTGTCACGTTAATGCACAGTCGTTATTCAGGCATATTGACGAATTCCGTGACTACTTTCATAAACGTGATTATCACGTTATTGCTGTCTCCGAAAGTTGGCTTAATGAAAATATCTCCTCGGATGCTGTTGAATTGAACAATTACAAATTGTTGCATAACAATAGACCAGGAAGAGTAGGTGTATGTGTGTATCTTCACGAAAGCTTGTCATTTAAATTGTTATTAAAGTCTGATGGTACTCCTTTCAGACCTGAATACATGTTTTTAGAAATAATTGGAAAGGAAGGTAAAATATTGTTTTGTGTCATATATAGACCCTCAAAAACCAGTTTCATGTCTGAATGTTTTGAGCCGTCACTTCATAATCTTCTTCCAAGGTACAAAAATGTGATATTGTGTGGTGACCTAAACATTGACATGTTGAGGAAAACTTATGATAGTACGTATCTCAGTGACATGCTATTCATCTGTTATCTATTCCTTGTTCCCTATCAGTCAACCCACAACCTCATGAACAGCAATACTCTCCTAGACCGTTTCATCGTCGACGATTTGTCAAAGGTAGAAGAGTATGAGCAGCACCCTGCCACATTCTTGTCGGAACATGACCTAATGTTTATGTAAAATATAGATTTAAGTTACGTACTTATAAGCCCAGTGAAATGTGTTTCCGTGATTTTAAGGGTTTTAATTTAACTGAATTTGAATCAGATGTATTTGAAAGTGACTGGAGTGAATTTTTCAATACCCATCTTGTGGATAAAAAAGTGACATTTCTAACAAACTTATTCTGAAATTGCTTGATACTCATGTGCCTAGAAAAGTAATTAGGCCAAAGCGTCAACCAGCCCCTTGGTTAACCCCTGAAATTAGGAACTAAATGTCTCTCAGGAATCGCCTTCGTCGAAATTTCCAAAGAACTCTTCTACCTCACCTTCACGAGCAATACAAAGTTATTAGAAATCGAGTACAGTGCCAAATCTGAACAGCCAAACAAAAGTACTTTATTGAGTGTTTTTTTGCAAAATGGGACGCCAAATCCATTTGGCAGGAGCTGAGGCGCCTTGGCCTTGGAAAGCCTAGACGTTCCCCATACAAAATGAACTTCCCCTTGGATGATCTGAACAGCCATTTCCTTACACCAGTCTTCAGGGAAGAAAATTCGTACGAATACCCAGATGACATCTATTTTACTCGTACTGAAAATGGGCCAACTTTATTTGATCATACATTATTCTCTGTTTTCGATAACACGAAGCTCTATTTCCCTCACTACACACCTGACATGCTTTTAAAGCAAGTGAATGCTTTAAAATCGAATGCTATAGGTATTGATGGAATCAGTGCAAAAATTTTAAAAGCTATTCTACCCGCTGTAATTCCAATGATACTCAACATCTATAACTGCTCAATAAATTACTCCTTTTTTCCTACCTTGTGGAAATCTGCCTTAGTTAGGCCCATAGCAAAAAAGCCTGCTCCCAAACACCTGTCTGACTTCAGACCGATAGCGCTACTATGCGCTCTCTCTAAACCCCTCGAGTGCTTAGTTCATACCGCTACAGTGGAACATCTTATGCGGCAAAATTTCTTCAATGAGTATCAATCTGGGTTTAGAAAACACTTTAGCACACAAACGGCTCTCTTAAAGGTAACCGATGATATACGTCGATCTATAGACGAAAAGAAAGTAACTGTTTTGGTGCAATTCGATCTAAGCAAGGCCTTTGATTCAGTTGATCATGACATACTACTGGAACGTATGAGCGGACTCAATTCTCTAACTCTGCCCTTAGCTGGTATCGTTCCTACCTGTCAAATCGTCAGCAAGCTGTTAAAGACGAAGACGGCAATGTATCAATTTTCAAACCCGTCTCATGTGGAGTAGGGTGCGGCTTATTTTTCGAAAATCGGAAATGCTAAAAGTTCCACCCGTCAAAACATTGTTTGATGAGAAAACACAGACGTGAAATTTTTGTTGAGTTACGATATCGTTAACACGTGCCGCATGGGGTCTGAAATACCCCACTCAAAAAATGGAAATATCGCATCACAATAACTGCTTTTAGAGTAAATCTATGATTTTACGACGCCTCAGGACTAAAATTTCATTAGTTTTTACCTATCTTTAGCCGTTTAGGAGATGCAGGAGGGCGAAGCGAGCTCGAAATGCTAATTAGGGGGCGCCGCGCGGACGAGTTCACCTGTTCGTAGACCCCCCCTGTAAGTGGCCCACGACGACACCGCAACTGCTACGTTGTCTCGTGGTAATTGCATAGTTCTGTAGCACTCATTCACTGGTTATGGAGAAGAGCATAGTGTTTTCAATACCCCTTCTCTGCTCTCTTGACTAATGTGTACACACAATGTATGTGCTTTGATGGGGAAAATGTATGCAACACGTATCGGCTTTGCATCGGGGATAATTCACTTTCCTATCAGTCATTCTCTAGATGTGAGTGAGTGCGATCAAAATCTGCTTGTTTCTCAAAGTTTTAGTGGTGTTTTATTCTGTAGCATCGGGATAACATAAATTATTTGCCATTTGCTGATAGTGAGCCTCTTGGTGCTACGTGCTAAGCATGGCGCCCAAACTAAGGAAGTTTACGGAAATATTACTAATCGGTCAACCTTCGGAAAACGTTGAAGGAGCTCGCATGCCTACCGCCCGGCAGGCTCTCAGTGTTTTATTTTATAATATGCAGGTGTTAAAGCTAAGTCGCCACGAAAGTGCTCGCAGGACTGTGACTCAGATTCTCTCATACTGGCAGAAAACCAAAATACCTCACATTCAGCCAGTAAAAATTCAAGCAAAGTTGGAAGCATTATACTCAGAGTGGCGTGATATAGTGAATAGCTACAAGAGAAATTCAAGCACCCAAATTCGTAGGAGGGAAGGATTTACCTCCAAGATGGACCTCCTTTTTGATATTTCCACCGCAACTGCCATTGAAACAATGGAAACAGAATCGAGAGAGGCTCACCATGAAGAAGAGAAACGAGCCATAAGAGAAGATATAGAATTTTATGTGCAACAACGCCAAAGTACTCGTCACGGAACGCTTGGTGGAGTGGACATCTCGCTGAGAAAAATAACCAAATCCGAGGCTATGAGGAACAAACGGAGGGAGCATCACTCTAAAGATTTAGAAAAGAAAAAGGAATATGCTACTTGCATGCTATCTGGTAAGTCCTACTTTGAACCCATTCATATTACTATCGAAATTTAATTTTTAAGGTTGGCCCATTTCTTTTATATATCGCAGGCGAGGTTTATAATTATGAGTCTTCTGGAGACGAAAGTGCTCCTTATAATGACCCCTCAAAACCCTCGCCCTCCACCTCTAAGAAAAGGGGAAGACGAAACTTTATAACTAATGACCTTTCTGAGGCGTTAGATGACGCAAAGTTGAGCAGCAAAAAAGCTGCCAAAATCCTTGCTGCTGCTTTGCGTGCATTTGGAGGAAATATATCCCAAACAAACATAAATTAAAGTACTATTAGGAGAAAACGGGATAAGCACCGGGCTAGTTCAGCGGAGAAAGTGAGAGAGTCATTTTCCCCGGACCCTATACTGACTTTGCATTGGGATGGTAAAATGCTACCATCTCCTGGCAGTAATGACACCAAAGAGAGATTGGCAATAGTTGTTACGGGTGTCAGAACCAAGCAAATGCTTGCAAGAAGGATACCAGATGTAAGGAAGACAACTTTAATAAAAACTTATAGATAAGTATTGGTATCTGAAACTCCTTGTATTTTTATTTTTTATTAGTGCATTGTCCTTCAATTTGCCTGTTTAATTTTGTAAGATATACAGATTTCTTTTAAATGAAGATGACAGATTTGGCAAATTTTTATGACCGAGTTAGTAATAAATTGAAATAATTACTAAAACACCATACTCTTCGCCATAACCAGGGAATGAGTGCTACAGAACTATGCAATTACCACGAGACAACTTGCCTTGGAGTTTGCCTGAGCAGTACCTTAGCCTGGCGCGATCAAGTTACTGCCATCTCAAATAAAGTTCACAAAACTCTCCACAGAATGAAGTATTTCAGGCTCTTAATCCCAACAACACTGCGCCAGAGGTTGGTTGAGAGTTTAATATTTCCTAATTTTGATTATTGTTCAATAATATACTCCGATATAACTAATGAATTAAGCGTTAAATTACAAAGACTGCAAAACTCATGTATGCGATTCATTTTTAATATTCGTTTCAACGAGCATGTATCTCCCTATTATGCAAAGCTGGGTTGGTTAAAATTAAATCAGAGAAGAACAATTCAAAAGGCCTTAATGTTATTCAAAGTACTGAACTTGAAAACCCCTTCTTATTTATATGAAAACTTGATTTTTAATGCCCAAACTAACAAGAGATCGACCCGTATAACAAAAACATTTTACATCCCCAAATTCCACACAACAAAATATGAAAATACTTTCCACATCTCATCCTGTAAATTATGGAACTCGTTGCCTGATAGTATTAAATTTTCTAGAAATGTCTCACAATTTAAAAGGAGTATGGCTGACTTTTTGTCTCCCAAATGTTCTCTCACCTCTATAGGAGAAGACAAAACGATATGAGATGATATTGTTACATGTTACGTGTTCACTATAATAATTTGCTGTTTTTCTGTCTTATAAAATATTCATTTGTTTGCTTTTCATTTTTTCTTATTAATAGGTATTACAGATTGTACATTTTGTTTTAACATACTATTTCGATTATTGATATTGAGACTGTTTTTTCATTTTCATTTACCTCGCTCATTTTATCTCTCTCTGCTGACTTGAAAGTTGTTTGTTTGTTTTCCTTTTTTTTGTAAGGCTTTGTATTTTGTCTTTGTATTCCACTCCTCATGAAGGCATGTAAACTAATTCAATGTCCTAAGGGACTTTGTCCCAGGACAATAAAATTGTTTTCTATTTCTATTCTAAGGCAAGTTAAAAATATTTGGCGATGGGTTTCCGGATGCTTCAATAGGTATTTTATACAAAATTGCAACATGGAAAATTATCAATATTTTGACCACTGCACATCGTTACCAGTCGAGGAGCTTCATTATCAGTAGTTCTCCATCACTGGTACATAGAATCTGCACAACTGGTATTCAAATCTCTAATCCATCGGTTCGATCGAATCTCGAATCCATGGATTCTATAGGAGTCGACCGAATCTTCAAATCCCTGCCCCAACCGTATCCATATCATAATTATCCATAACAATGAATGGCCCTGGTCCTAAAGACCATCCACTAATTTATAGACTATGCGATCAACGTGCCCACACCTTCCGAGTTCAGAATCACCTGCTCCCGTGTACACAAGAAATTGTTGAACAAACCCTGAAGGTTCAGTCACCATATACAGTTTGATTTCATACTTATGCTTCTTGGACTTCATATAAATACAGAATCGTAGTCTACCCCTCTAAAGAAGCATAGACTCGTCAGTGCAAAGCTTGAGGGAAGGTATGATTAGGGTATAAAGTGTGGAATGAAAGGAATCTATAAGAGGACGGACTTTGTATAGGATATCATTGGGTTTTGGATCATAGGGACCGAGGTTGGGTGAAAAATGAAGAGCCTGAAGGATGCAAAGGAATCGATCTTCAATCATGCATCTCTGGAAGCAAGGTAGGTTATACAGAATATCAAGCTCCAATAGTTGGTCATATTGTGTACGGGAATACTTCCCATGTGAAACAACAGACTGATTTAAGTTGAAAACTCATCATAAGTCAGTTGTTTCCATTCTACTATCCTCGGTCTCTTCAGCGTCCTCTGAAAACTCCAAATTGCTCTCCTCCAGAAGCTCTGTGAGCTCTTCCTCCATGTATATCCTTCACAAGAATGGAAGTCTTGGAGGGAAGAATTGGAGTCGGAGGGTTATCTTGCCTTGACATTGAAAGCTGTGGCGCTTCCATTGACGTTGAAGGAAAAGGGACTTTCCATGTGACGGCATCACCTCCGCCTGAGCCTGGGATATTTTTTTATTCCTACTCTTTTGTGTACCATCTGTAATTATTATTAATCATCTTATGTCAATAAATAAGGCATTTATTTTATGATACTCTGGATTGTTCCGGAACGAAACTATAAGCTTGGTTCCGGTTTTGTTTAACATCCCTGACTCATGCTGATGCAGATAAAAGTTTAAATGTAGCTATATATGACTCTTCCAATTTAATTTAGTCATGTAGTTGGCAGTAAAATATTCATTACCAAAGGTATCTTCAACAAATACTCATCAGTTAAAATGTATGAGACATCAATATAATGTAAAAAAAAAGGCTCTAAAAAACAGCAAAAACATGCAGTAATGAAAATCTCTGAAGTTTCCAATTGCTGTGAGGTGAAGATTTCGAAAAAAAAAGTAATTTTGTTTGACAAAGATCCATGTAATAAATACAACTTGCACCATTAAAGTATACTCATGTTTTGCAAAAAAATCCTCCTTGCTCTTCCTCTTAGCTTACCTCACCGTCAAAGAAAAAAATTTCCTCCGATGGAACCAAAGCAGGTATAGAAACAATCTTCACATCACAGTAATAGGTGTCTTCTGAATCCTATAGGGGTGTTCAAGGTCGCAAGGACCCTAATCTGGCCCCCTAGTAAAAGCTGGAACACTCATGGTACCCATGACGTGATATCACGTCATACCGCACTCAGAGGGTTAACCGAACAATGCAACTTGCCCTATAAAAATGCTTTAAGCATCTGCTTTGAAGAATCAGTCCTGCTTGCACTATGTAAATTCTGGGAAAGTTGGTCTTGGAAAGTGCTTTGCAGCAGTTATTTAGGAAAACTTGATCCTGATATATTCCCTGAAGTTTGCTCCTTATTTTACGAGTGTTACGATGGAAAAGAGAGTCTTGGATTTGGCTGAGAAATTTGAAACCATTCTAGTATGTGACTGAGAAAACACCAATAAAATGAAAATCGGCCAACAACTTGGTGTAACTTCACCCACCCTGCTTATAATTGTAGAAAACAAAGACTAAATTATTTATGTATTATATTTTTTATTTATTATTAAAAATTTCAATGGGTAAAAATCCTATACAAGAATAATCATATTTGTGGCACAAGTTAGAAGCATAAAAATATTGTATAAAAAAATTTTGGTAAGATAAAAAATATATAATTAATTATTACAGTGCACTCATACTTTCTGCATGAAAGGAACATTTCATAAACATTTCTAATACATTTTCTTCATTCATAATACAATTACAAAGAGTCAATTTACAGACATTGTGGTCGTCTTATGGTAAAGACAATCACAAACATGTATAAAATATAATTAGGTCACAATGACAATAAAAATTAGCCATTCGCTCAAGAAGCTGAGATTGCTACCAAAACATTTTTTTTTAGGAAATATGCTTTTACTTCTTCACCTGTATTTATTCATGATTTTTCATGATTGTATTCAGTGTTGATACGATAAGTCCCAATTGTGACGCCTGTTTGATCCATGTTCCGACATGAGCATCTGCTTCAGTCTCTATTATAATGTTGTAATTCACTGAAAATGCTTTACCTTTTGCTTTATAATCCATTTATTTGAGAGAAATATCAATTTATACTCTAATTTTATATGTAAAATTAAAACTCTAATTAAATAATCAATAAGCTCACCCAACGCACGCACGCACCCCTTAACATACGCAGACTCCAACTTCTCACGAGCAACAACAGGATGGAAGGCAGATGAAATGAATGCAACTCCCCCTATGTAACATTTATTGAAATGCAATATTTTAAAAATCTGTTCGAGTTCAGCTTCTATATCTCAAAATGCGTTATGGTTCAAATTACAAGGCAAACATATAAAATGATGGATGGCTGCATTTTTATGCCGTGTCTGTTTTACCGACAACTTGTAGTTACGAGAATGACTGCTACTATTAGTGCTTAGATAACTCCAGTTAAGCCCAACAAAGTTTTGAAGGAAAGTTCTCCTAAAAATGTAGGTGCATTCTCAGACTTTCATTTCAATTAATTGTGAAACATGCTGTTATGAGTTAAAATATAGAATATAAAGTTTATTGTCTGATTAATGTGTTTGTGTTTAATCTATTTTTTTGTTAATTGTGTCTATATATGAGTAAGTACGATACCCAAGCTTTCCTTGAGGATTTTGATGGCTTTCAAATAAGATTTGGAAGATATGTAACATAGCAGAAGTGTGGCCCCACATCATTAAATTAAATCGTAAATTTAAGGAAAATATAAATTTGAAGAAGTGTGAAATTGGGTAAAAATTAACATTGTTCATATGAGGTATAGGCCAGGACTTCATAGAAACTGTATAGAATCAGGGAAAACATTCAGTAGGGGATTGCAAAATTGAGATTTCACTGTTACTCTATTTGAAAAGTTCATTTTTTAGGTTTTTGTGTGATTATGTGACTGGTTCTCCTAACCATGTGACTATTACCCTTGCAACACATCAGGTTTTATGTAATAACCCTTCTTCCTCGCCATCTTCTTTTGGATACCTGTGAGCCGAGCATTTCCATTGGATTTTAAACCTTTCCCATGTTCCTAGTCTCCTTTTGAATAGAATCCTTTCTCCTTTTAAAGGAAGGGGCAAAATGAAGTAAATTTAAGATAAGAATTTGATGGCAGTGACTCGAATGTAATGGGTTGTCATGGGGATGATGAGAAACAGTGGGAGGGGTTTGTTTGGAGGAAGTGTTTTTGCCTTGAGAATGGCCAGAGGATACTGCCAAAGAATGCCAGAATGTAATTTGCCACCTCATTACTTGAACATTGTTCTCATTTGAATTCTGGCAGGATAAGAAAATTGCAACGAAACAAAGTAAGTTAGTTTCCACCCAATATGAACAAGACTTTTTAATTCAGGAGTTCATCACCTCGATGTGGGGGCGCCAATTTCGCTCGGGTAATGTAAGGTTCAGACGAATGAACCTCAGATAAATGTGCTCTACACATCTCAATTGAAAACTCTTGAGCCTGCAAATTACGATTGAGCAAAGTGGTTCTGGACCTCTGACCATTTCAGATGTGTGGAGGCACAGGGTGAGAGGAAGTGGTCCAGTTGATGAAGAAAAAAAATTGATTTCCCCCCCTTAGAAGCCCTTTATGCCATTTTAGGTCCTGAAAGTGGCATATAGAGAAGCAAGAAGGCTCAAACAGGTGAATTTGGCTGTCACAGGTGGTAAAACATTCCTCTCTTCTCTTCATTTTTGGCCCAAAATGGATTTCCAACTGTATATGATTCATTTAGAAAATTTGAGGGCTATATGACTAAACTAAACAAAAAAAGATATGCTTTACTGTATTGAAAGATAGCTGTTCCACAATGTTGTGTACGAGGCCAAAGGCATTTGGACATGAAATCCACTATGCGAATAAAAGGAATAGAAATTGTTATAAAATTAAAAGAAATTGTAACCCTTATTAAGGGAACACTCATATCTATTGTTAGTAAGGACAGGGCTGTTTCACAGAGGATGTGGATATTTTTTGATGAATGATGCACTTGCTCATTATTCTATTTCAAATCTTTTTGCTCGCATATCTTTACAGTACAAAGGACATGCAACAGTGGTGTACAACACTCCACAGGCTGCTGCATATGCAAAAGAGAAACTTCATGGATTTGAATATCCTCCTGGCCAGCGACTAATTGTGAAACCAGATTATTCTCGGCAGAATGAAATTGTCTCGTAAGTATTTAAAATCATCAGTTTTGGAGTTTCTATGATAATACCTTATTAGAGTTCCCAACAAGGTAATGTGAATATAAGCATTGGAGACTTTATTCCTTATTAGAGAAAGCATAGACTCTGGAAACATTTTTTTTTCTAAATTAGCTCAGCTACCAACCTGGACCCCTTGCCATGAATTGGCCCTCAAGCAAACCTTGCCCACTACCCAGCCTCATGAGATGTTGGTGTCAAATGTTTTGAGAAAGTTAATGGACTGAAGGTCAACTACTTGACCAATGTGTCATCTGTTGAGGAAAATTATAAACACTACTTTTTCAAGCAGTAGGTGAATAATGCAATTCTGAGTTATGACACATTCCTAATCCCTCAATATAATAATTGCCTAATTACTAGTGACGGGTCTAATCCTAATTTTATTGAATCCGAATCCTGAATTCCCTTAATTTTATTTCCCCATTCTCTATAATTATGAATACATAATTAAATAATAACAGTTAAAAACTAATTGAAATCCATTTTGTCATTTTCTTGTTTTAACCCATTTGCTTAGTATTTTCTTAGTGATTTCCTGACCCAAAATTAGAATTTTTTTCATCAAAATTTTTGTGATGAATATTATTTTTTATCTCTGAGGATAATTGTGTAATCAGCAAGAAACTTTTTACATGTAATCAATCATGTAGTTCACTAAATATTATTATTTTTTTATTATTTGTGAAGATTATTTTTTAATAAATTGTTGCAACTATTGCAAAAATGTAAACTCTTACAAAAATTGTTAAATTATTATTACACAATCATATTACACAAAAATTATCACAAAATTATGGAATAAACTATGTATTTTTTCTTGTGGATTTATTTTATGATAATCTATTATGTGGTTTTTAAGAAAACTTGTGTTGAATTCATGTGTCAAAATCTGTAAACAAAATTTCTCACGTTAGTCTTCAACTGAAAGCGACCAACACCTGTCATTATTTTTACCATTTTGATCAATTGCATAGTGTTCTGTTAGGTGTGAGTTCCAGCAGTAGTGATTAAAACAATTAGTAATCATTTTTTATGGCAAATTTTTTATACCTACAGTAAACCCCCGCTTTATGATGCGTTCTACTTACAATGGATTTGACTTACGATCTGAGCTGATTTTGCACACGCTTTTTAAAATGTCAAATTTTGCCGATTTTGTTTCCGCTCACACAATGTGTCATCCATCCATAATTCTAAGCCTTATTTGTTAATTAACCACATATTTTAACATAGCAACATTTACATATTCAATGTTACTACAATAGACTCCTTATTACAAACAACGTTTATACTAAGTTTTCATTCTTACGAACCAAATCGTTGGTCCTGACGAAAGGGGTATCTAAATGTATGGTAAATAAATGATATTAAGAAATAGCGAACCTTAGTCCCAGTCCCCAGAGGAACAAAAAATACTTTATTACCAAGTCTGTCACATAAATAATGGCATTCATTCAGCTATGCACGACTCTACATTATACATCAGGAAGCTTTGTCACACGTACTGTGCCCTACAGCTTGAGAACTAAAATATATACAATGGATGCATATGATTGTTAGTTGGGGAGCCTTCAACAGGGGCTCAGGCACCTAGACCTTGAGTGGTCCATTGTGCCAACTCCATTTTTAACCTGCCTGCCACATGAAGACAGGGGACAAGAGCTCCACGGTGAAGGTATGAATGGTCACCCATCCAATCCTTGTCCGGGGCCAACATTGCTTAACTTCAGTGATCTCACAGGAACTGGCGTTTCAATGAGGCTAGGCCCTTGCCCCATGTACAATGGATACTTCGCATAAGCTATTTAACTGGGTTGAGAGTACAGAACTCCCACTGGGTTACTGCCTTTCAAAAGGAGTCTGAGCAAGCATGAGAGGTCGAGGAGGGGTGAAAGGGAAGAAGCGAAAAATAAGGACTTTTCTTCTTCCGTTTCACCCCTCTCCAACATCTCTTGCCTCTATTGTCCCTCTGAAGGTTACTCACCCAATAGGGGGTCCGGCACAATTCCCGGCTAATCCTCCCTCCCCAACCAGCTTCCCGGCCTGGCCTTGGCTCCACCCATTCTCCACCCACTCCCTTTTTCCATCCCTAGCTCCCAACTCCCTTCCGATTCCCCTCCCTACTACGAGAGGTATATAACACATGAAAAATTCCTCTGTGTGTTTACCACAGCGGGTTCTGAGTTTTTGGCAGGTTTTATCCTGAAATATATCAGATTTTGGACTATGCCCTCCCTGGAAGTCATTGACTCGAAAAGAAATAACTGACAACGGCTACACTATGAATTTCGTACTAAGTATTACATGTCTTCCACTATGAGGCTTATATAGGAAGAATTCTCTGCTATGTATCCAACTGTATTTTATTGCTGTTATTTTAAGACCTCGTTTAACCAGCAGCGATAAAAGCTTGATAAATAATAAAAGTTCCTCGGTAACTTTGTGGTATTCCATTTTTCAGAGGATTTAATGGCGACGTTTACAATATCACCTACTTAAAAAAACACACGACCCGGGTTTCAACACTTAGGGGTTAGAACCCGGGTCGTGTGTTTTTTTAAGTATGTGGTATTGTAAATGTTACCATTAAATCCTCTGATAAAGGCTTGATCGCTGATTGTACAAAACTAGAGATTGAAAATTATTGGATGGGTCAAATTCGACGGGAAAGAAAGGAAGCAGTGGATTATTTACTCCTCTATTCTTTTTCATCATTCATATTCATCGTTAATGTTAGATATAAATCCCAAAAATATGAAAGATTCATTTAGCCAAACAAAATGTTCATGTCGCTAATGAATAAACTGTCGGAAGGATAGGGAACAGTCCTCAAAAAAGGTTTCCCTTATGAGGCATTTCCCTTCCCTCTCATTACCTCTCCTACCTCATTTATCTTGGAGCAGCGCAACTTCGCTTGAAGACATGACTCAGGATTCTCATCAAACTACGTAGTAATATTGTTGATGTGGTGAGAATATTCGCGGGCGAGCAAGATTGTTTTTTGAAAGCAGCCACAAATCCCCCATTGTAAGCTATATGCCCGCCGGACAAACAAAGTAAACCTATAAGAGTCAGCGTTCTTCGACATTTGGGGACTGCTGAAAGACAAATCAGTCTGAACTTGACCGGTGCGAAAGCGTCCTCGCTAGTTAGACCTATAGACAGTGGTGCTGCGAGGAGTGTATTACAGTTGGGACAAGTTCTGTGAATTTGTGAAAAATGGATCCATCAGTATCGAAGAAATCTAGGAAAGGTATATCTTTGGATGATAAATTAAAGATGATAAATGAGGTTGAAGTGAACAAAATTACCAAGACATTAGTGGCCAAAAATTTTGGAGTTTCCGTATCGACATTTTCCACCATTCTCAGTAACCGTGAAAAAATTCAAGAGAAAGTGGCAGAAGGAATATCACTGAAGAGGAAGACCCTGCGAGGCGCTAAATTTATTGACATTGAAAATGACGTGTATGACTTTTTTTGCTTATGCTGTCAAGAAAACCTACCTGTCAGTGGCCCTATTTAAATTAGAAAGTGGGAGCAATTTCCCTTGAAAAAAACGTCAAGGGTTTCAAAACCTCATCAGGTTGGCTGATAACGTTTAAAGCATGTTTCAACCTTACCTCCCTGAAGATTTGTGGTGAAGAAGGTGCAGTTGACAATGATGCTGTTACTGAATGGCATAGGGAAAATGAAGCCCTTATCAATGCATATAGCCCTGAAAATCGGTATAATTTTGATGAGATGAGGGCTTTGCTATTTCTATTAAGGATCTTGATGCCTTGGAGCATGAATATTCTCAGGCTAATTTTGGAGCCTAAAACTATCAAACATGAGTAAACTTTATTTTTCATACCGTTATATGCTTCTTAGTTGTTGCTTCCTGTCTCTACTTCGGTGTTTATGTCTGTTGAATCCATTTCAGGACCTTTCGACATGGTAGCATGCACACACAATCAACACCGTTCCCGAGAATCCCACAGACTGCCTCAATGCACCCTCCGGCCCTGTCGTCTAGTTCCCAGGGTATGGCATCAAGTGGTGAGATGGGAATGGGTGGCATGTCCTTGGTGCCCCCTCATCATCAACTCTCAAACAGTGCATCCTCTCTCGTGGGCTCCCGAGCCAACAATCTCCAAACCGATCTTGTGGCTCTCGTCGAGACTATAGCTCAAGCCACCTCATTAATACAGGCAGCTGGACTCACGGGAGTCATCAACAAAGCTGGACTCAATTCCTCAGCTGCTCAGGGTAAGTGCTTGGTCAGCTTTGCTATTGAATCATTGGTATTAGAATATCTTCATACATGGGAAAAAATACCTACATTCTTTTTCACCAAGGTGTCATTAACTCATAAATGTTTCAAAGAATGGCCATTCCCTGGAATGGATCCTCCAGTAAGGCCGGGCATTTAGTGCTCTATTTTCTGCATCTGGAGGAAAATGCAGCCCATGGTTGGATAAGCCTGTTTACATGCTGCTGTCAGCTGTTGTCGGTAATTTTTCTATCAACTAGTGAAAAGTATTAAAAATACTGCATGAAAATGAGGAAATTTTGTAGGGGCTGAAGTATGAGTTTGAGAAAACAAAATGATGTAAAACTAAGTTACTATGTGAAATCAAGAATTGAAATACTCTATGTTACCCGGCCAGACATTTAAATTGCTTTGCAAAGTTACTGAAGTTTGAAAGTTACTTAAAATCGAGTTACTTGAAAAGGGGTTTTATTGTACATAATCCTGGCTAACTCTCAATTTTGGGAAGATTGTTGTTTGTCATTGAAAACTGCCACATTCGTCTAGTATGTTCCCTTTTTTTCTAAGTCTCTGATGAAAATTTTTCCCTTTAACTCTAACCTTTGATTGAAAATTTTGACCATGAAATCCCTCTTACAGCTTGCATATATCATTCTCAATTTAAAGGAAAGTATTGTCAAATGGCATAAAATTTGATATGCTTTCATATGAAACTTACTCCCCATGTCAGCAATCTAAAATCCCATTGTCTAGAACCCAACCCTATTGGTATTTATGCTTCAAAACTACTCACACTTGGAGAGAAAGAAGAACACTTTTGGTAATATGTCCAGCATCATCATATTCTAATGATGTCATGTCCATTTGTAAGGGCTTTTTCAATGAGTTTTGAATGGAATGCGATCTCTGAAACTAGTGTGAGAAGTAAGAGCTGATGGTAACAAGAAATATGTGCAGAATCAGACGCTTCCTTTAATGATAATCCATTCATAAAGATTTATTCATCCAGCATGTTCACCCCTCATTGTAAAAAAATGAAATGTTCTGCTTTGTGAATTTGTGTGAATAATGTTGTGGTATTGCTAATGGAGAACTTGCCAATTTAAAAGAAATAGATATTATAGATGATGATGAATCTTGCCAAATGCAAAAAACCTAAAGCCTAAGTAATGCTTAGTTCCTGAGGAATAAATTCTCACAGATGTTGAAATTCCAACGGTGCGAAAAAGGGGGCGTGGTCAGGTTGGGTGGGTATGATGTCACTCGTGTCGCTTGGAGGCTGCAGTGGTGGTAGGCCCACTGTGGCAGGTCTTTCTTGGAGTCTCCAGGCGGCGTCACTTGGGAACTGAGGGCAGGAGCGCTACTCCTAGAATGGTGGAGTATTCAATGGATGCAAGTACCCTAGCATAAACACTGCTATCAATGATGGCAATTCCGCTCCCTAAGTAACGGAACCAAAGCAAAATTTAACCATATACATTAATTTAAAGTCACATGTCATCATCTTTCACAGAACTTCTTACTGTGTAGAGACTGGCTTTATCAATGAGTTTGTGTGTGTAATTTATCGAGAGCTCATCCATGAGTCCCTACTTAGAGGGCAGCATCACGAAACCTGTGTTGAGGCCGCTAATGACACAATTTTTTTCTGAAACTGGAGAGAAACATGGGAAAAGTGTAACGATTTTCTCTCCCATATGCCTAGGTTCACAATAAAATTGCAACTATAGGATTTCTTTCCACTTTTTTACCAGGCATTGCATTTATTTTTGTATCATTTTGAGGAGTTGAAACGGGGTTCTCGAGAGAGAGAAAGTTAATCCATTCCAGCTCATTACAAATGTAGGGCATGATAACACAGTATTTTCTTTCCCTTATCATGTGCACTGTAGCTCTAGGAATTTCATCTTTTGTTCATGGCATTATGCGGCATGATTTTAAATGATATTGCATAGGCGTGTTAAGCAAAAAATAGCTCTACAATAAGCGCATTTAATGAAAATAATCCAATGATTTGCCCCTGTGCAAACACTGTGAAGTGAGCAAACAGTTGATTGACAAATATCAGCATTCGAGTATGATTGCCGGGAAATTCAAAGTGAGTGCAATGCTTTGTGATAAAAATTTACATCTATGTCTGTTGTTAACATTCTTCAAAAAGACTCACGACCGAACGGAGCTCTCTTTTCCCCCAAAAGTACCCTCTGATTTCAAAGTGTGAAAATGTTTGGGCAATAACTCACCTTCCGCCTGTTAACTATAGATTTAGGTGAAGCATAGAAACCCAAAATTTGCTACTGGGTATACTCTCTTTGAAGGGTTAGTTTAAGATCCAAGTAATAGTTGGAAAGTTAAAAATGATGCAGTTATGGTTGTACATGTTCGGGATTGGGAAACTTACACTGTTTCTGAAACATTTTCAACCTAAATTAATTGTGCAGAAGCGCCTCGATCCAGTACTACACTAAAGTTCTATGCACCCAATGCCTTAACCCACACCACCACAACAAATAATTATAATACGAGCATAAAGCCGTTATAACTTATGCACAAGCAGATATGTAATCAGTCACCATTAAAATTACATCATATCTACACCCAAAATTGTGCCAATGCATGAACTCGTGGGCTTAAAATAGCTCCTGTTATAACATGGATAATTTGTCCACGCATCTATGTATCAACGTATATACTTGCAGGGACATTCATCGTGTGAACATGTCTTAATGTGAAGTATTGAAGAGGAGCGAAATTCTAGAGTCACAATTTTCTCGCGAATCTGGGCCTATGGGAGGGAAAGCAGTGACCCTTTTTCTACACCTCTCCCCAGTTTCAGAAAAAAATTGAGTCTTTGGCTTCCTCAACATTGGTCTCACAATACCTCCTCCATTGACTCTTTGTCGATTGCATGGCTAGACTCACAAGTACATTATCTGCCGGGAATATTTAGCACTTTGCTGTGCGTACATTTTTCAACATTTGCTATCGCCCGCGTCCTATTGCACTGTCGATGTAATCTTTCCTCATGGAACTGCAATGAAGTTTTAGAATGGAACTTTTCAAAAAGATCACATTTCAAAGAATGTCAAAATACTGCAGTAGAAATTGCAAATAATTAATATATCCATTTATCGAGTAAATCACAGTAAATACTTACCCAAGTGATTAATCTGTTTGCATTTCTGACTCTGTCTACATGTCGCATCTCATAATAAGTACTCCATTATCACTAGAGCATTGAATTCAACCAGAAATATCACGAGGTTAAAAATAAATGAGCTGTAAGTGAACAGTGATACTCGACAAACTTTTTGCCGGTAATTCGTATGTCTTGTATGGTAGATGGCAGGTGTGATGTCACGCAAATAACTTCCAAAGTGGCGTGCAAAAAGCTGCCTTTGAAACGATATTATCTTTTAAATTCAATGTAGTTAAATACATATGGGTCAATCAGAAAGAAAATGATATATATGAAACATTTTTGGTTATCTATATGATGCATGAGTTAAAACAGCAGTAAAAAAACTTGCAAGTTCTCCATTTTTTAATATTTTCAATTTCTCTCTTTAGATATATAATTATTTTTATCCACATCTTAGTCAAATTTGACCCAAATGACTTTGTTCAACTCCTTATTACCAATTTTTTGTGTTGTTGTGATTACTAATGCTCTCTCAAATGATAAAGTGTCTCTGCTCTTAATCAAAGGAGATGTGCACAGCATGCAGCAGCCAAAAGGTGCCGGCGAGACTTATGACCCAGCGTACTGTTCGGCCAAACTCCCCCCGCCACAGCCTCTGGCACCCATAGACTCTGAAGTGGCACTTCGGTAAGCATTTTTTGTAGATAAGTATGTGTGAGTGCCCATTATCCATTATTTGATTAACCAGCTGTTGGGTTATCTGATGATTTATCTTCAAAAGCCCCCTCCCCTTCTCTTCCTTTCTATCATCTCCCTTTCAAAGCTACTGGCTGCATCCAGGTCTACAAATTTGATATATTTTGCCCTCACAATGTTGTACTGCTGAAGGCTTTTGAAATTTAAAGAAGGCAGTGACCTTGACTAGACCAACTTTGACAGCAAGCAGAGTTAGCATGAAGATATGGGGCCAGACTCCCGAGGGGTGACCACTAATCTCTGCAGAAGAGACACGTTCGTAGGTTCGCTATAGTTTAGGGTGGAGGAATCAGACTTCAAAGAGCTGGAGTCGAGTAAATGTGCATCAGTTGCCTTGATGTGAGTCTCAGATGGTGAAAAAGCGTTTAGTGAATTTTGGCTGTTAGCATAGATTCATCACCATAAGTGTTGGACATTGCAATGATGAATTTAATTTTTCATAAATGGGCAAATACCATGTGTCGGTGTAAAAAATTGAGTGCATTGTGAGTGTGAAAATGAGAGTCAATGCTGAATGTTTCAGGAATTGAAGGAGCTACTACAAATATTTCCAGATTATGGGTGTTTCAGAGTATCAAAAGTATTTTTTTCTCCATTTGGGGCATATTCATTCAAGTTGCTGATGTTTTTATGATGCTATTTTTTATTTATTTTTTCATGACTAATTAAATAACTATTAATACCACAAGTATGTTTACTCCCCCCAGCCCCATTTTACAAGTTTGATTGAATATGGTCAGGTTGGAAAAACCTGGATAATTAGCACATGTGGCTGGCTGCAGCCTTTACTGGAATTGCTTGTTGCCGAGAGAAGACGGAAGAGGGAGAAACAACAGGGCTAGTGATATTGGAGTCAAATATACTCCTGGGTAAACTCGTCAACAGAAGGAATGCACCGAAGAAACGTCCATGCATTGGAGATGATCGGAATAATTTCTATCAGGCACCGCCTTGAATTTTCAGATGTTGTATTTTCAAATTAGGACATACCATTTATGGACAATGAAGAACTGACAAAGTAGGATGAGAAAATTTCTCCTAGGGCCGTAACTATTGGCACCACTCTTCTAAAGAGAGAACAGAAAATATTTACTGTGTTTGTTTGACGGTAGCATCAGTGACCAACCACAGCCTCTCAACCAGAATACCCTTGTGAAGGTTTATGGGAATGTTAAGTCCTCGCCAGTGACCATTCACAGACACACACTCAACCCTATTGGGATCCTTCTCAGGGCTTAAGAGACCCCGTTAAGGAAGCCTGAGTTATGATCACGAACTCACAGAGCAATCACTCTCACAATCATCCACAGCTCTACAGCCTGGTGTGGGCCTTGGCTTCCTCTACAATGTGCCTCCATTCATTTCTTCTTCTGCCTTTCTTCCTCCATCTCGTGACTCCCATTGCCTTCAAGTCTTCTTCAGCATCCTGTAGCCATCTCTTCCGTGGTCTACCTCTCTTCCTGACCCTTTCCATCTTGCTATTTAGAATTAATTTTGGCATTCTTTCGATTCCCATTCTTTCTACATGACCCAACCATGCCAGCCGTAGTGCTTTGGAGAATCTAACTTTGTCTTTTTCTTCTAGAATATCATTTATCTCCATATTCATTCTAATCCTCCATCTCTCTCCTTTAATTGGGCCATAGATCCTCCTCATTATCTTTCTTTCAAATTTCCTAAGGATTTCTTCATCGTGTTTTGATAGAGTCCACGTCTCAGCCCCATAGGTTACTACTGGTCTTATCAGGGTTTTATAAATCTTCAGTTTTGTGTTCTTAGACAGCAAGGATGATTTGAGGAGAGGTACATTCGCAAAATAGGCTTTGTTGCCCTCCATCACTCTGTGGTTGATTTCATCAGACACTGTATTTTCATTATTCAATATGACTCCCAGGTAAGTAAATTCCTTGACCCCCTTAAACTCATAGCTTCCAATTCTTATGTTTTGCAGGTCTCGGGTGGCCTGTGAAGATGACATTATCATATACAGTAGAACCTCGATCTATCGTTTTTCAAGGGGATGGGAAAAAAAATGATGGATGCGGGAAAACAAACAATGCGGGAAAAGATTTCCCAGGAGCCAAAACGAGGTGAAAATGCGAGAATTTTATGGTAACTTTTCACAGTAGTGGGGAATCTTAAAGGAATTTCTCTTAAACGCGGGAGAATTTTTAAATATAATGAAAATACTTAGGCCGGTATTCATAGTCCTCAATAATTACAGATTCGTTTCAATCTGTGATTATATCTCTAATTAATTACTGTTTCTTATTCATAGTCGTCAAAGAATCAGTGATTCGTCAATCGATGATTCTTGAATCAGAGATTCATCAATCTCTGATTATTATGTATTCATAGTCGTCAAATAATCATTGTTTATAGTTCTAGTATTCATAGTCAAGCAAACTGTAATTATTTGGCCAAATAATCATTGATTCGTGAATTAAGCTCTCGACTGTAATTAATTCGAGTTTTTCTTTGTTGGACATCGGTAGTTCTGTAATTGTTTACGACATATTCGTGTCTTTACGTTCCAACTGTACAGTTTTATACGGTGCTAAAGGCATAGAATACTCTACATGAACGTCTTGAATTGATTAGGATTATTGATTACCTTGAATTGATTAGGATTTCCGTGCAATGGAAATTCGTTCGAATATATTGGTGTATGTGATTGCCGATGACGATGTACCAGCATATCACTAAAGACTGCGAAAAACACACATTAGGGATCCAACAAATCCAAATTACTCACATGGGGAGACTACGTATCCTAACTCGCCGATCTGAATGCCGTATTTACTATGTCGTGCACGAGGTCAAAGGCTAGTACGCCTTGGACTTCGTCAAACGTATCCTAGTTGTACTGTAATTAATCAGTTTATAATCTGAAATATCCGCCCTTAGTATAAAAAAGCTGGGAAAATTTATTCTCGCTAGCTTGTTCCAGAGCCTCACATCGCGTCTCAATCACCCTCAAAGCCACTTTCCATATAAGTTTTATTATCGCACATTTTTAACATCGGTTTGTTTGGTGTAGTGGTTAGCGCGGAGGATTTGTACGTGAAGATTAGGCGGTTCGAGACCCCCGGCGGACAATTTTTTTTCCATCTCTATATTCACATCC
Source organism: Ceriagrion tenellum (assembly GCA_963169105.1). Lineage (NCBI taxonomy): Eukaryota > Metazoa > Arthropoda > Insecta > Odonata > Coenagrionidae > Ceriagrion > Ceriagrion tenellum. The sequence goes on along the minus strand of OY720639.1, from coordinate 2,741,253 downwards.
AGAGAGAAATTTTTCCTCCGAGTCACATGTCATATCACAGGACTTTACCTCGCCTTTTTTCTCTTGATACTTTCCACAAAATTCATACTCCAGGGTGAATCTTTAATGTCAATGGCCTCACTGGGGTCTGGTGATGGACTGCTGTAACAATAGACATGAGTGTTGACAGACGAAGAGTTTAATAGAGGGTACCGATCTCAAAACCCGTAGTGATCGAGTATATTCTTCTTAGAACTAATGTTCATATATCGACACTTTCCACGAGGACTGACAGTTCCTCTTGTGCTACTGTGGCTCATTGCTTTGAGATTTTACGCTTAGGCATCAATATTGAATTGTTGAAATCATATTACAAATTTAAAAAAAATATCACAGCGGTTTTTAATCACGCAGTATTTTACAAAATCTTCATGCTGAATTTAACATCAGCCGAAATTGCCATGAATGTTTTACTCGTAAGCCATCATCAATTGCTACTAATAACATATTTAAAATTTTCTTTATCGGTAATGATCAGTTATAAATACTGCTACTGCTACTCTTCGTCTTCTTTGGTGTTTTACGTACATATGTAGGGATTGCTAGTTCTGTTTTGCAGCCAACGGTGTCCAGAACTGTGAAACATATAACTAATCTTTTGGCCGTCCAAATAGTTGACACTATCAGACCGCCTGTTTCTTATGATGATCAGGCAACGAATAGGTGCCTCGGGTGTCTCTTTGTGAGAATAGAAAAAAGAGGAGACCACTCTTATGGTCATACAATTCCTGACGTTAAAAAGCACACGCTACATCATCAACACTTGCCGGAATACGAGATTACTGTTTGTTGATTTTCCCTAGCAACGCCTTCATTAACGTCGAATAATCATAAGAAATAATTCTAATGTAGGCTCGGCTAATTCATTTTTATCAAAAAAACATTGCCAATCCATTTTTCATTTTCTTTTTCAATATGCAATCAATAAAAATATATACTCAACTCGAATAAAAATTCAACAATACCCACAAAATGTTTTGCCTCTTCAATTTCTCATACCACTCAAAAATAAACATACATCCAATCTGTAATTCACCAATTACAGATTATCCCAAATAATTATAGATTCATGAATCAGTGATTCATGAATTGAAGATTGTTTTCTGTATATGAATACATAAATCAAATAATCAATGATTGACGAATAATCGTTGATTCAGCAATCATTGATTATTTATCCCATCTATGAATCCTTAGTGTATCTCTAATTTTTCGTTTGACTACTAACTGTTTAAAATATTTTATTAGTATTACATATCGCAATGGTGTCTCGGATGATAAAAGTAAATAAACAAGGTCCATTATCATGTTATTGGATGATCTAGCCCGCGCACCGACCTATCCATGCATAGAAATTTATTCGTATCAAATATCCTTGAGGGTGAGAAGCGCACCTAAAATTTGTTGGGGAGGATGTAATCATTTTTCGCGCTTTCCATTGTGCTCCGCTGACGGAGGAGTGCCACCCGTTAAAGATGGAGCGAGCTTGATGCTACCAAGAGTACTCTTGTTTATCTGGAGAAATCGCGTAACCCACGAGGTATAGAGCAAGAGAGGTGTATCAGGTTATCGCCATCTGGTTCAGAGAGGCAAAAGTTAGCGGGCAATCGGGTTGAAATGAGGAATTCCGATATCGGCGGTTGGAGTTTGGCTTGGCATTACTAAATGAACACGAATTTCATAAGAATAAATCACTTTGATGGGCCACGGTGCCTAAAAAACAAAAAAAAACCATGTCAGGCAATACAAGCCCACGTCAGACAACGGACGAGAAGGAACTTAGCCCACGCTTGCAGGACTTCCACTACGACAAACTAATGGTTGAAACATCTGCGTTACCTTCAGCCATCGTAAAACACCTATTTTGAACAGTTTCGGCTTTAGGCTCAGAAATAAATACTTCAGGAAAATGAATAGACATAAATACCTACTTTAACTGGCGAAACATGGAAAAAATAGAAAAAGGAAAGAGCACAGAGCACGTAGGGTTTGGCTGCACTTAATAGGGGCCCGTGAAGTGACCATGACGAAGGTCAGGGAGTGACTGAATTGCTGAGGTTACAAGCCATGCCCGCTGCCCTCTGGTTGGTTCCGCGAGAGTCACATGACGAGAAACCCCACCTCCCTCCCTTCCCTCAGCCACTCCCTCGTTTAAGCCCATGTGGCCCACGTGATTTGAAATAATGCACTGGTTACATACAAGAATTGGGTGAGACAGGTAATTGGGAGACCCTGTTTTCCGCCGGGAGGGACAGGGCAGGTGGAAGACCTTTGACCCTCATGACCCTTTCCGCGGAAAGGGCCCCACCCACTGAGGGGCGCATTTGTGGAACGTCAGTTAATTTTGTTTAAGTTTTTAATCGGCATAAATCTACAGAACAAGTATTACATGAAGTTTGTCCTATAGTTTCTGTTACATTTGATACTAAACACCAAGGAAATCCGTTGATATTTACCCACATGGGTTATATCAGATCTTGATATGGTGCCAAGAGCGAGCGTATGACAACTACAGGTAAGAGAGCATTGAGAGGATAATAGGAAGAAAGGTTAGAAGCTCCTGGTGAAGGAATGCGGCCGCTAAAGAGCGAGGTAGGGACTCATTTGGGTAGGAAAGGAGGAAAGCCAATTGTTCTATAGGAAGGAGTTTGGGCCATAAAGATAAGAAGGGACTCGGAGGGCAAGGGCTATCCTTCTGTCCAGCGCGGCGCGTCACCTAACTCCCTCCCCCCCCTCCTTTCCCGCCGCAAAAATCCCAAAATCTTACTTCGGTGTAAATTTTTGGTTTCGTCTTTTTCAAACGGTGAATGCGGTAATTGCGATGTGGGGACCGTGATTTGGAAACGATTGAAGCGGGAGAACGATACTTCGGGGAACGATGGATGCGGGAATTGTTAACGTTATCAGCATGGAACTACATTCGGGACCAAAGACGGCGAACGATAGAAGCGGGAAAACGATCAATGCAAGAACGATAGATCGAGGTTCTACTGTATTTGGTCTCCTCTTCATTGATTTTGAGTCCCATTCTTTTACCAGTGTCTTCTAAAGTACTAAACATTTCCTCAAGATCAGTCAGATTATGTGTTATCAGTGCTATATCGTCTGAATGTGCAAATCCTTGTTTGGATTTATGCACAATAGTTCCTCTTAAATTCAATTCTTTCATAGCTTTATGTAAAGCTAAGTGAAATAAGACAGCTGAGAGTTCATCCCCTTGTCTCACACCTGAGGTCATCTTGAATGCTCTACTTACTCTACCCCCAATATAAGCTTTACATTGTGATTCTTTGAATGTTAATGAAACCAATCTGATCAATTTCTCTGGGATACCTTAACCTCTCATAGCATTTAGAATTTTTATCCTGTTCACACTGTCAAAAGCTTGTCGAAAGTCAATGAATGGAATATGTAGATTGACATTGTATTCGTAGCACTTCTCCATTGTTTGCCTTACTGTGAATATCTGGTCAATGGTACTTCTCCCCAACCTAAAGCCACACTGATATTCTTCCAGAATATGTTCGGCATAGGTGCTCATTCGTTTTAGGAGAATACTAGTAAAAATTTTATATGCTACATTGAACAACGTGATGCCTCTGTAGTATTTATAATCATATTTGTCACCTTTTTTAAATATTGGGCCAATCAAACCTGTCTTCCAATCTTCTGGTAATTCTTCCGACTTCCATTTAGTACAAACTAGCCTATGTAATGCTCCAATTAAATCCGGCCCTCCATATTTCATCAACTCTGCTGTCACTCCATCTTCCCCTGGTGCTCTGCCATTCCTTTGTTTTCCAACATTTTCATATACCTCTTCTTCAGTTGGAACGGGCACTTCCTCGTCTATTCTGCGAGTTTGTATTTGCTCTTCTATTCCTGGCATTGCTTCCTTGTTATACAATTCATCAAAACATTCAGCCCATCTTTCCAATATCTCAATCTCCTGTCCAATGACTTGGCCATTTTTATTTCTACAGGAGTGCAATTTAGGTTTATACTCTTGATTCATATATTTTACTGCTTGGTAGAAATTTTTGCTTTCACTTTCATCATTGAGTTCCTCTATTTGTTCTATTTGTGTTTTTAAATGTTCCTTTTTCTTTTTCCTTAGTATTTTATCTACTTCTTTCCTACTCTGTCTATACCTCTCTCTATTTAATCTGGTATCCCTTTGCAACATATTACATCTATTCCTATTCTTTTCCTCTATTGCATGTTTACAATCATCATCAAACCACTCTGCATTTCTTTTTACTTTAGTTTTAAGCATTATGTCCTTTGCAGTCGATAAAATGGATTGTTTAATTCTCAACCATTGCTCTTCCACGGAACTGTCCTCTGTCTGTTCTTCAGCACTCTCTCTCAACTTCCTACTTATTTCAACTTTGTACCTAGTAGCTTGCACAGGGTTTCTTAAAATTTCACTTTTCCATTTACACCTTATTGGCTTATTGGTTTTCTCTAAGAGGGCCAGTCATTCTCTAAAATTTACCTTCACTAAGTAGTGATCCGAGTCGCAATTTGGCCCTCGTGCAGCTCTTATATCTAATACAGAAGATGAGTGTCTCCTAGATACCAGCACATGATCTATTTGATTCACCATTCCTGTTCTTGGATTTTTCCATGTACCCCTATGTATGTTTTTGTGTTCAAAACAAGTGCTTTTAATTATCATGTTGAATGACAGGGCAAACTGACAGAGTAGCTTTCCATTTTCACTCGTCGCATCATGTAGGTAGGGAGTATCTTCCAGCCACAGAATGCAGGAAGTCTTTCTTGCCAATTTTTGCATCAAAGTCTCCAAGAACCACAAGAGTATGATATTTTGGTGTTTTTTGGCATTCTCTTTCCAATTTATCATGAAATATTTGCTTTTCATCTTCTTGACTGTCCTTAATCGGGGCAAGGGCTGATATAATGTCAACATCACGGAATTTTCCTTTTATCGTCATTTTACTCAGTCTGTCTCCTAATGGCTCAAACTTTATCAGACTCTTCCTCGCCGTTGCATTAATCATGAAGCCAGCTCCATACAATCCGGTTCTATGAGTGGGGCCACTGTATAACACAGTAAAATCCTTTTTATCAATTCTCCCATTTCCTTCCCATCTCACTTCCTGAAGGACTATAACATCCAATTTATATTTAGACATTTCATCTGCTATTTCCATCATTTTCCCAGGTTTCAACATTGTTCTCACATTCCATGTAGCTAATTTCCTGATATTTGTAGTCCTTGTCTGTTTGCCAGGTCGATATCTTTTATATCCATCCTTATCCATCCGAGGCACATTTGAAGGTTCCTTAGCGAGATTGTTTTTACAGTGTAGGATTGCTAGTCCCACGCCTAGCCCCCAACCTGGAGGACCAGGATTTGTACTCAAGGTTTACTCCCCTAGAGAGGTTTGCTTCTCGCATAAGAGCCCTCTCTGCCCTGTGTGATGGGGCACACTTAGTCTGGCAGTTCAGTCAAGGACTGTCCGGCAAGGGAGGCCCTACCAGTAGCTATGCTACCGCCGGCATAGCCCTATTACCACGCGCAATCCTCCCCGCCCGGCTCTGAAGGTGCCTTCGAAAAGGTGGTGCCCCCCTCGGGAGGAATCACTCTCACAAGCACTCACTCACTCACACGTTCAACAGGGCCCAACTGTTGGGAGAATCAGGCTCGAGATGAGCTTGGTGAAAGGAATGAAACAGGAAAAGACGAGGGTGTGCATCGTATAGGCATATTTTGGCCACAAGGTGGCTCTCTTCAGCGAACTGAAGGGAAAAGACACTAACAACACAAGGTTGATTGTGAAAAATTGCTCCTCTCCTCCTTTCTTCAATTTTTGTATTTATAGAACGTCAGTCCTTGCGATTTTTCACTATCAACCTTCTGTAATGCCTATCGGAAAAGTAACGATATTTTTTGGCCAAGCCTTAGAATCGACTTGAAATGCCCTGTGTAGTTCCGTGAAATGTAAAGCAAAATATGGCAGTTTTCAATCCTAGTGACGGGACTCTGCTCACCTCGCCCAGGCAAAACTCATCTGAGAGTCGGATGCCCAGCGAGACGAAATTTGACCCTGGGTTTGTTTCCTATGGAGTTCCCCCACCTCCACTTCCCCTCCATTCGCTCGCCGACTGTCCCCTTCCACGCCGAGGACCTTCCCATTCCACCCAGGTTCCGGAGGAAAAGCCAGTCAAGGAAATTCTGAAATGGAGCTTACCGATGTCGCACATCAGCGGCTAGCCTTGATGCTGATGATTTAAATACGATGCGTGGTTTATATTATCGTAAATGATAGTCCTCATGGAAATTGATACCCTTCAGGAAACATACTCTTTCCTTTCGTGAAAATTTCGTCATGTAAATAAGTGAATTTCGTGAATGTATGAATATGAGACGACAAAATAACCCCTCCTCTGTTTACTATCTTTGCTGCACAAAAGATAGTTGAATTATTATGTTCATTTGAGCATCTCTGGTTAAATGTTCTTTAGAAGTTGGCGAAGGTGACAGACTCGGAAATGGAGAAGAAAAACAGTTTTTTCGGTCGATTCGGATGGTAGCCTCTTTCCTAAATGCATTCGCCTAGACGCTCCTTTTCCTTTCCTGTGCGAGGTTATAAAATAATAGCCATGGTATTACTCACAATATTACTGCAGTTTGCTTGGTTCAAAGTTCAATTCTAAGTTCACAAGAGCGAGCCAACATTTAACAAAGTTCAGACATAACAAAGTAAACTGCCGGCCCCCTCAACTTCCGTTTAAACAGGCTCCACTGTATAACGTTTGACTAGAGATTAAAGGATTTTACAAATAGTTATGTATAATATAATTTTCATACATACAGGGAATACAGTAGAAACTCAAAATTACAAGGTCGATGGTACTGGAAAAATTTGCACTCCATAATATCGAATGTTGAATGAACTAGTATCTTTCAAGAGCATTGCAATTAAGCTATTTTTTTGTTTCCTTAAATTATTATGTACTCTCGCAACGTACTTGCATGATTTATGAAGTTAAAATTATTTATGAAAGTTAATTTAAATTTGTATTCTTGCCAACAGGGTCCATAAAGCTGAACACAAATAACTTGTTGGAGGTAGATGCTTTCGATTTTCTGGACTTCCGCCATGTCGTTCCATCCTTTCGCGGCGGAAATCCCAAAAATCAGAAGAGTCAACCTCCATCAATGTCCTGTGGATATCTACATATAAACAACTACTTTTGGTTTTTTTCAGTGAGTAAAAGATTAGGCAATCAAGCGTCTTTGCAAAATTGTCATGCAGTTTGGACTAAGCCTATGAAGCTTCGTAGTGCATTTTTATGTCATTTCTTAACTAGAGAAGTCATAACTCTGGCGTGAGCGATGTATTGAGATACCAGTGATATTGATTTATGCATACACCAAGGAAGTGTGCGACTTGCATGATCGTTTGCACTGGATATAGAAATTAGAGGAATGCATTCTCGATAAAAGAAGATCATATGTCTGTATCAGGCATAATATATGTGCCTATATTTCTAATACATTGAAAAGAAAATTCTGTCGTGGATGTTATGCTATGGATGCATGTTATGTATTTTGTACATTTTGCGTTAGTTTTGCAAAATGACAATCATTGTTTTCCTTTGGATTTAGCTTATTAGTGTGTGGTTATTTACGAGACGATGGAGGTGAAAGAAGAGCTTCTAGATGAGTCCAGCTACCATCCGTTGCAAAATTCCATCACCTGAGTTTGAAGGCTAATAGCTCAAAGATGGCTCAATCGATTTTAAAATAAGGTAGGTACATCAAATCAAAGCTTGTTTATTTCTGCGTTTAGTGATGGTACAAAAAACTTTTTATCGTTTGTATTGATTTCAGTGTGTACTTAGAAACAATTTTAGTGCACGTTTCTGGGTACTGGACTGATGCATCGCATTTACGGCTTCGTAATAACAACGTGGATCAAGATATCAAAACTTCCTTTTCAAATACTGTAGCAAAGATCTTTTTTAACAATCATATGAAGTTTCAGATTATTTACTGCATTAGTATTTTAGTTATTGATGAATTTGCAGGACTGCATTATTTTCTGTTCCGCTCATCCCTGAAAACTACTGTTTGAACCTTCTTCAAGCTATCGAGTTCATCGTCATGAATCCACTTATAAAATCTTAAAGGAATTCGTTGGTTAATCAATATAGATTAACATTTATTTTGGAAAAGGAGTGCATTGAACTGCCAGAAGCATGCCCGGAAGAGAAAGGGAGAGGTGTGTGCTGTTGCCGAGTCAGAGGGTTGCCCATAAGGCACGCCAGGAATAGCCTACAAAACACACTGCATTGTACTGCAAACATTTACCGGCAGGGGAAAACCAGTTGTCCTAATTTTTAAGAATGGTCATCAGTGTTATTTTAGATGTGTGTGGAAACATACCTCCTATTTGCTATGCCAAGTGCCTCATGCCAAATTTTTGGAGATGGAGGTGAGGATGGTTTTAAGCGCTATTTGTTTCTTTCATCAAGAAGCCAAGAAATGTGGTGACAAAAGATATCCCACATTTCTTAATGTTTCTGAGTGCCTTGCCATAACCCTTGAATCTGTGAAGAAAATAGCGTCTAGGAATCGGGAAAACATCCCCAACAATGCAATAAGAAGCAGTCCGTCGCCAAAGGCAGGAACTTCATCGAAGAGGCTGCAAGATGAAGGTTGTAACATTTTTACCGTTTTAAATTCCAAGGCAATCATTGTGATTCCTTTCTCCCTAAAGAGCAGTATGCATTTACTCCTCATTTATTATAAAGTGGTTTCCATAGGTATTTTGTAATATGTACCTTGTTATAACATGCCTCGAGTTAGCAATTTTCTATATTCATAAACCAAAACAGAGACACTTCCATTTGCCGCAGTTGTTTACACCCTACTCCCAGAATGGTGGAGTATTCAATGGATGCAAGTACCCTAGCATAAACACTGCTATCAATGATGGCAATTCCGCTCCCTAAGTAACGGAACCAAAGCAAAATTTAACCATATACATTAATTTAAAGTCACATGTCATCATCTTTCACAGAACTTCTTACTGTGTAGAGACTGGCTTTATCAATGAGTTTGTGTGTGTAATTTATCGAGAGCTCATCCATGAGTCCCTACTTAGAGGGCAGCATCACGAAACCTGTGTTGAGGCCGCTAATGACACAATTTTTTTCTGAAACTGGAGAGAAACATGGGAAAAGTGTAACGATTTTCTCTCCCATATGCCTAGGTTCACAATAAAATTGCAACTATAGGATTTCTTTCCACTTTTTTACCAGGCATTGCATTTATTTTTGTATCATTTTGAGGAGTTGAAACGGGGTTCTCGAGAGAGAGAAAGTTAATCCATTCCAGCTCATTACAAATGTAGGGCATGATAACACAGTATTTTCTTTCCCTTATCATGTGCACTGTAGCTCTAGGAATTTCATCTTTTGTTCATGGCATTATGCGGCATGATTTTAAATGATATTGCATAGGCGTGTTAAGCAAAAAATAGCTCTACAATAAGCGCATTTAATGAAAATAATCCAATGATTTGCCCCTGTGCAAACACTGTGAAGTGAGCAAACAGTTGATTGACAAATATCAGCATTCGAGTATGATTGCCGGGAAATTCAAAGTGAGTGCAATGCTTTGTGATAAAAATTTACATCTATGTCTGTTGTTAACATTCTTCAAAAAGACTCACGACCGAACGGAGCTCTCTTTTCCCCCAAAAGTACCCTCTGATTTCAAAGTGTGAAAATGTTTGGGCAATAACTCACCTTCCGCCTGTTAACTATAGATTTAGGTGAAGCATAGAAACCCAAAATTTGCTACTGGGTATACTCTCTTTGAAGGGTTAGTTTAACTCTTTCGCTACTGTGAACGTAGCTCCCACATTCTGTTGGCAAGTGGTCGTTCCTACCCACGCCTCCAAACTTCCTCTTTTCCCCGTATGCCATTCACTGAGTTCATTGTTATATATTGTACTAATCTCTTTCCGGGAGTGTAGGTGTCAAATTGAGTAACAGGTGCAACGAGAGACATACTTTCTGTGCTGACGTGGGTGACCATTCACTTATTTGCCACACAGGGGCTGGAAGGTCTCTGCAGTTTGACTGAAACGAATATTTCAATATTGTTATATAATTTTTCAATATTTGCTGTCGCATGCTTCCTATTGCACTCTCGATGTAATCTTTCCTCATGGAACTGCAGTAAAGTTTTAGAATGGAACTTTTTGAAAAGATCACATTCAAAGAATGTCAAAATACTGCAGTAGAAATTGCAAATAATTAATATATTCATTTATCGAATAAATCACAGTAAATACTTACCCAAGTGATTAATCTGTTTGCATTTCTGACTCTGTCTACATGTCGCATCTCATAATAAGTACTCCATTATCACTAGAGCATTGACTTCAACCAGAAATATCACGAGGTTAAAAATAAATGAGCTGTAAGTGAACAGTGATACTCGACAAACTTTTTGCCGGTAATTCGTATGTCTTGTATGGTAGATGGCAGGTGTGACGTCACGCAAATAACTTCCAAAGTGGCGCGCAAAAAGCTGCATTGGAAACTATATTAAACTGTAGTTCAATAAATTTGGGTCGCTCAGATGAAAGGAAAGGATATATGGGAAATATCTTTGGTTATCTATATGATGTACGAGTTAAAAGTTATTCTCCATTTGCCCCTGCCGTCCAATCCCCAGCTCTCACCGTATTTGAGACAGAAAAGGGCAGTGTAGGGGTGATAAAATATAGATTCTCTGAGGAGCCTTATTCTAAGATAAAGTGCCTGAAAACGGTAAAAGTGGTGAATCAAAAAAGTTAAGAAATATGCTAATTCAAGCTCAGTATCAATTTGCTGCCGATCATACTTTGAACACTAAGTATGTCTGCTTTGGTTTTAGAAGATATTAGTAAACCTCCAACTCAAGGTGTGAAATGAAAGGGTACTACAATATGCCAATTTATACAAAAGAAAAGAGGAGAGAAATCATATTGCTCTTTAAAGAGGAAGGAATCACAATGGTTGTCTTTGATTCGAAAGGGGTAAAAATGTTTTTGCAGAAGCCAAATGAAATATGGAAAAAAAGTAGCGGTTTTGCAACCCCTATATACAATATAATCTCCAATGGAAGTGCGTATTTCTGACGAAATATTCTCTGAAGATGCCATCTGCTGGCCATAGAGCGTACTCAAAGAACAAAGGAAGGCGCGAAAGAAACTCCCAAGAAAGAAAAAGGTTTTAAAATTTAAAACTGGACTGATCAGTAAGTCAAAAGAAATAAATTTATGAACTTTTATTACGTGAATGTTCAAAAACCATATATTTTATAAATCTAATACATATCCCACACTTTAAGGTCGCTCTTACAAGGCTGGAGCAATGACTTGGCAGAATTTAGTGATCATCTAATATGCATTGTTTATAGCACTGCGTGCTTCATTGCCCAACATTGATCAAAAATTGTATCAGATTTTTTCCCTCTCGATCGCAAATTTCTATTTCTATTAAGTTGAATGACCTAATCATCTTATTTCACCTTGAACAGAAATGTGTTATTTGTGTTGATGTCTGTTTAATTGAGGCTTTGAGAGCATTCCCTTCCACCATCAAAGTTCAAGTCATACAGTTTTAAAAGGAAATTCGGAGAAAAAATGTTTGTTTTCATTGGGAGAAGGCATTCGTAAGTTGTTTTGGGTAAAGAAAACCATCGACTCGCTAGTGAGTTGTCAGTCTCTAATATTATGGGGCCTTGGCTTTCCGAGGTTATGTTTCGTTAGGATGCTCCGGCATTTGAGGTATCAGTCAGACTTAGCAGCGTTCGGCAGTCGAATGACGGCAACAGTGTTGACACATCGCAGATTTAAATGGCGAGTTGGGCGGGTTGCACCGAGAAATAATAATGATAATTATTATTATAATAAATAATTTATGTCCAAAGATCATATTTTCACATGATATAAGACACGTCAAGATGATGTATGTACATTCAAAATACAGTAACCAAAACAAGCGAATGGCAGGAATGTCATGTTAAGTACAAGGAGCACCGTACAGATAATCAGTATCATTCACATATTAAAAAGTCAGGTTGATTTGTCCTGTAAATATTCATTTACAGAGTAAAACAATTTGTCCTGAAGGAAACTTTGAACATTACGTTTAAAAGCAGACAATGATTTTATGTTTTTTATCTGATTGGGCAGTTTGTTAAATAGGTAGTTTGATGCCTGTTTCTTTAGGGCCAGAGCTTGATACACTAGTCCTAACACTACCTTGATGGAGATCTTTTGATCTTCGAGTCTCATAGCAATGGAAATCAGCATTTATAGAGAATTTGGACAGGTTTTGTTGAACATATATCACAGAGCACATAATATATACACTAAGGAAAGGAAGAATGGTTAAGTTTGCAAAGATGGGTCTGGGTGGGGAGCAATATGGTTTTTTAGAAATAATCCTGACTAATCTTTTCTGTAATTTGAAAATCTTTACTGATTGCATGGATGAACCCCAAAGTATTATGTTATGTGTCATGCGTGAGAAAAAGATACCATGATAGAGGATTAGTAGGATATCTCAACTAACTGAACTACGTAAAGTTCTCACAAAATAACACACCGAGCTAAGTCTTTTCATGAGAGTGTCAATATGAAGTTCCCAAGCGAGGTTGTCACTGAGGTGCACACCAAGAAATTTTATAGAGTTAACCTGCTCAATAGTATTATTGTTGAACTTAACAATAAAGTTATTTTCAATTTTTTATGAGAAAATATTACTAACTAAGATTTTTGGGTGTTAAGGCAGAGGTGATTTTCTTTACACCTGGTATAGAGTTTATTAGAAATAGCATTGGCATTATCAATCAATGTAGGGTAAGTAGATGAGGAGAGAATGAAGTTAGTGTCATCAGCATACAGAAGTAGATTTGAACTAGTTGTGTCAGTGACATGATGAGCCAAATCATTTATATAGATTAAGAACAAAATAGGACCAAGTATTGAACCTTGAGGAACCCCTAGTGAACTGTAAGCTACATTTGAGTGGTAGTGTGCACCATTGGCAAAGAGAGACACAAAATTAGTTCGATTAAGAAGGTAAGATTCTAGCCATTTGAAAGGTATACCTCTAATACCCAGGGTGTAAATTTTTTTGAGGAGGCGATGTTGATCGATGGCGAACCAAATCAAAATCCTTAGAGAAGTCAAAAAAGATACCTAAGGTTTTCTGCTTGTTGTCAAGTAAGGTGAGGATGAAGTCTATAGCTTCATAAATGGCTGTGATTGTAGATATACCCTTCCTAAAACCATGCTGGTTTAGAATGAGTAAGTAGTGACTTTTTTTTCCAAGAAGGAAACAAACCTAGTAGCAAAAACCATTTTGAACACCTTAGCCAGTGTGTTCTGCAATGTAATGGGTCGATAATTATTAATGTCATTAGGACTTCCTTTATTTGTGTAAATAGGTACTATTTTAGAGTGCTTCAGAGCAGAGGGGAAAACACCTTGTGATAATGATTCATTAATTAAGTATAGCAAAGGTTTCTTTATAAGTTCATACACACTGAAAATTACAGAACTGGGCAAGTCATCAGGGCCAGTACAATGTTTTTTTACCAAGTTTAGAAATGATTTTGTTCATTTCATGGTCAGAACAGAGTTGAACAAGAAACGATACTGAAGAGAATGTAGCAGTTACTGGGAAGGTATCTGTGTGTGTTAGTGGAGAGGGTTCAGTTGTAAACAGTTGGTTAAAGATGTTACTTAATTCATCATAACTTCCTATTGACTTATTTACTAATTTTGTTACATCTGGTAGATTGTGCTTTGAAGATTTCTTGACATATGTGTTTATAATTTCCCAGGAGGTTGTGGATTTATTGCTGGAAGAGGTAATTTTATTGTCATTATATGTTGGTATGATTGTGAGTAGCGTACCTTGTCTGAACAGAAGCATTTTTCAACGACAATGGTGGCGCGAAAGGGTTAAAAAAAACTTCGTATTTAAACCATATAATATTCAACCATTGAATCCCAACATTGGTGTGTTAGAATAATGCATTGAAGTGCATTTAGAATTTCTAATGAAGTATTAATCATTCACAGAAAGATGTGCATAGTCAACTCTCATCCAGAAAAGACCCTTTCGTGGCACACCCACAAGTATGTTTTCAGCAACCACAAGTAGCCATTGGGATGCCCCCTTCCAAAATTAAAACACCTAGAGTGAAAACGCCACTGCAGGCTCTTTCCGTTTTACTATTACCATCCCGTCGAGATTGACGCTTCGTTTTCATTCTCAAGTTCGACGTTGGTTATCCCATCCTTCCTTTCTTCCAAGAGGCTTACAATTGAAGAAACAGCTCGTTATACTTGACGAAGTTCGGCATTTTAAACGCCTATTTCAACGGTGCATGGAAGTGAAAGTTCCTTTGAAAATCAAAAACAATAATCCTTCATATACATATACATCATGTATAAACAAGGAATGTAACTATGTATTAATTTATCATAATAGTCCACAATTTCTAAAATATTGATATGACGCATTGCGTTTCCTGAACTTATGGGCTGAAGACTTCACTTTACATTTTTCCCACGCAATCCAGTATATTTCCCCAGTCTCGCTCTCTCCTCTGAAGGCAAGAAAGATCAGGCTGTATGTCCCTGATGGGATCAAGTTTCATCCTCCCTAGCCTGAGGAACGTCTTGGTGGCCAGAGGAGTTCACTTGGAAAATGAAAACAGATATTTGATACGTTTAGGGAGCTCACAAAAATAAGATAACTCCCAGACCTAAGCTCCCAGGTAACCTGATAGCCGTGGGTCACTCTGCCAAGACCTCAATCATCCTTCCCCTCCTCCTCCCACTCCATTTCCCATGGAAGCGACGACGGCGTATTGTGCATGCCATTTCCACTTCACCATAGAGCTAGCATAGTGTTTCCGGCTGTGCATCTCTATTTTACTGCAGATCTTCACTTTGCTGCAAACTAATCATTGACGTCAGGACATTGAAGAAAACTATTGACATAGTTGTAAACATCAAACAATAAGAGGTATAAGTAAAATGAAACCAATAAATTTTTTATTGTAGGAAAGATACAAGATTAATTTTTTTTGCATCACTTAAAAAAATCTGTTATACGTTTTTGAACTTTGCTTCGTTCTGTTGTTTCTTCCACCATGACTTCTCATTTAGTCAAATGAAAATTGAATTGATCATGAACATCATGAAATATTTGAAATGTATGCAGCGTGCGCTATGCAAGCAGAACATCATCTGCTGCAATGCAAGTTACTAAAACTTGACGTCGCGAGTGAATTGACTGCGATTGGTGGGCGGAAACAAAAGAAAAATTACAACAACCTTAGCCAGTGATTAACTTCAAGTAAGAACATTTATATAACAAACAAGGATTACAATTGAAAAGAAGCCCGTGGGCTAAATACTGTTAGCTTGGTCTATACAAGACGAACACAAGTGACAACTGCAGCACAGCAGGTACGTCCTTTCACGTCCGGGGTCAGTTTCATAAGAGGCCGGGTGCAGCGTTGAGACGGCGCGGCAGGCGATTGAGGGGAGTCAGCTGACCGATGCAGGCGTCGGGGGTAGTAGGGGAAATCCTTGTCCTTGTTGATTGGTGGAGAAAATGGTGCTAGCATTGATTCGATCAGAATAGAGTGCACCACTGTCACTTTCAGTATAAAAGTGAGTTGATTGTTCTATCACGGACAGCGAATTGCGAGACCACAATGTGCGAGGGGAAGTTGTGACGATGTTTGCGAGTTTTTGCCGTTTTTCTGGCAGAGTGGTTTTTACAGAGTGGGTGGGGGAAATTTTGGCACACTGATTTAGGTGGAACAAGAGCCTCGTCATTTTCATCTTCGTTGCTACTCTCTTGGCTGGGCCCCGCCATAGGCTATTCTGTTTCTTCCTCTTCGCAAAGTTGGAGGTCATCATCGATGGAATCATAGTCATTTAGATTTACGGACGATATTTTGACAGCACAGGCCAAGTAATTGTGAAAATCACTCGCCAGACCCCTCCTCTCAGTGGTGACCTCTTCCTCCTTCTCTTCTTAAACATATTAAATTATTCATAAATTTTTGCTACTCTAAATATATATTGGAAATCATGCTCAGAGTTAATAGTGCTATTAATTTCTTACTTCGGAAACTGCCACGGTAGTTGCTGGCGAAGGAAATCCTGCTTCTTTCCAGCAGTTCATGTCAGTTATAGAAGAAATCTCTTTCCAAGACTCTCCAACAGCCCAAATTGCATGTAAAATCATCCATTTTGGGATTTCCTGCATGGTTTTCCCCATCTCTTACCAAAAACATCAAGTAGTTTTAATGAAACCATGAATCAACGATAATATACAAAATGTGAATGACAACGATCACATGGTTTTACTTACCGATCCATCATAGATAATATTGCACTAGTCTCTATCAGTATAGTACGTTAAAGTTTTGTATAATTCCTTTGTCTAAGGGCTGTACTTTGCTCGTAGCATTCGGAGGAAGAAAAATAATGTGTATATTGGGAAGGCTCAGATTTTTGTCAAATTTATGGGAGGTTGCTTAATGCAGCTGGAGGATGATTTTCCTGTTCTCTCCTGCCATTTTCCTCTCTAATCTAATTAGAGTTTGATGAAAAATTTCTCTTGTCATCCAACTACTCTTGTTGAAATTGTAGAAAACTGGAAGTTTTTCTAGTCGAACATTTTTAAAACACCTAGGCTTGTGCTTGCCGATGAAACAAGGTTTGATATTGTCGGTGCCAGTCTGATTCAAACAGAGACCCACTGTCACCCTCAGTTTACTTTTTCTCCCTCCATGGCATCTCTCTCCTTTCAGCCCTAATGTTGTATCAGGTAGAGCGTAGTAGAAAAGTCCCATTTCATCAAAATTAAAGTGGTTTTCTGGGAGATATTCATTAATGAGTGCTTCATTTTCCAAATGCCACTTCTCTACCGCCTCGTTGTCGACCGCATCTTCTTCTCCACAGATCTTAAGAGAGACAATGTTGTATCTTGCTTTAAACTACCTCAGCCAGCCTGTGGAGCATTTGAATCCCTTGACGTTTTTTTGTCGGGAAATTGCTTCAATCTTCTGCTGTAGAATAGGGAAGGTTCTCTGACAGGAAGGTTCTCTCGAGGACTCTAGCAAAAAAAAGCATGAACTTCATCTTCGATTTCAGAAAACTCATCACCGTGCAACTTCTTCCTTCTCAGCGAAACTCCTCCTCCCAATTTCTCAAGCACTTTTTCAAGGCTAGAGAGAATCGTTGAGAGCGTCGATAGCGAAACTCCGAATTTTTGCACAACGGCGGTCTTGTTCAATTTTTTTTCTTCAACCTCGTGGGTCATCTTCATTTTATCGTCCAACAATATGACTTTTCTAGATTTCTTAGGCTTCTTCCATTTTCCAAAAATTCCTCGAATATTGTTATGCAGAGAGTAGGTATAGAATAAACAAGAGAATAAGAATTTCGTGAGTAATTAGTTTGAGACGCGTCGGGAAGTCTCATGAGTTCGCAGTGTACTGGAGAGTACTAGGGATGCTCCTGGAGAGAAAGAAGAAAGGGGAGGGGTGGAAAAGGAAAATGAGGTCAGAACTCCAACACCGCGAACGGGTGTATGGTAGGTAGGGGAAGTGGGGAGGGAGAAAAAGAGCCTAGGATGAATATGGTGTTGCTCAACCCTTGAAATGGATACGAGAGTTGGAGCAAGCAATACTGATAATGTGGCAGCGCCTTATCTTCATCCAAATAAGCAAAAATGCATCATATTTCGAGTTCCAGTTGCATTATGCTCCAATGTTAATGGCCGACCGCACCAAATCAGTTTTCGTTATAGAGAGTTTTTACCTTCAATTGGGACTGTCACTGCAGTTCATTATATTGCTATAGCGAAAATTTTGTTGTATCGCTTCTTTTCCTGTACATTTGTATGTGCTTTTGGTCGGGACCAAGGAAATCAGTTCATAATAGCGATATTTCGTTATAAGGACATTTGTTTTATGGAGAGTCTACTGTAATAGGAAGGTCTTCAGGTAAATAGTAAAAGAGTGATGATACTTTCCTCTGGTTATGCGACTCCTCCAATACACCGCAAGCATTTGAGACCCAAAAGCCACAAAGGTTTAACCAAAAAAATTAATCAAATGCAAAGAAAATCAAATGCACGCTTCATTAAAAACTGCTACAGGTTAGTATGGAGTGTTTCACAACTTTTAGCTGTGATCACTCCATGCTTAGCTTATCTTGATTGAGAAATTCAGAAATGTTGTGTTTCAGAGCAATGCAGAGTGATATTGATATGATGCCTCACTACATCTCTAGATCTGACCAAAGTGATAAAATTAGAGAGATACATTGCTGAACAGTTATGTTCAAAAACTGATTCTTTTCCAGCACATTAAGGGACCACCATAAAAACGGAACTCCACTAAATACACTCCCATAATACACGTCACCATTTCACCTGTGTAAGTTACAGTGTAAATATTCATAAATACTCTGGTGTCAACCCACAAACCCACCCACAAGTAACTGAACCTAGCTATTAGTATCCCCACATATAATCTTGACAAAAACGTTTCATACCACCTGGGAAAACCATATAAATCCAAAATATTTATTTTCATCATTGCTTGAAATGCTTTGAAAATGGATACACACGTTTCAGACCTGGTGGGAGGTGGTGAGAAATTGCTTCAACTACATGTCCTTAACTATCTGCAAATCATTGAGGAATGTTTGCTGAAAAGTGGCTGACATTTGCAGCATTCTTGCACCTTAAAAATAGGTGTGGGCCATTAGAAAACTGTAAAATGTATGCCCACCACATTAGTTTTATCAGAAAGAAGCCCTAAATAAACTGCATTTATTTTGGAACTGGAATAATTGGCAGTTTTCCTGTTATAAGCCATGAGCGATTTTTGGCATATTTTTTTCCTGTCATAAGCCATTTTTAACATATTATGCTTTAAACTAGTAATGAAACTTTGAAATGGATGGTAGTCATTCATTTTGTCTTTAGCTCTTCAAGTGTAATTTATTCTGTGTTTATGTTGGTGTTTCTTCTTAGGTTATTCATCGTGTGTCAACCAACTCCCCCTCCCATGTATGCTTTGAAAGATGTCTTTGGTCGCTTTGGAAATCTTATTGATGTGTACATATTGTCATGGAAAAGCTGTGGGTATGCCAAGTATGCCTCCAAGGAATCTGCTGAAAATGCTATTACGGTGAGTGAGTAATATCTAATGACAAGGACCAACAAAAGGTGAGGTCAAAGTGAATCATCATCTGTATTCCACAAAGTTTGGTGCATGCTCGAAAACTACATAAGTCCATGCTATGTTTTGGGAAGTTTGTCTCTTTTCAAACCTATTGAGCTTATCACGCTATTGATTATTCTAATTATACCAACAATTATGTACTTTATTTAAGGAATGCTTTGGTGTATATCACTCAGTAGTAGCAAATTATTGTCTATTTTACTACCATATGGCTGCTACTCTGTGCAAAACTTCTCCTAATAATGTGGATTGTTGAGATTTATTGATTATACTTATGATTTTCATGTTTCACATTGCTCCAATACTTTAATGGGTGACTTTGTCATTGCTATGAATTCTGTTTGCAGACATTACATGGCCAGGAGATATGCGGGTCAAGGATGAAGGTAATGCCAGCAGAACCGAATGAGAAAGCAGATTCCTCCAGAAAAAGAATTAAAGTCAGTGTAGATGATGAATGAGCTCTTTAAGAGGTAGGTCAAAAGTTCTTGAAAGTGGTACTCCTAAGTTGATTTATTGTTCAATCTCCTTCAGGGCCATTGTTGTGAACAGAAGAATCTAAACTTCTGGTCAGAGAAATCCTCTGATGACAATAAGGATAAAATTATGCCATCCATTCTTTTTAGGAGACTATTATATAATGTTATGAAGTTGGCAACAATTTTTTTGCTGACATTTAATCTATATCAATTAAAAAAATACTGGTAATACTCAAATTTGAGATGATAAAGGGGCTGTGGTTCACAATTTTTTGTTCTTCTTCTGACAGCAGAGATTATTTTCTCATCCACAGGTAGACTTACCTTTAGTGTGTCTCCAGTCGTCCTCACTTATTTAACAGTGCCCTCTTGGGTGCGATTGCGTTGAACTGAGGGAAAGAGACAGTGACTTAAGACCAAGCTTCCCCATCCACTGAAGAAGTTATTGTACCTAATTTTGTGGTAGACATCTGAAGACACAGTTGCCATTTCAGCATGCTTGCAGTTGTCTCTGTCTCTCCTCCTGACTCAGTGTCATCATATCCGAAGCCCACTTGAAAAATGCTAATGGGAACTGATAAGTTATGTTTAGTCATTAAACAACCTTCTGAATCCAGAGGGGAGAGTCCTTCGTATTAAATTACAGCCTTAAGAGGACGCAGTACATAAAAATTTTTCCTCCTTCGAGGGTGGAGTTAGTTTTCTAATTGACCGGTAGAGCTACCGAAGTCAGTGCCAACCTAGCTGCCGCATTTGTCGCGAGTGTAGCCTCTACGTACATTTCTTTGGGTGGAGGGGAGGGGAAAGGCACAAGCTCACCCCTCCTTCGAAGACGTTCGTTGAGACGTCTTGACGGATGCGCTGTTGTCACTTCAGCACGGAGGCACGAAGCGCGCCTTTGACTTTGCATTGGCCGATGGCTGCATGGCGACAGTGAACCAGTCACATCGTCTTAGCACCTCAGTAGTGGTACGATGCCGAAATGATGCCATGCCGAATGACGTGCTTACCTGTGAGCAAGGGATGGCGCGGTTTAATAGCATATATTATTACGGTTATCTAACGGTTAAGGTATGCTTGAATGGAAGAGAGTAAAAGTCCTCTAGATTTTTAGTGGTGCAATCCTCCATCAACCTTCAGAACTTGAATATATCTGAATGCGTATTACGTCGTTTATTTCATCTAATCCAGGTAACAGTATCGCGCGCTCATCCCATATTTGGTCCTCTTACTGCTCCTCACTTTATTAATACTTCATCCGATGCTCTAGCCTTCGGCTAACTAATATTAGGACTGTCTTCATTGCATAAGAAGTTCGACATTCGTAAAGTAGACTTTCATGGGTCATGAAAGTCTACTTTTCTTTAGAGGAATGGGACAAGAAAATAATGTATTTTCATGCGGGAATTCTCAGTACCACCCAATGATCATGGCCATAGACAATTACTTAAAATGAAATTAACCCAATGAGTACAAAATATTGCTGCATACCATAGCTAGGGAGAATACTATAGGAGGAGTTGACCACACTGACTATAATAGTGTAAGTCAGCACAGTTATAAGGAAAATATTGCCCCATGGCATCAACCTGACAGAAAAGTCCACAGCATATAAAGCTACTAATGAAATATCCAACATAATATTCTGTTGTCTGAAATTTTGACTTGCCTTACATTGATGGTTAATTAAATTCGTAGCAAGCGCTAAATAGTTGATATGAACATCATTCCGTAACCACAGCCGTCCGAGACAAGTTCGGGAGATGTCTGCATCGATGTCAGCAAGCTTCCAAGCAAGAACTTAGAACCACCTCGGCCCTAACAGCCATGGTGCAATCTAAGCAGAGCTCTACTCCATGATGGGAAACAGAAAGAGAGCTAATGAAAGAACACATCATGCTGGTTGTAATTGTTTTATTTATTTTGCTTTTTGCATTTCAATTTTCCTATGTGATCCGTCTTCCCATCCTTACGTTTGACCGATTCACAACGTCTCTTTTCTTGGGCTGCCACAATACTGGAGGAATTTCGAATCGGCATTGACCGGGGGAATCTCGGATCGACTAACTCTGGACGCATGCATTCCAAATAGAATTTCTTTAATTTTTCCACCATGAATTCCTCCCAGAACTCATCGTCCCTGAGGATCCTCTCCACCTTCAACCCCTTCTTCGTCCACACAGCAAAGATGCAGAAGTCTCGCTGAGAAATATGGAGCTGGCCTTGTATCTGGTAGTAGTAATTATGCTTTCGGTTAATTCTCATTCCGTGATTCTTCATCCAAAAATCCACTTTTCCTTTTATGATCGCCTCTTCTACACTCATCTCTGCAGCCGATGATGGGCATTTTATTTCAACAATACCCCGATCCCCCACTATTCCATCAGGAGATGCTCCTAGGAAAGGATATTCTCTGTCGATAAACAGCCCACATGGCTGAATGTTCACGTCTTCAGCTGTTTCCAATGCCGTGCAAGATTTGTCCTCATTAACCCTTCCGTACTCTAGGTGAGGAGAATCGAAATGATGGTACATGATTAATTTCACTACATTTTCGCAGCCAGTGTGTGGAAGCATTTTACAGATGCGTCCAAAATTCGAGGCAGTGAGCATCTTCTGACGCATCGCAACCCACTCCACACTTTCCCTCTGTCGTATCGTTTTCCTCTCTATTTCTTTAATTTCTTCCTCATTCTTTTGTAGACATTCCTTAAATAGTTGACACTCTATGTTAAATTCCTCAATAGGCATATCAGGCCTTTCAGAATTAGGACCGTAATTGGAATCAGGGTTTGTCCCCAGTTGATTAAATATATTTCTCCTCAATCTCGGTGTTTTTGTTCTTCGTTTGGAAGTAGCAACTGCCTTCAGCTGTCTTCTTTGGAGTGATCTTTTGCAGTGGTACCCTGGACTCACATTACAAACATTTTTGTATAGGGAATGCCAAGGATTTCCCGAGTTGAAGCTGACCACAGCACCTGCACATCTTCCTCTATACGAGCGGGTAAGAGCAAAATTAACTCGTTTCCCACCAATAAATTTTGCTTTGATAGGGTTGTGATGCTCAACAGGATTATTATCAACGTCGTGAATAAGGCTTTGGCTGTGGCGACTAATATTCTGTACTAGGTTTTTCAATTTTTCATACACCTCACATTCTTTTAGTGCAGGTATGTTGTTTTTTCCATCACAGAAATATCCTATATCTACACATTGCTTGTGTTCAAAATATGGCTGGGACTATTGAGGATATCCTGTCGCAGTAGTTCAATTTTTTGCACTAGTGTCACATTTTGGCATTTCCTAAACTCTATGGCTTTTATGACCGCCATTCTTAAGTTAAATTGTTATCGGCGATAATTTTTCTTTGTACAACATCACATCTATCACGATCTCTCGTAATTACCAGTTCTTTCAGCTTATTGCAATAGTTTCTTAGAAGGTGATTACGGCACTCAATCTTTTCCACTGTCAACGTATTGTAAGGTCACGCGTCCAGAACTTTTTTATATACGCTGGAATCGCCATCAGCAAATAGACGTGCATATCGGACACCATACATTTCTTCACTTTTTCGAAAGCCTTCAACAATTGCAGCAGCCTCCATGCTGGATGAGCTCTGACGTGAGCCCCAGTTCTTAAAGCATTTGTGATCTGGAGCTTCTTGCCCTCTCGAAGTTGCTCGGGCGCAAGTGGTGCAGTATTTATTCTTTACGGCGATGAAAATGACCTTTTTTGAGTGGTATTCAATGATGGCGCCCTGGAATCAATAGGCAACATATTTTACAATGCGCGAGCATGGGTTAACAAAAGGCCATGTTGTCAAAAGAGATTGTGATCTTTTCTTATTTTGCAGATTGAGAAGGGTGGTAAAGTGGCAACATCAGGACGAACAAAATGACATGAGTGAATGAAATGGGTACCTCACTCCCCTTTTTATAGTAAAATATTCTAAATAAAATAATGATGTAAATAGTGGTAGCAGAGAAAATTTAAAATACACATAAGTTGATACCCCCTTCCCTCTTCCCAATGCAAAGAAATGAAATGGCACAGCTGAATATTATATATTACTAGCAAAAATGTCCCTCAGATCCCTAAGGGGGATACTACCAAGACTTGAATTATTTCAAGTTCAGAATATCATGTTTTTTTCCTTTACTTTCCAAATGCAGAATTTTTGGTTTGAAGTTGCTATCATTGTGAGTTTCCATAATGTGCTTGGCAATCATGGAGTTGTCACTCCCATTCTTCAGGCATCTTCGGTACTCTTTAATCCGGCTGGTAAAACTTTGTCCTGTCTGACCAATGTACACTGCAGGGCATGAATTACGACTTAAACTTAAGTTTTACCACACGGCTAAAAGAACACTGAAGACGCCTGAAGAATTGGGTATGACAACTCCATGATTGCCAAGCACATCATGGAAACTCACCATGAATGCAATTTCAAAGCAAAAAGACTAGATTCGGAAAGAAAAGGAAGCGTACTGGATATTCTTGAGCAACGTGAAATAATTCAAGTCTTGGTAAAATCCCCTATATGAACGAAAACATGTCCCACTCCTCTTTACCATTCCAAAGATTCCCTCAATAGTAGCCTCAGCCTCCTCGTCAGCTCCTCCATCTCTTATCTTTTTCACTTCATAAACATCTTCCCTCAATATGTAAATATTATGTGTTTAATATGAGAACGGTTGGCTGACAATGATGTAAATACATCGAATCCTGTCGCACAAAAGATAATAATTATATAAAAAAGAGGAAAACTACAATCATTATTTCATTCGTAATGAATCAGTTCCACCACACCTACCCTGAGACAATATTATTTAATGGAATTTAAAACGTTTAAAACGATGAATACTCACAACTCCAGCCAATGAAGAGTAGTTACTGTGGTAAGATCTCTTGCACCAACTCCCGTCAGCTATCACAGTAATTAGAGGTACTCCATCACTGTCAACGTCACTGCTTTCCTTTGTTTTTGAGACTTCAATCTTCGCCGCGGCTTCCATTTCTTTGGCAGCGGACATTTCCCATCCTTCGCATACCTTATTGTGGTATTTTTTATAAGTTTTCTCTGTAATGACAGGTATATCCATTGCAGAGAATGTCTCGTCAAGTTGGGAATAACCACCACCTGAAGACATCACCCCAGACACAGCAACGAAATTAATGTCGATACTATGAGACCCTTCAGTCCATATGTTTTCTTTGGCATTGCACACTTTGCGGACAAAGTTTAAACATGTCCTTAGCCCTAAACGATGTTCTCCAACGAGTAGCATATCACTAAAAGTGCATTTAAAAGGCGAATCATCAATGGACTGCATTTGATCAAGAAAATAATGTATATCCATGATCCTCCGGCCAGTCAAAGGGAGAGCCTCATTCAGTCCCTCAAGGAGTTCCACATCCTCGAATTAACTTTGGGAAGAACAATTAAGGTCTGCTGTTGACTTAGTTTTGTCTGTCAAAGTAGTTGGTATCACATTGGCTGGTACTTCATCACGGCAATCACTCGAAACTCTTTCACTGGGGCTAGTAATTAATACTCTGTAAACAGAAATGGCAACGAAATAATGACCTAGACTGTAATTTGTTATGAAATTAGGGTAGAACTCCTCTATACTAGATAGAATATATATACTGCCAGAATAAAACATCAAGTTCCTTGGGTTAAGAGGGCAATCTTCAATTTAACAATTAAAAATAACAATCAATTATTTTTAATGCAGTGGATGCCATATTTTTAAAATGCATAGAGTAAAATAATAGCCACGATAAGAAATCATTTTCGTTGTAAAAGAAATGTGTGCAAATACATTTTTAGACATGCTTCTTGTTTTTGTATATTCTGATACCTTCGCTCGAACATATTAGTCCCTATACACGAGAAACACAACGTCTTCCTCGTAGTCTTTACATTTACTTTACCTTTGCTCCATTCTCCATTGCGCTAGGTTCCCTCCCTTCCCTCTTTTTCTACGTGCCTTATTTTTGCGCTGCTTAGCAGAAGGCATTTAAATGTTAGAAAGTACAAGTATAGCAAGGTAACAATGCTTTAGGAGGCAATTAAATCCTTATTGCAGAAAAGCTTCTCCTTTAGCGGCCAATGCACAGAATTCCAATGTGCGGGTTTGGCAAAACTGAATGCTACATTACATAGACCACTAGCTGCTTCTCTGAACTCCTCAGAGCGACTGCCATGCTCCCCTCACCACCCTCATGCTTATTTCCCCTCTCGTCCCGCAAGCGAGCAGAGAAATAGCTATATATGAGATAGTGTGTTCATTTTCTGATGGAGCGCTCGCGGCGAGAAAATGGCAAACTAAGACGGCAGTGGGAGCTATGATAGACGCCCATTACTGTGCTGAAATTCATCAAAACTCGCGTTCGCTTTTCCTAAATTATACATTTATTTGATAAAATTTCGCATCAGCAGTTGGCGTATCAACTACAGACAAGTTACTCTTGGGGGCTATCTTGCCATAAATGGCATTTCGTGAATAGGATTTCCACAACATATCGTGCAATAAAGCCTATATTTGTTATATAATCTTCCTTCCAATAATGGATTAAGAAAAATTTTAAAAAGATAGCCCCCTAATATCACTCATTGGCTTAAATAACCCAAAACCTCGAGGTAAAATAAGCAAAATTGACTGATTGAGAATGGAACGCAGAAGAGTCTCCAAAATAGGGGTGTACCACGTCCTCTTAACTCAGATCAGTAACATCTGTAAAGATTTCTACTTAAAATTTAAATCCTATGCATGGCAAAGTATGGCACAGCTCTTATCTTTTAGCTCAATGAAGTAGGTAAATAAATAATCCTATTGATGAAATGGTGTTCGGCTTATCTTCAGACTCTCTCTATTCAAAATCATCGTGCAGAAATAACTTGAATGGGAAATGAAAAGTAATGGTTTGATTTTGTAATTAAGTAATTTTTTTGCAGAACTTTGAGCGCAAATTATCATTGTGAAAAGAATTTCAGGAATGAGTTTATTATTCACTTACAAGCTTCAATAAGCAATTTGACATAGATGTGAATTGGACCAGCAAATTGCCATCATTACAGAATGAGCATTTCCTGGACAGCGGGTGAATTGTCGTTTTCGTGAGCCTTAGGGTTGGTATAAAAAGCATAATTTATCTCCTTAAACTTGTGATGGATGTCCTATTTACATAGATATTCTCTTTGACTTCCCTTTTGTTGTTCGTCTTTCCCAAAAAATCTTGCCATTGGAACACTTAGGGTGATTGCTTCAATGTTATGGAATATTGCATAATACTAATTTTTTGGATATGTAAACCTGTTATAAATGTTTTATGGAGTTCAGAATACTTATTTTTGACATGCATTAAATATAATCCATATATGTTTTTCCTGTACATTTTTCTCTTCATTCTCTTGGGACTAAACTGAAAATAACTGGCATGGAAGAACCAGTAAGCTTGCCTGTTTCATATATCATATTTCTTGTACTTAGGTATTTGATTTCATGCCCAAAAAAAAGCCGAGCACAAGTTATGAAGGTGCCCTAATCTCCCTGCTAGATCTATAACATATAATGATGTATTCACTGCATTTGACCTCTCCGAGAGGACCATGAAACTACAGCTAAAAGAGAGGCAACGTTTTTGCACCACTAAGGTTGGAGGGTGCCAGGCACCAGGACTGGCAAAACACGTCTTTTCTCTCGGCTAAAAAAATTAAATTAGCCTCATGTTATGTTCAAATAACTAATAATGACCGTAAGCTAAGCTATTAGGCTATGGATTTCATAATAAGGTTAAAATTAAAAATATGACATTTTAAAAACTCTCTGGGTGTTAAATACTCAGGTGACCATACTCAATGGTTTAAATGATTTTCATTTTTCTGGGAAAAAACCTGGCTTCATCATATTTATGGAGAACAGTATGACTTTCAGGCTACAGTAGCAACTTGATAATACGAAGTTGGCAGGACCAAAAAATCGGCACTTCATATTTCCAAGTTTTGTATTTTCGAACCATCTTAATAAGTTGCGAAAAATATTTGCCCTTCCCCCCTTGACTTCTTTGGTCAATGGAAACTCATTAAAATGATTTAAAGCCGTTATTCGTGACAGCTTTCGAAATAATGCCTCTATCTCATAAGCTAAATGTCCCAGATGATCGTGAAATAACTATCACCTCTTACAAGGGGAGTGTCAGGTAGCCGGGTCTCAGATTTTATTCAAACTTAGTAGTTGTACAGACCACTGAATGTGGTTCATGAATCACCCCACACATAGGGTTATACAACCAATAATTGGAACAAAAAAAGGCCTTTAAACATTTTAACTCACATAAGTACCCTCCCGACGTGCTATGATCACAAGTGTCAAAGTGGCCGGGTGGCTACCGTGCTTGACTACGGATCGGAGGGCACGGGTTTCATTCCTGCACTTATTCTCTTTTTTTTTGGGTCGAAGGCAGCCTTCTAATTGTGTCACTTCCTCATCTTTTCACAACGTATTTTCACTATTCTTTCATGCACATGATTTACATTTCCTATCATTATTTTATGATGTTGTCTCAATATTTTTACACTTGAAGCATAATTCTTAAAAATTATATACAGTAGAACCTCGATCTATCGTTCTCGCATTGATCGTTTTCCCACATCTATCGTTCGCTGTCTTTGGTCCCGAATGTAGTTCCATGCTGATAACGTTAATAATTCCTCCATCCATCGTTCCCCGAAGTATCGTTCTCCTGCTTCGATCGTTTCCAAATCAAGGTCCCCACATCGCAATTCCCGCATTCACCGTTTGAAAAAGAGGAAACCAAAAATTTACACCGAAGTAAGATTTTGGGATTTTTGCGGCGCTCCGCAGCAGGAAAGGAGGAGTGGGAGGGAGTTAGGTGATGCACCGTGCTGGACGGAAGGATAGCCCTTGCCCTCCGAGTCCCTTCTTATCTTAATGGCCCAAACTTCTTCCTTTAGAACAATTGGCTTTCCTCCTTTCCTACCCAAACGAGTCCCTACCGCGCTCTTTAGCGGCCGCATTCCTTCGCCAGGAGCTTCTAACCTTTCTTCCTATTATCCTCTCAATGCTATCCTACCAGTAGTTGGCATACGCTCGCTCTCGACACCATATCAAGATCTGATATAACCCATGTGGGTAAATATCAACGGATTTCCTTGGTGTTTAGTATCAAATGTAACAGAAACTAAAGGACAAACTTCATGTAATACTTGTTCTGTAGATTTATGCCGATTAAAAACTTAAACAAAATTAACTGACGTTCCACAAATGCGCCCCTCAGTGGGTGGGGCCCTTTCCGCGGAAAGGGTCATGAGGGTCAAAGGTCTTCCACCTGCCCTGTCCCTCCCGGCGGAAAACAGGGTCTCCCAATTACCTGTCTCACCCAATTCTTGTATGTAACCAGTGCATTATTTCAAATCACGTGGGCCACATGGGCTTAAACGAGGGAGTGGCTGAGGGAAGGGAGGGAGGTGGGGTTTCTCGTCATGTGACTCTCGCGGAACCAACCAGAGGGCAGCGGGCATGGCTTGTAACCTCGGCAACTCAGTCACTCCCTGACCTTCGTCATGGTCAGTTCTCGGGCCTCTAGTAAGTGCGGCCAAACCCTACGTGCTCTATGCTCTTTCCTTTTTCTATTTTTTCCATGTTTCGCCAGTTAAAGTAGGTATTTATGTCTATTCATTTTCCTGAAGTATTTATTTCTGAGCCTAAAGCCGAAACTGTTCAAAATAGGTGTTTTACGACGGCTGAAGGTAACGCAGATGTTTCAACCATTAGTTTGTCGTAGTGGAAGTCCTGCAAGCGTGGGCTAAGTTCCTTCTCATCCGTTGTCTGACGTGGGCTTGCATTGCCTGACATGGTTTTTTTTTGTTTTTTAGGCACCGTGGCCCATCAAAGTGATTTATACTTATGAAATTCGTGTTCATTTAGTAATGCCAAGCCAAACTCCAACCGCCGATATCGGAATTCCTCATTTCAACCCGATTGCCCGCTAACTTTTGCCTCTCTGAACCAGATGGCGATAACCTGCTACACCTCTCTTGCTCTATGCCTCGTGGGTTACACGATTTCTCCAGATAAACAAGAGTATACTTGGTAGCATCAAGCTCGCTCCATCTTTAACGGGTGGCACTCCTCCATCAGCGGAGCACAATAGAAAGCGCGAATAAAGATTACTTCCTCCCCAACCAATTTTATGCACGCTTTCTTCAGGATATTTGAAACGAATAAAATTCTATGCATGGATAGGTCGGTGTGCGGGCTTGAGGATCATCCAATAACATGATAATGGACCTTGTTTATTTACTTTTATCATCCGAGACACCATTGGGATATGTAATGCTAATAAAATATTTTAAACACTTAGTAGTCAAAGAAAAATTAGAGATGCACCAAGTATTTTCTTTAAATTTTAAAATTCTCCCGCTTTTAAGAGAAATTCCTTTAAGATTCCCCTCTACTGTGAAAAGTTACCATAAAATTCTCGCATTTTCATCTCGTTTTGGAACCCAGGAAATATTTTCCCGCATTGATCGTTTTCCCGCATCCATCTTTTTTTTCCCATCCCCTTGAAAAACGATAGATCGAGGTTCTACTGTATTTAAATTTCTCGTGGCTAGGCTAGGTAAAACGGCCTGTACACATGTCGGAAGCAACCGCTCGCTTTAAAGATCCGCGAGTGCTTTTACATGATGCATGTACCTGAGCGAGTAGATGCGTGAACACATTCACCTTTAAAATTGCATCGTGTCAAGACCCATAATTGTGCAAATGCAGGAACACGTGGCCATAAAATAGCCCTTGTTCTAATTCCGTGAATATGTTCCTGCAAGTGTCCGAGCGTCAACCCATGTGGGTACATGCATCAACAAAATGCCGTTTACACGAGTTTCACGAGTAGCTTCTTGTTTGCAAATAATACTTTTGTCTACCTCTAGCAAGAGATATACCTATTCGAGTGGAGAAAATTCAGTGTATCTCGACCACGATTTTATGCTCATGTGCACAATGATAAAACTTCGACAACTCAGGCAAATCCAGATCCGTGACTGTGCGAATTAAGAATTATTATTATTAACAACTGTCAATTTTATCGACCTTCAATGTAATTTGATTTATTGTAGCAACCATGATGATGGAAAGATTAAATTCCGAAACGTTGGTATAGAAAAAATACTATTTGTTTATGACCTAGCCGTGAGAAATTTGAATATGTAATTCTTTAGAATTATGCTTGAATTGTAAAAATATGGAGACAATATTATAAAATAATGATAGTAAATGGAAATCATGTGCATGAAAGAATAATGAAAATAAGTCATGAAAAGATAAGGAAGTCTTCGACCGAAAAAAAGAGAATAAGCCTGACGTCGTGTATGCAAATGAAAATTTTGCCTTGAACAAAAATAATATATTGAGTAGAAATAAAAAAAATCTTGAGCGCATGAAGGTAACGAAACGAAAACGAAAAAGAAAAACTAAAAAAAAACCATTGGAAAAAAACATACTGTGCAGGAGTGGAACCTGTGCCATCTGGACCGTAGTCAAGCACGGTAGCCACCTGGCCACTTTAACAGTTGTGACCAGTGTCCGTTGGTACTTATATGAGTTTAAAATGTTTAAAGGCCATTTTTGTTTAAACTATTGGTTATATAAGCCTATATGTGGGGTGATTCATGAACCACATTCAGTGGTCTGTACAACTACTAAGTTTGAATAAAATCTGAGACCCGGCTACCTGACACTCCCCTTGTTAGTTCCCTCTCCAAATGATTTTTAGTAGACCATCATTATCTTTGTAAAATTTTTGCCCAGTTTATAAGACGTATAAAAAACAAGTTCTGCATTTGTATGAGACTAGCTTTCTTAATATGCGGCTAATCAGGACGTGCAACTGGTATGAGCGCTTAAAAGAAGCATTTGTTTGTAACATCTACACTTTTTTTAAGTTAAGACACTGACCTCGCTTCCAATCACCCTTCCTTTATCACTCAATTGTAGGTAAAATGAGCATAGGACTCAGTCCATTTAAAAAATCTTTCACAGGTCATTATTTGTGGTTTCTTCCACATTGCCTGCTGGATATGCAAATTTGAGAAGAAGTATTATTTCGTTCCAATTACTAATCTCCTGACGACAAATTGGGTGTGATCTGGACAATTACCATTTCTCTATCAACTCCGAGTACACTAAGTTTCCGGTTCTAAATGGTGAGATATTTTGGACAGATGGTATATTAATGTAGAGGTTGTGGAGAATGAAACCGAAGAAATTAGAACCTCATATCATGGTTCTTGGAGAACGAACGAACGTTTCAACTGCTGCCCAGGAAATGCCTTCACTTGCAATGATGGCGCTTCACCAATCCAATTCTTATCCATGTTTCTAACATCTGCCCAGTTAAGACGGTAGCTGACCCGACTGTGCTTCCAATCGCCTTTTCTTTATCGCTTAATAATAGGTAAAAGAGGCAAAAGGCTCAGTCCATTTAAAAGATCCTTCTCAGGTCATTATTTGTGGTTTCTTCCATATTGCCTGCAGGATACCAATTTGGGAAGAAATATTATTTTGTTCCAAGCCTAATGGTTTCACAGCTCATTGAAGTTGTTGTAAGAAACACTAACTCACACCAAGCCCCTTTTCACTATAATAATTTGTGCTTATAGTTCTATTCTGCAAAAAATTAATCGAGTAAATAAAATAAGAGATTATTTTTTATCCTTCTATGCATAATCTCTTCACATTGTGGATGTTATGCTGAATTCCATTTTATCTAATGGCGTCCTTATATGCCAACTTCGGTAAGCTAAAACATAGAAGCTAATGATGTACCTTGTATTTAAAAAGTGATTAATGAATCACTCTACGATTTTTAGCACTTTTAATCCACAATAGTGTGAAAGAGAAACTTCATCCCAAATGGGCATCGTGGAGATATTCCAGATCCAGCATTCTCCAGTCCATTATTTAGTTATTTTCTTTCCCCTCTGCAACTTATGCATTCTTTGCTTGGCTGTGGCGTGGAGCATAAAACACTGAAACGAAATAAGATAAACTGCTTGAAGCATAACTTTGTAAATATGCTCACGGGGCCCCATGCCACACACCGTATTGGTAGCTTGCATGGTGTTACATAGAAGTAGATGAACATTTAAGCTGAATATGTCATGATGTGACAGAACTTGGATCGTAGCACGTGCGCATTTCTGGGACTTTAGGTTGACTCGCTATGAAATCTCAACTGAGGGGAGATCCCAGGCCACTCGCATATTGTTGGACACTAGTAAGGTACCGACTGAGGGCCTCCACATCATGAGTCACGTTTGTAGTTCATGCCCATTCCACACGATTCAGCGCTTCCAGGTCATGGCAAAAGGCGGCTAAGGTACTGCCTCTTGGAGAGCTGAGCAAGGAGCGCTAAGGACCATAGGAAGAGGTAGAGGTCATGGAAAATAAATGCTGCAGTTGAGGCTATATCCTCTGTGTGGTAAAATCCTGATAACAACAGTAAATTTCTCGCAGAGTAGTATTTCCGTATTTATGTCCTTCTAAACGTCGGTTGATTTTGAAATAGAGTGCATTAGGATCCAGTTCATGCCCTGCTTGTGTCATATTTGTGTATAAAAATGCCTAGGACTCAAAGTCACTCATGTCATCACAATGAAATCTGATTCAATTGGTCATTTATCTCGTGGAAATCAAGGATAGCAGTGATGATCGATCAATTATAATGTATCAAGGCCTGCTTACTCAACGAATTCAATGTAGTAATTTATGGATTAAAGTTTGTTCCATTAGACTCACCCCACGAACATGTTGGAATTATGTTAAAGAGAAGGTTTCCGTGGTAATTTCATTACAAAGATTTCAGTTTTTCTGGTTTACTCTTGTGATGAACTATATTTCATCTGATAATATTTCACAGATGACAGCTTCCTCAGGTTGAAGTGTCTTAGCAGTTTATCATATATATGATAATTTGCCAATAATATGACAACTAATTGTGTAAAATTCACAGTGGAAAAATTATTCGCCTGGACCGGGTATCAAACCCCGGTCCCTTGATTTTGCAGCAAATCCAGGCAAATTATTTTTCTGCGGTGAATTTCACACAATTGTGTGATCACTAATGGGAGACTGTTGAAGTAACTGTGCAGCTAGTTCCCTGGTTTCGGCTTATTAGTGCGTGGTTATTTACGAGACGATGGAGCTGAAGGAAGAGCTTCTAGAAGAGTCCAGCTAAATGTGTACCTCCTTTCGAAAGTATATTGTACAAGCCACGCATGTCAACTGTGAAGGTGAGATAATTCCTTTTACACTTCATTGGCTACTAGCAATGCTAGCATTACAAAATCAAAAACGTTCGTTTTTCTCTCCACTATGCAATAGCTTCAGTTGTGGTTTTATTCAGATTAGGTCGCCTGCTCTTCATTCATTAAATCTCGAACTTCATTTAAAGATTCGATATTGAATTAAAATGTGGGATATTTGTGCTTATCGTTTTTTCTCTGCTTATAATCAATCCAGGAGACTTTCGTCCCCACATTGCAGCTCCAGGTCAGGCCACTGACCAAGGCGGAATCTGGTGTCTTTCCTACCTTTCCCCATTGCCTTGGGGGTTATTCCATTCACCCTCTCACAAAAGTAGGTGCGAGACTCATGTCTTGGAGTACCTTACTACTTGGAGTATGTAGGGAGGTTGATCTAGCTGGGAGTCGAGGCCAAGGGATGCGTGTGAAGAGTAAACATTGAATGAATCATGGCCTTAGTGTTGAATAGTCATTTCTTATTTTCCTCCTCCCTTACCTTAAGCAGCTGTGGCGGTGGAGAGGGAGGACTTGACTCTGGAGAGTGGGGGCTTTTATCATGAATCAAGATATGCCCACAAAACAATATTTTGGCTGTGTTAGACCCTTTGACATGCACAACATCCTTGAGATTTGGGAGGGACTTCTTAAAAGTGACAAGATTTGGTATGGGGGGATCTGCAGAGTCAGCTGGGGACATCACATCCTGACCTAGTATTGAGCAGGTGGGAGGAGGGGGGGAATACGAAGGGGCCTGATCTTCTAGTGGCCCGTGGAGCAAGTGAGAAAGAACGGTGATGGGTGGAGTGAGCCAAGATTTTGGAGCAATAGAGATGGAAAGCTGGGTGAATTATCCTTGTGCAGATTGCTGGGTGAGGAAAAAGAATATGGGATTGGGCGGGGAATTTCATTTTGTATTTCATAAATTTCTGATCCATTCCGACAATCTCAGAAAAGGTGAATCGGTGAATAATAAGTCAAGAGGAAATACAAATGGATGTTTATTATAATTATACTTCAGTTCTTCTGTTGACAGAATCGCTTATTTAACAAAAAACCAGTTATTTGTTTTTCACTTTGCTATGCTCTATAGTCGCTTCCACTGTAGCTTCTAATTTGGATTAATGCACACTGAACTGGGAGTCGACATCATTAATGCTTTGGAATTGATGTAATGTATCTAGAACAAGCTAAACAAGCTGATTCAATTTGGGAGAGATCAGGACTTGGCCATTTTCGTCTTCGTCGCTGATTTCCTTACTGTGCCCTGCCATAGACTCCTCCATCACCGGCTGTAGCATTCGATCTACACAAGCTTGGAGATCGTCATCCATCAATTAAGGTAGTTTGAGAGCCAGAATTATCCTCAAAAAC
Organism: Ceriagrion tenellum; assembly: GCA_963169105.1. Classification (NCBI taxonomy): domain Eukaryota; kingdom Metazoa; phylum Arthropoda; class Insecta; order Odonata; family Coenagrionidae; genus Ceriagrion; species Ceriagrion tenellum. The sequence goes on along the minus strand of OY720639.1, from coordinate 2,705,702 downwards.
AATTATTAATTGCTGGAGAGTGGCAAGATTCCCTTTCCCAGTACCTGATTATCGTATTCCTGAGGTTAGTCTTCTATAAAGCTGCATCTTAACGGGAGCAAGAAGTGTCTGACACCGAGTGTCAGACACTTCTTGCTCTTGTCCGAGTGTCAGACACTTCTCATTCCCGTTGTCAGACACCGAGTGTCGCAGTTGAGATAGCTCCAAGAGCTGTGTCACAACACTCGCCCGGAAGTGTCACGACACTAGTGTCTCTGGCCGCAGTGTCTCGTTAAGACGGTCCCGATCCAACCGGTCGCGACACTCTGGCTCTACTCTACGAATTTCCGGCAGTCTGGAATTTGTGCCGGAGTGTCGCGGCAACCGGCGGTGTTTCAGGGGCGCACTAGGTCGAAGAGTAGAGCTACAGATTCACTTCTACCTCGCAAAGCGTAGAAATATGGTCAAGTGTTTTAACATACACTAACATCTATGAACACATGCTCTTTAGGAAAAGGAGATATCACATATATTTCTGTCTTGTTTGACGACTGCTGTAGTGGCTTCAATTTTCTCACTTAAAAGAAAGAGGAACAGCTAAAAAAGAAACGAATATCCACAAGTGAGGGGCTATTTAACAAAAGTGACATCGGTACCTACGAAACCTTGATTTGAAAGTGGGCTGTAAAAGAAGGAAAGGTGTGTAAAAACATTCTTTGGATGTGCACAGAGGATTTCAACCATCTTCTTGACAAGGTATCGCGAACAATAGCGATGACCGCAACGAATATGCAGCGATTTAACCTGAGGTGAGATTGGCCATCACACTTCGGTTTTTTTCCACATTTAATTCTACTAATCATCTTTATCAGAATAAAGAGCCAAAATAACCCTTGACCTTTTTTTTAATATCGCTACACGTGATTAGAGTGCAGTGGTGGGAATTATCTTTTTTCGGTATGAAATTTTATCTTAATTTTGATAAACAAAAGCGTCAGTGGACTCTCGATAAACTATAGAGGTTGATTCTAGAGGTTTTCTTTGAGTAATGTTTTTTATCTCAATTATGCATACTTTTTTTTATTTCATGAGTGAAGTTCACCTCAGGAATAATGAAACCATTTCTATGCACATGGTATATCTTTCTTCATGTTATTGTTTGAATTTTGCGGAAGAGACAAGAAAGGGAAATAAAGCAACATTACTGAAATAAGATTTTTGTGGAACGATTTCCTCCACTTCCCACCTTACCACTCAATGTTTCTACGCAGGCCATAGAGGATCCAGTGACGAACTTCAGCCTGTCAAAATATTCTCACACGCTACCTCCTCTTATCTCCTGTTCCAGATCCAGACTTTTTCTGTTGTATATTTCTGAGCTCATCGTTTAACTGGTACCAGAGATTGTGCAATTTCCACTCAATCTCCTCTGCCAACTTTGAAAAATCGCTGGAAATATTTTTGAACACAGTACTCTTTTTAACACGATATTTATATTCCTTATTTGTCACATCCCACAATATTGGCTACCCTTACACACCCATCGATTTATGAAAGGGTTTCTACCTTGGTCCACTTATATCTGCCACTTTTTTCCATGATTGGATCAGGCGCAAGCCCATCCACATTCATTGTGAAACCTACTGCTGCCTAGATGTAATGAACACAACTGTCGTACTTTTCCACATGTTTTAATAGTAATAGAATGCGTTTCAACACAGTCACCAAGAGGTTCTATACATTGAGAAAAAGGAGGCATTACAAAAGGAGACAAACATGTATGGTTGAATGGAGGGGTGAGTATAGGAAAGAAGGTATGGGGAGAGAGATGGGGAAGGTTGTGCCGGGAAAACCAAGAACATTGAAAACAAGGAGAGAACAAGGAAATGTGGGAGACCAAGGGAGACGGAAAATAAGGGAAGAAAAATAGGTAAGGGGGTGGGGGCAGAAAAAGATAAGCAAGCGAGGTCATTAGCAAGGGAAAGGTAGCAGGTAGGCGGTATAAGGAGGTAGGGAAAGGGAAAAAATTGGGAAGTCCACGGAAGGGTTAGTCAGCAAAGTGAGGGTCAAGAGGGAAAGGGATTGTGATGAAAGAAAGAAAGGTGAGGGAGGACACTAGATGGATTCTTAGAAGGAATGACTGACGCAGAATAAATTGGAAAAGAAAGTAGAACAAGAGATTGAGGGTGGAAAGGAAGCGCACGTAGGGTGGAGTCGACTGGAGAAGGTTAAGTAGGAGTACAACCGTTTGCTTTAGGGGAGAGAATATGAAGGAGAGGAAGTGGTATAAAAACAGTTGGTCATTTATGGAACATTCACATTAGATTGTAATTTTGAATTGTATGGCAATGTCCATTCTTATGCTCTTGCTTCCCAGGTGGAGAATCTCGGGACTAAATTGACAAGAATGACAAGTTTGTAGCAGTTGTCTTGCCAGCAGCGACGTTTCGTCATCGGTTTTCCTGTATCTTTCTTGTTCTTTTTCTGTTGTGCAGAAACTCTGGCCAGTCTACCATTTTTCACAAGAGTTGCGCTTCACTTAATACCATAATGAAGGAGGAGATATAATTCATCTTTGTTATGGCAAAGGATTCTACCCAGAGTGGTGATTATAAAATGACATTTCATTTTTCTTTGGGAAACTGTCGAGCAAGTAAACTACACTCGCAAATCAAGGTATCATAGGCACCGAATTCACTTCTTTTTAATAGCCACCCACTTGTATATCTTTGTTTCTATATAGCTATTTCCTCTTTCAGTGCTTGGCAGCCTTCAAACGGGAGGGCATTTTATTGCCAGTGAGCCCCGTAGAGTTGCGCGTACAGTCCTATGAACACCGTACCTCAGCTCTCGGGAGAGAAGTGTCTGAGAGCTCCCGTTAAGACGGTGCGAGACACTGCTCTCCCACCCCATCTTTTCGAAGTTAAAAATTTTCCCTCCGTGTGTCTTTTCCCTGGTCAACTGAGAGGGAAGGCCTTTGTTCCATTCTGTTTGTTGTTTGCTTTCCCGCACAGGGTACATGGTTTGGCCATGTTGTCACATCGATGCCAACTCAGTACTTAGAAATTTTTAGGCTCCAAGGTGGTAAGTTGTTTTTGGACAGGAGTGTAATAAATATTCTGTTGATAATGCATGGAGGAAAGCAGTTGAGGAACTTCAGAAGAGTCAGGAAAAATCATGTCTGTATTTAATTGCTGGATGCAATCTTCCAGCCTTGTTAATATTGCAAGTTTTGTGGTTAGTCAAGAGATTGCTAAGTGAGGAAAGCCATATACAGACGGCAAGTACATAAACAGTTGTTTTATAAATGCATCCAGAGAGAAATTTCAGGATTTAAAGAAAACAGCAGATATTCTAAAAAAAAATAAGTTACCATTTTCAGCTAAAACAGTGAAAGATAGAACAGTCAAAATGTCTTCAAATATATCCAACCAGTATGTCAAAGATCTTAAATTGGTTTAAGTTTTATGCAAGACCAGTGTGGATGGGAAAGTTGGAAGGGGTCAACCTCAGCGAACGTAGCACCTCAATTAGATTAAAGGATGTTTGAAGCCAAGACCAGCTTAGGAGTACCCTAATTAAGGTACCCTAGTGGAAATAAACTGTGTGTTTTGTAGTTTAAAACTGTGTGAGTTAAACTGTGTAAAGTGTGTGAAACGGGACACTTTGATCATGAATTTCACTGACTTTGGAGAAAGCTGTTCATGGGTTTAACCTGTGGAATCTCTGTGAATGGTAGGGTAGGGAAAGGTGGGTGAAATATGTGAATTCTATGTGAAATGCCAAGAATTCACATAGAAATCCACCAGACTGAGGACACCCAACTCTGTGAAAAGCATGTGAAATTTGTGACCAGAACCCTGTGAAATCCATGTGAAATATTTCCCTTCGTATGCCCCCACCCCTTTCTTTCTCAACCCTCCCTCACTCCCTTGTAATGCTCACATACAAAACCCCAAATTGAATTCATAAATTCAATGACAACCATGTCCATAATCCATAATATTTGCCCAGGGCATTTATTTGGGTATATGTTTAACATTCGGGTCCATAGTGTTGCGTCCCCTTCCCCTTCACCACCCTCACCCACGCCTTTTCCACTTCCACACCCACTACACCTAAAGGAAATTTAAAAAGTGGAAAAAAAACTAGTGAACCATCTTCACAAATTTTACATTTTATTTCAAAAAAATTGAAACTGTATTGAAAACATTCTTTAAACTGGAATGCCCAAGGTAACCTTTTATACTACTCTTGATTTTTTAAATTTTAATTCACATTTATCATTACAGGAAATTCTTCTTTAATTCTAGCCTTCTTGGGTTTCTTGTTCTCATTGCTGCTTCATCCTCCTCAGACAGGAAAAATTTCTTCACACATACTGAAAGAAAGACTAATATTAGTAATCACATCAATGGGAGACAACATCTAAGATCATGATCAAAACACAATCAATGACAGGTTATGGCATTGTATTATTGTTCTCCGTTACTGAATTTGTCGGGGAAGGGAGTGGTGGATTTGAAGTGTGTGGGAAAAGATTAGGAACATGGAATGATGGCAGAGAAAAGGCAATTGAATTTCACAGGAGGAATAAATTAGTAGTTACAAGCACTTGGTTTAAACATCATCTCAGGGAGAGATATAAATGGAAAATGCCAGGAGAGACAGCGAGATATCAAATTGATGGTAAGGCAAAGGCAATCAGGTTTAGCACCGAAAATTGAAAGAGCTATCCAGGGGCAGATGGAGACTCGGATCATAATTTAGTCCATAAGGGTGAAAGCATTGATTTCAAAGCAGGAGAAGAAGAGTGCAACAAAATGTGAGGAGTGGATAACAGTTACCTTGATATCACACGCAGCCAAAATTTTTATTAGAATAATTAATCAAAGGTTAGAGTGTTGGGCAAATTACTAAAGGGTAATGACCATTTTAGGTTCGAGAAGGGAAGGTCTAATCGGGATGCAGTCATGGTGATGAGAACACACAGAGAAACAGAGTATAATCAGGACATTTTTGCTTGCTTTGCAAACTTCAAAAAGGCATTTAACAGAATAAGAGGGGAAAACTATTTTAGGTTCCTGGGAAAATGAGAATAGATAAGCAAGACAGGAGAGACCATTAAAAAACTTATACGTGACCCAAAGGGCACAGATAAGGGAGCTGATGGTGTATTAGGGTGGGCAACTATAGGTCGCAGGGTAGGGCAAGGGTGCCCATTGTCACATTTGCTTTTTAACATTTATGCTGAGGAAATGGTAAGAAAGACATGGAAAGAATTAGATGTGGGAATCAGAGTAGGAGGGCAAATAATACAGTCAGATTCATGGATGTTTAAGGATTAACTAATTGATCTTTAAAGGTATTAAATGTTTTGGTGGCATAATTAGAAAATCAGTACAGGAAATACTGAATGAAGTAAAATCATAAGAAGACAAAAGTGATGAGATGGGATAAAGAAAGCAAGGCTGCTCATAAAGTTGCATGGCACAAACTGGAGCAAGGAGAGCATTTTAATTATTTTGGCAGTATATTAGAAGAAAATGGTCAGGTAGCAATGTAGGAGGAGAATATTGTAAGCTAAGGAAGAGTTAAATAAAAAAGGGAGCTGATGATGGAGACCTTGGGCACGAATGCGAAGAAGAGACAGGTGAAGAGCTTGGAGTGTAGCATTGTCTCGGGCAGAAAGGTTTGACCCCAAGGAGGGAGGACATGATATGGCTTCAGGAGTATGAGATGTGGATGGAGAAGGAGATGAATGAGGAATTACTTAGTATGGTGGGTGATGAAAGGAAACTTCAGAGCGAAATCTGGTATCCACAGGATAGGTGGTTGGAGGAAGTAATACGCAAGGGGATGTGTTGCTAATGTTTGCAATAGATGGAAGGACATTGAACAAGTAGGGAAGGGAAGAAAGAAAAAAGCTTCAATGGACATGACGCAGAAGGATAGATAGTATGCTAAGGTTTCAAAGGAAATACTAGAGGTAATTAGGACCCTGAAATTGTAGAAAATCAGGAATTTTCCTTTAATCAAAACCTACATTTAGCCAGTAAAAAAATATTGTGTTGAAAAGCCATAAAGACAAGTCTAAGTGCTAATAATGTAATGTCAAAGGTCTAGCAATTGAGGTAGTATTTGCATTTTGGTACAAAGTTTTAATTATCTGTATATCTCATCAGAAATGATGGTTCTTTTTCTAAGTATTCTACCATAAATGTAAATTTATTTGAATTCCAGAGAATCTCTTCCTAGTATTCTACTGTTCCAGGTTCCTATCTACCTGTTGTACGTTTCCTTTGTCACCTCAGCGTATGATCTGCCCTTCTTCATCCTGTCCATAAAACATATTCTCCTTCTTTCCCTTCCCTGCTTGCCCAGCATCCTTCTCTCTATCACACTCCTGAGCACTCTCTTTTCTTTTTATTCTCAAATGAATGAAGAGAGATAATTCATGTAAGACACCATCAAAATAATCTTTCAAATCTTCTCAGCAGAAATACAGGCATTTTTAAGGAAAGAGGACTTTTACATTGGTCAATAGAGAAATTTGCAATGACAAGCGTGCAGGTATTAACTTTTAACGAATCACAGAGAAAGAGCAGAAAATTTAGAAGTCCTCCCTGTCAGAGATGAAACAAAATAATATTAGGTACGTAACACTTAAACCATACCTTACCTCCCCCAATTGCTGTTTCCTCCTCTTTCCCCTTCCCTTACTTTCGCACTCTTGCCTCAGCTGCACTCTTCCTGGGACTGCCACCCTCAACACCACGTTACAATCTATTAAGTAGCGCGGTGAGGTGTTCAGAACGCCAGTAATAGCAGTTAATGGCCCCACACTACTATATCTACCTTCAAAGGGTAGTGGAAATGAAAATAAAAACACTTATTTCTAAAAGTACTCACTATGGAAAAAACAACGGTAAAATTGATTAACAGAATTAGAAAGTATTAGTAAGAACAATCTCGTATGCCAGATTAGAAGTGACATTCTTTGTTGAGGATTGCGATTTCTTAAGCAACGATGAAGAATTATATTTTCTCATCCAAAACAATTTGAAAATTTAATCAATTAACACGTACATTACTTCAGAATATTTTGGCTACATCCCATCATGGCGTGTCCCTTCCAACTTGAATTGCTAAGGACACTTCTGGATAAAATCCATGTACTTCCAACCTCGAGTCTTCGAAATTGATTATGGTTATTACAGCGAGGGTCTAGGGATAATATACAAAACATATTCTAAGAATCTTTATTCTCAGGCAGGTTAAAATATTGTCCATGTGCTATCACATGCACGAATGCAACCGAAAAATTGTTCTTCTTTTGTTCTTCGTAGAGGTTGGTAGGGTCGAAATCAGCTCTTTTCAAAACCCCTAGTTTCCATCCGGCTTTCCAGCATAGGTTTTGAATCCCTTGGAAGTTTTGAGTCTTCTTTTAGGTTTAGCCAAGTATACTTGCTAAAAATAGATGGTTGATCCAAGTCTGATAACAACGTAATTCTTTTCAGCAATGCTTCTTATTATAACTCGAAAGGATTTTACACATTTCTGCGGCTACACTTGACACTAGCAGCGCGACGAGGCAAGAGAGGGGCTCATACCGGTAAAACTGCATTCAGTTTGGCACTGACCATTGAATGGTTATGCAGATCTGAATCTTTGGCCTACCATATATTTGGGTCACATTTAAAAATTCTACAGCAAATGAATTGAGACTTGGCCAAAAAATAATAAGGGATGATTTGAGAATATTTGCCCTGGAACCTGCTACATCCAACTCGATCCAGGAAACCAATTAGACATAGTTGGAAATTAACATGTAACCCCTCTCATTTCTGCAAAACATTGCACTTCCTGCTGTTTCCTGCATCATATTAAAAGATCCACCTGGATGTAGCAGGAGCCAGAACTAATTAATTTATCCTTAGGTTTATGATTACAAACTGATTTTGCTAAATTTCGCTGAATTCTGCCAGATCTACCTAGAACCTGCTAAACATTCCAGTTAAAAATTTTAACTGGGTGTCATTTTCATGTCAATCAGGGGTGCATTGCAGTAGTTGTTCAGGAGGGAGAGTTCACTCCTTGTCTGAAGGTATGAAGACCCTGTACCCCCAGGCAAAGCGAGTGGTACCAGGATTTCCAGGCATTAAAGGAGGGGAGGGACGCTCCCCTTAAATCTCCTCTGACTCAAATACATAACCCAAGTTTTTTATTCGCTCAGATTCCATAAAATTTTCCCATAGTTTTTTACCCCACAAACTTCACTGGAAATTCACAAACCTAGTGTCGTGGATTTCACATAAATATCTAAGTGGGGAGGTTCTGAGTGTCAGACTGTGGGGGGTAGTCTGACCCAATAACCCTCTAAATATTTCACATGAATTATGAAAATTTCAAATTACTTTCAGAAGTTTCACGTGAAATGAGAATTTCACATGTCATTCACACTTACTTCTCATAAAATTCACACAAAAATTTTCACTAGGGTAGCAGCAATGTACCTACCTATACAGTTTAAGTTAAAAATTGGCTCTCAAAAGAAATTGCTATTATTTACTATGTTGACATTGTTAATATTTGGCTCTGTTGACCAATGAGTTTACCGACCACTGATGTAGATAACTATCGTATACCTTTGCAAATAGCTTGAAGATGAAGCTTGAAGGGCTCATCAGTTTAATTTATTCGGAGAATATAAAGAAAGCACTATTTGGAGACTTACGAGCCCATTGGAACCCCAACCAACCCTCTTGAGCCCTCTTTAGTACTAAAATGAGGTTTAATAGGTGTGTGCCACCCTGGAACTCGAGAAGTGAGCAAAGCTCTATGTTGGAAGTGGTACACTACACCAACCGATGGTCCTAAATTATGAGAATCAAGGTGACGTGCTTCATGCAAAGATTATGTTAAAAGCCCTTTTGGGCAAAGAGAAAGGTTCGCACTGTACAAAATATACCGACCGTTGTCTGACTGGATTCTGCTAATTGTGACAATTTTAATTAATGTATCCCATGAATAGTCTGGGTGAAATTTCCTGTTAATAGCCGTTGCTCAGGTTGTCAAGGAAATATTCTGTTGTTGAAATTGGAGAAAAATTTATATTTTTGGAATTCAAAATGTAAGTTTTCTACAGATTGAAAGGTCACTGGGAGAGGGGTCGAGGCATTTTCGCTGAAAATGCCCATCTAAGATGAGCGCTTTCCAAAGTTTGTGTTGTCTCGAGGGCTGGAGGAATAATGAAAGTTCGGAAGTCCGGGGTACAAGATATGTTTAATGCACTTGTCGAAAATACATCACATATACAACAGCTCTTCCTTGATCGACAGTTACGGCGAGACTGCTCGCCCAAGATTGCCGTAGCGGTCATTACCCATAACTGTGCAGTTGCCAACATAACATTTTCCCCCCACATAGATATAAAGTCACATAACAAAAAAAATTCAACCTTGACACATAAGAACAAATCATCATCAATAATTAGACGGTGAATCCGGTGGTCTCCTGTTCCTTGATGGTATGGTAGTTGTGACAGGTGTAGGAGTGGACTCCAAGGGCTCTGGATATCTTTGATTCCAAGTAATCACTCAGGGATGTCCTAGGAAACCAGTCCATTTCCCTGCAAGGCGGATGCTTGTCCTCTGGCAAGTTACTCCTTTTCATCTGGTTGAAATGGACTTTTCTGATGGCTCCTGTACTAAGCTTAACTAAATAAATAGCATTACTGATACGTTTCATTACACAAGCAGGCAACCATTTAAATAACATTTTCTTAGGGTTATGCAACAGAGTTGGCATGATTTTACCCAACCGGGTAAAATCCACCCGAAAAAACCCCACGGGTTTTAGACAAAAAGTGGGTTTTTTCAAATATGTAATATTGGTGCCTAATTAAACAGTTTATGATATTTATAGGCACTATTTATATATTATTTTCTTATCTTCTGGGTGTTTGTTTACTGCAGCCTTATTGCAAAATGAAATAATCTTATATTAGCCCAGTGCACCAGACTGAAGACTTGAGTATGGTTTGGCAGTATTAGTAACACCTTTGATTTAGGTTAATAATTTTATCAACAGACTCTCAAAAGGCCTGAGTTAACTGTTAGACTTCATGGTCTGCATTGAAAACAGAAATTGAAGGGCCCAGTGACTAGTAATAAATTTATATATTGTATGGCATCCATAATAATTGTTAGGTATCTACCGTAACATAGGGCTACTTGAGCCCTTGACAGTAACTTGAGCCAAAAATTAAAAAAAAAAAGATTGTAGCTCTTGTCAGTGGCAGCAATAAAGAATTTGAGTCTTAGTAACACGGTTTCCTATTAAATAGCAAAACCATCTCGAGTGGGAACTGTTTCTTTTAGCTCATTGTATAGTCCACTTGGGGTTCTGTGGTGGCTGACCTGCCACTGTAAAAAAGTTTTTTCGTTGACTCCTGAAACTTTCATCAGTGCACGCTGCCAATAAGTGCTCAGCATCCTGGTATATGGATTTTTTTAAAGTTTAATTAGCCCTACAACCATTTGTGTAATCATTTACTTGTTGCATATAACGTTGCTATTATAATAGCTGTTTACACAAGATAAATCATGGGATAGCATAATGTGGCCAATAATAAAGCTTGAAAATAACATATGGCAAAAGATATCTTGTTTAAAAATGGAAAGATATTGTTGGACAACATTAATCTGCAAAGTTCAGTCATTTTACCATTAAATCAAGAGGAACACTTTCCTATTTCACTTCATTTCAAGTTATTGAACGGTAGGAAGGTTTCTGTAAAGTCTCTGATTTCAAGAATGGTTTTGACTTCCTAAATACTTTGAAAATTCTACTTTTAGCTTTTCATAATGTTAAATTTATAAAGCAAAATATAATTTATCTTTGTATTTCCCAGCATCCACAGAGTTGTCTCATCAAAATCCTTAATCCTACTTCCGCTGATGCAATTGTATCCTTAGAAAATGATGGGAAAATAGACTTGAGCAAAAGTAACCCAACTGCAAGGGTAACATGAACCCAAAGTAATTGAACTCGAAAAAGTAATTCATACATGTGCAGAAGTAATTCCAAATTGTTATTTTTATTATAAATATTCATAATATTATTTTTGAAATGATCCCATTTCAAAAACCGATAGTTTCACCGTTTATCTTCTCGATAAACTGAAAAAAATGTTACATTTTGGCTCAAGTAGCCCTATTTTACAGTACTAAAAATAACTTGCAAAAATGATTTGTTAATGTTCCTTATTAAAATTATAACAAGTGTCTGTTTGAAATCACCAGTTCTAGTTGCACTGGTTTTTGTCTCGAAGATATCTATAAACTGTTACAAGCCTCTGAGCTTTTTCAATGCCCAACCTATTGTGCAATTTTCATCTGTTGCATCCACGAGAAATGTCTTGGATCCAGTACACAAGCTTGATGCAATGATTGGATCATTTGTAACACTGGACCAACCATCTTGGACTAGTGTCTCTGTAGCATTCTTCAGTTCCTCTTTCATCTGCCTATCAATGTCGAATGCAGCTTCATCCAACAGCATTCCACTCTACTGTCTCCTGCCCAGTGGGTTTTTTCAGGCTTCATAGCCCGTGACATTTATCTCATCTCATCATTTCATTACAATAAATGTAACTTTTGCCTCACTATCAGTGGTGATGTCATTTATGTACATTGTATGAATTTGACATTACATTGCATATGTTCTGCGAGCCTTAGTTGCCGTTTCCTTCAAGGTGTCTCGAAATAGGGATTAGTAGTGGAATTAAGTGTTGCATCAAAGCGACACGGCTGAAGCTACAACTGTTTCAAGTGACTTTTGCAAGTCACAGGTTAGTTTTTTTGGAGATTGTGTTGCTACCATAAGCCATGATGATACCACCACAGACCTCGTGACGGATGATAGAGGTGGCAGTATCTCATTTATGTTTCATTTGTTTGCAACAAGTGCACCAAAGACTGAGGCAAAACGGAAATGTGAAGACTATATGGGCAAATTAATTTTTGTGCCTATGAATTAAAGACAAAAATCAAAGAAGTGGGCCGCAGAGACCTTGTCCGCCGATTATGCCGCCTTAAACTTATTTTGTGATGAGCTTTTTCATCTTCAGGTCCTCACTAACCATTCACGTTGTTCGTTGAATGAAAGATGCAAACTTTGTTGAATACCAAGTTTTCGTAAATTTAGTTTTTCTTTTTGAGAGAGACGGCATGAGAGAGCAAACGCGGTGAATTGTCCGTGACCCAATGAAAGATACACATAAAAGTCATGCTAAAGTTTTTAAATAAATCTTTCGCTGCAGAGAGTTCATTAATCCTGTGTATTCCATAGAGTGTTAATAAGAGTACATTATGTAAATGAATTATTGAATGACAAATTTCTTATTTGTAAATGGCAATTTCGTTAGATTAATGAACTCTCTTCAGAGAAATATTTATTTAAAAACTTAAGCACGACTTTCATGTGTATCTTTCTTCTTTCATTTGGCCGGGGACAATTCGCCACGGTAGCTCTTCATGCCATCTTTCCCAGAAAAACGGAATATCTCCATTTTATATATTCCACGATATTTCGCGATTATTGTGATAATTGCAATATTATGACGATTATCGTGATTTTAATTAAGCTTAGAGCTTTGTTTTCGATAATTGCAATATTATGACGATTATCGTGATTTTAATTAATATAATGGGATAGCGAGGTCTAATTTGAGATATCACCACCACCTGGGGATGGTGGGGGTGCATGTGCACACACATGCACCACGCACTGACACAACTAATTAAACAGCCCTTCAAGTTCACGATCAGAATTGTAATATTTTATTAAACCAGCTGATCTACATACATATCTATCGCCATTCTATTATTTCATTGCTTCAGTGTGTACTACAATTTGAATTAAACCTTGAAAACTGATCATTTATTGTACTCGACCTCTATTCGGTTTATAAAATCCCCATTCACACATATCTGCACAGAAAAGGGGTAACTGAAATGAATATGCAGCCTGCAAATATCTTGGGTCTCCAATCTACCTGCATGGTTGATATGAAGTAGATATGAGGATAGTATGGTAGACAATAGATGGGAGATTTATTTGGTACAATATTTATAAGTCATGGAAAACAAAGCTCTAAGTACCACAGGACAAAAATACCGATTTAACATGTTTTTGTCTTCAACCCGAAAAACCTCACTGGGCTGGGTTTTTTAGGAAAAACCCGGGTTTTTGCCAACCCTGTTACACAGTAACACCTTCTCATTTACATAAAAATATTGTACAGTAGAACCTTGATCTATCGTTCTTGCATTGATCGTTTTCCCGCTTCTATTGTTCTTTGGGCCATTGTCAGATACAACAACCTAAGGGTACCCAAAATGAGCAAAACATTCGGACGAGAGTGGAATTACAATTTGAGCTGAGAACCCATTTACTATATAGCATTCCAACCATTTGGAATACTCATCAACCAAAATTAAAAATTTACACTATAACGTCTCAAGGAAATCCATATGCACACGTTGCCAGGACTGTGTGGATCTGTTTAAGGGAACCTGGATTTTTTTTAGATTATTCCTTTGAGTTATTTGGCAAGTATCACACAAGGCAATCATTTGTTCAATAGCATTATCTAACTTTTTCCACCAGACATATGACCTTGCCAGCATCTTTGTTCTTACGATGCCAATGTGGTCACGGTGCGTAATGTCAATAACTTTTCTTTGAAGATTTCTTGGCATTACCACCCTATTTCCAAATAAGATACACCAATGTTGCACTGACAATTGATAACGAATTTTAAAATAACGATGAAATTCAGGTGGTACTCTTTGAGGACACACAAGATAAAATAGGATCATTAGCCGTCACTTCTGCCACTTCCTTAAAAGAAACAAATTCTTCCTCAAATTTATCCATAATTGTGAAACACTCAGGTACACTAGTGGCTCCTTCCAAAGGAAGCCTAGACCAGGCATCGGCATTTGCAATTTCTGAACCCTTTTTATAACGTATCTTATAATGATAGCCTGACAACAACAAGGTTCATCGCTGTATTCTGGCACTAGCAATCAAGGGTATTCCCTTTTTAGGGGTGAAAATTGATTGTAAAGGCTGATGATCAGTAACTAGTGTGAATGTTCTGCCAGCCAGAAATTTATGGAAATGTTTAACTCCATTTATAGAGGCGAGTGCTTCTCATTCTAAGTTACTCTAGTTTTTTTCTGCTGCTGATAGCGTAGTGGACGCAAAAGCAATGGGGTGCTCAACTCCATCAATATTATGAGCAAGAGTTGCCCATAACCCATATGAACTACTGTCCGTGGTTAGCACCAATGGCTTGCGAGGGTCGTATAGAACCAACAGACTTTTTTCCGAGATCATCTACAAATGCTTTTTGGCATTCAGGCATCCAGCACCATGGAATATTGGCAAAAATTGATGGTAAAAATTTTGTAGACCAATGAAGAATTTAAGCTCTGTCACATTGGTTGGCACTGGAGCTAATTTAATGGCTTTGACTTTATCTTGAGATGGGTACACACCTTGGCCATTGACATGAAACCCTAATAAATCTAAGGACTTAGCAAATAGTCTGCACTTAGAGGGGTTTATCTTTACATTGAAATCATTTAATTTACACAAAACTCTTTCCAGAATTAATTTATACTCTAGCCTGGTCTTAGCTCCAATTATTACATTGTCAAGGTAAGCTTGAACACCTGGAATACCCTTCAAAATTGAATCCATCACAGATTGGAATATAGCAGGGGCACTACAAAGGCCAAAACACAGTCTATTACAATGGTAAAGACTAACATGAGTGTTTATAGTTAGTAATTCCTTACTTGCTTCACTAACAGACAGTTGCAAGTAGGCATTAGTTAAATCCAACTCACAAAAAAATTGACAGTTTACCTAGGAATGCAAAATGTCATCAATGCGTGGCAGAGGATAATGGTCCATATCTACGTACTTATTTAAAGTTACCTTCAAGTCTGCACAAATTCGTATTCTACCATTTTTTCTCTTCACGCAAACTATAGGTGATGCCCAATTACTGCACCTGACTTTAGAAATAATTTTCTGAACCTCTAAGTGGGTTAACTCATCTGCAACCAGTTCACGAAGAGCATAGGGGACACAGTATGCCTGATGGAAAATTGGTTGTGCATCATCCCTTAACACAATTGTCACATCAAATTCTTTGATTGGAGAGTCATTGCTCTCAGGGAAAATATTTGGGAACTTTTTCTTAAAATACTGTGAGTCTAAAACACTTACATCAGTTGAAGAGTGGAAACTTGCCTGATTAACCGCACCAACATCCACCCTTAGCAGTAACTCCCTCCATTCTGGATTCAATACAGACAACCAGTCTCTATCAAGCAAGCATCTCCTCAAATACTTATCTGTAATTATTAGAAGTAGAGTTACTACATGATCATGATCAGACTTCAGAATTACCATGAATTTACCAACAATATTCAAGGGCTCACCATTGGCCATGATTAGCTTGGTATTGCATGACAACAAGGGCAAATCCTGAAAGAACTTGCGATAAACATACATTGGTACTAACGTCATTGCAGAACCACAATCCACTTCAAAACACAGCTCACGGCCAGATACATTCAATAACAAACAGTGTATCAAGATTTTCATCATTACGAACGTTGTCAACGTTCAACTCACCAATTTCAACATACCTTACACTATGATTATGACAATACCTTTGAATATCACCTGGACAATTACAATGAAAGCACACCCATGCTTGAGCGGGACAATTCCCTTGTTGATAGAATCGGCCACACTCAACGCTTACTATTACAATTACCATTCATTTGTTGTGAATTTTGTTTCCTACTGTGATTACCGGACGACTTAGAATTTAATACCTGGTCATTGGTCCTCTTATCATCATGCCATCGCCTCGGCGATGGCATGATGATAAATTTAACTTCTGATGCGATTTCTTCACCACATTGACATCCATTGGACGCGATGCTGCTCTGCTAACTCTTCCTTCAGTGCGAGAGACTGTTCTTGCACCATCTCCATATCCTGCACTATTTTCACCGCCTCTTCGAATGTCAGCTTTTTCTCGGACAGCAACCACTTGGTTGCCGTAGGATCTCGAAGTCCCACTACAAACTGGTCTCTGAAGGCTTCTGGCAAAAATGACTTAAAATTACACTTAGATGAGAGCTTTTTGAGTGCAACAACATATTCACGTACCGAGTCTCCTACTTTCTGATGACGACAATGGAATCAATACCTCTCGGCCACCTCCAGTCCCTCGGGAGCGTAATATGCTTGTAAAACGTCGAGCAGTTCCGTGATAGTTTTATCCCTCAGCCTTTCCGGAGACACCAAGTTCTTCAGGACGCCATAAACTTTGGGACGTATCAGCACAATGAGGGACGAAACTTGTTCCGTCTCCACAGTTGTGTTCAGGGAGAAGAACGCCTCCAGACATTCAAAATAGTTATCAAAGGACTCTATTGACTGCACGTAGGGGTCAATATTACCAATAATTGCCCCTCAAGGCTCCACTCCGGATGGTTTAGAAACTTCGTCAAGCGGCATGGTGGGTCCTATTAAACTTAGCGGGCAAACTCTTAAAAACTGCTGCCACACTAATTAATGAAATAACCTCATCGCCAGTGTTATGTCTCGAGGTCTTGAGGAATAATGAAATTTCGGAAGTCCGGGGTACAAGATACATTTGAATACACTTGTCGAAAATACATCGCATATACAACAGGTCTTCCTTGATCGACAGTTACGGCAAGACTTCTCGCCCAAGATCTGTGTATTATAATCTTTGCCCAAGATAGCTGTAGCGGTGATTACCCATTACTGCGCAGTAGCAAATGCACAGCTGCCAACATAACAGTTTGAGTAGAAAAAGGAGGAGCTTGGGAACAAAACAAGTATATTAAATAACCCACAAATAAAATGAATATGTTTCACCAGCTTATGCAAGCTTTAAATGAGTACATTGGGTAAACCATGAATAAAACTAGTATATTTTACCAGCTTACAAAATACAAACCAAATATTTCAAGGGTTAACCAGACTGTGTTGTGACTTCAAAAACTCCAAATCCTTCATCAATTTAGCAAATTGTCAAATGCTAGACTCTCTCACAAGGGGAGACCACTTACCTGGACTCGCCGAGTTGAATGCCATATTTTCTATGTCGAGCTTGAGCTCAAAGGCAACGCTAATTCGCCTTGGACTTCATCAAACATGCAGTAGTTTTGTTGTAATTAATCAATTATAATTCGCAATATCTGCCCTAAGAATAAAAATGCTGGGAAAACCACATCTCACACCTAGAGTAGTGGCTAGCCGCTGGAGTAGTGGCTAGCATCATGGATAGCGATTGGCAAGGTCTGTGGTTTCAGGCTGTGAGCAATAAAATTTTTTTCCTTCTTCATTTGAGCGAAAATAAAATAATTTTGCCTCTAAGTTTCATATCCTGTCATTGGACTTCACCTCGCTTTTTTCTTCATGACACTTACCACAAAATTCGTACTCAAATTGTAATCTATAATGGCAAATGGCCTCTCTGGGGACTGGTGATGACCACTTAAGTTATACGTCAGTCTTCGCTCAAAGTCCATAATCTAACTTACACATACACCAGCTGCTTCATTTACCAATATTTTTGTCATTCTGAGGAGATAAAGGCAGCATACAATGAGATCCAGAACTTGATTTGCCAAGGTAGGAATAGTAGAATACCTCCATATCATTGAATAATCATAGAGTACAAATATTGTGAGAGAAACAAAATTGAGGGTTACAAAATAACAGACACTGTGTGTTGGACTTGGTTTATTGCATCCAAAAACGTCAGTGCCAATACTTAGAGAATACAATTTTGCACTTTTCCACACAATCCTGTAGAAATGCCACAGAATGTGGAATTTCTACAGGATCCTGTGGAAAAGTACAAAATTGTATTCTCTAAGTATGGATGCTATTAACTTCCACGAAGTGAAGCCTGAAACTATAGAGTGTGTCAGTGATAATGTTTTCACAAAAACAGTTTACTGATTTTATCAACAAAAATCAAAATCATTTAATTATTTTCTGCTCTCGATGGAAGTGGTTTGTAGCTGTTAGGGTGATAGTCATCATAAAAACAGCAAAAACAAAGATAAATGTTGTACCAAGAGCATCGAACAAAATTTTGCCTGCCACATGCTCATCTAGTCATAGGCACATCCTCAGGAAACCACACCTGGCAAACATTTTGGAAAAAAACTTATTTTTTCCACCAGTTTTGAAGTGTACCAAGGGTAAAGTAACATGTTCATGAAACGAGGTGACGATAACTGATGATGTATCGGGGAACGTATCCTAATCTTGTCCTCCCTGGAGCTGATCTCACGGTTTTGCTGGACTAGATAACAGCAGGTATGCAGCCTAGCAATGAATTGCTTTACTTGACAAAAATAAGTATACGTCACAGGAGAGGCAAAGTGGTGTACATTTTGGAGGAATTATTTCAAGGCAAGTGGGGAAATAATCGTAATTTGTGAATATTTCATCATACATAGCTGCATTGGTTTGACCACCCCATGAGTCTAATATTAATAGGAAATTATTTTTTTAAACATATGGCTTCAACACACTTGTTAAAAACTATTTCAATAAATCGGTCATTAATTTCCCTGATTGTGATGATGTCACCACGAAGTTTTTCCTCTTCTCCAACGCCAAAATTCTAGGCTCATTCTAGGGCCAAAATTGCTTCCTGATTCTTGCATGTAGAGGAACCCCTTTGGAAGTAGTTTTTCTTGAGGCGGTGATGGCGTATTGTGCTGTGTAGAAATGAGTAGCTTTGTTCCTATCCTCAGCACATAACTGCACTGTTTTCTCTCCCTGATGCGTCAAAGTTCTCGTCATATCTACTCTGTATTCGCATCCAGTATGATCTGTGTTTATCACGTAATCCAGATCACTGTTGCGAATGAATCAAAATGTCTGTTTTCAGAAAGTTTCCGCCACTGATAAAATCTCCTCTAAAGAATGCTGCCAAATTCTAGATTCTCTCTTGAATTTAATGAGCCACGATTTTAAGGCAGCAAAGGAAAAATCCAGCGATAAATACTGATATGCCGTGGCTAATGCCCACCGCTGAATTGTTCTAGATGTGACCTGCTCCTTCCTATTCCGTGCTTCACAAAATCGATCATATGTGCACTTCTTTATCATATCACATTTGTCCAAATGCGTTCCTCCATTTTCAACATCCCTACACTACTTCAATTTGAGATTTGCATCTCAATGATCGTGACCCTAGTTGTTGCAGGGTAGTTAGCGACCACTTGGGGTGTTCCTTTACAAGATTTATAACTTTTACTTTTGTATCTAATAGCACACCAGTAAATTTAGTTGATTTGGGAGATGGTTCATATGATTCACTGGGACCCTGTGATGATGGAGGACTACTTTCTTCGGATTCCTCATCTTCTTCCTCTTTAATGAATGAGTACTCCTCCAAAATACTCAGGAACATTTCAACAGCCCTTTCTCCTATTAATCGAGCCTTTTCGCTCACAAAATTTTAATGACGCTCGTTATCCTCGGAGTCTCTTAATTTTACATTGTCCTGCCTTCCCTGCTGGAGGACTTGTTGCAATATTTCTCTGTGTCTTTCTATGCACTCTGTATGGATCAGTATATCATCAACATAAATGAAAACTCCATCAATGTCACCAAAATATTTTGTGTTGTATCTATGAAACACCTGTGCTGAAATTGATAGTCCTAAAGGTAATCTGTTAAAGGAGTAACACTCATATATTGTGGAAAACATGCTATCTTGGCTACTCTGTGTATTCAACCCAATATGCCAAAAGGAATCTGTTAGTTCTAACACTGAAAAATACTGAGATATCCCCAGTTTTGCAGTTAATTCACTTAATGTTGGAATGGCAAAATATTCCTTAGTAGTTGACTTATTGAGCTCCTCTGGATCCAGACACAGTCTTAAGGAACCATCTGGTTTCTCAACAATAACTAAGTTATTAACTGACACAGTTTTTTTATTTTAGAAAAAATTTGCAATTAACATAACCTATCCAACTCAGTTAACAGTTTATCCTTAATTTTCATTGGCATTCTATGAGGTGCTCTAGACACTGGATCTGCACCATTAATCAACTTTAAATATGTAATACTTTTGGGAGAAAAGTCCTATACCTGTGAAAATATCTTTGTACATTCCCATAATACTTACTTTGGATTCGCACACAGATAAGTTGTTTATCACATTCTTTTGTAGAATACCAAGTTGAATACAGGTTTCTAAACCTAATATAGGTTGGGCATTTTGTTCTGTCTCCAGAAATTGTCCACAAAAACAATTTTCTCTTACTTCTAACTTCAAATTCACTTACCCTAAACTTTTATTCATGACCTATTATAAGCTTCCAAGGTTATGTTTTCATCATGCAATATCAACCCTCCTTTGACATTTTTACTCAGTTTTACAAATATTCTATAAGGAATGATATTCATATCAGAACCAGAGTCCAGTTTAAATGATATCTTACCATTTTGAAGCAACAAATGTTCAGTCCATACCACAGAATGTACTCTATGAGTAATATCAACAACTGATAACTGATTTATAATAATACTCCTCCAAATCCATGTTACAGTCCTTTTTATCATCTTCTTCTTGAACAGCCTCTACAGATTTACTGTGTGTTGTACGTGCCTTTGCATAGTGTGGTGTGTTGTACGTACCTTCATTTTGCACAGACCTTTCCCTGAGCTAATGTTTCCTGTTTGAGAATCTAACACCTCTGGAGGATGAAACATCGATGACACTATTCTGTCTTTCAGTTCATACAACTTAAACTTGCTAATCACGTTCAGGTAATAACCAACTGCGCCATGTAGTGTTGTCCACACTCATGTAGTATTACAGTTGAATTATAAGTTGTCTGCGTGTTCAACGTCTTTTATTTTAGCACTCATATTTGCACTTTTATTGCAACTTCCTAGTCCTCGGAGCCCCCTCTTCCGTCCATTTTTCATGCGTTCAAGATGATGCGACAATTCCTTAACAAGCAACAATACTACATATGCATTTAGCTTTTTTATGAAACTTTTTTCTTGGTCATTAAATTGGATTCATCAGATTATATTAAAATCAAGTATTTGATTTCTGTAGTTTTGTTAAGTATTTTAATGGTCACACTTGTGCCGTATGCACTTCCCATGCTACAACATATGTTGTAATGTTTGAGCATGGCTCGGCAGTAAGGAAGTTGGTAAACCTCAACTACTTGACCGTTAATTTCTTTTTGTGTACCATTTGACATTATTATTTGATAGGTCCTTAATGTGCTGTCTGGTTCGATTGTTTCAGTAACCTGTGGCAATATACTATTCTATCCTCTGCAGTTGGAGGTGATATCGTTGAAATTGACAGTCATCACGAGGAGAAAGAGAGATTACATGTACAATTAATGAAGGCCCAGTCAAGGTAATAATAAAAGTGATTTGATGCACTCGCAACATGCTTGCTCATCTGAATACAGTAGAAACTCGAAATAACGAAGCACGAAATTTTGAAGTTTCGATTTTACGAAGCAAAAATGTCAGTCCCGACGAAACGCCCATGCTTAATACTTGGCGCTGTTCTAAAATACGATGTTTCAAAAATACAAAATTTTCAAAATTATGAACCTCGGACCCAGTCCCCACAGAGAAACTGAGTTCGTTTTTACGAACCTTGGGGGAAATCGCATCAGGAAAGCTCTCTATTTGCTGACGTAGCCTCCTAACAAATTGGCATTACAAAATATAATCTACCAATTGTATAAAATGCATGAATTTCCTTGATGTAAACAATTCTCTTTTGGTTATAACTCATTTGTTGCGCCATGTACCGACTCACTGCCATGCACTATTAGTGGCAATTTCAGTTTATTGAGCACTCGAACGGAAAAATGACACAATAAAATGATGGGAAATAGGACTGGGATCCTAGTCGCAGTCACTATCCCTAAAATTCTATGGCTTCACTATGAATGTACCCGTGTTTACTCCTGCCACTGTCAATATTTCATGAGACAATAGAAAGAAAGAATTTTTCAAGAATTTGCGAGGTTAAAGCCCTCCTCGCGATTGATATAATTTTGCATTTAAAACAGATTATTTCAAATTTAGAAACAGATGACCCAATTGGGGGAGTAGCTCAACAATATAACATTATAATGTACCAGCTGTGCCCGGAATGCATTGCTATGCCTTTTTCTGGGTTCAAAATCGGTCCCTGAACGAATTTGAGACCTAATTCAATGAATTCCTCGTACCTACACAGGAATTCGTAATGCACAAATGATGGCATGAGTTCTCATTCCATGCCTATTCTGCGCTTTCCAAGTAAATAAAATATTCTATTGTGTAAGTAGTGTAAAAATGTAAGATTTTCGAGGTTTAAAATCCAATTTAAGGAAAAAGCGAAGTGTATATGAATATCGAATGCAAGAATTAAAAAAAAGCAAATGAAGAGACCACTGCACCAAATCTTATTCTATGTGCAAATTAATTGTGTACATTTTAACGAAATAATTTCTCACTGATGTGATGCTGATGTGCGTGATTTTATGCTTCACTGATACGTTTCTGATGCACGTGATTGAGCAACTCTTAAACGATCTGCTTTGTTGCTTGCTTGTCGTTCCTCGGTTGATTGAGAAGCTTGCGGGCCAACACTCATTGGTTGAAACGACTCACGCTCCACCTATTGTACAATGGATTGAATAATTCAGAAATCTTTGCGGGCGCATATACAACAACTCGCCAAAGTTTCATCGTAATCCGAAGAATGGTATTGAAATGCATGGAAGACGAACAAAAACACATTCATTTTTATATATTAGATGATAAGACCTGAAGAAGTCAGGAGGAAAGGTGAAACATTTTTCACGATTTATTAAAAAGGTTCGAAAATACGAAACTTGAAAATATGAAGTGCCGATTTTTCGGTCTGGCCAACTTTGTATTATCGATTTGCTACTGTTTATTAAAAAAAAAAGATTTCCGCTAGGCAGGAAGTTTCACAGATTTATTTCAGCATTGAGTGTGCTAAATGTGGGCTTACTGTATTTAAAACATACGTGAATTAAATTAAGTAAAAACAAAGCAAATTTATAGTCCATTTTAACAATGACACATTAGGTGACTCCATTAAAGTTACTGTGCAGCTAGTTCTGTGGTTCTTTGAAAATTGGCAATTCATGCCTGTGTGCCATGCCATAATTGAGCTTCGGGAGCAAATTGTCGGAATATTGCAAAAAAGATGAATTGTTTAAATAATAATAATAATTTATTTTTCCCCTGTTGACAATTACAATATATGGTACAAAATATCATAAATCATGTAATCGTATAGGGTACGTCAAGAGTATTAGCAAAAAAAAAGGATATTAAACAACATCAATATGTACATATCAATACAAGATATCATTAAAATATTACACTGAGCTTATGTAATCATTCACACTATAAAAACAATTTTCATTTAGGTACATAAACAGTTTCTTTTTAAAAATAGTTAATGATTTTTCATTTTTTAAACTGATGGGTAACTTGTTATATAATTTTATGCATACAGAGCGTGGACCTTGGGACATCATCGACATATTGGCAGATACCACACAAAGATGTTTACTTGTCCTGGTTGCATGACTATGTTTTACATTGTTTGATGGAAATATGGTCAAATTCTTTTTTACAAAAAGGACTGAGTTATAAATAAAAACACAGGGCACTGTTAGAATGCCAAGGCTCTTGAATATTGGTCTACAATGAGCTCTGTATGGCTTATTACACATAGACCTGAGCAATTTCTTTTGCATAATAAAAACATTGTTTAATTTAGTAGCAGACCCACTACCCCAGATTATTATGCCATAGGATACAATAGAATAAAATAGACCATAATATAATGTTTTTAAGACATCCATACTGACTGTGTGCTTCAAAATTGAAATAAGATAGTATACTGAATTTAATTTTTTCCTAAGATATATGGTGTGATGGTCCCACTTCAGGTGTTCGTCAAAATTTATTCCCAAAAATTTATAGTGATTGATGACTTGACAGTTGTTGATCGTGGGATTTGAAATAATTGAATCAAACTGACCAGATTTAGCAGAGAATATCATGGCCTGTGTTTTATTTTCATTAAGAATGAGGCTATTCCCATTGCACCACATGCTCATGTCATGAATAATGGATTCACCCAAAGCAATCACATCTTGAAATGACTTCTGAGACAGCACAATGCTCACATCGTCAGCAAACATGACACAATTACTGTGAGGGTTTACATGGACTGAACTTGGTAGATCATTTATATAAATGACAAATAAGATAGGACCCAACACTGATCCTTGAGGAACACCTTTATCAACTCTTAGTGGAGAAGAGAGGTAGAAATTGCCATTTTCCTGTATAACTACCCTTTGATGACGATTTTTGAGATATGTTCTCAACCACTGCTGGGCTGTGCCTCTAATACCCATTTTTTCACATTTGTATAAGAGTTTATCATGCTCAACCACATCAAATGCTCTAGATAAGTCAAAAAAAAACACCCATTACTTTTTGCTTTGAGTTAATTCTTTCAATAATGGTGTCAACTGTATTAAAAATTGCTTGCTCTGTTGACTTTCCTTTTCTAAAACCAAATTGTTTAGTAGAAAGTAAGTCATTATTTTCAAGGAAGTCAATTAGTCGTTTGCTGAATACATACTCAAGTACTTTCCCTAGCTGGGGGATGATTGATATTGGACGATAATTTCCGACATTGTTTATCTCCCCTTTGTTCTTATAGGTTGGTATAACTTTGGACACTTTGAGGGCTTCAGGATAGACTCCATCTCTCAGACTCTGATTTACAAGAGAGAGTAAGGGACTTAAAATCATATCTATGCAGTTGTATACAATTTTTCCTGATATGCCATTTATGTCAGTTGATGATTTCTTCCCTACCTTGGAAATATGTGAGCGAAGCTCAGACATACAGCATGGCTTAAGAAATATAGTCTTTGGTGACACAGCAGAGGAGATATTGATTTCATGATGAGGATCAGGAACATCAACCATTGGTAGCTTCAAGAAGCAGCAGTTGAATTCATTTGCCAGTTTTATTGGATCTATCGGTTTACTTTTGTTAACCCTAAACTGGGCTGGTAACTCCACTACATTAGAGCTGGAATTTTGTTTAATTATATCCCAAGCCATTTTAGTATAATTAGGAGCATTTAAAATACGTTTATCATTAAATTCTTTCTTTGATCTCTTAATGGTTAGATGGTACTGCTTTTTTAAGCTAGAATATTCATGGTGCATTTTTTCGTCTGTAGAGGACATGTTATTGTATGACATTGTTCTTAATACCATGGACATGCGCCTAATTTCAGGAGTGACCCAGTTCTTTTTAGTTGACTTAGAGAGCTTAATTGGTTCAAGTGGAAAGGCATAATCAAAATGAAACAAAAACGTATTGTAGAACTGGTCAAAGTTTCTGTTTAGGGAGTTTTCCTCTTTCAAAGACAACCAGTTTTCTTGGCTTAGTAGAAATTGGAAGTAGCTAACATTTGACTCACTAAAGATTCTCTTCATTATGGTGGGGGGAGCCTGGGGCCTAAGAAAAGAGTGCTTTTCAAGTGACTGCCAAATGACTGCCTTCCCCTGGATGGTGTTGTTACAGGCCACATCCAGTCTGGCACTAGCACCGCTTACTTACCTACCTCTCTGGCACCCTTTCATGTTAGAGTAAAGGTGAAGGTTGAAGAAGGATCTTAATATGAACATTTATCTAATTTACCATAATGTTGATATGGAAAGGTAGTTCATTACTGTGGAAGGGTCAAGAAATACTTGTTCCTGCATAGAATAGAGGACTTAAATGAAAGTACCCATGGCAAATTTACATGGGTGCTGAAATCAATACATTGTTGCTTTTATTCTCCTTGAGATGCCCGCAAAAAATGTTAGGATGGTTAGCGCAACTTCAGACCTTGAAACATGTCTGTCTGCTTTGTCTGCTATCCTCGGTGAATATAGGAAGTATTGACCATGTATTTTGCTGTGTTTTTTACTCATTGAAATATGGCAGGTCTCCTTATATCCTTGGCTAGCATTATGTTTCGTTAATATTGTCTCAGTATTGTGAATACACACCAATTTGATGTTCCTTAAAAGTTTCTGTGAGTATGTAAACCTGCAATCTCTCGGGATCAGCATGAGGCGGCATCTGACGTCACAGAGGCTTGTTCACACTCTCAACGTTACTGGGAGATGTTGCTATAATATGTTTTGGCACCACTCTAAACCATTATTTTTCAGTGTGTCTAGTAATGAAACTAACATTGAAAGGTGGAACCAACTGGCTTTAACATTAGGTTTTGACCCAATTATGGCCTACTAACTTTAAAAAACTAGTGGATCTCCTCATAATGCCCTGATCCAATGATGTGAGCTTACTGGTGCACTTTGCTGGTAAATATTTTAACTGCACATATCTTGAGCGTACATTCAGTGGATGGCCTGAACACAATGTTAAACAGTGCCCCACATTGTAGTATCCAAAGGAGGTAGCTGATCCTCAGATATTTCCAAGGTAATTAGCTTGCTTAGAAATTAGCTGTATATCTAGAGAGCAACATGTGTGAAGGACCTGGTACTCTTTGATTTACCTATCACTTCTCAATGGCTAAACTCCCATCTACATTTGTGATTTGTGAGACGGTGAGTCTTTTGATTTTGCCCCTCCATCACTCTTTTCCCCGAAGTGAAGTGAAGTGTTTTTCTGGCCGCATTTTGAAAAATAACCCTATCTTATCTGCTTGTAAAACATCTTTTGGACTCCATAGCCTTCAAATAGTTACATCAACTCTGTCACCTCCCAGTGACTTATAGTCTGAATGTCTACATCTTCATAGCCTTGTTTACTACATTGTGCCTCTTTGAAACTGATCTAACCTGTCATTTGATGCTGTGCAATCTTTGAATCCCAACAAGCCAAAATTGTAATCACCAGGGATGTGGTTATGAATAATCAAGGAAATTCCATGAGAACGTTTCTAGTTACAACAGGTTAGACACAAGGAATAACTGGATTTTAGCAATCACATTTATGATCTAATTTTTGCATTTTGTGAAAAAGAAATACTTGAAGAGCATGCCGAATCACTGTGGTGAAGTAATATTGAAAAGGCTGGTGAGTTATTTTTTATTAGCCTTTTGATGTTTACAGGGAAAAACATGGAAATGGCTGGTGAGGGAAATCATATTTAAAGGAATCACTTACGTCAGTGGGCAAAGCATGGTACAGATATGCATTAATATGAAATCGCAATGAGAGAAGCCATGTTTGGTTAAGGTTCACTCTGGAAACATAAATCTGTCTTCATGTTAGCAAAGTATATTGTCTATGTTCTTAAAGTTTTTTACTAAGCTAAGTTACTCCATCTACTTCAACTTCTTTAGTGCTTTGTGTACCTGGAGCATTGTGATACTTTCTAATGCAGCCACAGGATATGGAAGGGTCTAATTTCAATACAAATACAGTATTTGGCAATTGTCTTATGCCAGAGCCAGAAAGGCAAACATACCATGGTTAATTTTAATGCTAGCATCTGGAAATAAAGGCAATGGAGGGGGCCAAATTAGATGAGGTTCCATGCCAGATCCCTCATTTCTAATGTCTCCTGGCATGTTGCCCCATGTAGCCCCATGGGTTTCTCTGCATCGAGAAATGCATCATACTTACAGACAGACCCTCATTCCACCATGGAATCCTTCCACTTTGAGGCTTGGTTAGCCAACCTAGAAAATACAAGTGGTAGTGGGTGGGTGTCAACTCCAAATTTTCTGATCTTTCTCTGTGTTTCTGTCATATGTATGTGTTTTTAGTAACATTCTTGGTAGTATTTATGCAAAATTAGAGAGGGAGAAATGTGACGAAAGTTTTCTCATGATGTGAAATGGTCAATGGGAGCCCATTTCGTCTCTCAATTTTTGAAATGCTGAGTCACGGGCCTTCAATTGACTGTCGTGTGTTTTCTACCCTGCAGCGCATAATGTTGAGAGGGGCTGACTGAGGGATTGAAGATTCACGATGACAACTTCTCTACGACAGTGACACCCCTGTACGAAAACTTCCTTTGAGATTATGGACACGAGAGACGACTTATTCACACTGGCATGAGTGAAAAAAAAATGAAACAGCTTTGGAACAAATGGATGTCTTTATATCGACTGATGGACTTGATTCAGATCATGTCACTGCGTGCAACAATGAATGATGCTGTGACTATTGTTGATTGTTCTATCGTGACTTTATTTATGTGTCACTTCTGACCCCTTCAGTATGCTGTTGACAATTTGACTATTATTTTGAATTCCTGAAGTTTCCAGTGACTTGAAAAAATTGACGCAAAAATTGTTCCCCATCTAATGGTTGTTTGTGTAGTCATAGAGTTCACTTGAGTGATTTTTATCTTGTTGTGATTTATGAAAGAGCATTGTTACTATTTCTTTTAAAGTTGGCATATGCACATATTTATGTTGTGGTTTATTTTGGTGTTGCTTTATTATAAAGTATTATTTGGCATAAATAATGATTCATGTTAAATCTTGTATTGTTTTGTAGTTTTCAATACAAACAACAGTTCTATGTAAAACTTTAAATGATTGTAATTTTGTGCAGCAATTTTGCTTTGTGTGACATTCTCAATTCACTATTCGACACACATACTGACGGACCATCCAATGACCAGGTAAGACTGAAGCTAATGGCTTAAAGGGCTTGGGACAATCTAACTGGAGACCACAATGGAGTAGCTCTAGGCATTACAAGTGTTTTGAAGAATCAGTTACATGAGAGTTGTGATGATGATTGAAAATTTTTCTCCTCTTTTTGAAATTCCTTCTTCATTCAGATGACTTTGTGGACTGAAGACTTGCCAAAAATCTTAAGCTAATGAGACAACAAAAATGAGAGTGTGACAGATATTTCTTTTGTGGCATGCCAGGACGTATTGCCCCAAGGCTCTTCTTGATTGCCCAAATTAATAAAAAATGGTTGAGAGTTGACAAATTTGGTTTTTGGGATGCATGCCTTGATTGGTGATGGATAACATTTTTTTAAATATTGCTTGAGGTAAATCAGTTAACTCTTGATTATCCATGCTAACGGAGGGCTCATGAAGTATGGAAAATCGTAAAACATGGAAAACCAGCTGTGAAAAATGGACAGCAGGAGGGATCGTTTAGTATGGGAGGGGTGGCAGCTGTTAAAATGGAGATATTGTTGCTTGTTGGTGGGCTTGATATGGACAGAAGTGTGGAATTTAAGGTTACTGAGGGAGATGTCTACATCCAGAAAGGTAATTTTGGAGGCAGAGATGTTAGAAGTGAAGGAGACAGAGGAGGAGGAGTTTAGGGAGGAGATGAAAGAGTTAAGGGAATCAAGGCCATGTGGCCACAGAAGAAAAATATCGTCAATGTAACGAAGCCAGAGAAGAGGTTTAGGAGAGCAGGACGAGAGAAAAGATTGCTCAAAAGCACCCAAGAAGAGGTTAGCATAGGAGGGGCTGAAACGACTACCCATGGCACAACCTTTAGTTTGGATGTAGAATTTGTTATTGAAGGAGAAAGCATTATTAGTAAGTATAAAGTTGGAAAGGTCAAGGAGAAAATCAGAACTAGGGGCGTGGGGAACAGGCCGCTGGTTAAGAAAAAGACGAATGGCGGAAAGTCCTTCAGAGTGAGGAATAGACGTGTAGAGAGAGGTGACATCTATGGTGGCCATTAAGATATCACAGTCTGAGGGGAGTGGGGTAGAGTGGAGGCGTTCAAGAAAGTGATAAGTATCTTTGATGTGAGAGAGAGATCAAAGGAAAAAAAAAATATATATATATATAATATAGAGGAAGGCAGACGACAAACACAGAAAACAAAAAAAAAAAAAAAAAAAAAACAGAAAACAAAAAAATTATGAACACACAAAGTTTCTTGATATTTCGGTGCCACTAGCACCTTGGTCGCAAGAGCGAAGACTTTTATATATATATATGAGTTGTTATATGAGAGAGTTCCCAAACTTGTTCTTCACCTGATGATGATACTTGCGTATTGAAACCCGGGTTGTGTTTTTGTGTGTATTTTGCAGTGTCACAAAGCAAACAAATACTCTGACACCCAAATAAATGAGTGGACTGTATGAAACACTCGCAGGACTCAAACTAGTGAAATAGGACTGGATAGTCAATCACTGAATCTCTGCACAGTACTTTCACACGACCCCCTCTCTCTCGATCAGAACTGACTATCCGTTCATTCCTCGACCACCATCTGCTCACATTCTACGATCCCTCTCCAGATGTCACCACCACACGCTTTCCGTCATTTCAAACCGAAACAGTATGCAATAGGAATCCCACCGTTTTTCCCGACTGGCAATATAACGGTATCAGACTAATCGTATTAATTGTTGGATATGTTAGTAACACCTGTTTTTCATAAGCAGTTCCATTTTTGTTATTATAATTATTGTTTTTTGTTGCCTTTCAAGAAGTAGGAAGCGAAAGGAACAAAGATTCTGTGCAAAGGTTTATTTTTTACTTCTTAAATTACTTGCAGCCAAGGTATAGGGTGAAAATTCCCGCTGCCGGGTGACAGTTAAAATGGAATATTTTATGATTGCAATAGATTTTATTATATGGGTTGTTTTAGCTTAAAAATAATTCCAATACATATCAATTCCATAATTTTCAATATTTCCCGGATTTTAACAATAAAGTATTTCCTTGGCAACCTGATCATTGCCTCTAAACGGAATTTCTCCCGCGCCTTTTTTTGGTCTACATTGAATTAAATGATCAATATTTGCAAATTTGAGAGAGTTTTCAACTTGAGTATTTTGCATCCCAACCTCTCTACGTGCCCTTAACGGTATTTTTTTTGCATAGTGTCTGAATTTAGCGCGTCACAATGATTCTGATAGTTAGTGCCCATCGGTATTGTGACAGACTGGGGGCCGCCGAACTTTCTTGGGATATGTGGGTTTGGTTGCGATCTCAGAGGGCGCAGGGAATGTGTCTAATGAGCGAGTTTAGGTTGGCCCAACATACAAGGAAATCCCGAACTTGGACAGCACCTTATGATGATACTTGCGTATTGAAACCTGGGTCGTTTTTTTTGTATTTTTTGTGGTTTAGTAAAAGTTCCATTAAATATGACTAAGGGAAACATACCACCAAGTTAACAGAGATACTGTTTTATTTGTTAGGAAAACAGAGGGATGAATTTAGAGTGCTCATGGAATATTTTGTGATTTTTCCCATAATATTTAACTTGGCATTCAATTTTTTGAAGTCTACGCAGATCGGAACACATAAGTGAACTTGAGCATACAGCAATAAATGGGGTGAGGTTGAAAGGTGAAAGATATCCTACGGGTAAGGTAGTATTCTGTTGGTTCAACATAGCATTGCTGAATGTTTTGTGTGTGGCGATGTATTTGGTTCAGAATACATATTTAAAAATACAAGTTTTTTACCATGGAGTAATCAAAAAAATTTCATGAGCCTTGTTTGACTTCTTTTCTGAAGATCAGCACAAAAAATGCAATTGGAGGTGCAGTTATCAAATACCTTTTCTTTTACAGTACACATCGGCCCTAATTCAGATCTGTTTTGATATGTGCAGGGCCTGAAGTGAATCAAAAGTAAGTTTGCTGTTGTATTGTCAAGTGTGCAGTGTGTGGTTGAGCAAGTGGAAAGCAACCATCATGGCAGTCGTTGTCCCCTCACTTATCAACAACATTTTGCTTCCAGAATTCCATTGTCACTCATTTGCTGGAATCTGGATTCAAATTTCTTGCACTTTGTATCACACTGCACACTGTACCATTCACTCAGACTCTCTGAATCTACACTTTCAAAATCTTTTATTGTCAGCCGTAGTGATGCCAAATGGATAAATTAAATTTCCCATTAAAACAACCACACCATTTCTTGTTGTAGATTTTCTCTCCCACGGTCATTTCACGAAGAACTCGGGTTGCAGATTTCACGAAGGCTCATGCTCTACTAATCATGCTCTTTATTAAATGTAGAAGTAACTGATTAATTCGGCTTGCTATGATGACACCTTGCACTGGATAATTGCAGTAGACTTTGACTGGATGATTTGCTGGATTCTTTGCTGGATACTGGCATCTTGACTGTATAATTACAGTAGCTTCTAAAGGTAAAAATTCAGTTGTAATAATGTTGTGACAGAAAGATCCAATTTGCTCCTGGCTGAATTCCCATGACATAGCTTGCTGACTGACTCTCTCTCTCTGTCATAAAGTATTTCCTATGAAAAACTCTCGTCAGAATTAAATATCTGAGCAGATGCCAACTTTTCTTTCTTTAGGTATTTTTTGAATTCCAACCAATAAACATCACCGAATGATACATTGCTTCGTAAACCCAGTCCTTGAAGTATTATGAATATTCCACATCTTTTTTTTAATCAAATACCACTCAGCAGAAGCTTTAAATAACCTCTACTCCCAAAGATTTGTAAAATCTTTGTCTGCAGTTCACATGGGGAACAGGCTGTTACTCAACTTGCTCATCTTCGGTTCAACCTCAAATACATGACTGAATACAAATTCTGGAAGGTCAATGATCTCATAGTTTGAGGGAACAAGGCCATGGTGGAAAATAACTACAAACTACATTTTTTTAATGTACATATTCTGAAATGTTTGCATTCCAACACCTCATTCCTATGTCAATCTTTGCTCTTAATCAACTCTTAATT
The DNA here is from genome assembly GCA_963169105.1 of Ceriagrion tenellum. Classification (NCBI taxonomy): domain Eukaryota; kingdom Metazoa; phylum Arthropoda; class Insecta; order Odonata; family Coenagrionidae; genus Ceriagrion; species Ceriagrion tenellum. The sequence goes on along the minus strand of OY720639.1, from coordinate 2,672,828 downwards.
TTCATTCCTCCATGTATTCCATGTGAGTTTTTAGATATGGATAGACAATTGTCTACCATGTGTGTTGCAGGTAGATATTCTCAGCAAAAGAAACAAGTGTATTGCTGAATGTGAAGTCAAGTCGCCTAACAAATAATATAGGGATAGAGTCGGGGAAAAGCTGACAGGCAAAAGACAAATATTGAAAAAGGATCGCTGGTACTGATTTGTATTCTGATATCATTAAATAAGTTCTCGGTAGTTACTTAAGTTACTTTCCATTACTAGTTAATTTAAGTTACTAACATTAACAGTGTATTATTTTATTCTACTTGAGGCAAAATATGGAATTGTCCAGGTCAGTTGATGCAAGGGAAACAATTACAGGAAAGTATGTGGTTGCAAAACAGATAAATTTTAAATTTATGGCATCATTTGAATAAATGAGAACTTGTTTTAAAAACAAATGATAGTGACATGTGTTCTGCACATTACATAAATATAGCATAAGTCTTATACGCTGTGAATTTCAGAAATAATAAATCCACTAAGCATTCAGTGTCAATAACTTAAAGATACTGTTTCCAATACTTTCCCTGATTTTGTTATCAAAATAAAAAATCTTAATATAGTCAACTTATCATCAATCTTCACTTAATAAGAATTTCTTAGGCTTCACCTGTTTGTCTGAGTCAAATCTAGGGAGTGAAATTTAACCTACTTCCGGCTGTCATATAGCTGTGAAATTTGGCTGATGGGCCCAGTTGTGGAGGTAACCCAGTAATCAATTAACTACGGATGATAATTAACTACTGGCTTAATGCATTTTTTTAAAAGTTGAACCTGCTTGTCTGAGTCAAATCTCTTTCTTAACATTTAATTTACCTCTTTTTGAGGTAGGGATCCAAAATTTGGCCCCTGGATCCATTTTTGGGGTAAATAAAGTATTTATATATGTAATGAGGATAATTAATTAAATCCATGCCTAAGGATAGATTTCTTTAGCTGAGCCTGTTTAATTGGCTCAAATTTTGCAATTGAAATTTAACCTAACCAGATAACTTGGAGCTCTGAAACTGTGCCCCACTTCCATTTCTGGAGGCAATTCAGTAATCAATGAATACCAATGCTAAATTCTTAACTTCACATTCATATTTAAGATATGAACCATCAATTACAGCAGTCCTCTTCTCCTCAAAGGAGTTGTTTCGGTCCCCAATAGTGACATTGATTCTATTATGATATGAAACAACAGCAGTTAGAGTTACTTACTTGAGCAAATGCGGCCAAACTCTTGTCCTATTTAACAAAAATCTTCAAGTTAATACCATACTGCCATGAAATTCAACTGCAAAAAATCAATATGCGGCATTTCTATGGTATATTACTATTTCACTTTCCCATCTTTCATTACAGAAAGCAATTGGTTCAAGGTGTTCTCTAGTTTACCCTCAAGAGTTGTGCCAGATCCTTGGCCTTGAAAGACCTCATCAGAGGAGCCCCTCATCTGCCACCGATGACAAGATAATGCTCGCTTTTGGCTCGCCTCCAAGCGAGTGTGTTATCACGCTGGAGCGAGTGGTTGAGCGGAAGTTGATGCAGTTTTACTTGACCAAATATTAAAGAAATTGAACTGAGGGAACAAGCCAGATCAATGACAGCAAACATAATGTAGCACTTCGCCAAATCCTTCAAATAGAATGCAATTCAAGACAAAAAATGACAATTTTTAATGAATTATAAATGTAATGGATATAATTGTATGCTACCTGTGCTTTTTTCCCCTCTCACGACTGGCACTCACAGTCAAAATTCTACCCTTGTCATGAGTGCCATGAGCACACACTCTAGCATCGAGGAATGGCACAGGTTCGAGTGCAAGTCAGCAGGACGCCGAATACTTTCCTTGATCGCTGGGCAGAGAGAATTGTGACCCTCATTTCAGCACCATCTCCTCTCACGGCCCATGGTCAACAGTGAATTCGCTAATTATGCTTGTTACTTATGATTAAATTCAACCAAGACAAATTTATCTTTGAATCGATAGCACCTTTGCTAACAATTAAACTAATCGTTACTTCTCCCAAAAATTTCATTTGCACAGCATTGAAGTACACCATCAAAACAGGGAGGAAGAGGAATATGAGGAGAAATTTGTCAAATCCACCCGGCACACCGAACCAGTTCGGACACTGACACAGCAAAACAACTTTTTTGATTGGATGTTCACACTTTTGGTTTAGTGTTTCTCAAAATACAAAATATCCTAGAAAGTTTTCCTGGACATTACTTTTATCCGTCACTTTATTTTACTACCAACTTAGCTGTAATCAGTTAAGTGAATAAGGGTTTTAACTCAACATTGACTTTCGTCAGTTGACTTTTTTAGTTAACTTTCCCAAGTACCTATGTTGATTACTAAGGATATTTACAAAAAACATTTTGTGCTGCATACCATATTCATTGCTTGATACTATTATGTATAGTATTTGACTAGGGCATCATTTTCTCTATGCCACTTAGTAACAGCTCTGTTGTTGGCAGCTTCTTATTCGTCACAAATCTTCAGGAAGCTAATGTTGTAACCTGCTTTAAACCTAGACCACCAACTTGGTGAGGCGTTGAAATCCTTGACATTGTTTTCAAGGGAAATTGTTTTCACTTTCTGCTGTAAAATAGGGCCACCGTTGAGAAGGGTTTCTTGTTGACATTAGTAAAAAAAGCATACATTTCATCTTCAATATCAGCAAATATAGTGCGACGCAGGATCTTCCTCTTAAGCGACATTCCCTCTGCCAATATCACGTGTATTTTTTCCCGGTTTTGACTGAAATCAACTCGTTCCTTCTTGCATACGTTTCAACCGTTTACATCTCTTCGGCAAGTCAACTCATTTTAACATTAATCAACGTGTTCCTTCTGGTAGACGTTTCAACCGTTTTCATATCGTAGGCAAGGAACTTGTTTTAACTGAAATAAAATCTTTCCTTTTGGTACACGTTTTCGTGTCATTGGGGAGGCACCTCGTTTTAATTAAAATCAAATCGTTCCTTGTCGTACACGTTTTCGTATCCTCGGCGAGGCCACTCATTTTAACTGAAATCAACTCCTTCCTTCTCGTGCATGTTTTAACAGTTTTCATCTCGTCGGCGAGGCGGCTCCTTTTGACTGTAATCAACTCATTCCTTCTTGTATGCGTTTTTGTATCGTCGGTGAGGCAATTCGTTCCTTATTGTAAACGTTTTAACAGTTATCATCTCATTGGCGAGGCAACTCCTTTTGACTGTAACAATTCCTTCCTTTTTGTACACATTTCAACCATTTTAGTATCGTCGGCGAGGTAACCCGTCTTAACTTTAATCAATGACAGGGGCAAATAATACCGTATGAAACAAGTCGACATTTCAAAACAAGCTTTACCGAGCTGAATGGATATGAAGCTAATGAAAGGCAAACTAGGAGGAACTTAAAGCTGGAACAACTTGTTTTTAGTACAGTTCAAACAATGCAATACAATATGAAATGATTAGGTTTACTGATTAAAGCTGGTTACTGCAAGTTGAGACAGGTTGTTACGAGTCATCCTAAGCGTATTTCAAAAGAGGTAATGCAATATGGTACGAGTCGGATTTTCCAACATGAGACTGATTACATCTAGCCAAAACAAGTAGTATCATCTGCAAATTATCATAGTTTACTGCTAACTCATGAACAGGATATGAAACGAGTAGGTACGTTTTAGATGAATCCAGCTGATACATATATGTACAACAAGTGAAGTTATTTTTCAGCACTGTTGCTAAATATACAGGATGTAATACTTATTTATCACGTTATATCCCCTTCCATAAATGGTTCACTTTTCACTCTCCACTACTCTAGTGCATTTCCTAAGATTTAATTCTAACGCCCACTCCTGGCACCACGAATGAATGTTGTTGAGGTCCGATGACAGAACTTCTAAGTCCGTATCTTCGCTTATTTCATGGTAGATAACTGTATCATCTGCAAATTATCATAATTTACTGCTAATGCAAGAACTTTGGTCATTATTATAAATAATGAATAAAAGAGGGCAGATCACGCTTCCTTGAGGAACACCGGATGTGACTCCAACAACATCAGTGATAAACCATCAATAACTAATTTTTGTTTTCGAACATTGATAAAGTCCCTTTCTACATTCACTATTTTTTTAGAAACTCCACATGATTGCAATTTATATGAGTTTTTTGTAAGGAACTTTGTTGAATGCCTTCTTGAAATCAAGGAATATGTCCTTCTTGAAATCAAGGACTTGCTTTTTCAATTCACCTGATTTTAGGATCCCATGAAGGAAGAGCACAAGCTGTGTTTTGAAGGATCTGCCCTTACGGAAGTCATGCTGACTGCTATGTAAGAAGTTACAATTCTCCATGAATTTCATAATATTTCTAACGACAATCTGTTTAAGGATCTTGCATAAAAGTGATGTTAACGATATAAGGCGGTAATATCCAGGGTCAGTTCTCTTTCCTTTTTGAAATATCAGTATGAAGTTGCAGGGTGTCCAGCACTCTGGAAAACCAGGAAGACTGGGAAATCTCAGAGGATTTTATTCTCACTGGAAATACATATCAGGGAAATATTGAATTGTCTCTGGAATTTTCTGTGGTGTCAATATATAAAACAGCAACGGAAGCAATGTGCCTTTTTCGGCAAGTTAATAAGTCAAATTTCCCTTTCGTTGTCACATTTTGCATTCCTGTTATAACTGAAAGTAGGTACAATGTTTTCTATATAGGTACGTTGTGTCCTTATTAGCTATAGTCTGTAAAGCAGTGGCGTAAAGAATGTGCCTTTATTGGCAAGTTGCGAAGTCAAATTTCCCTTGCGTTGTCGCATTTAGCAAAATAAGGAAAAAAGTCAATTCCTTCAGTTTTTTAAGTTGTTGATCATTTTATATCAATGCTATTCATAGCAAAGTCTGGCTGTAATATAACCTTGTTCCTGAGCACCAGCATGACAACGTTCAAATGTAAGAAAGGGTGGTGATGTGACTTTCTCTCAAACTGTTTTAAAGTTTTGTGTTTATTTTCCCACAAATATGAAAGTTTAAAAAAAATCCTTGCATTTAATCACCCAAAATATACCAAAAATTCTCTTTTAATTAACGAGAAAAATTCAATATTTCCTCTGGAAAAATAAAAATTATGTCTGGAAAACCTGGAAATCTCAGGGAGTTTTCAAATGGCCAGCTGCTTGACGCCCTGAGTTGGCTGTTTTCCTGTCTTGGGGCACCTTGCCTTAGGATTATGATTTGCTAAATCTAATTTCTAAGAATGGTGCAATCTGTGGCGCTAACTCCTTGAGCTCATGTGCAGGTATTCCTTCTGGGCCTGGGGACTTGTTACTTTTAATCGAACGCAGTTGTTTAATTATTCCATCACGTTGTATTGTTATGTCAGCTATCAGCTCGTTAAAGTCAGGAATGTCTAACTTGTGTAAGGTGTCATCCTTAGTGAATACACTTTCAAAGTAGTGGTTTAATAAATTGGCTTTGTCGATACTGTTGGTGACCACTTTGCCGTTTGTGTCCAGTAAAGACTCTTCTGTCTAAGATTCGCCCTGGAGCTCTCTTGCGTAAGACCAAAATGACTTCCAGTTTTCATCTAGTAATTCATCTAGGATTTTTGTTAAGTTCCGTAGAGTAGTGTGCATTATTTTATTCGTTTGATCCCTGGAATATGGCTGCTTTCAATCTTTTAACTCTTCAAATACCAACCTTAATGTGGACCCCAAAGAACATCTCTGGCACCCTCTCATTATTCCATTCCCAAGCCTCTCTTGCTTCATTGTTTTTTTTCCTTTCAAAATAACCTGTCATTACTCTTTGATGGTGGCGTGTCTCACATGGGGCGGTTCATCAGGTGCCAATTTCACTGAAACTTAGGAGCTATATTCTCCCAAACTCCTTGGTACCAGAAACTCCTTTAGATCAGAGAGGGCCAATAGCTTATTGAGTAATGACGTAAATTTCTCTTGTTTTCTCTCATAAGTTTATTTGTTAGTGATGATCTCCTTCATTTGGCGAAGTGTACGTTTCATATTTCAGGGATTTATGTTCCATGTTATCGATGAATATTGATAAATAAAAATAAAAGAGGCAATAGGTACCCTCTGATTCCTTTCTTTTGTGTTGAATTTAACTCATCCTATAATTTTTAATCTGAAGTTTTCTACAAATGGCGATCAAGCGTTTATTGCTGCTGGTGAAGCCGTGCCATAAAATGACATAGCAATAAATTACAGTTGTATACTTAAGAGAGAATGCTGCTGCCTTTATAAGCAAAAGACCTCTTTAAAGGAAGGAATTGCGTCGCCCTTCTCAGTGCTTTCTTCTCGAGTCAATGAGAGTGAGTGCATGGTCTGAAATTTGACCTCTTCCTCGATAAAACCACCAAAAACTTTGAACCCACTGTTGTGAACACGCACCGAAAATTTTCGTGCATTATATTCCTTTCGTGGTGGGGCGGGTAATGAAAAAGGGCTTTGGGAGCTTGGAACGGGAAAATGGAGTGTGGGGTGATGGAGGAGAGGAGCGCAAGCCAGGCGGGAAACCAAGCCCATTTCGTAATATCAGAAATTGTGCAATATGGTTTCCTACAACATTCATTTAGATACCCTTTTGACCAGGACCAATGATTTGCTTCGTAAAAATTGAAACTTATTATTAATGTGGTTCTTATGAATGAGAGTCTACTGTAACACTGGGAAACAAGCAATTTACTAGCTTTGGGGTAAAAAGTGTTGCAAAAACCAATGATGTAAATTATAAGCTTGGAATTTCATTACAAGTGATTTAAAACTGAAGAGTTCAAAATAATGCATGGAAAGAACAAACTATTTAGGAACATTAAGAAGAAACTATTTAGTGTGCCTCTAAAAATAAAACCTTTGGGTTCTATATTCGAACCTCACTAATCTACTGATGAAACTGAAAAAGATTGTGAGAAAGAATGAAGGTGTGAAATTAATTATCTGCTATCTAATCTGTAATTGGTGAGATGTATAAAATATATACATTCATTTCAATACTTACATAAATGTTTCAGCATAAAAGTTTCATACCTAATGTATTCTGGAAATTCAATGAATTTAGAAAGTTAATAAAATAAGAAAAGAAATATGCATTGACATACTGTTACATATCTAAAATTATTTATGGACTCTTTATGTTGCTATTCAAATCCCATTTAGTACCATTTTAAATTTGATGCATTTTTGGATTAGATTAGATCACATAATAAATTTACCTACGAACTTTGAAGCATGCATATAAGAAATGTATACAACTTAGTCTCAATGATTGCTGATATTAGCTCACTGTTTTTGTGGTAACCTAAGGCCATAGCTATTATGTACCTACTGTAACATATCAATTGGACCTCATCCTAGATACTTATGATATCTCAAATCATAAGTTTAATCAAGTTTAAAAGTAGCACCCAAAAGTTTTATTTTCAGTTGAACCAGGTGGTAGCTGAAAAATATTATTCATTACTTTTTAGAGAAATTTATTAAACGACAGATACTTTTTCCTCAAAAAGTATGTTTTTACTAAGTATTATTTTTTAACTTTACTGTGAAAGGCAATACTTCATTGAAGTGTTTTATGTATTTATTCATAAATGGAAAGAAAATAACTGATTACTTTCCTAAAACATTTTGTAGATGAGTCCCATGTATTTTCTTTTCATATATGGTTAAAAACTTCTTTTTTAACCCTTTCAACGCATTCAATGCATAAATTGTGATTCCTTCCCAGTGACGAAGTTCAGTTGTTTGCATATTTATATTCAGAATGATGAAGTGAGAACCATGTTACAAAAATTATAATTTTTGAAGCCTATTTTTAGTAATTATAACTGTTTAAACTTTGGACGCTGTAGAACATCGTGCACCACCAGCAGGGCTGTTGTGCAGGTTGCGTTCATTCTCGGTAATTCCCCTTCTTCGATTTGATGCCTAATGAATGAGTATCAAGCCCTCCTTGCCGTTAAGATCACCATTTCATGAGTTTATCCAGTTTATAAACTCTTTTTACCCATGGGACTTATTTAATCCTCTCAGTTATAAAATATTGCGCAGATATCAATAAAATTACATAGAATGTGATTTATTTTAAAACTGCAAAAGAAAATTCCTCATTTGGAAGTATAAAACTGCCTTTTCGCTCAGTATTTTGATCATGAAAATAACTGAATAGATAATTTTAGTTCAGGAAATTGATTGCTAACATCTTTAATTGAGAATTACCATAGTAAGCCATTGGCTATGTTCATGAAAGTACAAAATTCCTGCTGTCATTTATAAAACTTAAAATCTTTTACAAAAGTTATAATAATAAAAATACATTGCGGAGAAATTTGTTTTTAAAACTACAATCAATATAAACAATTTCAGCAGTCGATGTTCCTGTGATAATTTATGAAGCAAAGGAAAACGCACAATGACATGTTTCCCTCACAAACCATGCAATTTGTGGAATTGTCCGTCCTAATCCCTCGCTTGGCACTTTCAATGTTTCCTTTTTGATCTTGCGATGTCTATTTCATTTTGATTTGGATTATGTCACCAAATTTTCAGTGTTCTACAATTGACAAAGATATTCCAATGTGTCTACACCGCAGAAAAATTGCCTTCAAGGAAATAGATTGTCAGATCCATGGATATATCGATTTAGGGATGGTTGGCAAAGTATTTTTGGGCAGAAAGGAAAAGTGGATGGAAGGAGGAGAGAGAAGTTGGGTTCAAAGGGCTGAAGGATGCTGGCGATTGTGTGAGACTCCCCATGGGGTGAGGAATAGGGGGAAGGGCTGTGAGCATTGACCTCACGCTGGTCACAGAGAGAATTGGCCGATGGCGGGTCTCTGTAAAGAGTGGAGCAAATGGAGGGATTAGCTCAGGAGAGGCCTTCGAGCAGGTTTTGAAATGACTGAATCACTAGGGCTGGCCTGAAGAAAGGCTGGGTGTGGATGAACGGCAGGCATTGGCGAACGGCTAGCGCAGAGACGGAGGGTAGGGATCCCTTGGTGAGGGGTGAGCGAGGGTAACAAGGAGGAAAGTGCATGGCAGACCAATGTCATGGTCAGGGGTGAAAGGCATCTAACTTGGAAGACTGCCAATGAAAAAGAGTGGTGTACGGTTTTGAACAAAAGAATCATGGTATAGGTTCATTCATTCATAGATTCGCCTTTGGACTGGTTGATGCATTGTCCTGACATGTCCTCCTACATGTCATACATACAAATTTGATTCAGATTCAACTGGTGGTCCAAAACATTTAAGTTTACAATTTTAAATTTTACATGCATGCAGTATCCTCCCTGTATTCTGAAAAGCATTGCATGAAGAAAAAACAAAAATTTCTTCAAATTGATTCAAAAATAAAATTGGTACACTGGAAACAAATAGAGAACAAAGAAATGAGTCAGTAGCCTCGGAGCACTGATGCACACCTTCGGAAAGACGCTCTCGTCTTTAAGGCGACGTGGCTATAATTGCTTCTTCCCCCTGGGTTGAAAAAAGGGGTTATAATAGTTGACTAGAAAACTCCCAATAATCTTCAATTCCCCTACCTTGACAATACACACACAACAGGAACACTGGAAGTAGAATAGCATCCAAACACCAATACACACTCTCAGATAAGAGAACAGGAGAATACAATGTAAACTGCAAAGACAACTTGCCGATGACTCTTTCTCCCTTCAGGGTTTCCCAAAGGATCACATATACGTTTAGAAGGACATGTACTTAACCGTTCTAAAAGTAAAAAAGTAAGGGTCTGAGAAAAAAGGGCCTTTCCGGAGGAAAATGTACGATCAATTTTACCTCTACACCTAAATACGAAGACATGCATAGATATCGAAGAGACCATGCACTCTTGTTTGTACGCCCTTATAAATGGGTCTGCTTTCTGCTTTGAGACAATCTGCTTTGAGACCATGGTAAAAAAGGGCTTTACTATTGTAAAGACGAAATATACAATACGTGGAAGACATAATGGTAAAAATTTAATAAAATCCACCAGTAATATCCACATCATAAATAGAAAATGAAAACGCCCCCTGAGAAGCTAATAAATTATAACTGGTAATAGAAAACTAACATGGTAATACATTGGACCCTTGGGAGCTGCTGAAAATCAACCATCAAAAGAGATTTTTTTTCTTTTTATTATTTGTTATTATTAATAATACATTATATATCATTCACTATATTGTAACCATTTGTTTTTCTCCATTACTCTATAGAATCCTTTAATAAGGGATATATGTGTGAATAGATTGAATAAAAATTGTGGACGTAGAAAAATACATGTATGAGCTAATGCCATAGCACCCCCTACCATACACCTTAACAGTGGCTCCGAGTGTTATAGAAATGGTATATCCAAGTATTATAGAATACTGTAGATTTTGTTGCTGATTCAAAAATCATAAATATTTTATAGATTGATTAATATGCACCAATGATATAAGTTATATCGAACTATGTCACCTATAGGTAACATTACAGCACCAATGTACACACTCGCAACGGCATTCGAACCAACAGTGTGTTAGTTCAAGGTCACTATTTTATTAGTCTGAATCCCACATTTGTCGAATCGAATTTGTTAAATCAAATCAAATGAACAAAAACGAAAGAAAAATTACTAAAACAACATAGATACACTTCTAATCAAACGATTTCAACCATGAATATTGAACAAGTTGAAAACATTGTCATTATGTAAATAAACAACGCATTCCAGAACACAGCACGCAATAGAAAAAGTTGAAGCCAGTGAAATTGCAATCTCCTTAGGAGTGACTTGAATCTGCTGGCCGGACGTAAAGAATGGCTTGAACGTGGACGTTCTAGAACGTCCTTACACATTGAACGTGTTAAGTACATGGAAGTTTTAAAACATTAATCAAAGGTTGAAATTCAATACAAATTTTGAGGAGGAGAAATAAGCACTGGTAATCAAGAGTTCATTCACTGCACTATTGCTGAGATAGGTAGTTTATCTGGAATTGAATTCTCTTTACCCTTATGAATTATCATTTGTCATATGAACCCCAAACTTGTAACCTTAGTTAATAATTTTTTCAGAGTTATTCCTTAAGTTGACTATAAAGAGCACATGATGATTATTTTTAATAATCATTTGACTACTGTTCAGGCACACAACTTCTGTTTCTACAATTTGGCATTGTCTGTCTATTACCCACACTTTTTTTGTGATCTATAGATCGCATGTGTTTTATCTAAGCACGAGATAGCTAGATATTCAATACGTCATAACCTTGGATTGTTTTAAATCTAGTTAAACCATTTTTTGCCAAATTTAAATATCTCATTGAAATTTAAAATCAATTGTATGGACACATTTTTGTGCTCGCAAATGGTAACAGAGAAGAAGGAATTGATTCCTGAGGGTGACTGACAGTATATGTTGCATGGCAACCCTGATTGCCTAATATGTCCTTTTATTTGTTGTGCATGGTTATATTCTTTCATGATACTTAAAGACATTGCAAAATATTGACGGCTGGTTAAAGTTCACTCAGTGAGACACTTGAAGCTATGTACTCTACTTGTCACCTGCTCTCTGCTCTCAACAAGCTCTCATTTTATTGTTGGTAGACTCAAAGTTTTTGTGTTGCTACAGTTATCTCTCTAGTTCCAGTCTAATAAGGTTTACAGAATTCACAATTCCTCTCAACTTAACCCAGAACTCATATTTCACACTCCTCTCAGTCCCTCCAATCCCTGGAATATGGCTGCTTTCAATCTTTTAACTCTTCAAATACCAACCTTAATGTGGACCCCAAAGAACATCTCTGGCACCCTCTCATTATTCCATTCCCAAGCCTCTCTTGCTTCATTGTTTTTTTTCCTTTCAAAATAACCTGTCATTACTCTTTGATGGTGGCGTGTCTCACATGGGGCGGTTCATCAGGTGCCAATTTCACTGAAACTTAGGAGCTATATTCTCCCAAACTCCTTGGTACCAGAAACTCCTTTAGATCAGAGAGGGCCAAAAGCTTATTGAGTAATGGTGTTAATAGATAGCTGCTGACAGCTTAGTGATGTGCTAAGATTTGGGACCTTGAGGTGGTCTTGAGTTAAGTCTCAAAACATTGACATTTTTTTCATCAGTTTTGTTGTATTTTTCACTCATTCTGTTGTGAAGCATTGTAATTTTCAATTTCATGCCTTTTCAATATTTCTGTCTCTCTGATGTGACATTTTAGCTTATGTATCTTTTTTATACCATGTAGGATATTCCCCTATCTCTTCTTAGAGTCTTCATATCATCTCTGATTTTCTTTTTATTCCATGCATTGGGTCCAAAACACATCCATGTCACAAAGCTATCTTCAAATGCCATTATTGCATAGAATTTTGGCTGTCTATACCTAAAGATGTATTTTTTATACGGGAGAGTTTATGAGAAGCCTAAGTGTCAGTGTAATTGGCCTCCCACAAACCTGAGCCTCCCCTCTTGAGACTCATTCACACGCCGACACTCATGTGGCCCCCATACACGTACACATATATCCAATTGCCCTCATTGTTTCCTCTCAGAGAGGAGTAGTTTTCATTTATGCCCATGTGTGTTGGGCATTTCAATGATAACCTATGTTGCTATTATTATGACAGCACATCTTCCTGAGATATGTATTGTGTAAAAAAAACAATTTTGTTATAGTTTGTCGAACATGTGAAATTTTGTGTTAAGTAAATGAAATTATTGAAACTTTTAACTGAAATTTTCACTTGTCTTTACTTTTCAGAGGTCAATTGGTGAGGAGAAATTTTGAGATCATTCTGAGTCAAGAGTTGCCGCTTGCTATAACTTATTTCTGCCAAGTAATATTTCTCATTTAATCTTGGGTGGGTATCAACATTGACGTTAGATTTTCAGTTGTATGTCCCATCCCTGACTTGTGGTTTGAATAACATGCTCTTTTTTTAGCAGCTATCATGTGTATTGGCAATTGAGGAGCTTTGGTGGGTAACATAGTGGCATGCTGGTGCAGTGGGCGGTAGTGTCCAGTGGTAGTGAAGGTGTTTGTCGGAGAGAGAAAAGATAAGTATGACATGTAGTAAGTATTAGAAATTGAATCAAGGTTGATGTGATTGGTTTGCTGTAGTGATGGCTGGCATTAAATACTTCCCAGAAATACTTGTGTGGAAGTCACCTTAGAAAGTTAATCTCAGTTTGAGGTGGGCTCAAATTGTTGCAACAGCAGGCCCTTTTTTTCCATTGCAAATGTGGGAGTCATTGGTGTTTTAGGGGATGGATACATATTGTACTTAGTGTTAGTATCAGTGGTCGAGAGCATTCAAACACACTCCATGTGTTCACGGTATAGATGTGAGGCCTTTCATTAAAAACTGGAAAACTCTCTTTTTAAGATTTTTCCAACCTTTAAAAAAATTGAAATTCATAAACATAGATCTAAAAGCCAACATTTTCCTCAGATGAAGGTTGGAATTTTCAATTGTAGTTATCCTTAATCATTTTCCAGGTTGAGATGTAAAGCTGAAAGCAGGGTCAGTTCAAATAAAAACTGTGGTGTTTTAATAGTGTAATATTTTCTGATAACCATTATCATGTTTTTAACTGCTACTCATTGGCATGGACTCAAATGATCATTCTGTTAATATTTGTTAGAAGAGGTCATCATATTTAAAAGCCCTGAGTTGTGATTAACTATGTATCGAGTAGAGTCAGCAATAGTAATTTGTTTACTTAATGCTATCATATTTAAGCCAAATAATTTTAGTGATCAAAATTACCCATGCACTCAGTTCCCAAGTAAGCTTGCATAGACTTTGCTCAAACGAAAGATGAATTGTAATTTGTTGATGCTAAAAGTATCAAATGTTAATTGCTTTCATATTTCTTTTTTAAAAGGTGTTATAAATTATTGCAAAGGTATTGAAAATTAACAAACTGCTGAGGCGTACAGTCAACAAGGTATATTAACTATTCTCCCAATTCCCCTCTGAATTGATACACTCTGCCCCCACTCCTCCTCCTCCTCCTCCTCCTCCAAACTATATACTATAAACTTATGAAAGCTTAACCACTTACATGGTGAATTAATTTGGGGTGTGTTGTCCAAAAAATATCACATTTTTTATATTTTTGATTCTTGTTATTTATTCACACACAAAATAACCTGTGTGAATAATAGCACTCTGAATACTTTTAAAAATATTTTTTTTAACCTTTAAACTTGATTGAATTTTACCTATATTTACACACTATTTGTGCTGTAGCCATCATTTTTCTTAATTTTTTTTATTAAAAACATTTTGTTTATATTTATGAGAAAAAAGACTGAAAAGCTTTTATTTTAGCTATTTAAATACCTGAACTTCAAAAAATTAAGTCATCAAATGTTTCTTACTGTATGTAAAATCCTAAAACAAGAAGCCAAGAGTCAGTTCAGAATGTGGACAGTGATAGCTTGTTTCCTTTTTAAGTTATTTTTCCTCTTGCGCCTCTCTTTCGGTAACATTGGGAACACTTTTTGGTAGGATTAGTTTCTGTTTGGAGGAATTGCGTCAGAAAAATTCGTCTGTGAGGCATCGTGAGTCATTGGGGGTGGCCAGGATAGTTGAAAATTCAGGAAAAAAGTGAGAACAATATGTGTGCTTTGAAAATCAACGAGTAAATGAGGCAGACACAGTGCGATCTGATGGGCATGGGCAGACTTCACTCATATATACTAACGTTGTCCCTTTCATACCATCTAGCTTCCGAACATCACATGTAGAATCACTGGTACACCAAAAACATCTGGAGCACATGCACGGCGAACAACAAAGGCACTGCAACAAGAAACAGACTTTGCACCTAGGTGCGAAGTCTACCCCTCGGCATGGCATGGCTTTGGGGATCGCCATCCTTGCCCGTCGAAAAATTTCCGTGGCCCCTTTTCTTCAATCCTAGGTAAAAGGGACCGACGCATGTGACTGTTTTTATCGTTCCGTTGACCGTAAATTTACATAGGAGAGGTTTCCAGAAAGAAGGCTTGATATGTGACGATGCGCCAAGCCCTTTCCAAATACTGCCAACACTGTTAGGAGTACTAGTCGTCAAAAAGATCACGAATGGATCGTATAAACATCGTAACAAGTGAAAATAAACTTGCTACAATGAGGTGTTATGAAGGAATGTGAAAGAAATTGAAAAAACTGTGGATAAAAATTAGTTTTGAAACAGTTACTAGCAGTTTCACATCTTTTGCAATCACTGAAAAATATTGAGGAAATACCCCTACCTATAGAGCCATCAAATCTCCTTTTGGGTAACGTGCCAAGTGGCTAGAGTGAGCTAACATGTTCTACTGACACCAGAAAAACGAACTACTAGCACCTGTCGTGAATATTCGGGGAGCAGAAGAAAGAGGCAGACTTTTCGAACGTGTCCCGAGTATACTCAGGCGCATCGGAATTAGCTTGTCTTCAGTGCTCGAGTTTTTTCAGGTGCATCAGGGAAGCAGTTAAGTAAAATTTAGCGAATGTTACTAGAGACTGAATATAAGTTTTTCAATATTGGTTTGTGTTAGAAATATTGTTTTGACTGAATTGTTAGCTTTTTTACAAAATGCCCTGATTTAGTATGTTTCAAACTTTTGACACTCCAGAACAACTTGACCCATGTTATAAGGACTGCCTATTTTAAAAATATACTGGATGCCCCTCTGTAGGTGAACTCATACATGCCATCTCCAATCCTTTCAGAATTATGTATACATGAAAGACGTACATTTTCAGGAGGTGGGCCATGCTCCAACTGGTAGTTTTTTTTCAAATTTTCCTAATCAGGAGTTCCTCAATATCTCAAGTTTTCAAGTTTCTGGCAATGAATTTCCCAAAAAAATCCGCTAGTGCACAGTGAAGGCAATATTGAGGCCACTTTTGCATTTTTGAATGCTTGAATAACTCTGTAGCTGTGGCTGACACTTCCCTCACCTCTTAATGTCCAATTAGTTTTAGCATTTGATGTCGAGCACTAGCAGTCCACTCCTCTGCTTTTCCGCCAGTGAGCATAGGGAAAACCAGTAAATTTCAATTTCCATGATGCTCATGAAAATGATGAATGATGTTAAGTGCTGTTCATTGAGGAGAAAACATGTTTGATGAATCAAACATCGGAATAGTACCAAATTCTGAAATTTGTTGCTGGACAACATTAAATAATCTTCCACTCATCTTGAAAGCAGCTGACATGACCAATTTTGATGTTTTACATAATTGATATGACCTCTGATAATGCTGGTGAATGTGGAGCACTAATAAAATAGTTTGGAAAATTATGTATTGTTTCTTATAATTGTAATCTCATTGTAAGCCTGTAGGTCTGTCAACGAGACCAAAGAATTTACCTGTTGCCATTTGAAAATTACTCTAGATATCCTACCTGTCTGTAGTAAATGGTAAACTGTTTCTTAATGGGGTATTACCCAATTGTCTTTGCATATATTCCTTTTTAAATAACTCTCTCTTAATTTGCAGAATTAAAGAAATATTGGAGAATGAAACATTTTAATACAAATTGTTTCTTTCAAAACTGTACGTCATGGAAAATTTGGACATTTATTTGTCATGTAGTACTTTTATTTTGCCTCAGAATTACAAAACTGCATCACATGTGTTAGCAAACTGCCTCACATGATTGTAGTAGTGAATTGCAAATGGCATGGTAAGGCGGTAGGGCAAGGGCCTAGCCTCATTGAAAACCCACTCAAGGTGTAGATGCCCGAGCTCCTGTCAAAGTGCTCCCCCAACAAACCGATCTCTGACAAAGATTTTTTGTTGTGATAGATGTGTATTATTTTGAAGTGAAAAACATTTGTTTTCATATGGTGTAAAATGAGCAAATGTTCAACAGAATGTAGAGAATAAAATAAATGTAAATGTAATGCTGCAAAATGGTGCACTCCATTTAGTTTTGATCTCTACTCATTTACCCAGAGGGTGGGCATAGAATGCTGGTGGGTTTAGATATTCGAAATGGCACGCATTGCCATGAAAGTGCTTCACCATTTGCCTCAATATACAAGAGCCAACCTGATAAAAGAATGCATTCAACCCCTTGTAGAAGGACATATCCATGTACGTACCATGGTGCCTTCGACATCCCAGTCATCGTTGTCACCCATAGCTCTCAGTTACTATTCCATAATAAGAACCTGCCCCGTCTCTTACAGTATAGGATCTCAAATTCAGAATGCTTGGGACTGCAAGTCTTCTGGCTGTAGGTTTTTTTTAGATTTTGGATCTAAAGCAGGAAAAAAAACCACAAACTTTTAACTGAGGATATTTACGTGATTAAACCATAAGTTTGAAAATACCAAGAAATGTCATGTAATGATTAGACTTCCTGTAGTAAATATAATTCTACATATTTATATAAATTACTGATGAATTCAAGGGAAAGTTTTCACTTTGCTGCTCTCTGACCCACTCCAATAATACTTTGTCCACATCGGCAGTCTTAGATTGATTCAATGTTTTCCTATTAGGCATTAAATTAGGAACATCAGAGTTCACACTTGTCTAAAATAACAGCTCCCTCTGTTTCTTAATGCTATGAACAGTCAAAATTCCCTCACCAAACTGCTCCTTTAAGCTCTTTACTTGTGTCTGCATTTCAAACTACGTCATTGAATCCACTGTATTCAACACTATGGTTAATTGCTTCTTCTTGGACATTCCACCAAGAGCACTATATCTTGGTGTTTTAGACATGGTACAAAAAGACAGTTTAGTTGTCTCGGTGCAAGTTATCTCCTGTAAACTTCTGAAAATACCTGAAAATACCCACGCTTGCTCTACGTTGGGCTCACATACGAGGCAAAGTGTTTTTCGAGCAGCCAATCAAGTGCTTCGCTACATTCACCCAGCAATCCATGAGAGAAGTTGAGTTTTGCTCAACTTTATCGCTCGTAGCCACTGCTTCAGCCTGCCATACGTTTCACACATATGGTGCACGCGATACCACGACATGGGAACAAATGGTGGGCATGTGAAGTAATTTTGTGTTTTCAATTAAGATTCCCTGGTCTATATAAGCCCGCACTCATGAATTTTTCATTTCTATAAATCATAAAGTTATTGCAGGCATTGCAAACCATTAGCTTCATCATTATGAAGGACAGACTTGTCCAGTCATTTTCGTTTGCTCCTGACGCTTCCATACCACCAGTTTGAGTACCAAAGTATGTCATGAGCAAGCAAAGCCTCGAATTTTTTTTTACTTCCATATTCATTTACTGATAGATATACATTGATGGATGGATGAATGTCAGCATGTGAAGTCCTGTGTGCACTACGCCATTTCCAACGATTGAATATGAGCCTTTCGTTCATCTGGTGCCTCACAAGTGGCATTCACCAAATGGCGACCATTTTCCTATCACCAACTTCAGCTCAATGAAGTTCATCTTTGCATCCAGACATGTGGGTTTGCCGAATGTCAATCAACAAAGTAAGTAATGCCCCATGTTCATCTTGCACCCCTCGCAATATGAAGTATGAAAGCCATGGACAGCAAATATACTGCAGCAAACCTCTCTGCGGCATAAAAGAAGTTGCGGTCTAGCCGAAGCTAAATGTGTGGATGGCATGCCGAACAACCCTTTTGTCTCCTTTGATGCATGTGGAAGTTTAGGGGCACCATGTGGAAATAGGCAAACACCTTGCCGAGCTCATGAACTGCCTGTGCGTACTCCGTACATGTGGCCTTGAACTTCCTTCTCTTACTTCTTTAAGTCCATGGCTTAAACCATGCACGCCATATGCCTGTATGGGCAATAGTGGTGCCATGGTGGCAAGTCAAAAAACTGCACAACAGTGTTTTCTAATGAATAATAGCTAAATTTTATGTGTTCCAGATTTTGGGTTTTCCAAATTTCGGGACCTTGGATTTGGGGTCCTGTACTGTATTTCTTTTATTTCATATTTATTTATCCTATGATAGAAGGATAGCCGTGTTCGGAGGGGGCTTGGTTAGGCTATATGCACTGATTATTTCATCTATTGTGTTGTTTCCTTTGTGTAGCCCCTGGATGCAAATACTCCAATGGACTGTGTTAATGGATCATTCAATGGATGAATCATAAATGTTAGGGCATGATTTGACGTATCTGTCAATAGTGTTCCATGAAATTTATAGTCTCCCATGTCTATTAGTGGTTTCTATTAAAGGCTTAAATAATCTACAGATACACTTTCCCATGCACAAATTTCATCTGGAAAAATCAAACCATATCATTTCAGTTAAGATTTCCTTGCAAGATGAAATCTTAACAATTTAAAAATATTGCAGATCAAATCCACACTGTGTCTATATTGGTGATAAATACCTGCAAGTAAGAAAAAAATTGGCATACTTGAAATCTGTGATTGAAAATTCAATTCACGCAATAACTATTTGATCACATTTCATGAATTAATAACAAAATTTACCTTCGAAGAGTTCTCACATATAGGAAAAGAATACTATTTGTCCTCATTAAGTTGCAGCTGCAAGGTGAACACTAATGCCCAAGCATGCACTACAGTGTCCAGTCTCTGAGTACGTGTAACCTTTGGTGCTTCCCTATTTGGGATAAGTGATGATATCTTCTAAATGGGTGAGCTTTGATTTTTTGGAAGTCTTGCTTCATCCACCCTTATTTGTTGGCCCTTTGCAAATATGTTTGCCATTTCAGTTTGGTGCATTGCATGACTTTTCTTGCATTTCATTAGCTGTCTTCTTGCACGGTCCCCCCTCTCGAAGGCTGTATTGTAGCGTTTCCTCTGCAGGTTCAGCTCTACTTGATTGGCGTGGCTATCGTTAAATCGGATTCTAGAAATCATATTATGTTTCTTCAAATATAGCCTTCTCCTGCTCATACTTTGAACTGCATGGCTGCTAAAGTAACACTCAAGTTCACTTATTTCCGAGTATCAATACTTATTGCTGAGTTGCCGATATGCCTATATTTCTGTTCTGTATATCATCTGAGATCATCTTATTAGAAATTAGGTGCCAAGCGCTAACAATGCTCTCTTCACTTACATTTTTCTTAGTATTTGGCATGGGCTAAGGAATTACTTGCTGGACATTTTCTTGACCATGCCTGCCAGCCTACTGCTGTGTAGTAACATCGACTTTACACCAAGTTGTGCCATCAGGAACTATAAGTTCTTCTACAGCCTTGGTAACTTCACCACTGTTCCCATCAAGATCTGCATTTCCTTCACTAATATAACATCCTTGTTGTACAATGTTATGACTTATGCATTCAGCTGATGTGCTTGGATGACAGGTTTGACTCTGTAGGCAATGCTCACAATCAGTCATAGTGTGTAATTTGTATATCACACTGCAGACATGCGCCTGGCCGCGTTCATAACTATGAGTACTGAATGTGTACCAAACTCACTTGAATTTTTATCTCGTACAAAGAACTAAACAGTGGCTTCTATCTCAGTGATTCAGTCGCTTAGAATAAAAATTGCCTCCCAGCCAGTCCAGTTACAAAAGGCAGACAGATAGAAAAATAAAAAAATATCCATGCAAATAAATTCTTTTCATCATTTTTGCTTTTTTGGGTTTTTCTTCTTTTTGGGAATAGTTGTTAACACAATAAAACAATTAAATAGCTATAGAATACCTTTATGTCCACACAGTAAAAATATATTAGCCAGAAGGGCTACCTTAGTTGTTATCACTAGAACTGTCATTGGGTCCGGCCACACCCAGTGAGCGTATTCTTTTCCGTCACTGCCTGAGGTAAGGTGATGCTTTCTCCTGGCATTTCATGATAAGTGACCAAAAGATTTTCGTAGGGGGTACCCCTTCAAAAAAACCTGGGTTTACCTTAAATTGCCAATGGGTCTGGCTAGGCCCATTAGAGCGAATTCTGCTTTAACAGCACATTCGGGTTGAACTAATAAATATTACTGAAGATGGATTAAATCATACTTGAGCAATAGATTTCAGCAAGCACTTGTTAAAATGAATGGTAACTATTATCCTTCACCTAAGGCAGAGGTTACTCAGGGTGTTCCCCAAGGTTCTGTTCTGGGGCCCATTTTGTTTTTAGTTTATGTCTACGATTTATCTGATATTTTATCAAAAATTGCCGGTGCCCGCCCAATTCTTTATGCTGATGACACTAATGTCATTGTTTCATCAGTTGATTTTAATACTTTTTACCAATCAATGTAAGTCAGTTTCTAGCAGCCTTGACATCTGGTGCCCCAGCAATCTTCTTAATTTAAATGTTGAGAAGTCACAAATTATTCATTTTAAAACCAAAAATGAAACTTGTCATGAAATTGATGTGCAAATTGATCAAAAGCCTATTCCCCAGGCATCCAGTGTTAAATTTCTTGAATTGTAGCTTGATGCTTCTCTAACATGGGAATCTCATATCCACTCTCTGGCTAACAAATTGAGTACCAAATGTTTTTTAATTAGATTTATAAGATACACTGTATCGAGTGAAGTTTTGTTGAGTTTGTATTATGGTGAATTTTATTCCCATTTAACTTACGGTACAGTGGAGCACAATTATAACGAACCTCCTTATAACGAAGTCCCACTATTAATGAAGTGAAAGCCGTTCCATGTCAAAAAAGACCCTTTCACCATGTAAAAAATCCTGCTTTTAAGGAAGGCATACTGAAATGAGTCCCCCTTAAAATGAAGTCAGTCACACGGCAAGATATCCTTTATATTTTAAACCTCTTCTTAGCTGTTACAAAATATGGCAATATATCCTTCATGTTAAAACCTCGAGAGCTCTATCAATGCTCGTCCAGAAATCTACTCTCAGCACCTGAACTCCTCTTCTCAGACTAGGAGAACATGGCAACTCCCACCCGTTGTGCACTAAGCAAAACCCACCCGTGTCATGCGCCGGGTAACTCCTAACCCCTCTCGCTAGTCACCCCTCCCCTTCTCTGCCATCGACTCCTCCCGTGCTCGTCGGTTAGTCTCTGGCAGTTCACTGCTGTGTCTAGTGCTGCGTTACACTTATTTGTGCAATCGTATAGACAGTCTTGTGGCATTGATCACTATGAAGAGCGATAAATAAGAAGAAAATTGGAAAGTTTAAATACTAAATTAGAAATTTTTAAGGACATAGACGGCAAAATGACTAAGACCAATGTCGCAGAAAAGTATGATATTTCACTTGGTACTTTGTCAGCAATATTAAAAAGTTGGGAGAAAATTGCAAAATCTAGTGAGCGTGTGACTTTTGGAGTTCATTGCAAAAAAATCTGCCGCTCTAAATTACATGCGGATATTGAGGATGCTGTGTTTAAGTGGTTTGGTGACGCCCATGCTTGCAATGTTCCAGTTAGTGGCCCACTGCTGAAAGCGCAAGTGTGGAGGTTTGCGGTCGCCTTAGGTAAGGACTTACAGCCAGGAAATGGGTGGTTGGACTGCTTTAAAAAGAGGCATAACATTGCATACCACTTGATTATTGGGGAATACAGTTCAGTGGATGAAGCTACCTGTCGACAGTGGTTAAACTAAAACAAAAGGCTAATCCAAAGTTACGCCCCCAGTGATGTGTATAATGTGGATGAAACCAATGTCCTACCATCAACTGGTAGGTTTACAATAAGATTTGTTGTTGGGTGCGTTAATTTAAATCAATATGAAGCTAAATCATATTACGCATTTACGATAAGTCAGCATCCCCCCTCCATGAGTGACCACAATTTCAACAGGATTTATATGGTAGCCTGGCCCAAGCAGAAGGACATTGACACCTCTCTAAACGGTGGCTTATCCCTGAAAATTTCTCTGATTCATATTCTGAGGCACAGTGAAAATTTCATCATGTAAATAGGTGAATTTCGTGAATGTATGAATACGAGACAACAAAATAACCTCTCCTCTGTTTACTATCTTTGCTGCGCGAAAGATAGTTGAATTAGTATGTTCATTTGAGTGTCTCTGGTAAAATGGTCTTTAAAAGGTGACAGACTCTGAAATGGAGAAAAAAAGCAGTTTTTTCGGTTTATTCGGATGGTAGCCTTTTTCCTAAATACTTTCATTTCCTAGATGCTTCTTTTCCTTTCCTGTGCGAGTTTATGAAAAAATAGCCACGATATTACAGCAGTTTGCTTGGTTCAAAGTTCAATTCAAAGTTCACAAGAGCGGGGCCACATATAACGAAGTTTGGATATAACAAAGTAAACTGCCTTCCCCATCAACTTCGTTATAAACGGGCTCCACTCTATTTTATTTTGGGGCCTTACCTCAAACTGACAGAATTTTTAAATTGCAAAAGAGAGCTGTGAGACTGATGACAAATGCTCGCTATCTTGCCCCTTGTAGACCTATTTTTAGGAAGCTAGGCCTCTTACCCGTACCTTGTATTTATATATTGTATGTGTTGTTATATATACATAATAATATTGCGTGATTTAATACTAAGAACACTGTGCATAATCATTATACAAGAAGTGCCAAAGACTTAATGTGCCTTTTGTGCGTACCAAAACTGCATTGCTAGGCCCAAATTCAATGAGTTGCAGACTTTTTAATGCTTTACCTAATAATCTTAAATGTATTAGCAGTAATTCTGTCTTTAAGAACAAAGTTAAGTACTTCCTACTTGTTAAAATGTAATATAGTGTTGATGAATTTATTAATAATAAAATAAAACAATTTTTGTATGCTTTTGACCTGTCCTCTATCATGTATATGATCGCTGGTTTAATAAAATTATTATTTATTATCATTACTTTAGTAACATTCCCCTCTGAGTCCTCGGCAATCATCGGGTTTCATTGCCGTCATAATGGCCAGGGACTCCAGAGGCGTTTGGCAGTTATCACAGCCACGTCCGATGCCCATCGGATTGGTGGCTACGCTGCGGTTGGGTCGTGCGTATGGAGTAGACGGAGGGACCCAAGTACATATAACGGCCTTCTGCACGCGAGCTGCAAGTGACTCCGCCTGTGCCACGCAGGACGGAATTCACTTGATGCTCTCCAGCAGCGAGCCCTTAACTCCACCGAGCACACCTATGATGAGGACTACCAGTTTAACAGAGTGTCCTGCGTACATTTGCCGAAGCTCAAAAAGCAGGTCTTGATATTTCGTCCGTTTCTCCGCCTCCTTTGCATCCATATTGGTTTCAGCCGGGGCCGAAAACTCTATCACGAACATGGAGCGTGAGAAGTGGTCTAGGAGAACGATATCAGACTTGATTGCCTCCAACTGCCTGGTGGTAGAAAAGGAGTAATTCCACCAGATGGTGCATTTATTGTTCTCCACGACGGACTCAATATCTCCAGGGACATACGGCAGCATAGGGGTATCATCAATGCCAAAATGGTGTCGAAGATGAAAATATAACACCCACAGGGCCGCATTGCGCCTAGCAATGTAGGCTGACTTGGCGTAATAGCTACAGCCGAAGACGAAACAGGCGTGCCGATAACAAAACTATCTTCCGAGTCGAATTGGGCCGCTGATGGGAAGTCCTTAACTTCGATGCTGGGTGAAACATTAAACAGCACTTAATCTAAGGAACTATTTTTGGCAGGTCGCAGTTTTTGACTACTCCCCGCAGCAATTCCAAGTTTATCAGCAATAAATAAATCGGTTTAAAGCAAATAAAACGAAGTCGGCTTCCGGCCGACTTCGTTTTATTTGCGTTTTTTCTTTCACCTTTTCCTAATTCTCCCCCTTGAAAACCTGGGAGGCGCTACGACAAAACAGGCGAGCTCAAAACAAAACTAACTCCAGAGTTCGTTCGCTCTGGTTAGATTTATCTTTCCAAGTGATAGGTTGCCGCGATTAACTGAAACTTCGCATTCCTATCTCAGTCTCACAAGCGGCAAATGACCCTTCGTGTCATGCAACCTGGACGACATTCACGCCGAAATGGACTCGTTATAGCGGTCCGGCGAAAAAAGTCACTCGTAATAGCAGCCAAACTCTATATACTTTTAACATTGTGACCAAAAATGGCCAAAAATCACTCGCTATAACAGCCCCCTCGCTATGAGCCACCCTCGTAAGAACGGCCTTCTTATGTACTTGGCATGCTGTGCCCAGGACAACTCTGTTATGGAGACACTCCAGGTTCAACAGACCTCTACCACCTACACTGCGAGGAAGATACAGTCTGGAGACGGAAGATTTCGGATGAAGACTTCGATAGATGGTCATCATCTTTCTCGTCCCCCTGTCGAGGTTCTGCAACTCGTTGATATTCCATTTCATGCATCCAAAGGTGAACAGCAGTGTGAGAACCACAAACATGTTCGTGGCAAGAACCTTATTCGTGCCAGACAGCTCAGAACTCCAGATTTTCCTGAGAGTCTGTCTGTACTTGGCAGTGACTCTTTCCTTCACTGCTGCTAACTCCTGCATTCAGCTTTGGGGCACGCCGAGATATTCATAGCTGTCATCACCCTCGAGGTGGCGAATGACACTCCCGTCAACAAGGTGCACGTCTTTCTTGTTCTCTGAAAATCTTCCTCTCGTCAGGTGGATGGATGCACATTTGTCCAATCCGAACTCCATCCCTATAGCCCCACTCTACTCCATTACGGTGTCCAGGGCCACGCGAAGGTCTTTTGCGTTGGAAGCGTAGAGCTTCAGGTCATCCATATAAAATAAATGGGTGACCTTATGCTTCCTGCCACCTGGCACACCGCACATGTATCCTTTACCTTGTTGCAGCCTTAGCAAGAGAGGTAGGTGGGAAATGCAAAACAGCAAGGGGCTCAAGCTATCGCCTTGGAAAACCTTGTTACCAACTCTGTCGAAGCAAACCGCTTGCCCGCGGTCAGGACGAAGCGCGTTCTCCAGAGTGGCTTCAGGCGTTAGATGCAGGATACAACCTCTGAGTGGACTTTCATCAACTTCAACATGGCTACAATTAGCTCATGTAAAGTGGTGTCAAACGTCTTTTTGTAGTCCACCCAGGCCATTGATAGGTTGTGCTTACGCTGGATTGCATCCTGGCATATGCATCTATCAATGAGCAGGTTGTCCTTACATCCTGCAATTCCATGCTTTAAACCCCTCTGCTCGTACACCTCCTCCCAAACTGGCTGGACGTGGTGGAGGATAAGGTCGCTCAATATAAAATTGATAATTTTTTGTTACTTCTGTAATTTTCCCCTCCGAGTCCGCGTCAAACATCGGGTTTTGTTGCCGTCATAATGGCCGAGAACTCGAGAGGGGCAGTGCAGAGTTCATAGCCACTTCCGAAACCCACCAGATCAGTGGCTACGCCAAGTATTGATTTGTCACCATTGAAATTCACATTGGTAGGGTGCGAACTTACAGATTTTCATTAAAGATGGGCTGGAATATGGCCAATTTTTCTAAAGTTTTTAAGTTCTGTAGTTTCATTTCATGAAATCAAATCACTACTTCCACTAAGGACTAAAAGGGTTGTGTGTAAAATCATTTCATCACACTTGCATAAACTCAAATAACTATTCCATTAGAATGTATAAGGAATGGGCTGGGACCACTCAATCACTTTTTCCATTAAGTTTTCCCTATCATTTCATCTAAAACGGAGATCCTACTGCATTAATTTTGTCATTTCATGATTTTCCAAGCTGCAGAGCAGTTTTTCCATGGAATAAATCTCCCAGCTTGATTAATTTCCCAACTTGTGATGATTAGGTATACATTAGCAACTCGATAATACGAAGCACGAAAATACGAAGTTTTGATTGTACGAAGCAAAACTGTTGGTTCCAATGAAAAGCCTATGCTAAATACATGGTGCTATTCGAAAATACAAAGTTTCGAAAATACGAAATTTTCGAAAATACGAACCTCTGACCCAGTCCCAACAGAGAAACTGAGTTTGTTTTTACGAATCTTGGGGGCAAATCGCATCAGAAAAGCTCTCTATTTGCCGATGTAGACACTTGACAAATCAGCGTTGCTGAATATAATCTATCAATTGTGTATAATGCATGAATTTTAGAGTATTTGTCTCTCACGAGTGCCTGAGACACACAATTATTTATCAAGTTTTAGTCATGGATAATTTAGATCTCGAGTGACGGGAAAAATGGTAGCTTGAGGCAATTTTTCCCTTATTTTTGTATTAACTGTTAGCTGGATTTTCATGATGTAAACAACTCTCTTTTGGTTATAACTCATGTGTGGCTCTGTGTACCAACTCAGTGCCAAGTGCTATTAGCGGCAATTTTAATTTATTCAGCACTCAAACGGAAAATGGCGCGATTAAATGATGGGAAATAGGATTAGGACACCTGTTGCAGCCACTATACCTAAATCCATGGCTTCAGTATGAATAAACCCGCATTTACTCCCACCATTGTCCATATTTCATGAGACAATAGAAAAAAAAGTTTCCAAGAATTTACGAGGTTATAGCCGTCCCTGCGATTGATATAATTTTGCATTTAAAATGATCGATTTCTAATTTTGAAACAGATGACCCAATCGGGGGAGTAGCTCAACGATATAACATTGTGATGTAGGTACTAGCTGTGCCCGGCATGCGTTGCAATGCCTTTTTCTGGGTTCAAAATCGGTCCCTAAAAGAATTTGAGACCTACTATCCGCTGCAAAATTCCATGACCTGAGTTTGAAGATTAATATCTCAAAGACTGCTAAATCGATTTTAAAATGAAGTACACCAAATCAAATCTTATTTATTTCTGCGTTTAGTGATGGTATACAAAACTTTTAACCATTTATACTGATTTTAGTGTGTGCTTAAAACGGAATTTTAGCGCATTTTTCTGGGTACCGGACAGATGCATTGCATTTACGGCTTCGTATTAACAACACAGATCAAGATATCGCAATTTCCTTCACAAATATTGTAGCAAAGATCTTTATAAACAATCATACGAAGTTTCATCTTATTTAGTTCATTAGTATTTTAGTTATTGAGACATTGCAAGGCGTTATTTTCCGTTCCGCGCATCCCTGAAAACCGCCATTTGGACCTTCTTCAAGCTATCGAGTTCATCATCATGAATACACTTATAAAATCTTAAACGAATTCGTTGGTTAATCAATATCGATTAAAATTTATTTTGCACTGGATATTAGCACTTAAAACCATCCTCAACCCCATCTCTGAAAATTTGGCACGAAGAGGCCTAGCGACGGCATGTTTCCACACAGATCTAAAATGACACTGATGACCATTCTTAAAAATGACCCTTTCTGCCTTTATTTATGGAGTCCTAATGACTCATGCTCTTTTTCTGGCATGCTCCTGGCAGTTCAGCTTTTTCTAAAATAAATGTTAATCTATATTGATTAACCAATGAATTTGTTTAAGATTTTATAAGTGGATTCATGACGATGAACTTGAGGGAGGGGAGGGAAGGCAAGGGCCTAGCCTCATTGAAACACCAGTTCCCGTAAGATCACTGAAGTTAAGCAATGTTGGGCCCGGACGAGAGTTGGATGGGTGACCATTCATACCTTCACCGTGGCACTCTTTTCCCCTGTCTGCATGTGGCAGGCAGGTTAAACATGGGGTTGGCACAATGGTCCACTCAAGGTCTAGGTGCTCGAGCTCCTGTCGAAGACTCCCCCAACTAACAATCTAATGTCCTCATTAACTAAAATACTAACAGACTAATTAAGATGAAACTTCGTATGATTGTTTAGAAAGATCTTTGCTACACTACATATTTGTGAAGGAAATTCCAATATCTTGATCCATGTTGTTTTTTCAAAGCCATAAATGCGATGCATACGTCCGGTACTCGGTAAATTAAATATTTTATTGCTGAAGTAGGTAGTGTAAAAATTCAAGATTTAAAAGCCTACAAATCTATTCATATGAAATGACGATGTGTACACGAAAATCGAGCGCAAGGATTAAATAAAAATGCAAACAAAGAGACCACTGCACTTAATCTTATTCCACATACAAATAAATGATGTTGGTACTTTTTAACACAAATTATGTCTAACTGATATGATTCTGATTGACATGATTTAGCACTTCGTAAACGATCTGCTTCACCGCCTGCTTGTTGTTCCTCGCTTGTTTGAGATGCCCACGTGCCAAAACTCATTTGTTGAAGCGACTCATGCTTTATCTAGTGTACAATGGTTTTAATAATTCAGAAACCTTTGTGGGCGCACGCACAACAACTCACCAAATTTTCTTCACTCTCTGATGAATGGTATTGGAACGCATAGAAGTTAAACCAACAAACATTTTTATTTATTAGATAAGACCTGTGATAAACCGCTAAGACACATCAACCCGAAGAAGCCATCGTCTGTGAAATATCGTCTTATGAAGTATTTTTCTTTGCATAAGTAAGCCATAAAACTGAAATCTAAAAATAAAATCCCCATGGAAGCCTTGTCTTTAATTTAATTCCAAGGCATTATTGGGGTAACTTCATGAAATTTTACTGGAACCAACTTTCATCCATACTACGGTGAATTCGTTGAGTAACCAGGCCTTGATACACTCCATTTGATATATCATCACTGCTATCCCTGATTTCCATGAGATAAATAACCTATTGAATCAGATTTCATTCATGGCATGAGTAACTTTGAGTCCTTGGGATTTTAATATGCAGATATGACTCAACACGGGCATGAATTGGATCCCGATGCGCTCTCTTTCAAAATCACCCGACATTTAGAAGGATCTAATTATGGAAATACTACTCTGTGAGAAACTTATTGTCATTATCAGGATTTTACCACAGAAAGGAGATAGGTGTCAACCTCAGCTGCGGTAGATTTTTTTCTGTGACCCTTACCTCTTCCTAAGTTCTCCTTGAGTTTATTTTACAAAGTTACGCTTCAAACATTTAGTCCTATTTCGTTTTCGTGTTTTATGCTCCACAGCAAAGTCAAGCATAGCAGTCTTGTCAGTGGTCAGTTAAGCAGTCTTCTAAGTCGCAGAGGGGAAAGAAAATGACTGAATAATGGAATGGAGAATGTTGGATCTGGAATATCTCCACGATGCTCATTTAGGAAGAAGTTTCTCTTTCACACTATTGTGAATAAAAAGTTACAGAAATCATGAAGTGATTCAGATATCACTTTTTAAATATGAGGTATGTCATTAGCTTCTATGTTTTAGCCTACCGAAGTTGGCATATAAAGCCGACATTGGATAAAATGGCGTTCAGCATAACACCTACGACGTGAAGAGATTATGCGTAGAAGGATAAAAAAACAATAGCTTAATTTATTTCCTGGATTAATGTTTTGCCAAATAGAACCTAAGGCATGAATCATCTACGTGAAAAAGAACTTGGTCATGAGTGAATGTTTCTTACTGGAACTTCAATGAGCGGTGAAATCGTTTGGCTTGGATCGAAATAATATTTCTCCCCAATTTCGTATATCCGGTAGACGTCGAGGAAGAAACCACAAATAGTGACCTGAGAAGGATTTTTTAAATGGACCGAGTCCTTTGCTCTTTTTGACTATTATTGAGCGATAATGAAAGGGCGATTGGAAGCACGGTCGGGCTAGCTACTGTCTTAACTGCGTAGATGTTAGAAACATTGATGAATGTTTGTGGCATTTAGCTTATGATTTAAAGGCATTATTTCAATTACTTTCTCGAATAATGACTATTAATCGTTTTAAAACGTTTACAAAGACCAGGGAAGTCAGGGGGGAGAGGGGAAATATTTTTGGCAATTTATTTTAAAGGTTCAAAAATACGAAACTCGAAAATATGAAGTGCTGATTTTTCGGTCCCGCCAACTTCATATTATCGAGTTGCTACTGTAGTTGTCACAAAAGCTCCTGTCCCTGTGCTGTGGACGACTTTGGGACATGGACTTCTGCACTTTTAAAATCCTGCCTGGCAGGGGTGGAAGGCTGTAAATTGTGGAGTGTCAGTGAGTGAACCTTATCTAAGTTGGTGCCGAACTAAGTTCCTAAGGAAATTCCATGAGTCACAGCTACCTGGCACCCGGTTGTTACATTGTATTTGTACTACCATGCCTTGCATGTGATAGGGAAGTGTACGGGTTAAGCATGACATTTATGAAGCACAACCGCTTGCCTGTTTGTCTTGTGTGTGTGCCTTGTGCATTTCAGTGTTTTGAGATCTTTGCGATTTTTGCTACAGTTCTTTCCAAAACTCTTCATCTCCTCACTTTCATTTTCTGCATAAAATGGACCTGGGAGAGGGTAAGTGATCAAGTAAGGAAGACCAGAAAAGACTACATTGAAAGGGTGGGAGTCACTGGTAGTACTCACATCAGTGTCATAATAAACTTGCATGATGATGATGATGATGATTCAAGTGAAAGTGAATATGAGTCAGGTAAGAATAAATAGAGAACTTAGACTAAATGTATTTTTAATTTTTGTGGTGTGTTTCAGAGCACATGCCATTATGCATACCACATCCTGTATGCTTAGCAGAAATGTACAATTTATAATTATTTGGAGTTTTTCATGGAATTATTTACAGTGCCTAGCATTACTTGCCAGTCACCCGATGATGCCTTAAGAGGCATAACGCATTGTGTCAGTGAAGTGGATAAGTTCCATTTTCTGCTTGAGGCTTTCGTAGCGCTGTAGTACAGGTAATTCCATTGCTTTTGGGTTTCACTGCATTGCGTTATCTTGGAGATGACGTTTTGTAACCAATGCTGGCCACATCTTTAGATGAGGTCTGAACTTTGGGCCTGATATGAAGATGTAACCTAGTGCATTGGTCACAAAACATTATCTCCAAGATATGACCAATGTTGGCCTGCATTGGTCATGAAACGTCATCTCCAACATAATGCAAAGCAGCAAAACCCAAAAGCAATGGAATTAGGTACCTGCAACTGTTTTTTTTCTTTCTGCATAATAGAAGCCTTCCCCTATATCTTGCATGAGATGGCCAATAGTTTTTATCTCCTGCAAGTTCCTTTTCCATTTGTGGAAGGATTTGATTTTAACGCATAACGGTAGCTAAATGTTAAAAGTTGCCAGCATTCATAAAGGAATTCCTTGCTAGCAAATTTTATCATGTGCTCAGCCGTTTGAGGTAAAATTTTATCTTTTTGAGCAAATGTAGTTTGGTTCCCTTTTCCTAGTTCTCAGCCGTGTCCCTCCTCCCTTATCCCTCCTCCCTTATCCCTCCTCCCTTATCCCTCCCTCCACTTTACCTTTCACTTCTGCCACTCCATGGATTAGTAATCTTGGATGCTTGATTTTCTTATCCCTAATAAGAATAGGTTTTATTTCATATCTTTGCTCATAATTTGATCGTTAATCATACCTACACTTCTGAAACCATTCCACAGCACTGCTATAATACATGAAAGATTGAACAGATAAGAAAAATAGTAAAGGGATATTTTTGTGATGTTTGTAAGAGTAGCGTTGATATGAAGTCAGGGGTGCGTTCCGAATCACGCATGATGCGCATCAAAGCACTTCGGGTCGTTCTGAATCGCGCTTTGAAGCGCTCTAAAGCGGCCCCGCAGCGAGCATTTCCGGCACACTGATGCGCGCATCAAGGCATCAAAAATTTCTGATGCAGTTCATGCGGAGACAGCGAATAGCGTGGGAAGAAGCTAATTCAAAATAACACACGAAGACATGGGAGTAATTATAGTGTGAGAGAGGATGGCCACGAGGCACCCTATGAATTTATTTTAAATAGTGAGGAAGCGGGAAAGGCGAAAGCTGGTTATTTAATAGTTATTACAGTAATAATTTATGTTAAATATGAAAAGTATTTTTTAATGAAATGGTAAATGGTTGAGTAGTGCTAAGAATTTACTGAATCTTTCAAAGTCAAAGCAGCAATGTACATACATAAAACTTTTCTTCTGACATAATTACAGAGAATTTCAACAACCCTTATCTCAAAAATGTCTTAGAGGGCATATTTTTAACCAGACATGAAACCAAATATGTGGGATTTCTATGTGATGCAAGCTCATTAAAAATCTTAGGCTGTGTTTGCACAATGCATGTACCCGATTATATAAATGAACACACACACTATTGAAGTTGCACTGTGTAAACACCCAAATTTGTACTAATGCTTGAACATATGGCCATAAATTAGCTCCAGATCTAACTTGGAGCATTTGCCCATGTATCTGTCCAGCCACGTACATGTATGGGTATTTGCATCATGTAAACATGCCTTTACATGTTGTAATTCATCAGACTTGAAAATTGCAATTGCAATGATTTCAACCTTTGTAGAATAATATATGAACAACATGCTCACTGCACGACAGACAATAATAGATTTAAAAATGAAAATACAATAACAAACCCAGAAATCAACTGCATAGAGTAGGTAATCAAAAGAATTATCAATGACAATCAAAGTAATAAATTCTGAAAAGCAAAAAAACCTTCAAAATATTCTTTAAATGGACATCAACCATATTTCACAGCACATTCAGTGCCCAATATCAGAAAAAGTTACAGCCGAAAGTTTAATATTTTAGTATTTGTAAATATGATTGATAATACTAACTTAAATCAGAAAACAAATGGGATGGTATCGGAGAGAAGAACAGCTTTATGAACAAGTTATTCACAGCATTAAATGAAATTTTTATTAGATTTCTCGGTACCACACAAAGAATCAGAGAGCAAGCCAAAGCCATTAGACTAAGTTAACCCCAAACCCTGCACCTTAACACAGCTTTGCTTTCATTCAGCATTGACCGAGTACTTAATTCTACTTTTAGTTACAGCCAAAAGTTTAACATTTTAGTATTTGTAAATATAATTGATAATACTTGATAACTTAAATTAGAAAACAAATGGGATGGTATCAGACAGCGGTATTCCTGTTCACGTCAATCATACAACGTTCTTGGTTGTGAAACATATTATTTGTACATGTGCACACGCTCTTTTACTTAAATACTAATCTTTTCCATTTTATCGTGATGTTAATATGTATCTACGTTTTTTTAAATTCACCAGAGAGACATTAAAATTAAAGGCACGGATAATCGTGTGCTATACTGCAGTTCAGTCAGTCCTCCACCCGCTTACTCCTCACGCAGTCTTTTGAACATGATTATTCTGGCACCATCTTCGCATCAAATCCATTCCGATTTGCATACACACTTCAAGAGCTTCAAAGCCTGTCAGCAATTCAGAACGATAGCTCCAATGCTCTAGCTTGATGCACATCATGCATGATTCGGAACACACCCCAGATTAAAAACCACCAAGCTTTTGGTCCTGTGCACTTCTTTATAACAACTCTATACTGTGGTGGTTATTTTGTAGGTCACTTGAAATAAAGAGTTCTCATAAATTACTGCATACTCTTAGTACATGTGTTGGTTGAATGGTTAAAGAAAATATAAATTTACTTGGATTTTGCATAATATTTTAGAGTTTTCAGTGGTCAAATGATCATCTTTCCTTAATTATCTTCCCTTAGAGCAGACCAAACACATTAACAGAAATGTGACAAGCTAGTAAAAAGGGGACTTAGGTTTACCTTCTTTCAAGGCCTGTATAAAAAAGTACATTATTGTAATGGCCTAAAGTGTATTGATTGTCCAGACATATCAGTTTCCTACCTTCTTGGCTTAGTTTTAAGTTTATTTTTGAATTTTAAAAATCAACCTTTGTTGAGCTAAATTTGCATTTCAGCCCTCTGTGTGTTGGTTCATTAGTAATAGAAAGGAAGATTGTTGTAAAATTTGAGTCTAATTTTGCCATCCGATTCCAATGTGTAGGGAAGAGGAGCCAGTCTTTTGGAGTACCATAAGCAAACATTTGGGAGAATCAATAAAAAAGGCGAGATAAAATGTCTTACGTGGACATTTTTATTTTCATAAAAAGATGTATAAATAATTTGGCTTTTATATATTTTACTTTAATGTACAATTTCTGTGTGGGTGACAAGTTATGGTTAGGGTAGTGGAAAAATGAATTTGAAAAACCCACATGTAAAATAATGCTCTTCTTCTGGTAAATCAGCATAAGTTAGAAGAGTGTGCATTTTTTCTGCCTCTTCCGTAATACTCTCTGTTTCAGTGCAGCCGTGATTGCCAGGTCAAAGACTTTCTTCACTCCTGTCTGTAAGAACAGATTTTGTTGTTCTGATTGACTGAGTTCATCAAGTGAGAACAGATTTTGGAAAAACTCATACTCTTACCTGAGTTAAAGCAGAGCACTCGGAGTAGCCTTCCAAGTTCAGCTCCTTAGCAACCTTTTCACCTGTCTGCCTTGTTATTGTTCTTATGGCTTTACCACGGAGATCTATCTTGTTCCCCACAAGAATAATTGGCACCCATGCGGAATGTGATCTTA
Source organism: Ceriagrion tenellum (assembly GCA_963169105.1). Taxonomy (NCBI): domain Eukaryota; kingdom Metazoa; phylum Arthropoda; class Insecta; order Odonata; family Coenagrionidae; genus Ceriagrion; species Ceriagrion tenellum. The sequence goes on along the minus strand of OY720639.1, from coordinate 2,637,514 downwards.
GCTCTGGCACCCACTGTGGATGGAAACAATCTCCTTTCATCACTGCTTCTAAAGGAGGAAATATGAAGCTTGAAGTTGGCATTGCTAGCACCTGGGAACACTGCTGTGTCCTGTCAGAATGGGACATTTCAGTGCAGACATTTGGGCATAGCCGTTTCAGCACAGGGATGTTTCAGCATGAGAGTGGATGAGTACAACAGATGATGGTATGATGCTATGCTTCCAGTATGTAGGAGTGTAAAGCCATCATAATTGCCAAACATTTAATTGATGATGATATAAACTGTTTTTCATATTATCTTTATTCTCTTATGCATAATTCAACTTTTCATTCCATTGAAAAAAATATAACTTGAATGGCCTAGGTTGTCTTGTTGAATACTTCTAATATTAGAATTATTTACAAAATATATCTAATGTTTTAAGAGTACTTTTGAAAATTTTACACTTTTATAGTTTAAGTTAACTCCAAATGAAAAATTTACAATTTTATTGTAAACATTTGATAGTAAATCTCTTGCACTATATGTACATGAGAAAATGTCACATCATGAGTGCTTCAAGGAGCTGTTGTTGGTCCCCTTATCTATCTTGCATATTAGTAATATCTGTGCCAAGATTAATTTTACACTTACATTTAGTAATGTGGTCAGGATTCGATCAAATCTGAATTCAGTTGTGTGGGAGGCACATTCACCGTACCACTCTTCCTCTTCCATTGTAAATTCATTCGAAATCTCACCTAAGAATTTTTAATTGTGACGTTGTTGTACTTCTAATGTGTGGTTATTTGAGTAAACGCTCATTTCATCACAAAATATGGATACCAGCGGAGATTTTTGTAGTGATGAATTGCTTCAAGTTTCATTTAAAAATTATTGATAAGCACCCACACAAAACACTGCCTTCATAACCTTCCTGAGCATTTTGAAAGCTGATGAGGATGTGCTGCAGATGCCTCCCATTTTTATTTCTTGTTCAATCAATAGACTGAGCTGCAGAAAAATATACACTGAGCTGAGGACACATCAGAAAACATTTTTATTGTGCCACAAAGCTTTTTTGAAGCTGTTTTTGTTGCTTCTTAAATCCATGGTTAAGTGCTGCAAACGTGAGGCAAATTTAGCTGGTGCTATTTAAGGACTGATGAAGGAGTGATTAGGCTTTAAGTACCCATTACATATAGGTATGAGTGAAATTTAAAATGTGCTAAGATTCAGAAATAGATATTCATGAGGCCAAATGCTGAAAGAAAAGAGAGTTAGTTCTCTCCTTATGAGGGGAAGGTCATTATATTAGAAATATGACCATTAGATCGACATTTACTGGAATCAGACTTTGAAGCTTTGTTGAATCATTTTGCATTGTATTCTGATACTATATCCTGCAGTTATGTCTCCAAAGCCGCAAATGCACTGTGATAATGTGCACATACAATTTTCCATTTAAGGCAGAAAAATAGCAAAAGCAATAGCAATTTAGTCAACAAAAATGTATGGAAAAGGTTCTGAAACACCTCATTGGAAAATAACCAAGAATGCATAAAAATATGTAAAAAAATTCTGTTGAGATCACTTAAATATCTTTCTTTTTCTTCTTTTACTGAGAACATAATAGACTTTATTTTGAATTTAATTTCTGCTCAGTTTTTTTTTGTAGTGAACTAATTAGGTTTTAGATGAAGAGAAAACCTAGCCTCATGGGTTCACAAATTCACAAGAAAAGGTAAAAATGGATTTGAACTTGATATTAAATATGATATTACTTATTTATGTGTTGATAATGATAAGGAACTGGGAAATATAATGATGGGAAAGCAGAATTCAGATTTGCGATTTGGCCATCAAGATTTGATAAAAATAGGAGATTCAAATTGGGCGTTTGGATTTGATCAATTATGGCTTCAATCCATCACTATTTACTATTCATGTCAATGACACTCTTTTATGCCTAGAAATTTCCATCTCGGAGAATACAGACGCATCAGCAAAGAATAGATGGCATTTGGAATTCAGTAAAAGAAAATTAATTTTAATTTGGAATTTTTTATATCAGGGGATAGTAAGCGAGATGGAAAAACTAGAAAAGTCAAATAAGGCATTCGGAAATAATCATATAAGCACTAAGCGATCGAGTGGTAATGAATGTGTGGAAGCTCAGCACCCTAGCATCATCCGTATTATTCAACTAGTCTCACACCAAATGTTTGTGTTCCCAAGCAGCTGCACCCAAAGTTCTTGCGCTCAAATGGATTTTGCCTGAATGACCACAGCCAAATGGTCACCCAAATATCCTAGACCCGTGTCTTATGGTTTTGCTGTGATGTGGGTAAAAGTTACCAAAGAACTCCATGAATTACACTGGGGTACCAGTTTTTATGTTATAGTGTTGTAATTAAAAGAAAAATGTTCAAAAATTGTTGTTTTTGTGAGATAAAACCTGGAGTGCTTCTCCAAAAATAGTTCACTGCATGCTTATCAAAGAAGGCAATAACCAATAATAATTATTGTTTATTTGCCGAGAGATAATGTAAATCATACAAAATATAGGACACTTCAAGTTCAAAAAATACAATTCAAAGAACATAAAAACCAACGCGAACAAAGAAAATACCACTTTATACACACCAACCACTCCTAGAACTCATGGATTGAGTAAAATAGGGAGTCTTGCAGAAACCTTCTAAGTTTATTCTTTAAAGTGGGTAAATTGTCAATTGATTTCAGTTCATCTCTTAAATTGACTTTCTTATCACTTAATGTCGACCCCGGTGGCGGCGGGGTAAAGTCCTCGCCTGCTATCCAAGGGTCGTGGGTTCGAATCCCGCCTGGGTAGATAATTCACTGCCTAGGACATGGATGTTTGTGCTCGTCTAATGAGTTAATTGTGAGAGAGGACTCTACAGTTCTGCATTCACTCAAAAGACAAGTCATTATTATTAATTTATTATATAATATTAACCCCATTGAATTACAACCTATTGCAGTCACTCGAGTGCGTACAAAAGGTCGGTGGAAATCATCTCTATGACTGGTATTATATGGATAAAATATTAGAGTTTTTTACATTGAGAAACAGATTTTCCTTAGTATTGAGTACACAAACATAAATCTATAAACAAGGCACCGGTAACAAATTAAATCTTTTGAACAGAGGACGACAGGGGGCATCAATACGCTCATTGGCCATCAGTCTTATTGCCCTTTTTTGAATTTTAAAAATAATTCCAGACTCAGCAGAAGTGCCTCAGAACAAAATGCTATACATAATTTGAGTATAAAATTCCCCATGGTACAAGGAAAGTGAGATATCCGAAGACACTGTGGAACGAGTATTCCTAAAGAGGTAGCAAAAGGAGTTTAGAAGGCTACTCAGAGATCTGATGTGCTCTCTCCAGGTGAACTGACTATCAACTACAATTCCTAGGAATTTGGTAGATTATATCTGTGAAATCAATTTACCTTCAAGATTAACCTGAATTTCAATGATTTTTTTATTATTGCTGGCAAAGTAAATAAGCTGAGACTTATGAGATATAAAATGTTTTCCTGACACCAGGAGAGTAATATCTGGACAATGGTGTTGCTGAGCATCATCAACTCTGATATCGAGGGAGAGGAAAGTATAATACATATTTGTATCCTCAGCATACAATATGGGGGTGGAGCCAGGAATTGAACTAAGCCTATTTGGTAGATCATTAATATATAGCAAGAAGAAAACTGGACCAAGAACAGATCCTTGAGGAATACCTGATGTACTGTCGGTGCAGAAATTATGTGCACTCAAGTTTGGGTACAAATAAAAAGTTATCGAAAAGACTTACAGAAAACCTAACGACGCCATCATTTTTCTCATTCATTTATACGTTATGGAATGGCAAATTTGAATTTTTTGATCAATTTTTATATTTTTTACTACAGTTATAACGTAAAAAGTACCGGTTATTTACGGCGCGCGGGAAAAGCTCCGACTTTGACACCTTGTAACTCAAACACAAGTTCGTCAATGACAACTATATTTCTGTAAATGGAGGATAGATATGTTTTCTATATATTGTGAGAGTTTCAGCTTTGTATGTTTCATATAATCAAAGTTATTATTAATTATTTAAAATTATTGCATTTCAAAACCGGGGCATCGTAAGATGTCGTTCTTGGTCTCGTTGCAATTGGCATGCCTTGAACGTTTCCAATATGTTATTGTCCAAAACATCTATAAGCGCGTTTAATTTAAATCGAGTATCGAGTGATATTTGTAATGGACGAAGTGAGAGGTCCCGTTAGGCGAAACGCCTAGCCGAATCGGTGCTGTGTTGCCGCGTACAACCGCTCGGGTCCCCAGCGCTCGGCGCCTACCCAAGCCGGCCTGGAAGGCGGCCCTGGTTAACAATGTAATCGCATTCCTTACCATTTCTCTCATTCTCATTTGCAATTTATTTTTGGCGATGATTCACGTGAGGTATTTAGTCATCACTCATGAAAGCAGTGGTTTATCACGGCCATTAACCTACTGTGCACGATAGTATGCAGTTTCCCACAAGATTTTGTGCAGTGAACTACACTGAAGATGCCTCCCAGATCTCCGTTTGGCGATCTCGGTGGCACATTATGAGCTAAACGCAATCGAGTTGATATGGGCGTATGTTAAGAATAAAGTGGCATAAGTCAATCGATCAAATGCAGACGAGAAGGGAAACGGGGAAAATGTGTTTCGAGATCTCTGCGATGAAGCTCGGACGGCTCGAGCGGGTGTACGCGGCAACACAGCACCGATTCGGCTAGGCGTTTCGCCTAACGGGACCTCTCACTTCGTCCATTACAAATATCACTCGATACTCGATTTAAATTAAACGCGCTTATAGATGTTTTGGACAATAACATATTGGAAACGTTCAAGGCATGCCAATTGCAACGAGACCAAGAACGACATCTTACGATGCCCCGGTTTTGAAATGCAATAATTTTAAATAATTAATAATAACTTTGATTATATGAAACATACAAAGCTGAAACTCTCACAATATATAGAAAACATATCTATCCTCCATTTACAGAAATATAGTTGTCATTGACGAACTTGTGTTTGAGTTACAAGGTGTCAAAGTCGGAGCTTTTCCCGCGCGCCGTAAATAACCGGTACTTTTTACGTTATAACTGTAGTAAAAAATATAAAAATTGATCAAAAAATTCAAATTTGCCATTCCATAACGTATAAATGAATGAGAAAAATGATGGCGTCGTTAGGTTTTCTGTAAGTCTTTTCGATAACTTTTTATTTGTACCCAAACTCGAGTGCACATAATTTCTGCGCCGACAGTAGTCACTTTTTGCGGTGACAAGTGTTTGACTCCATCATTAACAGTTTTAACAAGCTGCATCCGGTTATTTAAGTGTGAATGTATCCACTCGTATGCCATACCTCTGATACCAATGCTTTTAAGTTTTGACAACAGTAAGCGGTGATTAACAGTGTCGAAGGCTTTGGAAAAATCGAAAAATATCCCTAATGATTCTTCATTCTGGCCTAGTGCAGTAAGAATGTGATCAACCACTTGAAATGTAGCTGCTGAAGTTGATCTGTCCTATCTAAATCCATGCTGGGAGGGAGACAGTAATTTATATTTTCAAGATAATGTAATCATCTATTGTAAAAAACTTTTTCAAAAATTTTGCTGAATTGACTAAGCAATGAAATTGGTCGATTGGAGTTCATTTTATGTATACTATGTACCCTTATTTTTATACAGAGGGATAATCCTGGCAGTTGTCAGTGCAGGAGGAAATATTCCTTGCCTAAGGGACTCATTTTTTTTAGGAACAAAAGAGGATGTTTAATCAAACAGAATGCTCATTTTATAACTAGACTTTGGAACTCCGTACCAGTACTAAATTTGGATCCAAAATTTTGAATAATAACTGTTAACTCTTGCTTTGAGCAAGGAGAAAGGAATAAGCAATTTAAAACTGAGGAAGTAGGAGCATAATCATTGCTATTGGGAGGAAGGGAGTTTGAAGATAGTTCACAGTGGGATAAAAAATCCAGAAAATTAGAGGCCAACATTTGAAAGTCAGTTATAATGTTACCTGATGGGTTCAGTATTTGAAATTGAGTGCTATGCTTAATCAGTACTTTATTTGAATTTATAATTTGCAAAATTTCTTTGGATTTATTGTCTGATTTATTAATTCTTTCATCATTGTAGGACTGTTTTGCATGGTTTATCATTTGGCGGTACTTCTTTTTTAAGGTACAGTAGTTTAGTTTAGCATGTGCTTCATAATTGCTTTTACATGAAATAGCAAGTTCTTTAAGGAGGCGTGACATCTGCTGTATTTTATCAGTGACCCATGGTTTTTGACTACTGTGCTCTCATAATTTGGTGAGTGTTTTGGGGAAAGCAATGTTTAACAGGTTCAGACATTTTTCATAGAAATTGTTAAAACTAGTATTGGAATTTCCATCGGAATATATTTCAGCCCATTGTTCAAACGAAAGAAGATCAAGAAAAGTGGAGATATTTTCCTTGGTGAAAGAGCGCCTGTAAAAAGTTGTTTGTGGTTTAGTGAAGGAAACAGGAACGACTGCTGTAACTGGAAGATGACTCAGAAATATGACTCAAGACTGCAGATGACTTCACTAGGCTTACGTTAAAATTTGTGATGACATTGTCAAGTAAAGTTGAAGAGTGACTAGTAACTTGTGTGGGCTCGAATATATGGGAATTTAAATTATAGGATTCCTATAGATTTAGAAAATCACTGCGATTTTCATTTCCTGAAAGCATATCAACATTGAAATCACCTGCTATAATTAGTGGTAGATTTGGAAAAGATTTCTGCAGGTGATCCAAAAGGCAATCGAACTTTTTACAAACAATAAAAACTGGCTCAAGGGAGACCTGTATATTAGGGTGGGCCGAAAAACATGAAAGTGTCCAAATTGAATCGTAATAGTGCGGAAAAGTTGCTACTCGTCACCCTGATCACAAAGAAAAAATTTTTGAAATCGGACCATATCTTCCGGTCGCACATCTCATTCGAAGTTTCGAAAAATCTTAAAAAATATGACTTTTTTCGGAATTTTTTAAAATGAATTAAAGTGATTGGGTTGCGTTCAAAATCGGTATGTGGCCTCTTCTAAAGATCCTTTGTCTTAAAAAAATATATATAATTCCCCTTCCCCCCTTCATGTAGGCGGAGGGGGAGTCGCTCATCGTGTTCAAATTATCGTAAAAAACATGATTTTTTTTCGGAATTTCCTCTTTATGAGTTACAGTGATCTGATTACTTTCAAAATCGGTATGTGGCCTCTTCTTAAGGTCTTATGTCTTTTAAAAAAGATGTAATTCCCATTCCTCCCCTTCTTTTATGGGGGAGGGGAGGGGTACATATTAAAAAAATTAGTGATCTTACGGTCGTTGTTTTCCTCGAGTGAAGTGTGCAGCTCTTAGCCGTAGAAACTTTAGATGTATGGGTACTCATCGCAAGTTCCACCTTTTATTTCTCTTACTTTGCAATTGCCCACTGAAAGGATCTTTTTTTTCCACACACCAACGATACATTCACATTGGTTCGGCAAAAGGATTTGTATTACGGTCGTTGCTTTATTCGTGTGAAGAGTGCCCTTGGGTAGGCCAAGGCGTTCAACGCATTACAATATATCCTACTTTGATCATTCTTTCGTAAATGTAATTTACGTATAAAATGAGAGGGGAACCTTGGCGAGGGCCAGCCAGGCTGGCGGCAGCCGGTGCAAGGAATTCGTTGTGCCGCTGCACGCAATGCACCAGAGAAGTCAAGTCACTGCGAGAGCGAGCTTCTAGAGGAGATGAGTCGCATTCTACTGCTGCTCAGTATTGGAGCACGGTCGTACCTTCGAGTTGAAGAGACCTGGAGAGTGGACAATGACGTTGAGGACGTTTGGTGAGAAATTTCATTGCCCTTTATTTGGACCACCTCAAAGTCTGAACTATCAGATTCTTCCATCGCATGCTTATGTTTTACTGCATTGCCAGCATGTTAGCCATTCCTTAGCCCTGGCTTCGGGCTACGGAATTAATCTAAAAGCCACAGACTACACAGAAATGATTGACTCGAATACAGTTAATCTTACCTGTCCTCCTATTCTTCCCGAAGAGTACGACAAAGTTAGCATTAAAGACTTCATCGCCAAGAAAGAATTCCCTAAATTACATCCAGAAACATTCCCCCTTCCAAACCATACACAGGCAGTGGAGAGAACTGTGAAAGCAGTCAGGGAGGCAGCCACCAGTGTGTGTGGTGCAGAGAACAGAGATGGTTTCATCCGAGCCAACCTGAAGTCTAGACAATTAATGCCAGCTTTCACTTCTAAGGCTGATTTCAACACATTAAGTTTTGAAGTGCCGCACCCAAGTAATATGGTTGGTTGGTTGGGTAGGGCATGGTTGGAACTCGCGGTGCAGTCACCTTCATGAGGTGAGTTGTGAGTCACTCCCATATACTTAAAGTTTATAGGAGCGGGCGAAGAGCTGTACACTTATCACCAGTAAAACATGGACCGTAAGGTCACTCATTTATTTTCTACATGCCCCTCCCCTCCCCCATAAAAGAAGGGGAGGAATGAGAATTATATCTTTATTATTATATCTTTAGACAAAAGACCTTAAGAAGTGGCCACATATCGATTTTGAATGCAAAGGGGAGGAATGGGAATTATATTTTTATTAAAAGACATAAGACCTTAAGGAGAGGCCACATACCGATGTGAACGTAATCCGATCACTGTAACTTATAAAGAGGAAATTCCGAAAAAAAATCATGTTTTTTACAATTATTCGATAATTTGAGTACAATGAGCAACTCCCCCTCCGCCTACATGAAGGGGGGAAGGGGAATTATATATATTTTTTTAAGACAAAGGATCTTTAGAAGAGGCCACATACCGATTTTGAATGCAACCCAATCACTTTAATTCATTTTAAAAAATTCCGAAAAAAGTCATATTTTTTAAGATTTTTCGAAACTTCCAACGAGATGTGCGACCGGAAGATATGGTCCGATTTCAAAAATTTTTTCTTTGTGATCAGGGTGACGAGTAGCAACTTTTCCGTGATATTACGATTCAATTTGGACACTTTCATGTTTTTCGGCCCTCCCTAACACATGTTATGCTAAGATACAAAAGTGGAAGAGAATGTGAACTCTTTGTAGATATAGCAGATGACTCAGAGATTCAGCCAATTCAGATGCTAACAATGATGGATTTTCAATTGAGTTGAGTCGCTACCCTTGACAGACGAATGACTTTTGCCATGAACAAATTTTCTAATACCAACATATTCAGTCCATGCATTGGGATTATGTACTTATCTTCTCAAAAAGCAAATAAGGAACAGATATTTTGAAGGAAGCGTATGGGCCTTTAGGTTACAAAGCAAATACGTCCACATTTGTCTCAAATGTATTGTCAAGATAGGATTTGACCTTGTCTCCCGTCGTTTTTGGATCAAGATTCTATGCATGTACATGCAAATATTTGTAATACCTTTTAATGGACCACTAGTCTTCTTAGTCCCACTACCATACATTTTTCTTTGCCTACTATGAACAACACGCTGAAATTCATCCTTGTCAACTTGGCGGCGTAGCGGAGGATAGTGGGTAGACCGCTTTCTTGTCCCTACTCCCGAACGATTTATTCCTGGCATCGATCAAGGTTGATAAAACACTTCTCAGTTCGCTATGGGATGTAGTAGACATATCTGGAATGCATTCAGGTGTGTTTTTGTTGGGCGTTTTGCCCATTGTATTGTAATCAATGCGAACCATTTCCGAATGCGATTTCACACTCACCGCGTTACTTTTCGGATGAGATTTCTCACTAACCACGTCCCTAAAAGTGATGGATTTCACAGGAACAGAAACACTGACATTTTTTCCTTCATTGGAAACACTTTTATCAAGTGTGAGAGCAGAGAGGGACACAGAGGGCACACGTGTTGCACTCTTTCCACTTACCTTCCTTAGTTCACCTACTTCTTTGCTAATGATATCGATTTGTTTCGATTGTTCACTTCTTATTTTCACTAATTCTTTGCAAACACTTGAGAAGTTCATTTTTTTACCTCTTCAATAATGGAACCAGAAGAAGTCTGGCGTTTCAATACGGCATCTAGCAATTCCAACACATTGCCATAATTACTACGAGCCTCCCGTGACGCACATTGTTTACAGTGGTAAACTAATTCCTGCGAGTTACACAATGCAGTAAATTTTGATTTGTTCAAACTGGTGCAGTTAGCATGGAATTGCGAATAACAATTAAACTCGCTCATTACAACAGAACTATCTTTTTTGAGCATAGCTCACACAGGCCGACTTGACTGGCCGCCATTTTCAGAGGTTAATATGCACCAATGTGGACAATAGGGGCACATTTTTCACCCAAAGACCTTTTTTTGGTGTCACAGGTGTACAATAAACTGCCTGCCAATATCAAATGTGTGCCTTCGTCAATGCTTAAAAATGCCTCACAAAAGCCTCTTTGTAATACTTGATTACAAGCAAATCGAAGAAGTCTGAGTTGTGAATGGGAAAGAGAACCTCATCATATAGAGAGAGTGGAATGCAGTGGAAGGAGAGGTAATGAGTGTGGTATATCTTTGGCTGGACAAAAGAAATGCCAAAGGAGAATGACAGGTAGACAAGAAGGGGTATTCCACTATTTGAAAGGCTACAATTAAATACTTGGAAGCAGTTGTTGATATACAGATTTGACTAAAACATTCCTCGCCTTGCTCTGTTTCATTCCTTACACTGTTATACTTCCTCTCACTTTCATGACTCCTTTGTAACTTATTGTTTCTCTTCTACCTCTAAGTTGACCAAAATTTTTCCTTTTACAATGGGCTTCAATATCCATCATCTGCTCTTACTTCCACCATCTGCCAACTCCTCAATTGTTTCAACAAGTTGTAATCTTCCTCTACCATCCTCCCCCTGCCCACCTTAACTTCTCCATATCTTTCCTCCACCAAGTCCTACTTGTCACCAATTGGTACTTTCAGGATTTTACTGTTAAAAGATTCAACATCTTAAATGACAGTTACAATGTCATCATTACTAAAAATACATGAAGCATTATAAAAATTTAGATTAACATTTTTTCCTTTGTGGTGAATTAATCAATTGTATTTCTAATTAAAGAAACAAAACCTCTCTACAATGTTTAGTTTGTGAGTGAGAGCGGACTGTCCCACCAAGCTCCAATTCTGAGTATCATGCAGCCCTCGCTCCGGCTTGATTTCAATCCTATATTCATCAGCCACTGCTGGAAGTGTTGTGTATGCCAAGATGCATTCAGTGATTACTCCCAATTTGCTCTTTCAAACAGTGTGTAACTTTTGCAAATTGTATTTAGCAGTTAGTGTAAAAAGGAAAGGTGGAAAATCTCTATCAAAAGAGTGGAGAAATTGGTGCCTTCCTCCTTGTGGGAAAATCATCTCCACAGTAAAATGTACACATCCATCCAGATCTGGACTCCTGATCTCGACTTTACCCACCATGGCTTGCGTTTGTATCCCTGAACAATTTCCATTGACACAGCATTACCTTTCATATCCCTGCATCTGTGCAAGGGATATTTGTGACAATTGAATTACCCAGCGAATTGAGTGGCTGCCTCATGAGTAGTCGGGGGCTTGAATTAGGAGGGTATTGGAATGGGAAGGAGTCGAAAAAGAGTTCAACGGCGGTCTGATTTTAACCCCAGACTTTAATACGGGAGAAAACAGATTTTACAACAATGTTAACCCTAACACCTCTAGGCACTACCACCAGAGGGCCCAGCCCAACTGCCTCATGCGATCGTGAGTCCCTTTTTCATGGTGACGTCAGTCACTAGTATTAATCACTATCACAGTGCTTGATAATAGAGGGGGGGGGAGAGCAACCCTGGGACCGGTCCATGGTCCACAGCGGTCACACAGAGGTCACTCAGCTGCTCGAGCCCACGCTATCACTAGTCCATGGTCCACAGTGGTTGCCCAAACTCACTTTATCACTATTCTCCCATGGTTGCCCGGAATACATGTTATCACCAGTTTACGATACACGGCGATCACACAGTTGCCCACACATAACACACCGAGTCATCCTGTATCCTTAATGTTATCAGACCGCTTTGGTGGGATAACTGCCTGATTTGGCTCTAAAGGCTCTACTTCAAAATTTATCGAGGGGTTGAGGAGTGCTGGTACAAGGTGCAAAATTTGAATATCAAGAGTGTTTGAGAGCAGTATTGGAAAAGGAGTTAATAGATATAGACACCCATGAATTTGAGATTAAAACAGAAAAGGCAGCTGAAAGTAGTGTCGAGATCATGGTGAGGGAGATGGAAAGAAGATCGTGAGAAGAAAAAGGAAGGCAGGGGAAGAGGGATGAGATGCTAAAGGAAGAGATAGAGAAGGCCTGAAGATATTCGGACAAGTGGGTTTGAGAAAAGTTGCACAAGAAAAGGAAATGGAGGAGATGCAGAATGGGATGAAAGGAGAAATCCAATGGCTAAAACGAGTGGTAGAGGAGGGCTATTGAAAAATTGAATGGCTGTGTGTAACGTGAGAAAATTTGTGGAACAATATTCAGAGGAATGAAGACAAGCTATAAAAGGTGAATAATAAGAGAGATGTGAACGATGGGTTAAGTGAACAGTAATCAGCGATGGTGACTCAACATTTGCAGAACAAGAAAGCGAAATTTGATGAGAGCACACTGAAGGAGATTACATTGAGTGAGTACCCACCCAGTGGACCGGACAACAGGCACTGGGCATAGCTTGGGCACCTAAAAACACCAACTTTTGATGGGAGAAGTGGTGTGGGGCCACTGGATTACGATTTGAAAAAATGTCAAGAGATGCCCCAACTGTCCTGAATGGAAATGCTGTGTAGCGTCAGAGGACTGACCAGGGAAGCGGAAGAATGGTTTACGGCAATGTTGCACCTCTACCAAGACCTGGAATCATTCATAAAGATATTTCAAAGACAATACTGGGGTGATGAGCAGCAAATGGAGGTGAGGAGAGCCTTGGACACAGGGCACTCTCTTATGAGTAACAAGATGAGAGTAGAACATGCCATAGCCAGGATCAGAGCGGCCAAGGAATGAAGACCTCCAATGAAAGATGGGAGCTTGATCTGCCGCCCTAGGCAGCTCTTCAGGATGGAGGTATTATGGGAGTGACTTCCCATAATGTTAAAACAATCCTACAATTTTTAGCACTGCTTGGGCCGTATGGCAGAATTGCAGAGGGAAGAGAGACAAATGTGGATGGCTGATAGGACAGCAGGGGTGGGGAAATAGCAAGCAGCACCAATGCAAGAGATACCCATGGCCGAGTGGCAGCCATTTGAGATAGGTGGGTTTATCCAGGACAGGAGAGGGAGAAGGTGGAATGCAAGCATTGTAGTAGCCGAAGACAAAGCCATGAGGAATGGCCAGGACGATTTGAGTTCAGAGCAGACATTTCCTGTGAACCCCTTGGTGGTTGAAAACAGCGAGGAAGGGGACCCTGGGAGCAAGACGACACTGGAAAACTGAATGTGGTATGGTGCCACCCTAATAGTGCCAAAGGTCCAAATAGACTTAATAAAGGACAATCAAGAAGGCAATGGAGAAGCTGAAAGGATGATACTCAACATCTATGAGTCAACTTCGGAATGGGAGGAGAAAAGTTTACACATGGTGAAGACCTCAGTGTTCTTGAAATAATGGAAAAGATGAAGCAGAATACAATGGAAAAGGGCAAATACAGGTCTGAAAGGGCAAATGAAAAGAATGAGCGATATGTAATGGCATTCAAGGTGGGAGATAAAATTACTTGTGTGTATCTGCCCTGTATCAGACAAGGATAGGGAGACATCTGGGCATCCTCATACTTTCCAAGGGGCTGTTTGTTATCAAGGAGTTCAAAGGGCCGGCTACTTGGATCTTTGGACATCCCACCTCTGGTGAAGATGACCCAGACGTATGTCTCATATCATCAGGACCGCAAGCATTAATATTAAATCTGATTGACAGATTGTCCAATAATTCTGCATGGAGGGAGAGACAGAGAGGTTGGACAATTACTTTGTGAACAGAAATGCTTGTTACCAGAATTTTTAAGTGAATGTTTAAGTTAGTGTTCTATTTACTTTTGCAGTGAGTCATTTATATGTTTAATTGATATAAATGTCTATGTGGTGTGGATGATGGAAGGGAGTGACACAAAAGGGAAATGAATATGTGTAGTGGGTTTGGCATATGAACTACGAATGTCGGTATGATGTAAATAAAGCACCATAAGCTGTGTGTATGCTGGAGAAGGGGGGAGTGGGCAGAGATCAGCCGTGTACATAGGTGGTGTATGATGGCTGTGAACAGGATCCTATGCACTGGAAAATCCTCTTGTTTTGTTATTCTAGTTCATAATTTACAGATGTTGAGTTTTATGTCTGATTTAAAAGAAGGATGAGGAATACTGTGTATGCTCATAATTAGTTTGTGAGTTTTCTGAATAAACATTTTGGGGAAAATTTCTTTTGTGAGGTATGAGGAACAGTGGTATATTTGTTCTCTTCTGGTGGTAGTGATTAAAATGGCAGAGCTCTGCTGGAGGCTTCATGTGAGGTTATTTTCCTTAGTGGTTGTATGCTGAACTCTTGAGTGTGGAAAGGTCGTTTGGATCTATTGTGAGAATCGGGGTGTAATAAAGCTTTCTGGAAATCCTGATGAGTATCTTTAGAGAACAAAACAAATAAGGGGTGAGGTGTCATTATGTAGGGGAGTTTGTTTATGATGGAAAAATCATTTTAAAATGTGTGAATAGTCAGGATATGTTAGCTGATATTCTCACTAAACTTAAAAAGAGTCAGAATCTCCGGAAAGATGTAATGGAGCTGTGCGTAATGGTATTAGTGTTTCAGTCATCTGCAGGGAAGGGGGAGAACATTGTGATTTTATATTGGTGGATGGATCAGTGTTTGAATCCCTGTCATTCATCCAGTTTCACTGTTTCGTTGTGCTCTACCTGTTGTGTATGTGTGAGTGCTTCTGGTTGTACTGATGTCTCAATAAAGCATGTTTTCTAGAATGTGTGATTTGAGTGCTCTATCCATTGCCACAGCCTAATCTCAACCCTGTGCGGCTCCAGTAACAACTGGTATTTAAGAGGCAATCTGTAACTACCAAAGAAAGGTAGAGGAATATGATGACTTGCGAGCCAGGATTGAAAGACTTCAAGACAGGTGAGAAGGTGTCAATTATAACCTCTAATAAGACTGCCGGGAGTCAGGAATGATGGTCCAGAATGAGTTCCACCCCAAGTCTTGCCACATGGAAATCACTAGAGGCCACAGAGTTCGATTAACTGCCAGTCATATACATCCCAATGAGACATGCGATTGGTCATGTGGGTATTTAATGCTGGAGCGGGATTCTGAGAGTAGACTACCGAACACTGTCAGGCAAAATTGGGAACTAGTGTAGAGGACTGGTCATAGTAATACCGCTGCATGTAGGAGACAGGATAGTGCCATGAGGAATGCAACCTGCAGTGGAAGGCAGGTCAAAGCCCCAAATCAGCTGAACTTGTGAGGCATGGCAGTATGGCGCCCGGAAGTTCAGACGTGCCTCAGAATCCTCAACAAAATATCGAAAAACAAAGTTTAAAAAATGGAAATAAGTGTAAATACTGTCCAAAAGGAGTTTTAAAAGGTATTTTTTGTGCCGAGTGTAAATATTGGATTCACAGTAAATGTGCACGTATAGATTTGAACAAAGTAAAGGATGAAGACACATGGCGCTGCGATGAATGTACGCATGAAGAAATCATTCAGAGGCTAAGAAGTGACGTAGAAACCAGAGACAAATTAGTTCTTTCATTGCAAAAGGACATCGAGGATCTCAATAGACGAAACAAAGTCCTTGTAGATGAGAAGGCGGAATTATTAAATAAACTCAAACGTAGCCAGCTCGTGAAGAGTAGCAATGTGCCGTGTGAACAATATTCTGGGTCTGTAGAGCGTGAAACAGTGAGAGAAAAAGTTATTCACATTCTGAATATTCCGGTGAGGAATAAATACCAAGCTCTAAGTCCCGACCCGATAGATAAACGCAACGGAGATAGTAACGTAGTGAAAGGCGTAACAGAGGCGTCAAAATACAAGTGGGTGAAAAAAGTGAAGAAATGTAGTGGAAATTTGACCAAGAGAAAGGTTTTAAATGTGGAAGTGACCAGTGAAAGTGAAAGATCCGTCACCGAAATCACAAAAAAACGTCAAAACAAGCCAGAATGTGGAAGTGTTTTGTTGATTGGTGATTCAATGATGAAACACGTTGAAACAAAGAGTGCCTCAAAATTAGTGTATAGGGGTTTAAAGATCGAGCAACTGTGCCAAAAAGTGCAAGATATGAAACCTAATGAAGAAAATGAGCACCCAAGAACTATCTTCCTCCATGTTGGAACCAACAACCTGACAAGATCCAAGAACCCTGATAATATCTTAGGTGAAATGTACTGCCTCATCAGGAAGACCAAAGAAACATTTCCTTAGTCCTTGATTGCAGTGAATTCCATCATACACAGGAGAGATGTAAATAATCAATACATAAATGAGGTAAACTGTAATATAAGATGGGCTTGTGAAACTCTGGGAGCTGTTCTGTGAGGCAAACAAATATGTGGGATCTGACTGCCTGGGAAAAGATGGTGTGCACTTAAATCGTAAAGGTTCTTTTTTACTTGGTAAATATATTGAAAATGTTATTGCCTTATGCCAAAAACAGGGAAACTAAAGAAAGTGCCAGATGATGATCATTTTAAATCCAACCATATTGATGATGATAGAAAAGAAAAGACACAAACTCTAAAGATATTTTACCAAAATGTTCAAAGTCTAAAAAACAAATTGACAGAGCTCGATATTCTATTAGAAAGTGAATTAAATCAGGTGGATATTTTATGTTTTACTGAACATTGGCTCAGACACTATGAACTAACTTGTGTTAACGTCATCAACTATATTTTGGGTAGTTTTTCATGCAGAAATGAATTCAAAAATGGGGGGACATGTATATTTGTTAATAATGGCATAGAATTCAAACGTATCACTCCTAATAACATTAATGTAGTGGAGAAAGATTTTGAATTTTCGATTATACAGCTGTTGAAACCTAAAATATTTGTTGTGTGCCTGTATAGATCACCAGCTGGAAATTTTAATGTCTTTATCGATAATCTATATAACTTACTTGACATCTTCTACAAACAATCTAACCACATTGTGGTGTGTGGTGATCTAAATGTAAATTTCCTTAATGGCAATTGTGAAAGAGTTAAACAAATTCTGTCAGTTTTAGACTCCTTCCAGGCTAGTGCTATTGCTACTGAACCCACCAGGGTTACTAATACTAGCAAATCCATTATAGATCAAATCATTACAAATATTCACAGGGAAAATTGTGAGTTAAATGTATTTGATACTGGTTTTTCTGATCATAAGGGTATCTCATTGTATATTAATGTAAAAAATTGTGTAAAAAACAATCCGTATCACGCTTATAAAAGGTGCTTCCACGATAATCAAATGCAACTGTTAGCCTATGATCTAAAAAATGAACAATGGAAAGAAGTCTTTGCTGCTAACTGCTTTCATGAAAAAATGGATGCATTTTTAGACAAATTCCTATACTATTTTGATATCAACTTTCCTGTGAAAAAGTACAACATTTCTGATACCCATCCAAAAAAATTGTGGTTAACTAGGGAAATCATAAATATGAGTCAATATAAGAGGGAGTTATATCTTCTAGCTAAAAACACTGACAGTGACATACATAAGACTACGTACAAAAACTTTTGTAAATGTTTTAAAGAAACTGTGGAAAAAGCAAAGTCAACCTCAAATGATAAACTTCTTGCCTGTGCAAAAAATATTACTAGAACCACTTGGCAAATAATAAAAAAGGAGACTAATAATAATAATCCAGTAAAAAATATACAGCTATTACTGAATGATGATTTGCAGGTAAACCCAAATAGCATAGCAAACACTCTAAATCGCTACTTTATTGAGGCTCCAAAAAATTCTGTCTCGTCTATTAAAAATGGAAATTTAAAAAATAGTCTTAGTACTACAGTACTACATTCACTTTACCTTTTTCCTGTAACAGAGAAAGAAATCATTCAAATTGGCCAATCTATGGAAAATAAGAACTCTGCAGGAATTGATGGTATACCAGACAGAATAATTAAATTCTCCATTCCTTTTATCAGCAAAATCCTAGTCTATCTCTGTAATCTTTCCTTAAGTGAGGGTAGCTTTCCCGAAAGATTGAAGGTAAGCAAAGTAATTCCATTGCAAAAAAAAGGAAATGTAAATGATATAACAAATTTTAGGCCTATAAGCTTGCTATCAGGCTTCTCAAAAGTTTTTGAAAAAGTAATGCAAAAACGTGTTGTAAATTTCTTGGATAAAAATTCAGTTCTTTCTAATCAACAACATGGTTTCAGGAAAAACAAATCTACTTCCACAGCTCTTCATGAACTTATTACCAATATTTTAAGTGCAATGGACACTGGTAAATCATCCTTAGGTGTCTTCTTAGACCTTTCGAAAGCATTTGATGTAGTAAATCATAATCTATTATTGCAAAAACTAATTAAATATGGAATTACAGGAAATGCAAATAAATGGTTGCATTCTTATCTCAAGGGAAGGTCCCAAGTGGTTGTAATCCCTCATCTTGACAATGACACAAATTACAGAGCTGAATACAAGTCAGATGAAAGGGCAATTGAAATGGGTGTTCCGCAAGGTTCCATACTTGGGCCTCTATTATTCCTATTGTATATTAATGACCTACCTGAGAGTATCCCAGAAGCAAAAACTATAATATTTGCAGATGATACTAATGTTCTCATTGAATCCAATAAAAAATCAGATCTACTAAAGAAAGCTTGTTCCACTATGAAATGTTTAGAAGACTGGTGTCAAAATAACATGGTGGCCATAAATGTTCAAAAAACAGTCTGTGTTAATTTTGGCAGAGACCTAACACCACCAGTACAATGATGCGGAAATGATTTAACATTTGTTGAAAACCTCAATTTTCTTGGGGTAAACATTGAATCAACAATGAAATGGTCTATGCATGTAGAAACCCTTATCTCTAAGCTAAATAAAACTCTTTTTCAATTAAGATATCTAAAAACAAGTACCAGTATTGGTATTCGAAAATGCCTCTATTATGCAAATTTTCAGTCACATTTGTCATATGGGATTATTTTCTGGGGTAGCTCACATCAATCTCATAAAGTTTTTAAATTACAAAAACAGGCAATCAGGGCTATACTCAATCTACCCTATAGGGAGTCATGCAGGGCACATTTCCAATCCTTACTAATAATGCCTCTTACTGCCTTATATTTATTTAATTTAATAATGTATGTAAAAAAAAATCTGAATGCATTTGATCTAAACTATGAAATACATCAAATAAACACCCGCCAGAAACACGACATACATATTGAACCGAGGTCAACTAAACTCGCAAGTGAAGGGCCATATCACAAAGGGGCCAAACTTTTTAACCTTCTACCACCAGATATTAAAAAAATCCAAAATATCAACTCATTCAAGCACAAATTAAAAGCACTTATATTGCAAAATTCAATTTATTCGCTAGATGAGTACTATGACTTGTGTAAAAAATATGTCAACAAAAAGAACTCTACACCTTTCAAGCCATAACATGTATATATTAAATCACTGTGATCTATCATGTACCTATGTCTAATATGTTCTTATTTTATGTGCAGTTATATCTATATTGACGATTACTATGTAATATTTGTAGCCTGGTAGCCTTGGAAGCTAAAACATGTACCACTGTCAGCTGTCTTTTATGTTTTTAATTTATGTGTTGTTTGTCCTCTATAAATTGACGATTTCTATGTTACATTTGTAACCAAACAGAAATAAAATTATTATTATTATTATTATTATGTTTTTTACTTCTGTAACTTTCCCCTCCGAGTCCCCGGCTAACATCGGGTTTCGTTGCCGTCATAATGGCCGAGAACTCGAGAGGGGGGGGTGCAGAGTTCGTAGCCGCTTCCGATTAACCCATCGGATCAGTGGCTACGCTGCGTTCGGGTCGTGCACACGGAGCAGACGGAGCGACCCCAAGAGGACGGCCTTCTGCATGCGGGCTGCAAGTGATTCCGCCTGTGCCACGCAAGCAGGAATACACTTGATGCTCTGTATCAGCGAGCCCTTGATTCCACCGAGCACACCTATGACTAGGACTACTAGTTTTACAGAGTGTCCCGGGTACATCTGCCGAAGTTCGAACAGCAGGTGTTGATATTTCGTCCGTTTTTCCGCCTCTTTCGCGTCCAAGTTCGTATCGGCCGGAGCTGAAAACTCGATTACGAACATGGAACGAGATTGGCGGTCGAGGAGAACGATGTCAGGCTTGTTCGCCTCCAACTGCCTGGTGGTGGGGAATGAGTAATTCCACCAGATTTTTATTTTGTCGTTCTCCACGACGGACTCAATATCTCCAGGGGCATAGGGCAGCACATGGACTTCGTTGATGCCGTAATGATGTCGAAGGTGGAAATACAACACTCGCAGAGCTGCATTGTGCCTAGTTAAATACGCTGATTGCGCGTAATAACTGCAGCCGGAGAGAAGGTGACTCAAAGTCTCCGGCTTGGCTCGGCACGCTCTGCATCTCGTGTCCATCACCTCCGCCTTGAATATCATTCGGCGGTACACGAGAGTGTTGATGACACCATCCTGGCACGCGAGAACGAAACCCTCTGTTTCGGACCTGAGACCCGAGGAACGAAGGAAGGCAAACGTCAGCTCCTTCGATAGCCCATGTTTTTCCATGTTTCGGTAGAAACCTCCATGCATGGGCTTATCGGTGTGCGTCTTGAGCAAGGTCTTCTGCTCAGCCTTTTTGACCTCGAGCTTTAAGACGTCTGCCCTCAGTGACACGATTGACGTGCCACTGTCGTTACCGTCGGATGACAGGTCAAAGTCCAGACCGATTTCGTCCGCTGCCCTCTTCGCCGCCTGGAAGAGGAACGCCCCCACCCCGGCACCTTCGTGCTCCCTTACGAGAGTGAGCAGGGGGTCCGTGCTGTTGAACACACGGCAAACTGTACCCAAAACAACTCTGTTATGTAGACACTCCAGGCTCAACAGACCTCTACCGCCTACACTGCGAGGGAGATACAATCTGGCGACGGAAGATTTCGGATGAAGACTTCTATAGATGGTCAGCATCTTCCTCGTTCCCCGGTCGAGGTTTTGCAACTCGTTGACATTCCATTTCATGCATCGGAAGGTGTACAGCAGTGTCGGAACCGCAAACATGTTCGTGGCAAGAACCTTGTTCTTGCTAGACAGCTCAGAACTCCAGATTTTTCTGAGAGTCTGTCTGTACTTGGCGGTGAGTCTTTCCTTCACTGCTGCTACCTCCTGCATTCGACACTAGGGGACGCCGAGGTATTCGTAGCATTCGTCATCTTGCAGATGACGAACGACGTTCCCGTCAACGAGTTGCGAGTCTTCCTTGTCCTCCGATATTCTTCCTTTCGCCAGGTGGATGGATGCACACTTGTCCAATCCGAATTCCATCCCTATAGCCTCACTGTATTGATGTACGGTGTCCAGTGCAACGTGCAGTTCTTTGGCGTTGGAAGCATACAGTTTAAGGTCATCCATGTAAAACAAATGGGTGACCTTGTGCTTCCTGTCACCAGGAACGCCGCACATGTATCCTCGGCCTCGCCTCAGCTTGAAGGAGAGGGGGAGGAGGGAAATACAGAACAGGAGGGGGCTCAAGCTGTCGCCTTGAAAAACGCCACGATGGTATGTTACCAACTCAGTGGAGACGGTCCGTTTGCCCGATGTCAAGACGAAGCGCGTTCTCCAGAGTGGTAACAGGCGTTGGATGCAGGACACAACCTCTGGGTGGACTTTCATCAACTTCTGCACGGCGATGAGAAGCTCATGTGAAGTGGTGTCGAAAGCCTTGCGATAGTCCACCCAGGCCATTGATAGGTTTCGCTTATGTCGGGCGGCATCCTGACATATGCACCTGTCAATGAGCAGGTTGTCCTTGCATCCCGCGATTCCTCGTTTGCACCCCCTTTGCTCGTACACCTCCTCCCACACAGGCTGGATCTGCCGGAGGATAAGGTCGCTCAAGATCGTGGTGAACGCCTTGTATACAGTGTTTAGACAGGTTATAGGGCGATAGTTCTTCGGATTGGACAAGTCTCCCTTTTTCGGAATGAGAACCGTGCGTCCCTCAGTCAGCCAAGGTGGAAATGGTTCTCTACCTGTGATGAGGGACGTGAAGATTCTGGCCAGATGTTTGTGGGTAGAAGTGAACTTCTTCCACCAGAAGCTATTCACGGCATCCATTGCTGGAGCCGCGAAATTCTTCTTGCCAGACAAAGCGTGCTTCACGTCACTTTCCGTGACTGAAAGGGGTCCATCCACATTGTATAGGTGGCGGTCGCAGAACTCTTTAAAGAGTGCGATGGCCGGAGTGTCTCCATTGAATGGCCTCGTCGTTTCGTAGATATCCTTCCAGAAACGCTCGACCTCATGAACGGGTGGCGGGGATTCAACAACAGGCGGAGGAGGCCGAAAGAGACGGGACGGCTGAAGGAGAAAGGTGGAATTCTCCCTTACGGCTTTACTCCTTTTCAGGAGTTTTTTCTTGGCCGAGGTAAGCGCCCGTACCCTATCGACCTCGTGCTGCTTAATAGTAAGCAACACGTTTTTGTTCAGTGTGTGATGGTTGAACCTGAGGCTGCGCGCAATGCGCCGAACTTTGGATGTAAAGGTTCGCCCGGTAGTGATGTACTCAATCACACACTGAATCTTCGACGCCTGCTGTCGCGCCAGCGTGATCTTGGCATCCAGCTTTTCCAGCCTTGCTGCTGCTTTATCCTCCCGAGAGGAGTCCTTTCGGGGGGTTGCCAAAACCTTGGCCGCAGCGTAGACCACGCAATTCACCGTCCAGAGATCTGACGTCTCTGTCAGGATCTCGTCGATGAGTCCATTCATTTGGGGCAGGTGGTTACCCCGCAGAGAGATCTTGCGATGGATGCTTCTCTGCCTAGTGTGTCCTTCGTCATAGCTAATTGTGCTTCTTAACCGCGATCGTAATAGTTCAGAGTCAGTCTGACCTACATCCTCCCTCTTAGTAGGAGATACCGACAAACGTGCGGTACTCACGTCAGCAGGTGGAGGTGCTGCCTGTGACGGAGAGGGTGGTTCGGCTGGTGGTGCGTTACTCTGAACCTGCGGTTGGTGGGTATTTTCCTTTTTTCGCAGATGGTTGGCCTGGTCGCGCAAGTTCTGCTGCGACAGGTGGTCGTGTTCCAGATGCATCTCACACCACAAAGAGTGCATCCTGGCCATGTAACCCCTGCGTTCGGGCTCGCTGGCAGCATAGCAGGCGAGGAGGTCGCCCCTTAAGGCTTCCGTCCACTCCATGCGAGCTCCCATCTGAGGTCTTCTTTTTCCTTGGCCACGCCCAACTCTACTGGGGCCCCCATCCGAGAGGGGCCGGTTGTGGGTGGCCTTATCTGAATTCATCATAGGAACCAGATTATACTACATGGCGGGTGGTTAGCCCGCCACATAGACGTCCACCATTAGCCGGCAAAGCCGTTGCCAGGTACGCCACGAGGAGGCTGGTGGTCCGCTTTCGTACCCTTTTTTTTTACGAACACAAACACCCATGTTCTGGGAATTGTATAATCTTACCCAGGCGGGACTCGAACCCGCGACCCTCGGGTTAGAAGGCGAGGACTTTACCCCGCCGACACCGGGGCCGACTATTATTATTATTATTATTCAACTGATGCAATTGGCTTTATTTTGGAGCCTTTCGCATGCACACAAGGTTGTAGAAAAAAAGGTGAATGTGGGAATTTGATATCCTGTGAGTAAAAAATCATGAAATAAAGCAACTGATGTTAATTATGCCATTACCTTAAAATATATGTAAATATTGTCTTTTGATGGCTATTGTAAAGGAGGGAGGTGTGGTTTCCTGTCACAAAGGTTGGCACACTTGTACTTCCAATTATGGGGTAGCCATGCTTAGCAACTGGGTTTGTTTGAATGGATCACTGGTTGTTCTTGATGCTGGTATGTATGTTTGGCCTTGTGACTTAATACCTGATAGAAATCTATTCCCATTTTAATCGTGGGTTCTACTTAATTATTACAATCAAATGTCTCATCTCTTATACAGCAAGATTATTAAATTATCAGTTAAACTTCTGGTCTACATAAAATAAAAGAAGTAAAATAATAGAGTTTGTCTTTTGACGAATCTGGAGGTGTTTCCATATCTTCGTGAGCATATTGTCTCTAGGGTTCTCCAATGTCTCACCAAAGGAACACTCGATTGGGATGTGATCCTCCTGTTAAGGGCACCTTTGGCCCAACAGGATGGTTAGCTCAAGTGCACCAGGCAGCTCTGGAGTTAGATGAGAGGAAGGTGTGATGCTGGTCTCGATGGCTAGTTTCAGTGTGATCCTTTTTCCCAGATGAAGGGGCAGAAGATTTAAGACTAAGAGAGCTGCCTTGTTTGGTTGAATGACCTTTTTTGACTACCCACAAGATGCCGTATCCATTCTTAATAAAAGTCTTCCTTTTATGTTGTTTTCCTCATAGACTGCCATTATATACATGGCCTAGTCTGTATGAATAAGAGATGATAGAACACTCAGGATTCTCTTGGGATGATTGATAGTGATGGCTCTACCAATGAGGTAGAGTTCAGTGTGGGAGGGCATCCAATAAACATTGTGTACAAGGCTTCAGTCCTTTCTCCTACAGATGGGCATGTCTGGGAGGGGTTATATCCCATGATTTCCCATCTCCATGGTGGGTTGTATTTAGGGCTGAGGGCTTTTTATGTTCTCCATGAATGAAAAGAGAAGTCCTCTGAGTCCCCTGACCCCTTGAAATCCATCATTGGGTGATGTCTACCAAATTGATTGAGAGATTAGGCACAGGCAAGAACTTCAACAGGAGGTGTGCTGGCATCGACATCCTTTATGACAATAGAAAAGTCTCCTTTTGAACACCTGGCAGAATGAAGAACTTAAACCCAATGGGAAGCCCATGGAGAGTTCACCATGAATTTCACTAAAGAAATAGTAAATATGTAAGGCTAACAGAAACTTGATACTTTTACTCTAGAATTCTAGTATTGATAGCTTCCACATTAATCAGAAAAGTCCAGTTATCAATGAGATGTTATTGATAAAATTGCTTTCTCCCCAAAGGGGAAACCTACAAATTACAAGTAGGAAGTACTATTGTTTTTACTCATTAGATTGTACTCTGGAAATTACTTAGACTGAGTGTTTTTTAATTTACGTTTAATCTCTTCGCTCAAAGATGCAATCTTCACAAAACTCAACAAACACTACAATGATAAATAAACTCTCTCTCATGCCAACCATGCTGCACCAGTTAACATATGTCAATTGTTTTTGTTATCATTTAACCAATCAAAGGACTTACAATACTCCCCCTTAACAAAAGAAATCTTACACAAAACAAACAATTGACGCAAGTACATATTCAAAATTGGCTTAATCCGAATTGACTGACAAAGGTTGAGGTTTTTACTCCACTCAAAGCTTTGGTGAACAGATCCGCTAAATATTCAGCTGATTTAACATACTCAAATATGACCTCTCCTCTTTCAATGCATTGTTGGATAAAACAATATCTTATATCTATGTGCTTAGAATTTTCTGAGCCAAGTCTAGTCTCTCCAAAGTTTATTGCACTCTGATTATCACACAAAATTATGGTGGGACCTTTGACAATTTCTGACAACCTAAGCTCCTTTAAATAATTCTTAGCTATAGTACCTCTTTCACTACTTCACACATGGCATAGTACTCGGCTTCAGCTGTGGATAGAGCAGTCACTGATTGTTTTTTGCTGACCCAAGATATTGGTCCACCTGCAACTTTCACAACATATCCCGATCTGGATAATCTTTCTCCTTCTACCCTATTGTAATCTGCATCGCAACAAACTTCTACCTTTGGTGTGGCACTATGATAGGAAATCCTCAAATCTTTGGTTGCCTTTAAATATCTTACAGTATGTGTTACATCATTCCAGTGTTTAATTTTTGGGTTTTCATTGAACTGACTGGCCTTACTCAAAGCAAAACTGATGTCTGGCCTGGTGCAGTTAGCTAGATACATAAGTTTGCTTACAGCTGCTTGATATCTCTCACTATTAACTGATCGATTGGATGATTCAGTCTTGTCATCCCCATTAACTGGCAAAGGAGCAGATCTAGCATTTGCCCTCTCAGATTTAAACTTGATTATAATCTCATCAATGTATTTTCTTTGGTCTAAATGCAACTTCCCATGCTCTCGAGATACCTGCATACCTAAAAAATGTGGCATCTTACCAAGGTCTCTGACTTCCAACTTTGAGCTCAATTTTGATTTGAATAACTCTACTGTGGTCTTCTCCCCCACACTCCTAGATCATCCTCGTACAAAGTGATTATCAAATCTCTACTTTCACTTACGTGCACACATCTGTCTTAATGCAGTCTAGTTGTCCCAAGATTTTTTAATATTAGATCAATAGTCTTATGCCGCTCCCTAGCACTTTGTTTTAAGCCATACAAACTCTTTTTGGGTATCCATACTTTGTCTCCATTTCCCTCGGCAAAACACTCAGGTTGTTCTACATATACTATTTTCTTCAAAGTGCTATTTAAATATGTAGTTAATACATCTACATGGTGTACCTCCCAACCTTTGAGAACTGCCAATGCACACAATAGCCTTATTGTTTTCTTTTGTATCACTGGGGAAAAGGTTTTGTCGAAATTCACACCTCTAATTTGGGCAAAGCCCCTAGCTACTAATCTCGCCTTGAAACGTTCAATTAAACCATCTAGACTTTGTGTAACTTTGAATGCCCACTTAGTTCCAATTACAATTTCTTTCTCTGTCTGGTTTACCACTTCAAAAACATCATTCTTTCTAGGCTGATCCATTTCCTCCTGCATGGCCTCAAGCCATTTACTAGTGTGTGCACTATTTAAAGTGTCAGCTACAGACTCACGATCTATTACCTCCATACAATTACACTCCAAGATAAATAAAGATAATTGACAACACCCACATGTCTTTGGTTTGGGTACTCTGCTGCTCCTCCTCACCTCATGGTTTACTTCTGAATAATCAACATTTACACCCACCTCATTCACATTAGTATCACTAAAATTGTCGACTAAAGGAACATAGCATTCATCCAATTCGTCCACATCCCCGCCTAGAAATCCATTTTTATCACTTTTATCAGACAGTACAGAATCATCTGAAGCCAACAAATCAACATCTGTAACAACACTTTCATTAGTTTCATCGTCAATCAACCCATCAATCACAAATTCTTCACTCTGCTCGTTACTTACACTTTAATATCTACGTCATAACACTTCTTAAATAATGGTAAATAATCATAATCTTACGTCACTTTTATATTATGAACATTTACATCAGCAGGTGGTAGTGAATCCAACTTTTCAGCATAAGGGAAGCACTGTTCATTGAATTTAACATTATGTAGCAAACTTTCTCTTGGCCGGTAACCATACCTTGAAACCTTTGACTCCCATTTCAAAACCCACAAATACACAGAGAACACCTCTGGCTTCAAACTTATTATCACCCTTTTCATATAAGGTACCTTTACCACCAAAAACTCTCAACATTTCATAATCGTTGTTGGTCACATCCCATCCCTTCCACAATTCCAGAGGAATAAGATTTTTGATAGATCTAGAAGGACACAGATTCCTAACTGTACACATGTAACTCATCGCCTCTGCCCAAAAACTCACTGGTAGACCTGACTGTATCAACATGCATCTCATGCCATTTTTCCAAGTCAAGTCCATTCTTTCTGCCTCTCCATTCTGTTTTGGCAAGTCTTTCACTGTTTTTCTCCAGTAAATTCCGTGTTCACATAGAAAATCACTAAATTCTTGGTTAATGTATTTCCCCCCACCATCAGTTTGTAGTGCCATTGTCTTTCTTCCTTCTCTGTTGTTCTCCGCTAATGTCTTATAGTCCTTGAAACATTGAAACACTTCTGATTTCTTCTTTAGGAAATGCATGGTTAAGTATCTGGAATAGTCATCAATGAAAGATAATGCATACTGGGATCCTCCTGGCGATTGGACACATTTCCCCAATACATCACTGTGAACTAGTTCTAGAGGTTTGGTAGACTTTCTATCGCTTTTTTCGGAAAGCCTTCTTAGTGACCTTACTAAGAGCACAAACGTCACAACCGTTGCCAGCCTTCCCTTTCATTTCAAATACTGGTATTTTCTTAATCCCCTCTTCATGCCAATGCCCTAGTCTATGATGCCATTCCACTGCACTTCTTAGGGCCACTGCATATTTAATCTCATTTCCGTCATCGCCACTATCAATTTCTGGTTCTTCTTTCACCATTGATACCGTGGCTACTGTCAACACTGCTTCTAGTGAAAAAATTCCCTCTCTCTCTCTGGAGCTTTCAAGATATCCTCCCCCTCAAGTCGTCCCACACAATAATCTTTAAAAGTTTCACAAGATATTTTCTTTTTTGCTAATTTGGAGGAGGATATTAAGTTGTAGTTAAAATCAGGTGCGTATAAAGCACCAGTTAGTTCCAGAATAACACCACCGTACATAGGTGTCCATACTACTCGCACAGTTCCCATTCCCTTTACTGGAACGCTGCCCTTCCCCATGTGCACATAGCCAGTCATCTGTTTAAACGAAATAAATACTGATTTTTCCTTGCAGATGTAATCTGTCAAAGCATTGTCCAGGATCCACTCATTGTTTCTTGTCCGCATCGCTGCTAAATTCACTGTGCTGATGCACGATATAAGTTTCGCGTTATCGCCTCCGGATTTAGGTTCTCCATCATCTTTCTCCCAGTTCTTACTGTCCCTTTCTCTACTTTCCGAGTAATTTATAGCAAAGAGTCCATTCCCTTCACATCTGAAACATCTCCGACTTTGGTTTCGGGAACAGTCTCTAGAAATATGTCCCCACTTATTGCATTTTAAACTTTTTCTGTCATTGATACCTCCACTCTTCAACTCCATCTCTTGCTTCGGTTGGAATGAATGATATCCTCTTCCTCCTTGGTTGACATTGGATGCCAGCGTCCATTGCGTTGGTTTCTTCTTGTCCGGAACCATCTTGTCTTCCTGCAGCAAAACAGCTTTCACCTTCTTCGCACATAGTTCCTTGCCTCCACCCAGAATTGCTATGGTGTCTCTGTGGGTATCGGGAAGACCTGCCAGCTGCTCGTCATTGAGCTCCATTCCATGTCCAGCACTCTTAACAACTCTATTAAGAGCCTGTATCTCAGCCATATACTGATACATCATCTTCTCAGCTGTTTTGGATATGTTCACCATTTGCTTCATAACCTTCAAGCACTTAGTCAATATGAAGGATGTATGGATTTCTTTCAGGATACCCCAAGCATCCTTTGCTAGTTCGCAATCCCCAATGTCCTCTACATATTCCTTTGAAACATGCATAAGCAAGAAAGCTAGCACTTCGTGGTTCAGGCGTGTTTGATCGACGTTCAAATCTTCAGCTTGCTCTTCATCAAATCCGGGGTCTATGACATTCCAACAATTCTTTTCGATTAACTCTGCTGTCACTACTTTGGACCAAGAATAATAATTAGTGTTTTTCAGTTTATCCATTCTTATTTCTATCTCCGTCATCTTGACTGCAATTTGCCGGTCGACTCTTTTCTCTATTTCTTCTAACAAAATTTCTCTTTCTCAAAAAATCACTTCTCTTTCTCATGGTGCTTCTGGGCCTATAACCTATTGTTTTTACTCATTAGATTGTACTCAGGAAATTACTTAGACTCGGGTGTTTTTTAATTCACGTTTGACCTTGTCACTCAAAGATGCAATCTTCACAAAACTCAACAAACACTACAATGATAAATAAACTCACTCTCATGCCAACCATGCTGCACCAGTTAACATATGTCAATTGTTTTTGTTATCACTTAACCAATCTAACGACTTACAATAAATACTAGCCAATGGTTGAATTTTAGCTGGATTCTTTTAACATCTGGCCAAGTGTGCTGCAAAGCCTTTGCATCTCATGGAGGCCTAATTATTTCTGTACTATTTTGCTTTAGCAGGGGAAGCACATGTGAGTATGCTGTCTGCTTCCAACCCCCTCTAGGCATCTTTGCATCCATGCATCTGCTGTAATTTACCTCATTAGATTGGAAGTAAATATTCTCTATACATTCCCTTTCACTGAACTCAAAATTATTTCACTCTTCTCCTTCTTTCAAATTGGACAAACAACTAACGTAGAAAATAAAACTCAAAATGCAATGGTAAGTTTGATATAAGTTCAACTTTTACATACAAAATACTTATGAATTTAAATATACTTTCATTTTCTGGATGATTGACAGGAAGTCTCCCCATTTCTGTCTAAGTAGGGCATGAATGCCAGGTCAAATGTGTCTACTCTAAGTTACTCAAAACTAGGTGTTAGTGTGTGATTAGTCCTCAGGATAAGATTAGAATGCAAGGATAAAAAGGCAACAGAGGTGTGAACTAACTTCTCAAGAGTATTTCGAGAGAGGAACATATTTGGTGTTAATCAAGATTTGTCGGCAGAGCATAAGGCACTCAGAAGAGTGAAATGGAGGCAGCCAGGCAGTAGGCCTCCTTCCATGCCCCTCTTCCTCTCTGCTTCATCTATCCACGTCCATATGTTTTTTTTGCTGCTCATACCTTGTGTCGTACATTCTCCAATGACACTGGATTATCAATGGAGAAGCACAAAATGAAAACATCCGATCCTGGGTAACTTAATGGCCTCAAGCTGTCATATCCATCTTGGCCTGCAATGGTCCCAAAAAGTCCTCATAAGTATAACCAAGAACAAGTAGGCGTGCAAAGATAATGTACAGTAAACAATAGTAAAATGACACTACATCATGAACCGGACATCTAGGTTTATTCTTGCCAAACTCAATGCTAACTCCCAAATAAATCTATGGGTGGGATCTCACTGCATTAATGAATATGTGATATTTTCTCCTCAAAGGTGGGATCATTTTGAGGTCTACTGTCTTGTTCATTAATCATATTAAAAGAATGTGGTGAATATGTATTAAGTGAGAGGAAAATAGAGTGTAAGATAAAAATTAACTCTGTATAGGTTAAAGTAAGTGATGCTGGGAGAGATTTGTTTTACAGGGCACATTTACTGTTGCAGCATTGAACCGCCCTCCCAACCTATTGTGTTGCTGGGAAGGCAGAGACTTAGAACTTACTGCTGATTTCAGCTCAGTCTGCGGATTATGTTGGCATTTGTATGTGATTTGACAACATAACTACTAAATAATTGGCATATGTTGTGATTATCTCCATTTAGAACTATATAAATGGTATTTTTAAATAGTATTGAATTGATATCTGGCACTATCCGAACCCAACTTCCAATCCGAGTTGAACATAATCAAATTGATCGCTTTCAATAATGGATATAAGACAGAATTAATTGACAAAATATTAAAACGTGTAACTAAGAAAGAAACTATTAAATTAATCACTTCACTCAGTTTTTACAAACATGACGAGCCACTCAAACGATGGTGTAAACTTCCCTTTCTGGGGAACATATCTTATAAATTAATTGACGCATCCCCAAAGAACAAGTTCAATGTTTCATTTTACACCCCAAAAACTCTGGGAAAATTGTGGTTCAACTCAAAGGACGAAGTGACACCTGTGAACAAAAGTGGTGTATATAAACTCAAATGTACTACTCCAAATTGTGCCTCGACATACATTGGACAAAGTGGTCGAGCCATCTCAGTAAGGACTCGAGAACATAGGGCGTGTTGGGTAAAAGGAGATGTTTCATCAGCCTTTGCTAAACATTTAATCAAAGAGGACCATATAAGTGACTTTTCGCCGGAAGTGCTACACGTTGAGAAGAAAGGAGCCAAATTGGACTACTTAGAACATTTTGAAATTTTAAGTGCTGCCAAGAACATAAGTGAGAATCTCTTAAATGAATGTGTTTTTACCTCCCACTCTCCCCTATTATCCATACCTTTCCCCCACCACCTCCCACTGACCGTGACGCACGTCTCTGACGTCAATCAACCACTTCTTCCCCCACCCCCCCTCCCCAGATCTATATATATTAAGTCGCATGCCATGTATATGTACCTTGAAAATGATTGCAAGGCAGTCGAAACCTGGGTCGGGAATTAAAGTTTCAAGTGTAGAAAATACTAAGAGTTCTCTCTTTTTAGTGATGTCAGTAGATACATTCCACAAAGTTAAGCCTTCAACCATTAAGTTTAAAAGTGAAGTTGGTCGAGGGTAGATAATAAGTTGAAGAAGAACACAAGATAAGGGAGTGATACTCTCAGGTGACATCCATCTCTTTCTCACTGAATGAGTTACGCAGGTGAATGTCTCTGTATCTGTGAACAAGCAGTGAGAGCATTCCCATCTTGAGTGAGAGGGGTCTTTGAGGTTAAACATATTTTGACTCATCAATTGTTGGACTAAACAGAAGAACAGACCACTTTATCAGTCAGCCTCACAACTATGATGACTTAATTGATTCCAGCCATTGCTTGCATGAGATGAATAGCTAGATGACAAATTTACCTTTTCACATAAATTTCATGGCAGGCAAAGTAAATTTGTGGAGAAGAATAATCGCTAAGTAATGATCCACTCTTTTATTTTAATATGACTGACAGATTTCAAATTACCAACATCAGAGTTGACTTTTCAATGATGCCTTTTTAACTTTGTGAGCGTCATAGTTACAGCCGTGGGATAATGCCAGGTGGTGTCAAAAATCAAACCAAACAAAAGATGAGCCAAGAGAGAGGGTAGAAAATGTCATCTTATGGATTGAACACCATCAGTCACATAAGGTCAACCTGAAAACAAGTGTCACTAGGTGTCAGCAGGGATGGAGTGAAGTGCTAACTATGCAGTGAAGACAAAGAAGTTGACTGCAGTGAAAGCGGCGTTGTCACTGGCATCATGGTAGAGCACCGATGAAAATAATTTCTTCAAGAAACACGACATGCATCACGCTGTTCACCATTGCTTTAATAGTTTTGAAAATATTCATTTGAGAAAGGTCTGAGTTCAAAGAGAGAGGATCTTTCCTGGTTATTTATTTTTTGGTGCCATATAGGCCATGTATTGGCCTATATGGCACCAAATGGTATATTTAGGTTTAATATTCACATTTATTTCTACAGCAGGGCATGCATCACATATGTTTGAAATAACGTGAGGCTTAGCCTTATATTTAGCACATTGAATCTTGAAAAACCAGAGTATTTTTATATGTCAGCAACCCATTGTGAATTCCAACAGTCTGTAAACACATTTTTAGCAAGGTTCCCCCTGTCCCCTGCTTCTTTTTCATGCTACCGATTCTTGGAAAGGGCAGCTTAAAGTTTAAGCCGGTAAAGCCATTGTGCATTCTTTCACCCTCATTGACCGTCAATCCAAACACAGAGGAATTGATTCCCTCCTACAGCTCACTTGTCCCACATCTTTCTGATTCAATTTACCCCCATAATTCATTGCAGGTGATATAATGCCATAGCGAAATCTGGAGGTTACCAAAAAATTATTCGCAGTGAAAATCAAAAGAAATGCTTACTGCTTTGGCTAGTGTACAAGATGCTTGCACCTGTGCAAATGGATCTTAAAAAATAATCCTAAAAATCGCATCTTGTAAACACGTCATCTTGCCCAGATGTCCCAACACATGTCATTAAAAAGCAACCATACTAAGTCTGAGAATGTGTTCCCGCTTAGGTCATTTGTGTGTTCTCTCACGATGACAAATATCTTGGCCTTTAAGAATATAATAATAGCTCCAGGAATAAAAAACTTATGTTAAATGTTAAATTGATCAACCATCCTTTTCCAATTCTAATTCTGTGGCGTCTAATCCTCCACAGCTTAGGCACTCACATTATTAATTTTGCCTCTAATAAAATGCAGAAAAACTTCTTTTCTTCCTTTATACTTCTTTAGCCACCCATTAGTGTTGTGAAAGTCTTCTGTATTCATCTGTAGAGCTAACTCTTCTGCTATGGCTTTTATCATCGGGCTGCTGAGAGGAACTCCAATATTTTGTTGCTGGGTGAACCTTTCAAATAGCACTGATTCCAAATGAACACTCCTAGCGAGTCGCAGTTTCTTGCTATTGAAACATTTACAAATTCAAAGGCTAATGTAATTTTTCCTTTGTTCTTTATAATTGAAAACAAGGTCAATAAAGTGAAACCATACTTTTGGCCGATTTTTGTTGTATTGGCATTTTTTTCACATGCCTGAACAATTTCACATTTCTAAGCCAAATGGAATGACTTTCTTTTCTTTGCCATTGTACAACTCATAATGAAATATAGGCAAACTTCTGAAGTAGATCAGGATCAAGTGTAATCAACAGCGGCAAAGGACTTCTGGCCATGATTTTGAATCACTTATAGCATGTAGTGAAACCACTCTCCTATTGCTTCCCATCTCCCCCTCAAAGACCCGGAAGGCACAGCAATGTAACAGGTGAACCCATTACACTGCGTAGTGGTGCATCCGTTCAATTTTCATTTTACATTCTGAGGTTGTCGAAAATTACTGAAACTTTGTGTACCAGTCTTATGATATATCCCCCTTTGCTATTAACCACCCTCATTATAATGGCCCTCTACTGTGCAACCTTTTTAAATAGCTTTTGAATTAACTTAAATTGTTGACTTGGGTTGAACAAGTTTCATTCTATGTTGCAGAGTGGTGATAAAAATGAACAAGACTTTCATTTTGTTATGGTATTAGTAGTGATTTGGAGATGGAAACAAGAAATGGACCTCACAGTAGACGTGTTTGTTTCGGAAGAATATTGAAAAACTGCCTGTATTAACAAAATTACTTCATCTTACTTCTGTGAAAAGTGCTATCAAATGTCAGTTAATCTGCGCGCCCATTTAGACTTTATGTCATTCCTTCCCTTTTATGCATAATTGACGGGTCCTGTAGGGAAAATCAACACTGATAGCAATGGTACATAAGGTAAAACTGTTTTCTCTAAGTATCTGCAGTGTTGGCATTCTTGAGCTCACAGCAGTCCCACTCAAGTTTTAATTGAGCCATTAGCTTCAGAGGGATCAAAGTTTTACTTTTTTTCCACAGCTTTTGTAATTTTGTTCAATCATCTTCGAAAAACAGATTAAAATAAATGGAGTAAATCACAAGGCTATCTTGCTTCAAAATTACAGATCATTAGAAGGTGAGGGAGGAGAATTTTGAGTGTGTGCAAACATTGGCGATAATTTTCCACACACAAAAACCCATGACTTGTTGCCAGTCAAATAAAGTAAAAATACATCTAATGCAACATAATTTTTTAATGCTTATCAGTGAGAATAGATATGAAAAATATTTGGCTGCATAGATCACAAAGAATTGATAATGTTTTCTCATTTGAAACGTTTCCAACTTGGATATCTTGACCTTTTGCTGTAATTTTAATGAAGCTTAGTAGCTAAAGTCAGAAGGAAAAGTACAAGGAGTAAATGTGTTGGAGCTATACATGGCAGATATTTCATTTCATTAAACAAAAAAATGCTTTGAAGTTACAAGATAGGGGAAAGTATTGATGCGCAATGAAGCAATCATAAACCAGAAGTCTGTGTCAATCAAATGAGTTGAAGTTGTTAGATTTTAAGCAATCACACAGTTGACTCTCCCAAATTGGTGCCAATTCCAACAAACGGCATACATTTAGCAACAGAATCAATAAACAAACATTAAGCATTAATGAGTACAAACATTTAGTGATAAAATAAGTGTAATCAGCGTACACAAAAAACACGTTCACACCAGTAGCCAAGAAAATTAATCTATGATGGGCACTAAAAGTATTGTTAAATGCTCTATGAAAGTTTATTTCAGTCCTCAAATAATTCAAGCCCTGGAAGAAAGTAGCAGGAAAATAATTGTTCTGGCACAGCCTGACCTTGAACATTTAAGATAAACAATCACGAATATCTCGCATACTAATTAACTCAGAGAAAATATAATGACACTGTTGAATAGCCCTCATTAACCCGCATCAAATGACATCCTCATTTTTGTGATGAAGTGAATAATATACTCGCAACAGCTGAAAAACATTCAATATAAACAATTGCAAATATCTCGCATACTAATTAACGCAGAGAAAATATAACGACACCGTTGGATAGTCTTTATTAACCCACATCAAATTTCATTCTCATCTTTCCGATGAAGTGAACAATACACTCGCAACAGCCGAAAACATTCCATATAAACAATGGCAATATCTCTGTAAATGATTGACTCAGCGAAAATATGATTTCACCATCTGATAGCCTAAATTAATCGGTGTAGAATGGCATTGGCACCTACATGTTAAAATGAATAATAAAACCACGATTTCTGCCAAAACCGTCGAGATCTCTCCTGTCAGGCTACTTGTCTCTCCGCCAAGTGTATCTCCCGCCCCGCCCGAGACATCAAGGCTGCATTCTAAGACCCACCCATCACCTCCCCCTACCCCCCTCTCTTCCACATTCTCACCCCGTGGAAGCTCGCGGAAGGTAACAGTTGCTACGTAGACCCACCCATCGCCTCCCCCTGCCCCCTCTCCAGCATTGCGAAGTTTATCACAACGACAGACTGGAAGACTTAATTTCATTTGGACCTTTCATAAGAACTGGTACGTGTAAAGTGAATTAATGTGCATGCACATAATACAAAGCTGTACAATAATTACTTATATGTCTATTGTTATAAGGGGTTTCCTCTTGAACTGAAAGGCATAGGGTATTGGTTTTTACAAATTTATTGTTTCAGCATATTTTATTTTTATACACCAGTTAGCCAGCTTGTGACAATTCTTTCTAGCACATTTTAAATTACTTTAAGAATGAGCGTCAATTAAACAGCACTCATTTGTTGACAATTTCTTTAAGGATGGGCCTCCATACAATACCAGATTTTCTACGCAAATGCCCACGGGCAATAGCCTTTTCTGCACCCTTTGTGGAGAGAAACTTGAAACGTTGGGTGTATTGTCTCACAATGCTCTCCAATTGCAAATGCTCAATATCTCCTTCATATTCTGACAAGCTGTGATAGTCATTTTTTAACCAAGAAGCCTCTCTCGTGAAAAGTATCCCAATCAGGGATTTGAATAGCCGTAAGAGGCAGAGCATTGCAACAAGTATGCTGAACATCAATAATGGTCAATTCCTTGACCATGTAACATTTATCATTAGTGGTAAACCCTTGGAATTCGATAATGGCACTCATCTCACGATGAGTTCCCAACTTAAAGAGTTTTTAACACCTGATGTCAGGGGTTGAGAGATCATCAATATCCAACTAACGAGGAAATTAATTCCACATCAGTGGTTAAACATACAGTTATGCACGCGCAAAGGACTTGCACGTACCATTCTAAATTCATTGGCTAATTAGTTTGTTTAATGTTTTGGAAAAGTTAATAGAATAAACAATTGCCTGGTAAAATTATGTGATAGGAATACCAGTATTTCATCAAATTATATGCAGAAGATGTTGAGGAAGCAAGGCACTAAATCCTAGGCCAAAACTGCCTCACAGTTGAACATGAACAGATTTTCCAAATGGACTTTCCCATTCATTGGCACAGATAATTGGTAGGTACTCTACTGTTCTTTGTTGTGCAAGTTAAGTGACATCTTAGCAAGAAATCTTGATTGTTGTTATTCTCTGTATCAAAATAGTTCCCCTTATTTAGTTTTATCTCCAAACTGTCTCTAGTTTTTTGGTGCCCATTGGCTGGAGCTGGAATCTCTGTGCATATTCCCATAAAGATGGAATTGGTATTGTCTGTTCAGGCAGTGGAAAGGTCAAGATAGTCAAAATGGAGAGCTCTTTAGAAAGTTTATTGCCTAGGCATGCAAAATGATGAAGGAGCAGAGTGATAACAATCAGGAATAAGTGGAAAGCCCCAGTTACTGAACATGTGGCAAGGAAGCCATTATCTATGCAGTGTTTCTAACTTTCATCAAACATAGTACACGACCACATAATTTAGAGTTTAGGGATGATAGCACCCGTTTTTTCTCTTTACATGATGAGTTTAGTGGTGAGACCAATGTGGCTTTCAAAGCATATTTATCAGAGCTGGAGACAATATATGAGGGAATCCCATCAATATCTTAAGAGTTTTACTTATTAAATGGGTCAGTACATATTTAAAAATATATCACCGAATGATCTCATTAAATGTGCTTTTGAAATAACTTGAATCTGCTTAAAAATTTATATAATTCACGGGGTGATGTGTACTCCATTCAATTTACGATGAGATCAATAGAGATTCAGCAAGTTCATGTTGGTAAAACATGGTATCATATATCTATCGAACATGAGCTAGTAAAGAAATAGAATTTAGATGACTCAATAGATTATTGTGCTTTGATATAATCTAGAGAAGTCGCTTTTAAGTTGATATATATTTTTCATAGATTGTACATTAACTTAACTTTTGTGATTGTAACTGATTGTAACTTAAGTGAGATTTAGAATCTTTTTACATATGAAAATATAGGTTCTTATAAATTTTAACTACTTTACATGATCGAATTTCCACAGAGAAAAAATCATGCGCCTCACGCCTAATCAATTCGCTCATGTGTGCATTGCGGGTGACTCCATAAAAGTGGAAGTCCGTGGCTAGTCCCGGATAGCTTGAAATTTGTCACTTTACATGATCTTGTTCAGTCAATATCTGATACATACATGCGTAAATTACATCTGCATATTGCATTTATTTATGATGTAATAATTTTGTGTTTTTGTTTGTAGGTAAGTGAATATGAAGGTATTTTTCTTTCCATCTCATTTTGATCACATCTGCAGTTGTATTTTGTATGCTATCCTTTTCATCCACATGGACGGCGTGAAAAAGAACGTGTTTCGCGGCATCAAAGCGGAGCAACTCAGCAAGAAGATCGAAGAAATGAAGCAAGAAGACAACTCATCACTTCCCGACATCATCCTTCTTCATGTTGGGTCAAATAACGTAAAAAAATCAGCCAGCCCGGAGGAAATCATGGGGGAAGTATATGACCTAATCAGAACTACTAAGAAACTCTATCCAAGAACTAGGGTCATAGTGAACTCCATCATCCCAAGGAGAGATGTTACACTAAGCTTCATAGAAAAGGTAAACGATTGCATAAGGTAGGCATGTCAAGCTTTAAATGCTATTTTCTGTTATGTAAGCAAACAAATTAGTGATGAGTGTCTAGCTAGGGACGGTCTCCATCTAAATCGACGTGGCTCAATCACCAAGTCCTCAGAAACAAGGTCAATGATTTTTCAGATTCCATCAATCATGAACCCCCCAATATCACAAATCTAAAAGTTATTTTTCAAAATATCCAATGCCTGAATAACAAAAATAATTTTGGATGTCATTTCAGCCGTAGTGTAGCCAGACATGGTGGTACAGCCATTTACTTAAAAGAAAACTTAAATTATAAAACATGTCATAATATCTGTGAGCTAAGTGTGGAGAAAAATTTTGAAATATCAGCAATAACTTTAGATAACCTACAGGTTTGCACCATCTGTTGCATTTACCGCTCACCATCTGGAGACCTAGATGTTTTCTTTGACAAAATGGAAGTATTACTAAATAATCTTCTCCATCAACAAAAATTATTCATGTTGGGTGGAGACTATAACATAGATTTACTCTGTACCACCCAAGAATCTACAAGATTCAAAGATATGATATATTCATATGGCCTAAAATTGTTAATTAATGAGCCGACTAGAATACAGGGGTTATCTGCAACATGCCTAGACAATGTACTTGTACCAAATTATGTAAATTGTAACTCTCTTCTGACTCCTGAATATCTCTCTGACCATTTAGGCATAATAGTTGAATTAGAACC
This sequence comes from Ceriagrion tenellum, assembly GCA_963169105.1. Classification (NCBI taxonomy): domain Eukaryota; kingdom Metazoa; phylum Arthropoda; class Insecta; order Odonata; family Coenagrionidae; genus Ceriagrion; species Ceriagrion tenellum. The sequence goes on along the minus strand of OY720639.1, from coordinate 2,597,361 downwards.
TTGCATTCTAGAAAAACTTAGCTGTAGATATACAAAAAGAGTACCCTTAAATGAAATGCGGGAACTTGAATTGATTGAATACTTTGATAAAATTCAGTGGGAGGAGGTATACGAGTGTGAAAGTGTAGAAAAGATGTATGATATCTTTTTCCAAAACTTTTTAAATGCTGTAAATTGTATATTACCATACGCAACATTCAAAAATACAAACTCGAATAGAAAGTGTTATACAGACAGGGAATGCTACACTTACAAAGATCATGTTCAGAAATGCTACCTACAATATAGAAATAATCCTGGGAACAAGGATATAGAGTCCGCTTACAAAGAGGCAAAGCAAAACTACAAATTGCTTTTGCAAAATAAAAAGAAGTCTTATTACTTTAAAAAAATCATGTCAACAAATAATATAATCAAAACCACATGGGATGTGATAAAAGAAAATACTCAAATGTCTATTCCAAAAAAGAACATAGTTGATGAAATAGAATATAATGGACTAACCAATAATCCACATAAAATTGCAGAAAAATTTAATTCCTATTTCGTGAACCACATCAAAAATCTTAAAACAATTACTGGAACAGCAATCAGAGATATAAATAGTTCAAACATGCCTGCCCCTAATTCCATATTCTTTGAAGAAATTTCAGAAAACGAGATACTTCGTACCATAAACAGTTTAAAAAACTCTCAAAGTAATGATATATATAGTATTAATTCAAGAAAAGTAAAGGTAGTAGCAAAAAATATAGTTAAACCCTTAGAGCACATATTCAATAAATGTTACGAAAATGGCATCTTCCCAAAAAAGTTAAAAATAAGTAAAATTATTCCCATACATAAAAAAGGCAACACCAAAGACATAAATAATTATAGACCCATTTCACTTCTGCCAATAATCTCCAAAATATTTGAAAAAATCATTCATAAGAGGTTAATTAAATTTTTAGAGAAATTTTCATTACTTTCCAAAAACCAACATGGCTATCGCAAAAACAAATCAACAATAACAGCCATGTATGAAGTCTTACAGGAAATAAATGATCAATTAAACAATGATAAAATAGCAATAAGCCTATTCTTAGATCTCAGTAAAGCTTTCGACTGCGTAAATCACAATCTTTTACTAAGTAAGATCAAGAATTTAGGCATAAGAGGAAAAACCTATGAACTACTTACATCCTATATGAGGGAAAGAAAACAATATGTACAAATAAACACCTCACTGGGCATGACTATCTCATCTGCTGAAGACTTAACTGAAGGCATCCCTCAGGGGTCCATTTTAGGACCCCTTTTATACCTAATATATACAAATGATTTTTTTGAGTACATGAATACTACACCATCCACTATGTATGCTGACGATACCTCCATGAGAATATATACAACAGACATTGATAAGGCAACAGATGAAGTCATGGAAACCATAAGCAAAGCCAAAAACTGGTTTCTATCAAATGATTTAATAATTAACGATAGCAAAACACAGTTACTTTATTATTCAGTATCTAATTCCTCAAAACACAAAGAAAATACTTTACGGCTAAAAAATAGTTTACCATATGTTACTGTCGATAGTCTCAAATTTTTGGGTTTAAATATAGACACCAACCTGAACTGGAGTTGCCACATTAACAACATCTGCAATAAACTAAACAAAACTGTATTTGCTATCAGGATAATCATGGAAACCTGTTCAAAGGCAGCAGCTTTAGCACTGTATTATGCTAACATGCACAACCTACTGCAATATGGTGTCATCTATTGGGGACAAGCCCCAATTGTACATGTAGAGAGATTATTCAGGATCCAGAAAAGAGCAATAAGGGTCTTAAATGACCTGAAATCCTATGAATCATGTAAAAATCATTTCATAAAAGGTAGAATACTGACTCTTCCATGTATTTACATACTAAATATAATCATGTTTGTGAAAAATAACCCTCATTTATACACACCCTATCTGAGTTGTCACCAATACCTAACCAGACATCCTAACAATTTTAATAGTATATTCCACAAAAAATCATTTTATGAAAAAAGTGTATTGTATACTGGAATTCAATATTTTAATAAGGTACCCGATTCTATCAAAACAATAAAAGATAATAAAAAATTCTATTCTTGGGTAAAAAGAGTTCTATGTAAAAAAGCATTCTACTCATTAAAGGAATTTGTAAATGACAAAAGTGCCTTCACTTTATAGGCATTTTTTAATACTTTCTAATCCACCTATATGTATATCTATGTCAACTTTATGTGCAACACCAATAATATATTTTTGTACTGACTTGCCTTGTAATAATTGAAGGTTAATAAAAATTATTATTATTATTATTTTTTTTTTTTTGTTACTTCTGTAACTTTCCCCTCCGAGTCCCCGGCTAACATCGGGTTTCGTTGCCGTCATAATGGCCGAGAACTCGAGAGGGGTGGTGCAGAGTTCGTAGCCGCTTCCGATTAACCCATCGGTTCAGTGGCTACGCTGCGTTCGGGTCGTGCGCACGGAGCAGGGTACGAATTATTATTATTATTCAACTTTCTAATAAAAGCCATTATATTTTGCAATTGTTAAGTCTTTTTCAAACCTTTCTGTGAGAATAAAAATTGACTTTATTATCAAATCCAGTCTAAAAAAAATGACTAGTTTTTATGAAAGAGTTAAGCATTCAGGTGCTTCACACAGAATTGTCAATGTGTATTGTAGTGTTCTATATTAATGTGTTGGCAACACTGGGATATTGCGATATGAGTTACAAGTGTAACAAGGAGAGTTCAATAAAGATGGCGAGATGTCATAACTTAACTGGGTATGACTGTGAAGTTATTTAGTGGGGATCACTACAATTTTGGCGACGAGGTAGAGGATGTATCATGTAATTACTTAAATGTTGTGGAGAAGTCGATTAGAGTACTCAAAAGTAGCTTAAATGCTGTTGAATTATTTAATGAGGAGTTAGCATAAAACTCGCTCACGTGGTACCAGTTAAGTGGCTAAGTAAGATGGAGAAAGATAGAGAACTGCCCAGATTTGATCCTCATGGTGATAAATCCACTAGAGCCAAAAGATGGAGGAGGTGGCTGAGGGCGTTCCAGTTTTACATGGACTCGAGAGGCATAACTGTGGCAGCCAGAAAAAAGGCAGCGTTGTTACATTATGCAGGCCCCGATGTGCAGGATATTTTTGAGACACTGACAGCACCTGCTGCTCAAGTAGGTCAACAAGCGGAAGATGAGTATTTAGTTGCTATTAAAATGCTAAATGATAAGTTTTCCGTACAAGGGAATGTGACTTTTGAGACAATGAAGTTTCAAGAGATGTATCCTGTGCAGGGTGAGACGATGGAAGCGTTTATTGTAAGGCTTCGTCAACAAGCAAAGTTATGTGGTTTTGTGGCTGAAGAGGTAGACAGACACATAAAAGACCAAGTAGTGAGGAAATGCCTTGAAAAGGAACTACGACTTAAATTGCTTGAGAGCGGGATGCTCTTAACCTGGAGAGAGCTGAAGAAATTATACTCGTTTGGGAGTGGTCCAGAGAAGAATCAGCAGCAATGGGCACTCCTGAAGGAGCGGTTGCAGACCAAATCAACAGGTTGCACGTGAGTGGTCAGCCGAGGAAGAAATTTCTGGAAACCAGAGGACGTGATAGCATACAAGAGACAAGGGACAAGAGTTGTTGGAAGTGCGGGAAAGTAGGTCATTTGTCTAGTGACTCCGACTGCCCAGCGAGAAATAAAGTATGTAATAAGTGTGGGTTGAAAGGTCATTTTATGAAAGTGTCAAAAATCAACTAAGCAAGGTAAGAAATATCGTAAAGATATTAGAGTAGTGAACAATCAATGTGCAGAGAACTTGTGTAGAGGAGTATCATGTTCAGAAAATGAAAATTTACCGGTAGAGAATAGTGATAAAGCCAAATATCCATTCTCTGTAAAAAATGAGAGCATGGTGAATGCAATGGACTGTTATGTTTCTATTGAAGTGGGGAATGTAAAGCTGTCTATTTTAATAGATTCAGGGGCAGAGTGTAATATCATATGTAAATCTGAATGGGAAAGGCTGAAATCAGAAAATATTGACTGTAATTCTTATCTGGTTGATAGGAAAATATTTTCTTACGGGGATAAGAAACCCCTTTAAATTCTAGGAGCTTTCAAAGCAAAAGTGAAGCTCAGAAATGGTAAAGAATTGTCAAATGTCGAATTTTTGGATTTTGATGGGAAAGGTGCATCATTGTTGGGTAAGACAACGGCAATGGAATTGGAAGTGTTGAAAATAGGGATGGAAGTATGTAAGGAAGTCTCAGTGAACGGTGTGAAGGATAATGGTTGTACAAATTACGGTGTGAAGGATAATGTTTGTACAAATTATGATGAACTGTGCAGAGAATATGGTAATATTTTCAATGGTGTTGGTAAACTTAAAGATTTTCAGTTGAAAATACCAATGAAACCAGATGTAAGAGAAGTGGCACAACCACTGAGAAGGTTACCTTATAATTTAAGAGAAGTAGTAGAAAAACTGGTAAATGAATTACTGGAGAAGGGCATTATAGAAAAAGTAAATGAGCCATCCCATTGGGTATCACCAATTGTAGTTACACCAAGGAAAAATGTTAAGGGGAGAAAATGGCGTTTGTGTGTAAATATGAGGGTTGCTAATTTAGTTATTGAGAGGGAAAGGTTTCCTTTGCCAACAATTGAAGATGTGTTAAATGATTTGAATGGGAGTAGCGTGTTTAGCAAACTGGATATGAAATGGGCATACCATCAAATTGAATTGGAGGAAGAGTCTAGAAAAGTAACAACTTTTAGCACACATGTGGGATTGTATAGATTCAAAAGACTCATGTTTGGGGTAAATTGTGGACCTGAGATGTACCAAAAAGTAATGACTCAAACCTTTCAAGATTGTGAAGGTGTTATTTGTTACATGGATGACATGATTGTGCATGGTAAAAAAAAAGGAGCATGATAAAAGATTGAGAAAAGTCTTTTGTACTTTTAAGGAAAAAGGGTTAACATTGAATGGATCAAAATGTGAGTTTGGTTAGAAAGAGATTCAATTTTTAAATCATCACATTAGCGGAAATGGTATCACACCTACAGATCAGAAGAAGGAAGAAATTGAATCTTTTAGAAGGCCGGAAAATCAAAGTGAAGTTAGGAGTTTTTTAGGACTTGTGAACTTTTCAGCTAAGTTCATTCCTAACCTAGCTACCATTGCAGAGCCTCTGAGAAGGTTAACATGTAAAAATGAGCCTTTCGTGTGGGGTTTAGAACAAGATAAAGCATTTGATCAGTTGAAAAATAGTATGGTAAATCAGGAGCAGTGCTAGTACAATTTCAAAAGATTAGACAAGAATTGTCAGATATGCTAGTAGGGCATTAACCAAAACAGAACAGAGATATTCGCAGACAGAAAAAGAAGCACTGAGCTTAGTATGGGCATGTGAAGTTTTCCATATCTATGTATATGGTAAGGAATTTGAACTAGTAACTGATCACAAACCTTTAGAAGTAATTTTTGGACCTCATAAAAAACTTTGTGCAAGAATTGAACGTAGGGTATTAAGATTGATGAGCTATACATACAAGGTAGTGTATACTCAAGGTAAAAATAATATAGCAGACCCACTTTCCAGATTGCTAGATTTAACTAAGAAATATAAGCAATATGAGCTAGAAGCTAAGGAAGAGGAGATGCAAGTATTAAGCATTTTGGAGGCAACTGTGCCAGTAGCAATGAAGCTTGAGGATATAATCAAAGCAACAGAGAAAGACAAAATGCAGTGTGATCTAATAACTAGTTTGAAAACAAATCGTTGGTCAAAAGAGCAAAGATGTTTAGAATTAATTCAGGATGAGTTGTGTGAAGTAAATGGGATAGTATTAAGGGGCACCAGAATAGTTTGCCCTAGTGAACTGCAAACCAAGTGTTTAGAAATAAGCCATGAAGGACATTTAGGGATGACTGCCATGAAAAGATTATTGCGTAGCAAAGTGTGGTGGAACGGAATGGACAGAGATGTTGAGAAATGGGTGCGAAATTGCCATGGTTGTCAACTATGAGGGTAAGTCAATAAATAAGTCGCAAATGCCAGCATTTCATCATCAAAATCAGTCGTAAACATTTCATTGGGAACGCTTGGAACATCCACCGTACAGTCCCGACTTAGCCCCCCAGTGGTTTTCATCTGTTTGGGCCCCTAAAAAATCATTTGGGTGGCTGTCATTTTGATACAGATGATGCTGTAATCTATGAGGTTACACGTTGGCTGCGACAGCAACCAAAGGACTTCTTTGCTGCTGGCTTTCAAGGACTTGTAAAGAGATGGGATAAGTGCCTGAATGTACAGGGTGAATATGTGGAAAAGTGAAATAAATGTCAGAAAGTTACTTTAATTATTTTTGCCTCAATTCAGTTTTGCCACTTATTTATTGACTTACCCTCGTAGTAGCTATTCCTAATCCGCTGGAACCAATGGCAAGGACAAAATTACTGTCTAGCCCTTGGGAATATATATCTATGGATCATTTAGGACCTCTTCCCACAGGAGATTATCTATTGGTAATAGTAGATTACTATAGCAGATTCTTTGAAGTTGTGATCACAAAATCGTTGTCAGCAAAAATTTTGATAGAACAAGTTGCATAAGTATTTGCCAGGTATGGTCTACCAAAGTGTGTAATGACAGATAATGGAGGTACATTTGTTGACAAGAATTTTAAAGTTTTTCTAGAGCAAAACGGGGTGACACATTATCACTCCACGTCTTTGTGGGCGCAGGCTAATGGTCAAGTTGAAAGAGAAAATAGGACCATCATGAAAAGGCTTAGAATTGCACACTATACAAGAAAGAATTGGAAGGAGGAATTAACAAAATTTCTGTTAGCTTATCGGACTACACCACACTCCACGACTGGGATTCCACCAGGAGAATTAATGATGGGAAGGAAGATTAAAGGTAAACTTCCTGATGCATCAAACACTAATTCATATCATCTAGATGAAGAGTTAAGAGATAGAGATACTTTTCTGAAAGACAAAGGAAGAGAGTATGCAGATGATGTTCGTAGAGCTAAAGTTTGTGACTTGCAAATTGGAAATCAAGTATTAATGCGTCAGCATAGGGAAAACAAATTGTCAACTCCTTTTAATCCTATTCCAATGGAAATAGTTGGCCAAACAGGGAACTCTGTGCTGTTGCAATCACCTAGTGGAAAAATATTTTCTAGGAATTCAACTCATGTAAAAGAATACAGACAAGACGAGACAAATTCTGTTCTGACTGATGTATGTGAAAATGAAAAAAGGTATTTAAATACAGGACAATCAACTGTAACTGGTTTTCATACAGATAGTCCAAAGAAATCTATTGGGAATGAAGTTGTTACAACTTCAGGATCACAAGATAATCATAGACCAAAAAGGTGTGTTCGTAAGCCCTTGTGGCATGAAGAGTATATTATGGGAAAGTAAAATGTTGTATGATTTGAGTTGGTGTGTGTTGTCAAATATTAAACATAAGTGGTTTATTTTTGTTATTTAAAAAAAAAGGAGAAGCAAATGTAGTGTTCTATAAATATGTGTTGGCAACACTGGGATATTGCAATATGAGTTACAAGTGTAACAAGGAGAGTTCAATAAAGATGGTGAGATGTCATGACTTAACTGGGTATGACTGTGAAGTTATTTAGTGGGGATCACTACATGCATGAAAGCAGATAGTGCTCACACCATACTGCTATTGACAAATCACCCCAAATCCCAACTTACGTACAGCCTCCCATATATTCCCCTCCCCATGGGTGACCGTTGTTGTCATGGACTGCTATGTTGTTCCCAACCTAAGAATGAACACCCCTCTCCTATGACACCTCCCCACCCAATTCCATCTACAAATACAATTTTAAAATATATTCAAAGAATCTGAAGGCCTTGACTTTTTTATTAATTTATAATGAAAAGCCAGTAATTTCAGGTTCATTAACTTTAAATTAAAATGTGAGAGGGGAAGTGCCATGCCTTCCATTTTGCCAGGGATGCCAGATACCAAAGATACACCTCTATGGGAAATACCCTGAAAATATTGGTAATAGTAGTGGAATGGCCACTGCAGATAGCTAGAATAATTTTCCCAGGAATATAAGAAATGGAAATAATTTTCCATCTGAGTGAGTCTTAATTACTTGGCAGTGGCAACATGGGTTATGTTTTTGCATCTACTCACCACCATAACAGTGCATATGGTGGCTCCTTTGGAAACCATCTTCTGCACCTGCTAATGAGACCAGTGAGGTTTTGGTGTCTTTGATTTGAGTCCTCAGTCAAGTTGGTTGGGGTAAAATGGTGGACCTCATCTGCACTATTTTGATTAACAGCTTGTAATTTAACAAGTGGTGAAATCTAAGCATACTCTATGAAGAGCAGTGCTTGTCCATGAGAAATTGTATGTTAACGTAGATCCCACAGTCATTAATGATTGCAATTCACACAAGGAGTGCACATGCATTTTCCTGATGCATATGCACTTTGAATTGCGGAAGAGACAATGGGGTGGTTAGGTTAATGAAGCCCTTCAACTCCACATCTACAGGAGTTTATATTCTTTCATAATTATTGTCTATCCTGGCTCTGATAAGGTCACCATGCATACAATATGCCATCATTTGTATCAAAATGGATTTTGGAGATATTTCAACAGTAACAGAGCCATGGATTTCCCCAACTTAAAAGAAAGAAATGGCTCTTCCATAGTAGTGACTTTCATGCTGGAAGGATGCAAAGTCTGTGGTGCATTAATGATTACCAGCTTGAAATTTACTCTGAAGCAATACATGATGCATTTTCTAGCCAAAATAACCATGTTATAGAACATATAGGTCAGATAAATGTAGGCTTGAACTTACTGAAAAACAACAATTGATTCTACTGAGAAAAATGGCAAAACTTATTAGTGGAAACAAAAATGCTTTGTTATGAATATCCTACAAGGTCATCAGTCCAGACGGTCATTGTACAATTTGAATTTCGATGATTGGCAGCTTATGGTGAGAATTTGAAGCCATAATTAATGACTGAAGGGATGGAAAGGCATTAGTGATAATCTTGAGTACAATAAGACCAATCCAGACAGCATGGAGTGGTGTGTTGCTGTGATTAGAGGAAGTCTGTATATTATCCAGGAATTGCATAAATGTATGGAATTCTTATAGCAAATTCTCAATTAATGACAACTTTTAATTACTTTCCATTAGTCAGGAGACCCATCTGATTAAAAATGGTGACTTTAATGCGACATCTGGTGTTAAATGGTGAGGAAAAGTCATTATGTGACATTGCCAAATGATTAAGTATCATGTTAAAGTTTCAAGTGTCTTGTGTCAAAAGTTTTGTAGTTTTGTATTATTTTTGTAGTTATTGTTAAATATTGTAAAATACAGTTTTTATTACCTTATTGCTAAATGGATAAAGAGTGAAGGGTAATAAAAAATTGTCTTGTGATATGACAGTTGGGGAGCTGTGAATGGTATTTCATTTTCCTGAGTGAAGAGCAAATCGGAATGGCTATATGACATTTGAGAGGGAGAAAAAGATGACAAAAATATAACTTACTGTAAACTCATTTGGTGCATCTATTTAGGCATACTATTTTCTCTCGTTAATGCCATATGGAATAGTTTCAACTATTGGATAGCTCAAGCCATCACAGTGATCATTTAGTTATCTGATTGAAAAATATATGAAAAGTGCATACTGAGAAGAGAGTGGAGGGATGTTAGAACTAATAAAACAATTTCTCTTTCTGCACATGTATTAAATATTTGAATGAAAGTTGCAAACATAACTCATGAGCGCAAAGTGGAAAATTTTTGGAAGAAGACCTAGAAGTGGGAGATTTCAGTTCTCAGTAGGCTGGTGAGAGAAGTAATGCATATGGAAGAGGACGTCTTAAGACATTACTGTTCTTACATTGTCTTCATCAACCTAGAGAAAGATACTGAAAACGCAAATTGGAATTGAAAGATGAAATAATTTCTTTAAGTCTAGTATGTACCTAAATGAGAATTCTTTTAGAACTATGGGGACCACTCGTGCCTTTGGGTTTATGCATTTTGTAACCAGGGGCTTTCGTCAAGCACTAGGCAAACCTTAAACAGAATATAAGTCGTACTGACCTGCAGTATCGAAAAGTCCAATTTTGTATGTCTCTCCGTCAATGGCGATGTCGGCAGTGTAGTTGTCGAATATCTAAAATGGAAACAATCTATTCATAGAATCTCGAAATTACTTGTAAATAGAAAAAAAGATCACGTACTCTGTGGCACTGACCGTTGGCACGTAATCTGTTGGGAATTTTTTCTCTGTGTAGGATATGAGCAGGCAGGTTTTTCCTACGGTTCCATCTCCAATCACGACGAATTTGATGGACGACTCGTCCTTCTAAAAAAAAGTTCAGGTATTTTCATGTTATGATGCCATTTGCACTCAAAATATTTGAAGTACAATGCTCTTCAGGAAATAGGAATCAAGGAAATAGGTATCTAAGCTCATTGTCAAAACAAAAATGCCTTCCTTGGACCTGGAAGCTACTGTTGTGAAAACTGCTCGCGTATTCTGCAAAGTCGTCCTAGGAACTACTTGTGTCCCAATAATGCATAGGTACGGAGTTCCTAACAGTACGGGTCGCCTTCGGACGCTAAGTCGGAAATATTCACCAAACAAGAAAACTTCAGCGAGTTGTTCCATTTTCAAGTGGGCGCGAGTTCTTTACTTATTAATAATTGGTAGCGAAACATTTCAGATTCTACAAGATCATTGATGACGTTTTTCTCCAAAACTCATCAGGCATTCGCGATTTAAAAAAAACATCCCTTACCATTGTCGCGCTAGGAGTGTGAGAACGATGTTTTTGGCCGATTTTTAATGCTCTTCGAATGAACAGCCAACAGCTGTATCTGATTAATATTGGAGGCAACAGAGGAACGAATGCAATCTTTTCACGTATCGATAACAGCCAAACAACCTGGCGGAGTTAGATGAAAGTGGAAGGGAGTGTCAACATTTCAAGATAAGCGCCAAGGACGATTAGAAGTCCTTCCGCCCCCCACAGTAAGGGCGACTTCTTCGGACGGAGCTCTCGGTGTGACGAAACAAATTAGCCGTAGCCGACTTTCGAAGCCTGCTTGGCGCGAACATTGTTGATGGTGATAAAAGGTCGTAGGCTTTCCCGGCGAATACTATAGATAAATATTTCTCGGGTTTGGCACCGGGTAAGGCTGTTTAAGGCCAACGTTTCGATGAGAAACTCACTCATCGTCATCAGGGCTAAGACTGACTGCCGAGTTTGGTCCACGCCGGGTTTTTATATTACGATAGCCAATGGACGGTTGAGGCCCATTGTTGACCAGCCATACATATGTAGATGAGTTTTGCTATGAGTTAATTCATTTATCTCTTAGATTATCTCGCGTACTTAAATGTTCGATGTTTGTCACTACTTTCATAGCCCAGGTTTCAATAAATATTGAACGTAGTCCCTATAAGTAGTTAGTTATAAACAAAAATACTACGCTCTATAATGTCACTACGCAAGCGTGCATGCTTTGTAGACAAAGTATCGTAGCGGGCAAGACAGCGTTTCGCCACGCACGGCGCTCCGTACGTTAGATTCCGATTCACCCACATTCACTTGTGATACAGCCTACTTAATATGTAATTATGTACTAAATCTTCACGCCGTAAATCTTCACATCACATACTTTCCTGGAGTCCAAAAACTCAAGACCATCCTCAAAGACTTATTCCCAATTTTAGATACTAACAGATCGACAGCCAATCTCCTACCCAAATGCCCCACAGTATGTTTCAGACGTCCACCTAACTTAGCCAATCTTCTCCGCTCCAATCCTTCGCTAGAGGGTACATCGAATGACACTCCCCGTCCCACCACACAGAGATGCAACAAACCACGGTGCAAAACGTGCAACATGTTTCGCCCCCTATCCTCGTTTCAGAGTCCCAACACAGAGACGCCGTTCGACATCAAAGCCTCCGGCTCTTGCGACTCCCACAACTTAGTTTATGTTTTACAATGCAAACTATGTCCCTGTTTTTATGTGGGCGAATGCATTACACCCCTTAATATTAGAATCAATAATCATCGGTGCACCTGTAAAGACCCATCTTCCACTTTCCCCGTCCCTACTCATGTGCGGAAACATGGCTTGTCTTTTGACAAGTGCTTTGAGGTGGCAATATTGCTCTCCCTTCTCCCGGACGCTAATTGAAGTACGCCAGAAGGAGCAGGCATTAATCTGGTTGCTGAAATCGTACGCCGCGACCGGATTAAATAAATTACATCGATTGCACGCTTCCGTTGTTTTCCATTTACCCCCTGCCCTTCCCCCCCCCCTCACTTCGGAATTCCACTTCATTCCACTTCAAGGCATGACCCACGAGACTGGCCAATAGATGGACGCTAACCCAAGTAGGAAATGAGCCGTTCAGGCCATACAATCGTTCGTTCATTCACTCAGACCGCTCAGTGGCAAATACTCACATAAATGTTCATACAGAAATATATTATTAAATCAAGACTGATATGTTTACTTTGTAAACGTCGTGCCAGGTCGTGTACCCTACGCTTAATTTCTCTCCGCCGGGGTGAGGAAAACTGGCAACATGCTCTGCCTCCCCTCCAATGTGTGAGTGAGAGAGTAAAGAAGGGGAGGTAAGGCCAGGAGGTGGGAAAGGTAGTCGTAGCTCCACCCACCGTTCACCGAGAAGGACCATTTCAATGCGGCTGAACTCTATACTGTGAAGTGCCCCAGTGTGCAATTTTAAACTTGCAGTTTGATCCATAATGGGTTTGCCATTCATATCCTGATTCATCTATATGTGCATTGATCATACATCTTGGGATAATGGATATAAATGTGTGTGGATCATTTCCTCTGCACTTCTTGAGACTTTTCATGAATTTCCTGAATTTTTAACATCTTCCTTGACAGAGCATATGGATTGCCATGATATGGTTGGGACTTCCAACTCCCTTAGGAGTCTCTCTTCCCAGGTTCATCTGAGAAAAGGTGAGTACTCTTCTAAACATATGCCTTGTTTCTATTACTGATAGGATTTTATTTCATGTAAGCTTTGTCTCCTTAAGTCCTTCATGTACTAAATATCGTCCTTGACTTATTTCAGAAGTATCAGAGAGGAGGGGATCCTACGTGAGCTTGGCACGAAGAAGTTAGTAGAGTTGACTCCAAAGGCTAAGTACATACATACCAACTAATCATGCCGTTCCCTTCCGGGGTAGGCACAGTCACAAAGTTTCACTCATAAATACATGTTTGTATACCTAACTCTGCTTCAATACTTTCCTCCATCTGACCCAACCTTGCAAACCTCTTTCGCCTCATTTATTCCCATACACTGCTTCATTCACGCCCTCCTGTTTTTAAGACTCCTAATATTCCTCCTAAGAATTTCCTCTACCACATTCAACCACAACTTTTTTGGCCTACCTCTACCTCTCGCATAATTCATTTCACTGTTATATATCTGTTTCTTTATTTGACTCTCATCCATTCTCTCAATATGGCCAAACCAACTGAGCACAATCTTTTCATATATGTCCATTACTGGAGCATCTAACCCACAGTCATTTATTACTCACTCATTCCTGACCTCATCCATCCTACTTTTGCCGTAAACACTCCTCAGATAACTCATACCCACGGCGTTTCTTCTACTCTTATGTCTATCCTGATGCACCCATGTTTCACTACCATGCAATAAAGTGGGGAGAAGTACCCTTTTGTACACAGCAATTTTCGCTTCCTTAGACAGGCACTCATTCCTTGATATGCTCCACATGCTACCTACCACTTTCCTTCCCGCATTCACATGTCTCTTTATCTCCACATCTATCCGACCATCTTCCGCAAGCATCTTAACCAAGTACACAAAATCTTCCACTTGTTTAATTATTTTAACATTTGCCCTCATCATACAGTTATTCTCCCCATTCTCCTAATTAAAAGCTACTACTTTAGCCTTGCACGCATTTACCCTCAATTCCATTCTCTCTGTTGATTCACAAAACTTATCTAGGAGCTCTGTAATCCCTGTTGGCTCTCTGAGGTCAAAACAGCATCATCCACATATAGTAAAACTCGCACGTTTACATTTCCAATCAAAACACCGTCGTTTTCACTCTAATACATCTATCCATAAATACATTAAACAGCCATGAAGACATTATGCATCCTTGCTTTACACCCCGATTTATTACAAACCAATCACTCAGAGCCCTGTTAACTCTTACACTTGCCTTACTTTTGTCATACATTGCCATCATAACATTCAATAACTGCCCATTCACTCCATAGTCTCCCAAAACCATCCACGTCTTCTTTCTATTTACCCTGTCATGTGCCTAAAAGGCGCAGCAGCATGAAAACAAACAGGCACCCATCATATATTATACACACAATTTAATTAGTCTAAGGGTCTATAGTTTTATAAAAATGTTTATTCAAGTTTAGTCTAGCATAAGGTATTCCATGTACAATTAATCTTTAAGAATTTTCAATTTCATTTTATGGTGCCTCAATATTTCTCGAATGAAATGCTAAAAGTGGTAACTTTGTGGAATTCCATGTTTTTAAAATGGATTTATGAAACAACTTTTACAATCCACAATGGTCAAAAGCAATGGCACGACAATCCAAGGACATAAATTGATTTTAATGTAAAAATTTTAGCTTTTAGTAACAAAAGATGTGATTTGGACTCCTAGGAGCAACTCGAAATTTTACAAAAAATTGCTTAACCCAAAGTGCAGTGTTGTCAATGAATGTTTGTTTCCTGCCACTTCCCCCATCCTAAACACCTTGACCAAGCTTCCCTAAGCCATTAGTCCCCATTCATGTATATTCTTTCCACCCCCTCCCCCTTCTCCCGCCTTCCAGTCGTCCATTGCAAAAGTAAACCATGACGGACCTTGAACCCACCCCTCTTCTTCACCTAGCCCCGACCTGTCTCGTGAAATCCTCTCCCCTCACCCCCCTCCAAAACCATATATAAGGGCGTAATACTTTTTCTTTCTTGTCATTTAGCACCTGATGATGATGCGTTAGCATCGAAATCTGGATTGTGCCATTGCTTTTTGTTGCATATTGCTTGTTTTTAATTAGCTAAGAAGTTAAAATTGAAATCATTAGATACTCCTACTGCTGAGGTTATATCAAGTGAACTATAATTTATGAGGCTGTCATGGCTGGTTGGTTATTGGTTATCAGGAACTGAGATAATAAGTACTGCTGTCTCTGGTTCTTCTCTTCTTCTTGCCAATTGCAAATTCAGCATGTTTTCCTGGCATATTGCCAGTTTATTCATATGATTTGAAAGTATTAATCTACCTAGTTTATTTATCACAAGTAGTTCTTTACATTTAAAGTCTAAGCGCTACTTGTAATAAAGCATTACTTCATAAATTTACAGCAAAATGAAATTACCATTCTCCTTACACTATGATCTGGATTTGTATGGTCTACTGCCAACTCAAAGTTTTATTTACCTGTATTTGTAACTTTTTATAATGTGAATATTCGACAAGGTTATTTAAGTTTTGTGAATAAGGCTATCTTTTAAAAATTTTATGCCAATGGTGAAGTTGCATTTGTTGAAAATGTTCAACTTACATTTTTCTCTTTTGTTAATTATATATTTTTTGTGTTCTGTTTAGTTCATTCTGGCTTGTATTTTTTATGGTTGAATTTTTCGCATCCTGCTGTGGTATTTGTATATTATGTCTGGATCAATAAAAGATACTTAATGATTTAAATTTTCTATTCCTTATAATTGCCTCTCCAATACGAAAATATGAAATTCGCGGCTATATGAGCATCCTTACACGTATGCACCAAGGGGGCGGAGCTAAATGGGTTAGTTTTCCCTCCATCCAACGGCATTGAATTCCCGGCGCCACCGGCGCGGCGTTGAATCCGTCCGTTGGTCTCGTTTTAAAGCATTGAGTGTCCCATCCGTGACGTACCCTGCGGATCAAGGACACATATTTCCCATGTTTGATAATTCCTGTTTACCATTGTGGACTTACGGTGCGATTCAGTCCAAGCTGAAATAGCTCTCTTTACAAAGAGTCTCTATAAGATAAAGTTTGACTTTATCTAAAGTGTGTTCCATAGACGCTTAAAATGTCTTACTTTATAAAGTAAGACTTCGAAGGCCGAAGATAATAGAAATAGGATTGTCTTAACGTTACTTAAAGTGTAGATTTTTATGTAGACATTTTTGCGTTGGTAACGGAATCAGTGAAAAAGTCGACCATCGATATTATAAAAAGATGACAGACAACTTATATTGGCGAATTTCGTCAAATACGGTATTGTTGAATTTAGTATTAGAGGCTTACTTTTACGTCAAATGTTAATTTTTAGGGTATTTTGACGGTGTTTATGTATTTTAATTTTTATTTTACCTTGATAACTAGTATTTTCAATTGTATTTACTCTTCATTTTGGGGACGTGTGTTTACGTTTTGGGTTTACCCCGACGTTGGTATTGTGTTATTTATTCCAGCATTATTTGGAGATTTAAGATGATTTACATCTTATTAAATATTTCTTACTACGTTCAAATTTATCTTTTTATTCAATGGGTTATGTTTTTTATCGGGTTTATCTAATCCTTTTCGTTGAGTCGTTAGTGAATTAATTTTGATGTACTCAAAAGGGTAATGGTTACATTTCATTCTATATATCGTATAATTGTAATTATCCACCAGCTTCTAACAGCATTTAGTTTCTTACTTTTTGTCTTCATTTTTAATTTTATGTACGAGTTGTTTTCCTATTTAGGGTTGTTTTTAGTTTCCTGTATTTTCGTGATATGTATTTTATTTTATATTGGTGACTGTGTATGACAAATTGAAACTAAACGCATAAGAATGCCTCATATCACGAACTAGGAGGAGGGGAGTTTGCTGACACCCGCGTGAGGTACCGTGCTTAGGTAGAAAATAAATGGATGGATGTAACGCATTTCAAATAAAATTAACCTCACCAAATTTACTCTGGTGCCCATTGATGGGATATGAGTTCCGTCAATACAGCCGAGAAACTGCAAAGCATTTTACCGTACTCTTTCATCGTTCATCAATGAGACATGCAGGCGAATCAGCATGTAGCGATGCAGGTAGACCCTATAATAACTTGACAAGTGGGCTGGTTGCTGCATATTCCCAGACATCAAATTAAAGTTATGTGCGAGTTTTGTTATAAAAACGTGACATGAATTCACATCGTCCATTATGTGTAATATACTTACTTCATCGTCATAATTCTAGTTTGTATTATTTCAATAATTGTAAAGTAAACACATGACATTTTGAGGGTTGGAATCATTTCCAGAAGTGAACTTATCAATCATATATTTTACAGGAATAATAAATAGTTGAATCAACGGTAGCCCCGCAAACTTTTGGTGTTTATATGATCCAAGACCCCGACAAACAATTACAGTATTTCGAAGACGACTATCAATGGAAATCCATACTTTTTTGGGCCAATCGCACTTGTGTTGTATGTCATTTTCATTATGCCCGATGATTTCCTCCTCACATTGACTGTCCACGGGATTCTCATTATTCCTCACATACCTTCGGGAGTGATTCATTACCGGTATTTCTAACGCCTCCGCGAAATCTGTCCATTCCTCTAGCTTTTCGATGCCGTCAATGTCAATCTTTTATGTCAGTCGATTTTTGCCACTTTATATACCTTATAAAAATATTGTTATCACTTTTATACTAAGCCCTGATGATGCGTAAATAAATCTACGAAACTGGCTAGAAGAGTTGAGTGCATTTAATTATAAAATCAAGACTAATCCTCCATAATAGGAGCTTATATGTCAATGTCAAAATATTCTCTTTTCACCCACTTTACGGTCTTAAGTCAGCTCCCAGCCCATACTTTACCCTAAAGTCAGACTTTAGCATCATTTCGTCTAAAGTAAGGTCTATTTAACACGTAAAGGTCACTTTAGCCCATCTAAAGAATACATTAGTCTAAAGTCTCGACCACAGTTGTGTTTCGACTATGTATCGCACCCTTAGATATCCTCTTGAGCTGCGGATAATATTTTATTCTTTACATGAGAAACCACTGCTCGGTCATGAATATATCAAAGCTGTCACACATCATTGGGAATTCCATGTCGCGAATTGATTCCTGCATACAGTTCCCCACCGATTTTCTCTTATCACTCCGCAGGCTTCTTCATGGAAGAAGCATTAATTATCAACTTAGAAAATTACTATCATGCATATATAGTTTGACCCTTTTTTAACGACTATGGATGGTCTTTGAACCGTCATTTCTCGTCGAAGTGGTTGCGTAGGATATAGTCACAGTCTAAAATATAGGTAACGCGTAACAGGCAAACTCGCCAACGAACTTCTGTCAGTATCTTGTCGTGTTTTCCAATGTAGGGGCACATATCAATAGGTCATTAAACTACCACACCATCAATATTTCCAAAGTTTTCTCGGATTACTCTTTGGAATAACTCTGGGGCAATTTTTAATCCAAATGGTTGGCGGTTAAATTTAAAACGTCCCATTGGTGTGCTGAATTGACACAGGTTACTTGTCTATTCTGTTAATTTAATATGCCAAAAACCATTTTTGGAATCAATTACAGTGAAATAGAACATTCGCATCAGTTTTTATTTAATTTCTTCCAGTGTGGGGATCAGATATGGTTGATTATGTATGTTTCTGTTTAGCTCTTGAGGATCAAGACGTAGCCATAGAGGGACCCATCTGTTGTTTTTTTCCACTATTACTTGATTACTGACCCACCCTGTTGGATTTTCAATACTACTTCTTATTTTCTGTTTTTCTAAGCTGTCTAACATCTCCTATGACTGGGCACCGCAGAGTAGGGCACTCTCCTTGGAGGTCTAGCGACTGGTTTAGCACCTTCAACTTAATTGAGTATTCTCCCTTAAAACAACTAACACCGTTAAACACATCGTTTAATTTCTCGAATTTTCTTTTCCATCAAAATGGCTTACTGCTTGTATTCGATGAACTCTATTATATTTTAGGCATGAATTTAACCCTAATATTGGACTACATTTCTTGTTGTTAACCACAACAGTCATCATCATATATTTCGTTTTTTACTCTGCAGGTTAGTATCACTTTACCAATACAATCAAGTTAATAGCCTCCATATGATTCTAATTATAAATTCGTCTTAGAAATAACCGGGATCACTAAGGACATGTCTCGGTAAAACGTTAATATCATCTCCGGTGTCAATTAACAGGCACATTCACATCATAAATGACCACATTCTGTATCCAAGGCTTTCGCTCTAGGGTATTCACATGCACCGTACATATTGTGAACATTTTTAAAAACTTTCTTAAGACACCCAACAGCAAAATGGTTTAACTTTAGGCACTTAAAACAAGTTTCCCAATAGCTGGACAAGCGGCCCTTACGTGATTAGCATTACATTTCTTGCACATATAAGGAACATTAGTCACACTTTTACACATTACTTTATCCATTTTATTACCATACTTCGTTTTACCCTGAACTCTGGCCATTTCATAAGGCTTATCATGAATATTTATAAGGCTTATCTTCATTCTGCGACAGCGGCACAAACAGCGGTGAAATCTGCGCGCGGTACGTGTTGTCTGTCTCCTGTTTTTGCGATGCTTTCGACGCGTGCGAAGATGTGGAAGCGGCGGCGACTGCTGTTGCCTGCTCCCGGCTTTCTTCCACCACCCTGCAGTGTTTAATCGCTTCACCAAGTTTGAGGTCAGGGATACGAAGAAAACGCTCCTGCAAACTATTCATCGGCCATTCCCAACACAATTCTATCTCTTATCAAGGACTACTCCTGCTCACCATATTCACATGATGATGCCAGCCTTCTCAAGTCCGTGATGTAATCTTTCACTGGTTCCAAGTCCTTCTGCACTCTTTTGAAGAACAGGTGTCTTTGGAACACAACGATCTTTTGTGGCGTGAAATGATCATCGAATGCCTTTATCACGTCTCGCAATGTCATTTTATCGGTAAGCTAAAGGTGTAGTAAATTGTCAATGCCTCCGGACCTATTGTACTCAAAAATTGAGCCACTATACCTCGTCGTTCTTCTTTTCTGATTCATTAGCGATCAGAACAGCTCGAACTGATTTTTAAATAGCTTCCACTCCGAAACTATCTGGTCCGTCACCAGTTAAGCGGTTGCGGGGTCTTGAATGCCATTTTCACACGTAAATTTGTTTTCCGTTCATCTCAACTGTTATCTCTTCTTATTATTATCTTTCTTTAGTCGATCCTTAACGCCTTTGCCATGTTGTATTACGGGTGTTTGGGTTTAAAAAAAAGACATTTATAGACACCTCTGAAGATTGCTACCAACTCACTTTATTCTTTTTATTAATCTATTGTCGTGGCAATGAATCAATAATGCATAAACAAGTGACATGGCAACTCATGATGAACAATACACGAATTAATTATCAACGTATGAAAATTACTATCATGCATATATCGTTTGACTTTTTTTATCGAATATGTTGATATCAGACGACCTTTGAACCGTCATTTCTCGTCGAAGTGGTTACGTAGGATATAGTTAACGCGTGACCGGCAAACTCGCCAACGAAGAGAAGTGTCATGTTTCGCACGTTTGAAAACTAAAGTGCTAATTCGTTTTTATTAAACCCCACAGTGAACCGTCGTGCCACACAGTTCTCATTGGCCTCGCCTCCATTGAAGGTCATAAGCTAGATGCGCTAGGTGAATCTAGCGCCTATTACTTGCAACTAAAAGATTACTCCGTCACTGTAGCCCAACCACAAAAGATTCATCATTCAAAATGATTTCAGAAGAAAAAATGATTGAAGTTATCGCTTGGGCTAGTAAATCTGCTGGCATGCGTTGTACTGGGAAAGATGTGGTGATATGGGAAAATGAGGAATTCATCGTATTTCTAGTAAACTCTGTCCAAACTCTGAAAGAAGCCCTGAAGGTAATGCGAGAAGGATTCTATCCTCATGAGAGTATTTGTAACGGCGTTAAGCTCGGAGAAGACCTTCAGCAATCAAATATTCAGGGAGAATGCACCGAGAAGCAGGTTTGTGCCGATTCACCCTGACTTTTTTTTAAATTTTGTTATAGTACTCCTGTATAATAACCAAATGCGTAGTCAGCCTTGTGGATAAACTGGCCATACAGTAATGAGGGCTGCAATAGGTACAATTGAGACAGAACGATCTGAATTGCCTATAATTACTTGATAGGTGAGCCTTTTACTTTTTTGATGCTTGAAAAGGTATCTGTAAGCATGTACATAGCTAATGGGGGTGAAGAGTTACAAAACCACCAAATCCGATGTAGCTTTAATACCCACATCGAAATAAATGTGTAAGGGTTATATCATGTCACTCCTACCTTGGTGTATGGATGATTACGGCATATTGAATTGACCTTACACTTTCAACCTGTGGGTGATTTGCTGGTTCAAGTCTCATCTCTATTCGTTCTGTCTCAAAGTTAGTCTATGCTAGCCTTCTGATCCACTAGTATGAGTTCCTTTTGGGCTCAGCTGTTGATTCTGTGTCTAATTTCTGGTTAAATGCTCTTTTAAAGGACCTACCAGAAGGTCCTTTGCTTTGGAAGTGGACATGAAACCATTGCCTTTGCAGGAGATATTCCATTGAGGGCTTTTAAGCTCCTTAATTATATTTGCCCATCAACTGGCAAATAAAAGTAATTAATTTGAAAATATTTTTCATCATACTGGCATAATAGTGTATTCTATCCATCAAGGCATGTGTCATCTCCCTTGGAATTTGAGGAAGGGGTTGGGAGTGTTTCGGTAACCCCCAGAGCTGGGATGGCTGGAGGGGTAATAATTGCTCTGGGTAGCACCACACATGCCGCTTAGGTTGGATGGTAGGAGCTTGAGTAAATGTAGTTCTTGTGGTGATGTTGCATACAACATAAATTTTGAGGAGTAGTGATGGGGAAACTTCCTGACTTGTCAATTACGTGAACATGGAAGTCAATCTCAGACAAATGCATCTTGGCATTTTTGGGATGCCACCTACTATTGCGGGTGTTGTGCCCAGTGGCATGGGAGGCAAGGCGTCCAATGTTTGTCATCGCATGAAATCCTTGTGCAACAATGTCAATGGAGGATACAAGGATTAGGGGAGACAAGAAGAAGAAGAGGAAAGCACTGGTAAAAACAGGAACCTGAAATGTTTGGACTGTAATGAGGTCTGGGAAGCTAGAAAATATCAACAGGAAATTTAGGAAGGCAGAATAATTGCTTTGGGACGTACAAGGTGAGATGGAGGGAAAGTGGGGACTATTGGAGTGTTTATTATGGAATAGCCTATTGTTAAGTTGAGGAGGGTCATCATGTGGTAGGTGCAGAGTGCGAATCAAGCTTCTTGTTGTGGGGGGGGAAATATTTTGGCAATCTGCTTCGCGCCAACATAAAAATAAGTAACATTTCCTCAGTTATGATAATGAAAGGTTGCGCAAAAGACTGCAATTTAAGGGGATTTGCCTCCTTCGGCATAATTTGTTTATTATAGGGAAGATTCAAATTTTAAAATTTTTTATACCTTTCAATATAACTAATTTGATGAACTATGGTAAAAAAAATTTAAAAAATCGATTGACTACTATTTTCTTATTTTTTGGTACTTGGCGATACTTTCATTTTAAATATGCTGAATAACTTTTTTACTTTTCAATAAATTTTGAAAACTTTTGATTTGTTACACTTTAATTGAAGTAATTCAACTTTTATTGTATGGAAATAATGCTTACTTAAATGTAGGTACTTAGATTTGTATTTTTTTAAGTTTTACAATTTCCAAGTTGAAAAAAATACAAAAACATTTTTTCAGAAGTCAGTTTTACTTTTACAGACTTAAGCATGCATAGAAACTTTCTACGTGGTTGATAAGGTGGTATAATTTTCATGGTTCAACCTCTTGTAGTTCTCAAGGTATTCAAAATTAGCGTGATAAAACCATGAAAATAATGATTTGTGGGAAATGGCATGTAAATTTTATGTATATAAAAACCAGTCTTCTTTTCATAATGCTCCTCCTCTGTTGCTCAGATTCCATTAAAATTCCACATATGCTCATAAGAATGTGTGCTATTAGTAAATGTCCAAATTGGAAAATATAAAAAAAAATTCAAAGATGTCATTTTGAAGAAGACGAATCCCCTTAAACAAATAGTTTGCATGAATGAGGTGATGTCCTTGATGTTTCCCGTCGATGAGGTATGTCTGTAGCAGATTGAATGACCCTCCTTTATCCAATCAGCTGCCAACTGTCTTGCTGGAAGATCTTCTAGAGCAGGTCCATTTATGGATATAAACATTAGGATGATAGTGTCTCAATATTCACTCTGTTCCTTAGTTTGGTCAGTGTATTGTTCAATGATACTCAAACGATATCGTACTGTCTACCAAATTTATTTCAAACTCTTACAACACGTGTTTCCACTGTGTAGCAGTCATCATCAGGTAAGACTACCTACAGATAATAGTCTTACCTGATGATGACTGCTAGACAGTTGAAACACGTGTGGTAAGAGTTTGAAATAAATTTGGCAGACAGTACGATATCGTTTGAGTATCATTGTTCAATATGCTGTTCTACAACATCGCTCTGGAGAAAGTGGAGTGTATTGCTCATTAAACTGAACCCTCTTTCACACTCGGCTGAAGACACAGGCACTACTTTAATTCTGTTAAATAGCTTCTTTATTGAATTGCCTAAAAATTCCTGGTTTTTTAGTTCCTTAAGCAAACGAAATTCTTTAATGGTTTTAACACAATAGATTCTTCATCACTCTTGTCATAAATGTTTACCGAATCGCAAAGTGATTTAATTCTATAATCACCAAACAGAAGAAGTTCGCCGTGACTTTTAGGCAACCATGCTTGGTTTAATACTTCACAGTCTTTAAAGAAGTGATTAGCACTGGAAAACCTTGCACTCAGATTATCAACTAATCCTTGTAAGAAATGTCATCTAAAGCTGTCAAAAGTCTCCTTGTATTTATTTGATGGTTCTTTTATATCTTGACCTTCATACTTCCCAGTTTTCAAATATTCTGTATTTGCTACTTTAAGGTAATCCCTTCAGCTTCCTTCATAGCCTATAAGGAATTAAGACACACTTATCTAAGATGAAACAGAGATTGCATCTGAATTCTGCGATTGAAAATACAGTGATAATTGTTTTAGAATTTCTAAAGTGTCTCTGAACAATGCCAACTCTACAACAAAAGACCATGTTGTCAACTTTTTCAAATAATCCTTGATATACAGGTATCCCCCGCTTAACACGAGAGATACGTTCCGAAAAAGTGCCGTGTTAAATGAATTCGTGTTAAGTGAATTTTTAAAAGCCATAATAAACCGTGTAATTGATTGGTGATACGGACGACAAATAATAAAATTGGACCTAGAAAAGCTCTGCTGGCAAGTTTTATATAAGTTTATTTGCCAAGTAACAACACACATTATTATTTACAAAATTCCAAAGGCAACATTATTATTGTTTCAATTTTCGGAAATTATGGTGTGCCTGATGTTAATAATATGCGCAAGACTGCAAGACCTCGCTACTCATTGAAGTGAGGGGAGTGAATCGCTGAATCCTTAGCACAGCACATATTTCACGATGGTGGACTCACGAATTGGAGGGATAAACCTGAAAGAAAGCACGACTACGACAATTAAACTCAACAGATTGAAGAAGAAAACAAAAGAAAAGCGATTGGCGCTATTTCTGCTAACGAGTGTAGAACGGACGAAGTGTGAGGACAATTTAACAGCAAAAAAACTATGCACATTGAAAAAGTGATGGCCCGACAATACGTAGAGAATGTTATAGACACCTGAGAAGTGATGACGGGAAACTCTGGAGCAGTGATTACTGCCTGGATGCATTAGATGACGCAGGGTCGTCCTCGGCTAGGTAATTGGATGCATTCAAGCTGGAACTTCCAGCTTTTTTGAAGAAAGCATCCAAGGAAAGTTGCTTCGCTTTGCAGCTGTTTTCCTTGTAAATCTGCCAGTAACATCCAATTGCAGCATTTACTTCGCGGTTTACTTTCGAACTCCGTATTTCATCTGGGTCACCGTCTTCGATAATTTTAAGTGCTTCTAAAAGGCAGAATGCCCTTACCATTTCCTTGTTGTTTCTTAGTTCGAACAGCTGTCTCAGATTCTTCAGACATTTCGTCGCTGCAAGACCCTCCTTGTCGAATTTATTTCTCCAGGACGTGAATTAATTCTTCAGTGCTTATCTCGTGTTGTGCATTGAGCAGATCTTCAACCTCTTCTTCGTTCACTTCCTCAAAGCCAACTTTCCTGGAGAAATTAGGGATATCGGCTTCCAAGAGGGAAACACTTTCACCGACGTCAAATCCCTTGAAGTGTACACAATCAGGCCATAAATTTTTCCACACGCCATTCATACAGGATAACGGCAGAGCTGCCCAAGCCTCGGCGATAATGTCAATAGCTTGCTTTATATTGAATTTACGCCAAAAATCTTTCACTGATTGTTTACCACCACCATCTGTTTTTTCGATCAATTTTGAAAAGTTTCTGCGGACATAGTGTGCCTTAAATGTGGCCATTACCCCTTGGTCCATGGGTTAGATATTGGACGTAGTGTTAGGGGGTAAGAACAAGACTTTGATGTGCTCAGAAAAATCAACAATGGGAGGTGGGTGCCCGGGAGCATTATCAAAAACTAATAAAATATTGAACTCAAAATTGTTTTTTGCACAGTAGGCCTCAGTTTCCTCGTTCAGATGGTTTTTAAAATATTCTAAAAATAAACCACTTGTAACCCAGGCTTTTGTATTGGAGTGCCAAATCACCGGTTGAAACTCTTTTGAATATTTTCGCAAAGTTCTGGGGGTTTTCAGAGCGATGCAGAGAGTGAGAGAGCGAGCAGATACACTGATAATGGTTTCAACTTCAAGTCACCATTTGTATTTCCGCCTAGCACAAGGATGCAACGGTCCTTGGCCGCTTAAAACCCAGAAGCAACTTTTTCATCCTAGAGATAAATGTTCTGAATGGCATTCTTTTCCAAATTAAACCTGTTTCATCAATGTTTATCTCTTATTTTGGACTGTAGCCACCATCTTCTATGATTTTTGCCAACACTGCAACGAAATTTTCTGCAGCAACTTTATCTGCCACTGCAGCCTCACCAGTAATTTTCAAATTATGAAAGTTGTAGCACTTCCTGAACCGGTCGATCCATCCTGAACTAGCAATAAATGACTGCACATCTTCTTCATCTTTGCTTATATCCTTACTTAAGGCTTTTTCTTTGATGACTAGCGTACTCACCGGGATGCTGTTCTGATTTTGTCTCTCGATCCAGAGTGATAGCAACTTTTCCATTTTTTCCATGGTTTCAGACCTCGTTCGATTCACTTTTGCGGCGCTTATACTCGTTGCACATTTAAAACTATTTTTAGTTTTCTCGGCGTTGGAACGAATTGTCCGAACAGTGGCCTCATGTAGACCCATGGCACGCTTAAAGTCTGCGATGTGCTTTCCATGTTCAAAACGTTCTATCACTTTCATCTTAGCTTCCAACGTAATAGTCTTTCTACTTCTTTTCCTAGGTTCATCATTCGGGGCAGATTGTACACGTTTTGCACTCATATCTGGAAAGTTGATAACAGGTTTTGAATTTGTACACAGTAAAACCACTGTCCGAGGCGTATACGCCTCATCAAATTCCGAGTGTATACACTCGGAATTTGATGAGATACCGCGTTGTGCCGTTGAGACATCACTTGTGGCAACTGTCTATCCAACTCGCCGTGTAATTTGATACCATTTACTTCACTGTTTCACTTCAGCACGAGGTTTTTGGGACATCATATGATTATAGCAGCAGCATATTATATAATGCTCACATTCGTTGAGCTAAATGGGCACTGCGGATGCCTTGTACTGAGACGAAATGAAAACTTCGTTTGATTTCACGCGATCCTGTGATACCAATACGGTGGAGGCCGACACTTTAACACATAACGATGTTTAGAGATTAATGCCGTGGTCGGGGCTCAACAAAAGTGAATGAAATGTGTAACATGAAGTTTGTTTTTATTTCATAATGGATTTTTTTCACAGAGTACGGTATTTGAATTGAATTTTTCCACCGGTAGTACAGTGCCTGCCCTTCATCTAAGACAGATTTAGATGTCACATGCACACACTCAGCATTCAACCCTAATGATGATTTGATTTTAAGGGCCAATTAATTCATTAAAATTCTTAATGTAGATGACATCGAATCTTTCTTCTCGTTTTTTCCTTACTTAGTTACTCAAGAAAAAGGAGGTTTTAGTGTATTAAACGCATCTGCAGTTGAATTAAGTGGGAAGTTAGGTTGACTTAAGTGAAAGCAATCTTTTGAGGACCAATCGTGTAATAGCGAATATCGTGTTAAGCGAATTCGTGTAAAGCGGGGGATACCTGTATTGCTTTATTTTTTGGATTTAAGCAGCCATCACATTTATTATTTTTTAGAAATTGCACTAGTGATAGGTAGCTTGTCATTACAGCTTTTACTGTGCTACAAGATGATGCCACCCACCGAATGTCAAACATTTTTCCAATTTTTCTGAATTCACATCCCAAAGTAGTAGCAACTTCTTCTCTCTCTCTTTGTTTTTTTCGACTGGTTGAGAAAATTCCATATAAAGAGTCTATGGCCCGTATTCATAGTCTGAACTTGAGCATTTGCTTGACCAAGATCGCCTCAAGCACAAGCTTATTTACGATTTACGTTTCATAGTCGTCAAACAAGGCGGTTTCAAGCCATTGTCGAATAAGTCGAGCTTGGTGAAGATCGTCTTGCTGCCAGACGATCTTATGCAGTTTCATAGTCGCGTCTCATTGGATACAAGCAAATGCTCAAGCAAGAATGGTTTCATAGTCGCCGAAGCTTGTCTTGTTGCTAAAATAAGTCCGCGAATAAGCTCGCCTTCGTCAAGTCGACATCCACCTCGTCTTGAGCAAAAGCATCTGTTGCTTTTATGTCGATTTACCCGCTGGAATATCGTTGTTTGACGATATTATGGTAGATAATATGTAGCAATCATCAATTTTATTAATTATTTTATGAACTACTTCCACTTTTCCTTTTAAATAGGAGGTATGATATTATAGGACTGAAATTAGATTGAAACACACTGGCACTGAGAAAGGATCGGAAAGATTTATTTATAGAATGAGTTGATGATTTAAAAGATGATAATTTTGTATCCTGAAAGTTATGCATTCAATTTCGTGTAAACGTGTGCCAACTTATAACGCATTGGGGCCATGTGATGTGACTTCTTTGACTGCTATCATTAAACTGTTTTCACTACGGGGAAAAGTTGTTTGTACTGTGTTCGGAATGACAAGAAATGGATTGCTTTTCGTGTTACGGGATTGTGACTGTTCTTGTAATAATACGTGTGAATCTCTTCAGTGTGCATAGCTGATGTGTGGCTTCTGTCGTGAGTGCGAAGATAAGAGCACTTTCAGTACAAGGAGGTCGTGAATGGTTCAGATGCTTCAGACTTGTGTTTTACTTAAAATATGTTTGTGTTCGCTATACTTGAGGTATTCCAAAATTCGGTGCGTTATTTAAGCTTGTGATTGATCCAAATGCTGCAGTTGATACTCCATTGAGAGAATTATCAGGTAAAAATCCATGTGTAGACATTCTGTATGGTTAAAAATAGACTTGTACATTATGGGAAATAATAAATACCTGCAATTGTGCAAATTGTAAAACAATGTGGTGAGAGTGTAGTGTTTTGATTGAATTTCATTTACATTTGCGAGGCGAAATTTTACTATTCTGATGACAAGGGTAACGGATTCTTATTATTTTCATTTGAAGTAACATTCATTGGAATACCTAAAGCCCATTATCTATATGAGCAAAGTAAAAATTAATTTTTTTGTCTGGATCGTAGGTTAAATACCTTTTTGGAAGGCCAACTAAACATTAAATTCCTGTGATGTTTTTTTAAGTCACATTCCTTAGCGATTATCAGTAGCGCTCTGTGATTATTTGTTTATTGAATAACACAATGCTTGTAGGACTCACACCTGAGTTAAATATGGAGGTTAATGGAGAATTGTATGATCCTCGCGACGAGGCCATAGACTTGCCTGTTTATAGACTGCAGAAACGGTATGTCAGGGATGCCCAGAATCCAATGGAATGGTATCGTGATGGAGAATTTAAGGAAAGATACAGGTTTACAAAAAATTCTGTCATGCACGGAATCTTACCCCTAATTGAGGGCCCATTAATGAAATCAAATAAGCGAGGTCTTCCCATACCCCCAGTGATGCAACTCCTTGTATGTTTGAGGTATTACTCTAGTAGCAGTTACCAGGTAAGAAAATCCATTATCGATTGCACTTAATCAACGTAATTTCTTATTGTGCAATGTACATTAATAATAGTGGAAGGTGCTTCATAGTTGCTACATGTACTTTAAATAGGGTAATGATTAAAAAGTTGCTCTATGTAGACTCATTTTATCCAATTATTGTGGTAAATGTACCTGAAATCTGTAATTGTATAGCAAATTATTAGATGACAGCCAAATTGTTTTTATAATTTTCAGAAAGTGAACGGTGATCGAGTCACCATATCTCAGCCTACTATCTCACGGATAGTTTGGAGGGTATCCTTATTACTGGCAGCTCAAATGCGACACATAATTAAGATGCCATCGTCTCATGACAAGAAACTTGGCTTTCAGGCAGGCATTCCAGGAAATTGGGAAGGGCAGGGGTGATGTTGGTCTGCCAGGAATTGATGGTATAATAGATTGTACTCATGTAAGACTTTCTAACATCCACCTGAACCATATCCAGGAGGTTTATAGAAACCGAAAGGGATACTTTTCCCTCAATGTACAGGTTTGATGAGCTCTTATATCCTTTTCCTAAGTTTGTCAAATAGATTTTTAAAAAAAGGTCAAAGTTATATGAAAATGGAAGACCTAGGTATTTCAATAACTATAAGAAATTTTAATTTGATCAACACATCTGTTTAAAACATGCTTGAAATTGAGAATCTTGAAGCTCAGGTCATGGAGAACAAATGTAGAATTTCCATCACTTTCAATAGGCAGTTGTTGGTCCTTCTTTGGAGATTATTGACATAGTCCCTGAATGGCCTGGAAGCCAGCATGACAGCAGAATTTTACAAAATTCAAGACTTTATATGAGGTACATAGAGGGACATCTTGATGGGTGCCTCATTGGTGATGCAGGTTACCCCTGTTTACCTTTTTTATTAACACCCATCGCAGTCCCCAATACAGAGGCACAGATAAGGTATAAATATTAGAAATAGTCTATTAATCAATAATTTTCCTTCCTACTTAGATACAAATAGTATGGGGTTTTTTATCAGAGGCTACTATCAATCATAAAATATTTTAAGCTACTGGGTACCTATATTGAAAACAACATAAGTATACAAAAATTGAGGGGCTACTGATTATGACTAGTTCTTTAAAAATATCTTATGGATTGGAGATGGCTGGTTTCGTAGATACATCTATGCTATTACACTGAAGTATCATGTAACAATGAACTTTCATAATTAAAATTGTAGGTATAATGATGTTCTAACCAGAACTAGAATAACTGTGGAGAGAGCCTTTGGGATATGGAAGAGAAGGTTCCCTTGTCTTTCTAAGGGCCTTTCAACAAAGCTAATCTGCTCTACAACCATTGTTGTAGCTTGTGCGGTACTGCACAACCTAAGTCTCACCTTAAATGAAGTCCCTATAGAGGATGAGGCTGTGGAAGATGAACTGGTGCCTGAAGAGCCACCAAACTGGCAGCCAGGAGATGGGTTTGCTATGCGACAGGCACTCATTGAACGCATTTTTCAGTAAATTTTAGCTAAGGCAAATATTATTAAATGAAAATGACAAATCTCTTTTTTCAAATGTTCATTCTTAATTTTTATAAACTTTTTTAACTTTGGAAAAAAGATACAATTTAAGAAAAATTTCAAAATAAAAAAAAATTAGTAGAAAAGTTGTTATTTATTAGTTTCCTTTTCAAGAAGAAGTTCTTGAAGTTTAGCTTTGGCTGTGGCTGCTCTCAATTCCAGCTCATGTACTTGTTTTAGGTGTTCTATTTGCATTTTTGCAATCTTTTTCTCAGTCTCCAACCGAAGAGAGGCCAGCTCCTTATCATAATTTATCAAGCGTTCTATTCTTCGACGCTTTAAGGCTGGCTCTGATTTTAGCCACCTTTTCTCCCCTTCAGAGTCCCTCTGTTGTTGGGCATGATGATCTGGAATAAATATTTGTCATTATTTTCAAGGAAAGTCAATTGAAGGATTAATATACACTAATGAGAAGTGATGAAAATTTTCATGCTTGAAAGGCCATTCTTTGGCAGCACTCACAATAGTATTGAGTTCTAAATCTAGTAGGTACTATTGATGTTTATGCAGGTAGAAAATCATTTGTTTTATCTTTAATATTAAGCTACATGACCTCAAGATCTTCTCTTGAAGAAAACAAATACTATACATAAATGTCCAGTATAATCTCTAAACTAATTTGAAATTTATAACAATGAAGAAACTGTTAAGACTTTGTGCAACGGGTTCATATTCTACAGAAGCACTTATTCTTAAATGCTTTCAACAGTGAATCACTGCTACCAGTGAATAGCAATCCAACATAACAATAGTAGTTCTATTTCAGCAACACATATTTGTTACACTTGTAGCAAGAACTATTATAATATAAACTTAAAAGTGTCTCTTTTGATGCATCACACCAATTATTATGCACTGCTTATTTAATATATTTAAAAATATTCTGGAATAACTACCTATATGACACGTGCACTGAGCTTAGGCTTTCTGTATAATGGTACATATTTCTACACTCACCTTGAATTGGTAGTGCGCTGCCAGATGCTAAATTAGTATTGACAGGCTCTATTACAATTTCAATTGCTTCTGAAACAGATATAATTGGAAAACAATTCTTTATTAGGGAGACTAAAAGAACAAGTTGACAATTTGGTCTGATATTAATGTTTAATGAGTATATACTGAGTTTAATGATCTAAATAACTGATTGTATAACAGTTCCAGTTTCCAATACAACATAATTTTTTTTATTATTACTGCTCGCTGGTGCTTCTCAGGATTATTATAATATCACCCTGAGTAAAATAGAAGAATATCAGTGATGGTGATTGCACAAATCAGAAATTCCAAAATTATTAATGGAACCTATCAAACTAGAAAATATCCCTTGATAGTGTTCGTAGCTCTTGGAGTTTGCACTGATATTATATCTCAAGTTCTATTTATATACCGATAAACTAAAAATAACCTTTCAGTCAAAAAAGATACTTTTCATTGACATGAATAGATATTACATTAATAGACATAATGGTACTTCAAACTACTCTAACTTATTAGATTCCAATCATTTTTCAAAAGAAAAATCAAAGTAATCTCACCTTGGATCCCATCATCTGGAATCACATTTGAAGTGAAGCTCCCATCTTCATTTATTATGGACTTCTCTCTCTCTGTAACAAAATAAAAATCTATTTGCTGGCATTTAACACATGACTACAATATAATGAAAGTTTTCAAGACAACCCAACGAATGCCTCCATATTTACACCCATTATAATGCAAAACAAGTCCAATGCTCAGGACATCTAATAACTCTAGTGATGAAACAAATTTAAAAGTATTCGGCGAATGATTTACTGAACAGCGAATTCTAATGGTTAAATCATATGAACATTGTGGTAATAACATAACATATTTTAGACTTTTGTTAGCGTTATGACTTTGTCCAGATTTACCAGCATTCTCCTCAGGGGACATATTGGAGGAAAATAGAACAGGCGCTGTGACCATTAGACTTGGCGCAATAATCTCCACATCTGGATCCACTGCCGATGGACTAGGCGGTGGGCCTCCACCCGTGGCCATCCGGTACTGCTTCTCTTTAGTGATCGCACTCCTCTGTATTTGTTTTATATTTGACCACCATTTTTTTAATTGTGGTATGGTTCTCTGCAACAAATAAGTCATACCATCACAAATAAAAATAAATTAATTTGCGCTGTATTGCTATATCACTAAAGTACATCCCAAATATAATTATTCCTTATGATGATATGACCTTACCTCCTGCGTTATATGATGTGAATTATTATAGAGATCTGCAATTTTCCGCCATGTTTCCTCCTTTTGTTTTAAGGACGCCCCATCTCCTTTTTTGTCTTCAATTTCTCGGTGGAGTTGCAGGATATCTAGAAATATCTTCTTCTCGACGGGCGTATAATGACGGCATTAACGTGAGGTCGATGCCATGTTTACGTTTGAAATTACCGCTTCACGGTGGCGACAGTTGCCAAGTAAACAAATGTAACAGTGCGTGTGATTGGTTGATCCAACAAGCATTTGCTTAGGCACAAGCTTCATTAAGCTCGTCTTATTGCAAATAAGATGATCTTAATCAAGTTCGCCTTTATGAAGGCGGTCTTATTCGGTGACTATGAAAACAGAATGAAAATAAGATGGACTTGACCAATAAGGCGATCTCCATCAAGACGGTCTCAAGTAATGACTTGAGACCGGACTATGAATCCGGGCCTATGAATGATTTAAAATGAAGTGGGACTGACATTGAATTAATAACATCATGCACAGCAAGTCCAAGCTTGTGGTTTAAGTAGTGAATAACAATCAGGTCTTGGTTATACTTACTCTTCAAGAATGTAACCACCACTCGGTATGCTCCTTGTAAATTGGCTGCACCATCTGATGCAAATCCAATTAACTTTTTGCATATAATTTCATCTGTAACACCATGTTTATTAAAACAAATGGAAATGCTTTCAGCAATAGCCTCGCCAGTCAGAGAAGTTAATTCTATAATATCAAAAAAATAGTTGCATGGTTCATCATCAAACATACATCGAACGTACAAAATCAAACTTGATTTATTCGAAATAGTGGTGCTTTCATCAATAAGCATACTAAATACACAGCCTGATTCAATTAAATGTTGTGCTAATGCCTTTGACATTTTATTGCTTATAAAATTAATCATGTCAGCACAACTGGTCTGAATGAAGCATTTTTCCAACATCAGTACCATTTAGGTACTGCAATTTACATAAATCTGTGTTAAGTTTAAATGGCTCACCTCTTTTACTAGTTAGGTAAGCTGTACGGAAATTACGTGCGGTTACCTCCATTTTCTCTTCATTTTTATCTTCCCATCATCGAAATTCTGTTGCCAATGCTATTGGCAGCTTTTCATATTTTCTTTCTTCCAATATTTCTGCACATTTTAGGTGAAACTTGCCTCTCCCATGGTCACTGATTTTGTCGTTCAATTTTTTATTGTTTTTAGCTTTCATGCCTTTAATGAATGCTGTTTCAATATTCAATTTGCTGTCTTTTAAGGCACCATGTTTTTGCACATCACTGCAGAAGGAACAAATTATTTCACCAGATGCTTTATATGAAAGCCACGGCCTGCTACTTTTCCACTTTTCAAACTACTGCAACTTGTTACAGCCACCAATTAAGTTCGTAGAAGTACTTGCATCCACAATATCTTCATCACTAGGAAATGGATCTGTATTTTCTGAATGAATATGCACAGATTTCCTTAAATCACCACTGGTACTTGCTTTGTCGAATGAAGGTTAACATGAATTGCTGGTGTTCTGTTGGACTGTTGTTGATGAAAGTCCGGCAGGCAAACTATCACTCACTATGTATGATTTTACACAAATATCACTCACTGATTCCTTAGTCTTTTTCTGTCTTATAAACTTATCAGATAAAACGGTTTGACATTTCATTTTGTAAGTTTAGTTGCTTGTACCTTGTATACTAACTTAAAAGTCAATAAACAAAACCAACAAAGCTAACAGTTATGTGGAAGCAGAATAACAAACACGACTGAGCATGCAGTTCCCGCGATTGCCGCTTGGTGTGCACTGTACAAGAGTCTGTTTGAGCGTAGCCGATATGGCTGTGACACTTATGACATAGGCTACGGTTTGGGAGGTCATGGCCCACAGAAGTGTGGCGAGTGGAGGGGAGGGTTGGCAGTGTGGCCAACACCATTAGGAAGTGATACCCACCGCAGGGTGAGTCACGGAAAGGAATTTGGCGAGAGCCTGCCATTGTATGTGTTTACCTCAGTAATGCAATAGCAGTGAGGTTGGCAGTGAGAGTTGCTAGGAGGAAGAGAGGAGGAAAACAAGTTTCCCTGTCAGGGAAAATATTGCTGTCGTCAGCCAAGGAAAAAATTTTACGAGCCGGGGAAATCCCCCTCTTCCCCCCCGTTGATTTGCACACTGGGTAGTTGTAGGGTTAAACTACTGCTGACAAATGTACATTTGTCAGCAGTAGTTTAGGTTTGTTTTGAACTTCTTTGTAGGATGAAGTAGTTTGGCCATAGGAACCCTGTAAAAACAGTTCTGGTGCTAAACCTAAAGAAGAAGAAAGTATGGGAATGGGAAGCGTATCGAAACTTAGGTTTAATTTCACGAACACTGCCAATATTTTACTGAGAATAACTGATGAAAGGTTGGGAAGAAGATGACATTACTCACTTGGAAATCACCATTTAGGCTTCAGGAAGGGAGGGCAACCTGAATTGTGATTGCTGCTATAAGAGCACTTAAAGAATTGAACACACTATTAAACCTGGATATGTATATTTGCTCGTTTTACAGATTTCTTAACTGTATTAAGCCTGTTTTGCATGGGGACTAAACTTTCACTATTTTAAACTTCAATATTTCCTCAGTCTGGCATGCAATAACAATTAAAGATGGGGCAGGAGCTATTTTGTCATCTCGCATGCATTGTTGCGATCCACCACTTTACACAATGCAATTTGAAATGCATATTCTTATGTACATCAGCTTGTGCAATTATGTGCACTGTGTAAAATAGGCTCTAGATATGATTGGTTGGTAAAAACTAATGCAGATACTCTGGAAAAAAGCTATATACTGGCAAGGTAGAGACTCTTATGAAAGTGATAAATGGCCGAGGGGGCACAGGTTAGGATGGCAGAGGGTGACTCAGGGTGGGCTGTAATAGGTTGCAGGATATGACAAGGGTGCACGCTGTCTCCTTTGCTTTTCCACTTTTATGCTGAGGAGATGGTAAGGGTTAGTTGTGGAAATCGAAGTGGGAAGCTAGCCAATGGTACCAGTCAAATTCTCAGTCAGCCAGGTTATGATTATTTGATCATTAAATGATTGTAAGTTGGCATATGAATTAAGAACCCAGAGTAGAATATAAGAAAGAAGATAAATCATTGGTCAATCGAAACAAAAGTGATGAGATGGTCTTGGACAAATAAAATGAGGCTGGTCATAAAAGTAAGTGGGGGCTCAAACTGCTGCAGGAGAAGCAATTCAATAACTTGGGTAGAGTGTACGAAAAGAATGGGCAAAGTAGCAAAGACTTCAGGAGGAGAACAATGCTAGAGAAAGAAACGTTTCATAAGGAAGCAGAGGGTGGAGACCGTGGGTATAAGGATGAGGCTTGTGAAGAATTGGGTATTGATTTTGGCACTGATTGGGGAATAAAACAGGAATCTGAGGAAGGAAGATGAGAACATTTCCAAAGTGGGAAATATAACTCGGAAGACAGGGCTAGTGTGAAGGCGAACAGTGCAAATGTGGCTATTCCTTGGCTCTATCCATTGTTTTTGGGAAGAAGAGCCAGTGTTTTAATGAAATCAATGGCGATTTTTTAACCTTTTAATCTACTTTCTTTATTTCCCCAATTACTTTTTCATTTTTGATTTTTCAAATTCAATTTAAAACAGGACTAAGTGTACATGAAGTCTAGACCGTGCATTTTTTTAAGAATAGAATTATTGTTTCATGAATAACTTTCATGCTGTTTATGCTGACCTCAATCATCTTATCCCAAATGCCGTCACTGCATTATCAACTTTATTAACTTTCATAAAATAAACAGTTACAATTTTCACAGTTACAACAACAGTTCTTGTGACTGGTCGATGAAAAGTTGGAGTATCCGAAGTTGAGTAAAAGTCTTAGGTCGGCTTTTTTTGATTCCAATTCCTATGTTTTACCCATTTCCTATATTTTTTGTTAATATCTTTTATGTATCGTTAATCACATCTTATATGCATTCCTTGTTTCACTGTATTTCTCACAATCACTCAATAAGCCATTAAAATGTGAAAACATGTGCTTCATCATTATTGCTGATAGATGTTCTGAATCTTTTTTCAGCATTGTAATCTCCTCAAGGGCTTTCTTTTGCTCATCAAAATCTTTAAGTAAAAATATTTGTTTATGTTCAGGAATTAACAAAAACTTTGTAAAGTTTTACATATAATTTTCATTGGTCAAATTGTCCAATCAAAAAGTTTTACGCATAATTTTTATGGTCCAATAAAAATTATTTGTAAAACTTTACAAAGTTTTTGCTAATTCCTGAGCATTATGAAAAAGTTTTACAAAGTTAAGGCAGAAATCATTGAAAATATTTGTTACCTAAAACAACAAAAGGACATGATCAATATCTTACAAAGCTGCGGAGCACGGATGTGTCTGTGTCACTGTCCATTCACGTGCCTAGCGAATAGCACCTAATACAGTGTGCCCCTGCCAGTCCAAATACTACCCTGTTTGCTTTGCATGGTGCAGGTATCTGGAGAGCAAGGAGTGGCTGAATTGGAGATGTTAACCCTGGAGACAGCTAAGGACGGCATATCTTTGATTGCTGTGGAGAAAAGTACAAACCTGGTGGCTGGAGCTGCATTCAATAAAATCCAGAAGTTGTGTGGAACGGGAGAAAAGGGGTTCTTTGAGTCTTTCAGAGATGACCACTGCCAGAGTATATCTGCCATTGCATTGATTGACAGTATGATAGATGTAAGAATGATGTGTATGCTTATGATTAACTCTTTCACAGAACTGCTTTTAAGTGGAAAAATATAATGTTCTATTGGGAGGATGAAGAAAGAGAGAGAAACATGAAAGGTGGCAGGTTTAGTTTGCTTGGACCTCAAATGGATGTGAAGTTGGAAGGTCCCATGTTCAATTCCTGGTCCAGTTGAATTTTACATCCCTTTGCCTCACTCAACCCCTTTCTCCCCTGCCATGTCTAATGTCCCACACCCCCCCCCCCCCTTTCACCCACCTCCTTCCTTGGCATCGCCAGTTATACCGTCTGCAATCTGCATTGCAAACTTAGTTTGGCTCTCTTCTTAGTTTAATCCTCCACTTCCCTCGACATTCGTATCGACAGTCACCTTACAAAACCCCTCCATCCTTACGGAACCCCTCCGTCCTTATGGAACCCCTTCCAATCTCTTCTCCCAGCAACTTGTGCCTCTCATGACGAAACATCTTTGCATAACGGGTAGTTTATGTGCTGCTTGTTCTACTCCACCAATAATGTCACTAAACGGTATTATTCTCAGTGCTGGAGCAAATTTGAGGGCTTTGGAAGGAACTGAATGGTGTCTTCATTGATCCTCTCACTGGTCAGGTTTAGGACCGAGCAATGGCACTCCAGTGTCATAGGCTGTCTCTTGGTAGTCGTTATGGTTCTGAGCCTCTTCTACAGCCCCTCTGTGTCATTATGTATCGGCATTCACCCAAGGTGGCAGTGGCATGGTTGACATGCCTCCAGAGGAGTGGTGACAGAATGGCAGAAAGGAATAAGTAATGATCTTTCAGCATTTTGCGTTTCGATCCAAAGCCTGCCTCTTGTATCTGTTCTCTGAGCAGAGGGAAGCTCATCTGACAAAGGATGCGATCCACTTTTCTCATACAGATCTTTATCCTAACGGTCAGAGCAATCATCATCCTTAACACAAAACATTAGTTTTACCAACTTAACACTAGGAGGACAGTAGTTTCACACTACCTAGAAGGATGGCTAGGGGTCATTTGACCGCAACTCCATTTTACTAAATTAAAAGCCGTTTTTTCTTCCCATAGACACTTTTATTGTACATAGTATGTTCATATTCATTCTTTAAAAACATGTCTTGTCATTTAGTATGGTATTCCGATAGTTAACTATACATAATTATCACTTCTAAAAATCATGAATTAAATAACATTCATTGGTCATTAGTCTCAAATTTATAGTCACTCTAATCACAAAATTGCATTATTTTTACTTAATACAAAAGATCTGTTTCTAAATGTTATAATGAGCATATTTATTTTTCATACATTGCAATAAAAAATACAAATAATATTACTTCGTAGTATATTTTAAACACATGGTTATTTTTTCATCGTATTTTCCACAAAATATTTTTTTGCATTGAAAACATATCTTGGATGATTTATTGTGCTAGTCTGGAGATATTTGGCTCCTTTGCCTCTTTTGTTCTCTTAGGGATGTGAAAGTGGCATTTGATTAAGTTATTTTGCTTGATTTGAGCATGAAGGTGAGAGTTCCATCGGAAGTGAGATTCCCAACAATTCTTTGACTAATTTTTGACATATTTCTAGCAACTCAAGTTACAATTTGTAGATTCCCTGCTGAGCACCCAGCTATTTATCGAGGCCAGATCCAGTATATTGAAAAATACGTGAACAGGCGACCCTGTAGCTGATTGACTGGAATATTTCCGGCACATGCTGTCCATGACATGTACTCTAACTTTGTTTTTGTTGTAAGAGAGGCCAGTATCTCTCTTTCTTTTAAAAGTGTTGGAAATCATGACATCTGATTGCATGGTAATTAGTAAAAGAACATTCTTCTTTTTTACTTGGCAATTTGTAAGGGTATGGCCATGGGTGTTTTTGTATAATCTGGTTGAATGAAATTCATTATTCATGCGGTCAGTAGGAGGCTAGTCTCGCCTTTTTTTTCTCATGGCTCCGACTAGAGAAATTTTCTTTTTTGTATTTTTTTTTCAAGTTTTCAGTCAGGTGACTTGATGAAAAATAATCGTTGCAGGTTATGTCTATGCCTGAATTGTTATACGGTTGTCAATCTCATTACAACATACTCACCCAATGCTTGATTAGATGACCTCTTTTCATGTTTCCATTTATTGCGGAAATGTATTTAGACAGTATTTAGATTCCACGTCAGCCAAAACCCAGTACTTGATTCTGGATTTGTCCGGTTTATTAGGCATATATTGTATGAAAGGACAACTGCATTTAAATAGAGCTGTTCATCGGCCGTTACGCTTTCACTTGGATTGTAGCAGGCTCGGGAATTAGTGACAAAATTGTTCCAAGGTTCAGAAGTCAAACTAAATTTATCTGCTCTTAGTGCTTTACTACGAGTTGCCCTTGAATCAAAGTGTATATGTTTCATTCAAGAATCAATCCCTGGGCATTGCACTAGGGAATATTTTTGAGCCCCAGGTTTTATCCCAGCAGCTTTTTATAGACATATGCTGCTGTCCTAAGATGCCTCTTGCATATATCAACGCGATAAATATAAGAAGTTCTTCTCTCAACAAGCACCAAGCAAGATTTTGAAGCTTTCCATGCTCGTCAGTATATTTTACAATGTTGAATAAGAGGGTGTCACTCACCAACATGTGGAACGCGCTCAAAATTGACACCTCTTAAATATTACTGGCATATGGTGTAGCACCTGGTCTAAATGCAGAATATTTTGCCTCAAGAGTCTCCCTGCTGGGGTGTGATCCTCCAAAATCTCGAAAAACTGTGTACCGTCCAAAGCAATTTCCCTTGGCATGGTTGATTCTGGGGGTTACCATAAAATAATGATAATAATTATGGTACCATAAAATCTTGTTTTCCAATACAGTTCATTCATTTGTATTATTACATGTTATAATTTGTACCATAGAGGTAAAAAAGCATCTTAATTAGTAGCATACAAATGAGAGAAATGCACTGAAATATATATTAGCAGAGGGCTTGATCAAGAAAAGTCAGCGCCATTATAGTGTATATTTACCAAATATTACGATTGACAATGACGTAAATATATCAGTCAATAAAATAGGTGAATATATTCAAAGAAAGGAAATATTCACGTACGAGCGAGAATCACAGCTGCAACCATCATCATCACCAATTTCACTTTCATTTTAGATGCCGGAACTGGAATAGTCGCTTCCATCACTTGATGATTATGGATGTTGTGCTAGGACTGTAGTCTCCGGTTCTCTTCAAGACTGATCTTTTAACTCCAGTAAAACAGCAAGAACACCCTCTGGTGTATGATATTCCATAGCAGCCATCTGAATGGTGATGCTTCTCATTCTCTTTCTGACTAGCGACTAGAATGCATTCGAAACAGATCTGAAAATGGAAGCAAAATACGGTCGACTCGTCTTCAGCTGCATTAGAGGGATAGAGAGACAGAGAGCATTCCGAATGCATAGAAAAGTGTTTTGACGAATAGGTATTACTAGAATTTCAGTCATATATATGACCATCTAAAGGCAAGGGAAGTGATAGGTTTGTGTTGGTGATGTAACACTTGAGTGTGTAAAAGCTGGAGTCCAAATGTTCACAGTGAGAACGCTTAGAGGTGTAGTTGTGATGTCACTTTTGTTTGTAAGGTGCCCATCAATTAGGTAAGTAGGGAGGGGTGCAGCCGTAAGTCTGTGCATACATGGCCTGACACCAGCCCATGTCTCCTGTAATATTCTTTAACTTGTGGTACTTACTAATGACTAGGTATTTAATGGGATTGTTTGTGGAGTCTTTGGACTATACTTCTTTTCAAATGACTTGGCAGGTAGGAAGGCAGGGCCAGTCAGCGAGGAGCCTTGAGGGGGGGGGGGAGGGGTCAGGTGATCCAGAGGTAACCTTTTTCCTAGCATGGGTAGGGAGTTTTCCCTCTCCTGGGTGCTCAGTCTTACTCTGACTTTCGTCGTGTCACGATCTGCTCTCTGCTTGCTGTGTTGCCACATGTTCTGCATGTTCACTGAAGTGCTTGCTG
This sequence comes from Ceriagrion tenellum, assembly GCA_963169105.1. Lineage (NCBI taxonomy): Eukaryota > Metazoa > Arthropoda > Insecta > Odonata > Coenagrionidae > Ceriagrion > Ceriagrion tenellum. Next base: position 2,555,220 of record OY720639.1, on the reverse strand, counting down.
GAAACCTTTCATTCCGACTCATGCATTGCCATAGGTATGATCGATCGAGGAGGGGAGGGGTACTGCCGCGCAATCGAAGGTGGGGGGGGAGGGTGAGTGCCAGGAAGGCTCTCACCCCTCCCCTGCCTTCCAATGCTCCACAAATTTCCCCTCTCGCATGAGAGTAAGCAGGCACTGACTATAACTGCCTTACTCTCTCACATCCAGTCATTTGAAAAGGACTATAGTTAATTTCCTTGTGAAATTTTTTGCTACTACGGTTTATCCTCAATGATGCCACAGAAGTGCTGAAATTTGTGATTTGGCAGGTGGATTCTCGTTTTGACGTTTTTGACCACTACCGAGTGTCATCAGCGCTGGAAGTTATGTTCCTGGCCACTATTCCAAGCTTCCGAAGGCGTGGCATTGGGGCGCTACTGATGAGAGCATCATTCGAGGCAGCTCGTCAGCGGGGAGTGCCATTGGTTGTAGCCCTGATGACCTCTGTGTATACTCAACGCATTGCTCATACAGTGGGCATGGAGGAATTGAGTGAAGTGAATCACGATGAGCTCACCTTTCTAGGGGAACCCATTTCAAAGCGTACTGGCATCCACAAGTCTACTATTTTGGCTGCCAAGAGGATAGAGAATGTTTGATACTTTAAAGTCAACTGAGTTTGTTCACTAGTATGTGCATTTTCAATGGAGCTTTATAAAGAGGTACTTATTGGTAAGATAAAGTGAATGTTTTATGACAAGAAAGGTTTTATTCCAGAGGCAATCTTAACTGTATAACTAACCAAATGGAGTTGTCTTCCATTGATGGAATATATTGCATCAGTTGATTCCTTCAATTGATTCTTTGAATCGGTTTAACGTTAGAAGTATTCAAAACATTTTGTAATTTTAATTCTAGAAATATATAAATATTTTTGAGATCTAGTGTAGCATTTTGTCATTTGTCCATTTCCTCTCCATTCACCACTTGGGTCATGTTTCCCCTCTGCGGACTGCTCACCCTGTGGACAGAGCCAAAACTTGCCTGAAGCACATCTTCACGATGTCGGAATGTATGAAAATGACCGTTGCAGCCATTTAAAGGAGGGAGGGGGTTTTAATCCTGCTAACCTTAGTATGATTAAGGTGAGGGAAGGGTAATTTAGATAAATTTAGTGTTACATTTAAATGGATTTCTTTCATTAACGAATTGTCTCGCCCTTTTCCCCCATAAATGGTTGTAATTTTGTTATGATCAAAGAAGAAAACCCTCTTACTCATGTGAAATGATTTAATTAGAGAGAGATCTAACTTAGGATTACACTGATATACACAGGATCACAATTGTTCATGATATGGTATCTGACTGGCATGCCAAACGTTCGCACTTCCTACCCCACATGCTCCTTAACACAATCACACACTGACTGATCGCCTTTATCTCGAGATGGCTCAATATGTCGGAATGCCAATCTGTGACGGCAGCAATTCAAACTGCACTGGCCATTCCCTTCCTTCCCCAGCCCCAAAGAATGCTGTCATCCTGAGTCTAATTCTTCTCTCATGACGTCACGAGTCCTCAAAATAGCTATGGAAACCTGGTAATATTAGGGATGATGGATGTGGAAGAATATAAACAAAGAGTTCGTATGAATCGGTTGCCTAGCTTTAAAACAATTTTGAATGAAAACAAATTCATAAAATATATGTCACTCGTTCATTCACTTTGGCAGTTTCTGTTTTATTTAACTCTTTCTACTTTGCATGCCTGGCTTCTGAGAATTGACAGCCGAATTATCAGCTGTCACATTTGTTCCACTACTGGGCCCAGCCATCTCCTCATCAGGGGCAGAGGTTTGGGGTGAAGTAGTTTGCATTGCTGTAGATGCTGGAGCAGAAACTTCCACGAGAGGAAATTGGTAGATGATAACTTAAGTATGTGTGTGCACAATTGTGGCTTTTAGTGGGATGATTTCATTTTGGAGCCGAGCACTTCCTCACCTGATCCTTGTGTGCACCTTTCGTTCACCAGTGGAAAGCTGGACCTGGTAGGCTTGTGTTACTGAAATTTCATATTGTTTTACCACCATAGAAATGGAATCCAAATAGGCTGCTAAGCGTGTCATCAGGTTTTCCAGGGACTGAGGCAACAGAACTTGACATACATCGATGCCCTGGGTGGTGAAAAACCCACCCACACGGGACTTGAACCCGCGACCCCAGGAATAGCAGTTGAGGACTTCACCCCTCTGCCACCAGGTCCAGCTATTTTGGAGCTTTAGGATCAAGAAAGCTGGTGCAACCCCAAAGACAGCATTTTGGGTGCTCCAATTTACTATCTGAAAGTTCATCCCTATTCCTTCTATTTCAACTCAGTTCAAAGCTTTGTGGAGTGGGTTGGAAAAGAGGTTGGCCTACAAATCTACAAAACCTGTTTTCCTAGACTCTCTCTGACTGAGCGAACACATTGTTCTATCAAATGATTTGAAGCTCCCCATTCCTCCCCTGCAACTAGTCCGCCTTTCACGAGCGACAACGCAGTGTATGAGAATTTTAAGAATAGTCTGCTAATAATGGTTCCAGCCAATGAGCAGCCTGAAGATACAAGTCACGAGGGGTCGCATTCGACTGGCAAGAACCACCGTTACGTGATAGAATCTCTTCGCTCTATTTAATATTACTTTTCGACAGAAATGGGCAACCCTTTGTTGCCAATTTGTAAAAGACCATCTTGAATTGATGCACATGTCATGTGATTAGGCAATCAATCGTTTTGCAAAATTTTTGCGCAATTTGGGTAAGGCTATGAAGCTTCAAAGCGCATTTTTCTACATCATTTCTTAACTAGACAACTCCTTACTCTGGCGTGCGCGTTATATTGCGATACCAGTAATATTGATTTATGTTTACATACACCAAAAAAGTCTGACTTGCGTGATCATTTGCACCGGATGTAGAAATTGAAGGAATGTATTTTCGATAAAAGAAGATCATATGTCCGTGTCAGGCATAAAATATACAAACATACATACCCATCACGACGTTCTCTTTCGGGGTAGGCACAGTCAAAATGTTTCACTCATTAATACATAATTGTACACCTAACTCTGCTTCAATAATTTCCTCCATACTGACCTATCCTTGCAAACCTCTTTTGCCTCATTTACCCCCATACACTGTTTCATACACGCTCTCCTGTTTTTAAGACTCCTAATATTCCTCCTCCTAAGAATTTCCTCAACCACATTCAACCACAACTTTCTCGGCCTGCCTCTACCTCTCGCACAATTCATTTCACTCTCACATATCTGTTTCGTTATTCGACTCTCATCCATTCTCTCCACATGGCCAAACCAACGAAGCACACTCCTTTCATACACGTCCATGACTGGAGCATTTAACCCACACTCATTCATGACCCACTCATTCCTGACCCTATCCATCCTACTTTTTCCGCAAATACTCCTCAGATAACTCATACCCACGGCGTTTAGTCTACTCTTACGTCTATCTTGACATACCCATGTTTCACTACCATATAGCAAAGTGGGACAAGAGTGCAAATTTAACATCAGCATTACCTGATGTCAATTCGACCGCTAGGTCATCACAAAATTCCTCACCTGATAATTAGCGACTAGTTGAGTCTCCATTGGTATCATCTGCAACAACAACTTCGTCTCCCGATTCAAACGAAAACTACTGTGTCAACAAACCGTAAGTATCAGTTTCATGTACGTATGTGATAAGTTTTTGTTGAAATTTAAATACTTCTTGAGGCCGCATCGCTACGGACTATCTGTATAGTGTCTGCATACACAGACAATTCTGCAAATTATATTGCTTTAAACTCAGCACATTACCAATTATTATTATTGCGTTACTTCTATTACTATATGAATGACACGACGCACTCAGAGCATCCAGTTGCTTATGCATCAAGGGCATTAACTCATGCTCAAACAAGGTATGCTCAGATTGAAAAAAAAATGCTCGCGATAGTGTTGGGATGTGCAAAATTTCGCCAATATTTATGTATATGGGAAAGAAACATTGGTTGAGACATCACAAGCCTTGATAAACCATTAGAAAAGGTTCCAATTAGGTTGCAACATGATTCTGAGACTGTAGCCTTATAAAATTAGATTACAGTATAAACCTGGTAAAGATTTATTAATTGCAGACACCTTTTCCAGAGATTTCAATGAAAGAAGTGTTGATTTAGAATGTGATTATGACTCTGAGTTGGATGTACAGATAAATTTATTATTAACCCTTAATTGGTCGCGTCGGGTCATAATGACCCAACCGGTTTTGCTTCGATAATTTTTGTAATAGAATGATGTCGTGTTCAGTCGTACTTCTCTCTAGTGTCCTATTTCTTGTCCTATCACTGAGTAACGTTTGGTTTGCAAAAAGATACTTTCTTTCTCTGAAACAGACATTTTGACCCGACGCGACCATAAGTGTAACAGTTTGTTCTCGCTTTTGACCCGATGCGACCACCAGTGTTACAATTTATTCGCGTTTCCGACACAGCGCGACTACAAGTGAAGTCTACTCATTCTCGCTTCTGCCCTGAGCGAATCACCAGTGTTAGTAATATTTTTTGCTTCTGACTATACGGGAACACCAGTGCAACACAACCAGTGCAACTTCAGTCATTGAGGCTAAAAAACCACCAATGATCAGTTTTTATACCAAGCCAAGAAAGGTATGTATGAGAATATTTTATTTATTTCTCCTTATTGCTAAGTTTTAATTTCTTAATAATGTTTTCTAATTAAAACTTAGTGAATTTCAATGTAATCTAATAAAAGATGAATCAAAAAAACAGTATCATAAGTTTTTTTTTTTGCTTTTGAACAACTGGTTGCTTATGCAGATATTTCATATAATTTGTTCTGTTTTCCTTTATGACTTTTAGAATGGCCTTTTTGTCGCTGAGAAGTAACTGTTGGAAGAGCTTGAGCGTGCAGAAGATGAGGAACTTGTCGACGAAGAAGATATTTCGGAAGAAGATGATGACGAGGATTATGAGGAGAAAAGTGATCACGACTCTGATTCTGAGATTTACACATCTGATGAAGACGATGGTCGTCGCACTGGTGAGAATGAATCATTTTGGACAAGCAAAAATAAAACTACATGGAGTGCTATCTCATTTATTAGAAGGGGACGTACTAGAAAATAAAATATAGTAACTCATCTCCCTGGATTACGGCCATATGCAAAATGTGTCAACACCGAACTATCAGCATTTCGCCTCTTTTTTTGCCGGGAAGTATTAGAGATAATGGTGAAGAACACAAGTATTTATATTGATTCTGTTGGGGTAAACTATTCTAGAGATCGTGATGCTAAACACACGTGTGAAGATGAATTATTGGCTCTCGTAGGCCTTCTTTTTCTTTTGGGCATATATAAAGCATCCCATGTCGACTATAGGGAACTATGGAGCAAAGATGGTCCTCAAATTTTTTCCCTTACTATGAGCCACCGGAGGTTCATATTTTTGCTACGATGGATGCCTTCGATTTGATGACCTCAGCAGTCGAATGGAAAGGAATAAAAGCGACAAGTTAGCCGCCATAAGAGAGTTTGTCACAGTAATTGGCAACAGATTTGAACAAGCCTTAACTCCCTCAGAATACGTCACTATTGATGAGCAACTGATACCATTTCGTGACCGATGTCCCTTTAGACAGTACTTATCAAATAAACTAAAAGAATATGGGATCAAAGTCTTAGCTATGGTGGATTCTAGGACTTTTTATCCGCAGCGATTTGAAGTTTATGTTGGTAAGCAGCCGGATGGGCCCTTCAAATCATCCAATTCTCCTCATGATATAGTCAACTGTTTGGTTTATCCTATTGCAGGTAGTAGAAGAAATATCACCACTGACAACTGGTATACCAGTATACCTCAAGCAAAAGACCTTTTGCAAAAAAATTTGACGCTTGTGGGGACGATTCGTAAAAACAAAGCGGATATCCTCTTGATTTTCTTCCATCCAGAAACAGACCCGTACACACTTCCATTTTTGGATTTACTCCGGAAGTTTCCATGGTGTCGTACGTTCCTGCAAAATCAAGGGCTGTGGTACTTATTTCGACTTTTCACCATGACTCAAACATTGATGCTCTAAGCGGTGATAAAAACTACCTGAAATAATAACTTTTTTATAACTCAACCAAGGGAAGAGTGGACTCAAATGATCAGCTTTGTTCTAATTACAGTGTTGGCCGAAGAACGAAGAGGTGGCCACTTGCAATTTTTTATCACATCATAAATGTAACGGGAATAAATTCCTACATGTTTTTCAAACACACCAGGACAAAGGACACTAACCAGATTTATCCACGCCGACAGTTCCTGAAAAATGTAGGCAATCAACTTACTAAAAATGTGTTGCTAAAACGTTGCGAAAATAAGAACACCAACAGGAATTGAGACTAAAAATAAAAATGATTTTGGAAGAAGGAACAAACTTCTCACAGTTAAACAAAGAAGAGCAAATACCTTTGCATGGAGAGACACGTAAGAGGAGGAGAATCAGCCTTTGCCCCAGTACCAAAGACAATAAATACAGCCAAGTTTGTGTATCTTGTAATAGCAGTATTTGTAAAAATCATTCAGTATTATTATGTAAATTTGCTAAGACAGAGTGGTGGTTTAAGAACATGTTCTTTGTAAATATAATCTCTCTGTTGTCCATCAATCTACTGTTTATTGTAGTACTACTGTTTATTCAGTATCAAATGTGTTCAAGGGTGACATTTTCTTTTGAGTCCGATACCAGTTTTTATATTTTAATATGAGTCTGTGACGGTCATGCAAGATCATTTGGCCTGAGCTGGTTGATTTTTTTTCATGAAAAATGGTGTACACCTCAGAAGTGTCATGTAAAATTTATAAAAGAAATTCATGGTGGTGTTAGATTAGGTTTCCAGCGTAACATAAGTTTTAATACAAAATTGCTGTAATGCAGTTGTATGTGTATGATGTTTTTGTGTATTAAACAGTGGCTATTGTTTTATAAAAATATATTAATCTAATATAAGTAAGTTTATCAACAAAACGATGTAAAAGAAAAATAAATTTATCGTGAAAACATTTAGTTAATTGCATTTTATGTATCCTGGGTCATAATGACCCGACGCAACCGTTTGTGTAAGTTTTTGGGTGCGACCAGTTAAGGGTTAAATAGTCTTCCATTGACGAAGACTAACTGGGACTTAATAGTAGAAGAGTCCATCAAGGACAAAGAGCTCAACTTATTGAAACATCACATTCTCAATGGGTGGCCAAGGTATAAAAGTGATGTTAAGTCTCAAATCAGACCATATTTTGATTTTAAGGAACAATTGCACGTGGTAAAACAAGTAATATTTAAAAATAATTTGATTGTATTACCTAAAAATTTAATTAATATCTTTTTGAAGAAACTTCATGTCGGACGTCCTGGTATTGTTTGTTTTAAGGAGAGAGCAAGGTCCTATTTATTTTGGTTTAATGTGAGTAAGCATATTGAAAGCTTTGTGAACTCTTGTGAAACGTCAAAAATTTAAAGATTACCAGACTAGAGCTCCACTAATTGTTAGAGAAGTTACCATGGGAAATGGTGGCATCGGATGTATTTGAATTTCAAAAGAAACAGTATCTAGTCGTAGTAGACTATTTATCCAACTTTATAGAAGTAGCTGGTTTACCTGATGTCAACAGTTAAGGTATAGTGAATAAGTTAAAGTCCATATTTAGTCGTTTTGGAATTCCTAACAAACTTATGTACCGATGGAGCCCCATATTTTACTTCATCTGCTTTTCGACAGTGTTAATTCATGGGAAATTAAGCATATCATCTCTAAACAAACATGAAGCCAATCAACTGGTGCAGAGCCCGAGAAGAGTTTATATAATATCATCTCTAGCCCCAACCTTCCTAATTCTAATGGTATGGCAGAATCAGCAGTAAAAAGAATTTAAAAAATCTCTTTAAAAATCCATTGACCTAGGGAATGACCCATATTTAGCTCTGCTACATCTTCGTAACACTCCAAGGGGTAACACACCCTCTCTAGCACAAATATTAATGTCTAGATGTTTAAGAACTAATATTCCTTGTTCATTTGAATTACTTATGCCAGAGGTTAGTATAAAGAATGTCCGGCATCAAATAGGAATAAATAAACACAAAGTCAAAAACTGGTATGATTGACATGCCAAACCAGTGAACAATTACAAGAAAGGAGAGATCATATGGTTTCAAAAGCAGCCCAGTTCTGTATGGGCTCCAGGGTCGATAACTAATGTAAGAAATGAGCCCAGGTCATATGACATTGTTGATTCAAATAGTACTAAGCCATATCGAAGGAGTGCTATACAATACACCTGTTCGGGCTGAGGTACCACTTATCCCAGAAGTAAATTTACCTCCTGAAACTGTATCAAGTATTCCTGAGAATCAATTTTTAAAGAATCTTGACAATTATTGTACCAAATCAGGAAGAGTGGTAAAAGCTAATCCAAAGTATAAGGATTTGAATTGATATGGTCACTATTTGTTATTTCTGTGTATAGTATTATCAATTTAATTGTTCCGGAATTGTTCTTTTGGTAATGTAGATTTATTCGATATGCCATTGAATTGTATGCTGTTTTGTATGTTTTTGTTTGTTGGTTAAATTCAAATTAATTGTTCTTGAATCCAATACCAAATTAATTGTTCTGTTGATGGGGTTATACTTTTATGCTCATTAACCTCAAGTTGCTTTGAATGATTCTTGTATGTGTTTGTTGTTGATAACTTTCTGAATTGTTTGTTTGGAAAGGGGAGATGTTGTATATGGAGCTATATATGTTTTACTATATGCTCAACAGATGGCGTCTGCCATCTATGTATTTCTATAGCTTCTAATAAAACGTCCGTTGGCTTGTTACACTTGAACGAATGAGTCGAATTATTGCAGCTCCCTCCACAACAGTGTCACTAAGCCCAGGTTGACACGGACCTATTTCTAACAAAGTTCGAACTTTAGACGGGCCAATCGAAATGTTACGAAACAGGGCCCGATGGATAATCAACATTGATATTTTCAATCGAATTATTACTGTCAGACAAGAGTCCACTTTCATCTCCGTCTGGTAAATCGTATCTCTTCTCTTCGGATAGCCCAAGGTTTTCGCAAACGTCTGCCGAAGTCCTTCCCCCACTGGTGTTGCAGTCATTATCGCCGATTGCGATTGCAGAGATATTCCTGCTAAGGACTGATCCTGACGCCGTTGGCGAAACTGGATGCTCTGAGTGCGTCGTGTCATTCATATAGTACCTAATAGAAGTAACGCAATAATAATAATTGGTAATGTGCTGAGTTTAAAGCAATATAATTTGCAGAATTGCCTGTGTACACAGACACTGTACAGACGATAGTCCGTAGCGATGCGGCCTCAAGAAGTATTTAAATTTCAACAAAAACTTATCACATACGTACATGAAACTGATACTTACGGTTTGTTGACACAGTAGTTTTCGTTTGAATCGGGAGACGAAGTTGTTGTTGCTGATGATACCAATGGAGGCTCAACTAGTCGCTAATTATCAGGTGAGGAATTTTGCGATGACCTAGCGGTCGAATTGACATCAGGTAATGGTGATGTTAAATTTGCACACGTCTTAGCAATGTTTCGTTTATCTAAATCTGCTTTAGCTTTGCGCCCTTGAGCGCCACTTTTTTATCTTGTCCAGACGTTACAAAAATATAACACTAAAAAAGTCAAATGTGTGCACACCACGCGAGACGCGAACTCTCGACTTAACTCTGACAGTCATCACGGTCAACCCTGTTGTTGTGGCGGGGCGGCGAGAGAAGAGTGGGTGTTGGTACAGGGTAGGTGCCTACTCTACGTCACGCACACGGTAGCCAGACTGAGTGTTGGGTTCCGTTTATAGAGAAGAGACAGGCTTTCTGGGATAAGGCTTTTATTGTCAAAACTCCCTTTACACAACTATATCACGGGCTAACTGTTTCTCTCCGACTGACCCCAGGCCGGCGCGCATCTACCTTTTATCTCCACGGCTCCCCCTGGCTTCCAGAAACTTCTCCGACCACCTGGAAAGAAACGAGGGGGAGGAGGGAGGATACTTCCCGTGGGCTGAGGGGTCAAGCAAAGGAGAAGGAAGGAAATGGGATCGGGAAGGGTTCGTTTGACCGCCCCCGTTCATACCCAACACTGAGTGACTCAATGTTGACATTTCTAACTTACCAATGCACAGAGCAAGTTCAAACTAGACGTGGGCGCCGCGCCACGCCGACGCCACCGGACTCATGACCGGCGCGAAATCGGCGCAATTGCGATCATTGTTGGTGAATCTGCCGTGACGCGTGGCAGTCGGTAGTGTTTGCTTACTTTGTTGGTATATCTAGCAGCCAGAAGGCTGGGACGCTTCCCTCTCATCCCTTTCTTCCTCTGAATGATGTAGCTCCGACTGAGGTCTTTAGAACGAATGAGGACTTTAGAGTGGAAACATTCACAGACTTAGGGGCGCCAGAACACAGAGGGCGGGGGGGGGGGGGGCATTGGTCCCCCCTGCATCCCCGCTGGATACGCTACTGGTGTCAAACTAAGTGAACGTATGAACCATTCGAGCTCTTATTTTCTCTGCTTTTCTAGGCTGTTAGCGGCGGAAGAATGGAAGGGCAATCTTACGTAGAATCTTGCTTGATGAATTCATCAAAACGCTCAATGAGGACGGTAAATTAAACCTGAGTCTTTCGATGATAACTGTTGCCAGCCTAATTATGCCTTGGAGCAAGGTTGAGTGTAATCATTCAGAAATGTGAGAATAAAAGCTTCCTTGGGTGGTATGCACGACTGAATTTACCGCTCGAACGCAATGGCATCATCTCCGAACCCTGCCAACGTTTTTTGAGCACACGCGCGCAGCAAACTATTTCTGTACAAGGAATACTCATCATGGATTTATTTTTGGGAAAAACGGGTATGAAGCAATGCCAGGGATCATGAGAGTAAAAGGCTGGTAGAAGCAATTAGAGCCCCGCGGGTATGTACATACGTTATTTTACTCGTCGGTAATTCTGTACTCGCGGTAACAAAACTGAAATCATTTTGGTCCGTTTGGTGTCATATTTTATGAAACACTATGCCTTTGATTGAAATTCGTCCTTACTATTGAAGCATTAAAAAATGTATTATCGTTCATATAAGTCACAGTTAATGCATAATGTTCTCGCCAACGGTGATCAATGTCTTAACTCTGACAAGAAGCGCCTAAAAAGCGCTGCTGTGACCCGTCATCATTCGTAAAAACGAGTAACTTTTTCACGTCGGGACCAGGAACCGAGGTTCGTAATTTCAACACCTTTTTTTATTTATTTGTTCGTAATTTCAAAACTTTTGCTCTTTCGTAATATCGCGTACAGTTACATGCATTTAGATGCCCTTTTGCTCGGGACCGAAGACTTTGCTTCGTAAAATCAAAATTTCGTAATTTCCAGTTTCCCCTCTATATACAAACAAAGAGTGGTCGATACATTTAATTTATGGAACAATGGTTAACAATGGGCACGAGATGGTTGTTTAAATATGATTCCGATTAGTTTATTTTGCATTAGAAACACATTGTTTATCATTGTAGGAGGAGAACCCCAGAAAACAATTCCATAGGTTGCTTTTGCCCTAAAATTTGAATTATTTATCGTCATAAGTACATCTAGGGATACCGTACTGCATAGAAACCTGGTGCACTAAATAATAAAGCACAAATTATAACATAGATCATATATATGTTCAAACCAGTTATATCAGTGGGAATTCCTGGATTGCGGAATCTTATTGAATAGTGACAACTGAGTTTTGTCGCAGTTAAATACTTCTCTTTTGCTGGCACTATTTCCGTACGTCATTCAACATTCTTTGACTTTCACAGTGTTGGGTCTTAATGTCTTTGGCCGAGAGAATGAAATTAGTATCATCGACAATCAGGCCAACCCCAATTGGGGCCAGTCCCTGGATTGGCATTTAAATGCCAACTCATTGACGCTTGCTTAGAAGTATGTCATGGTTCACCATATCAAATGCATGGCTTAAATCTAAGAACAATGCTGACTCCACTGGTACTTCTAGTTTTAATTAGTGACTTTAAAATGTATAAAGCTCCTATTGCAGATAAAATTACTATTTGGACATCCAAATATAAAACATCTCCATTTAAACTCGAAAAATGCGTGTCACCATTAAAAACGTTGAAACGATGATTGATTTCGACTACGTTTCGGTATCATATGCCATTCGTCAAAATGTAATTAATTTATAAATTAAATGTCTTCACCATTGTTTCTCGCATTACCGACATATTTTTTCATGATTATCAATAACGCATTCTTTTATGAAAATTTCACTGAGCTTCCCACGGAGTATAGAGCGTCTCTATACTCTTTAGAGTTTCCTTTTCATGCGTAATGTTTTTGTTTTTCCGCTCAGTTGGTGCATTTCTTTTGTTTAATGACCACCTGTCGACGTAGGCTCCAAAGGGTATCTTCCACAATGAACCGAATCCTCATCCAATGTGAAAAGACACGCGATTGAGGGTAGTATGCCTATAATATCGCGCCCCTAATTTTCTCGGGCAAGGCCATGGATAGTATCTGTCCATGGACTTGTTCTCGGGTAGTATGTGCGGTAGGGGCAGTCATGAAACAACTCTTTTCGAAATTCAAAGTTCGACATACGGCAAAATGTAGCCCGTCCTACCCGAGGAACAATGGTACAATTGTATTCCGATAGAATGACTTCTAGCGGTGCCGCCGCGACAGGTTTTCGTGAGGGCAGGCAACCCGAAACACACACCCTATTTTCACGATTCTTTTATCGGCTCTAAACGACACGAATCGGACATTTCGTCGGTCTAACCTGCGTCAGCTCTGTCAGTAATTGTGTATGTAATTCCCAGAGGAGACGGGATTTTGTTGTATATGTCCTTTAAATGCAACTAAACGGAAAACTTAAAAAATATCTTCATCAATGATTTGTAAGTAATACTTCATTGATATATTAGATATAATAGTTTGGCACGCTCGCATGGGCAAATAAGTTCTCATGAGTTCCTCCCCTGCCTACCTTCCCCCCTCCCACTTTCCTCCTGCACCCATCCCCTCTGTGCCCCGCACACAAACCTGTATTAACGACCTATGCTGTCCATATCGTCTTCCAAAAAGGGTTTCTGTGTTCAATATAATGCAGCTCTTTGCTCACTCTAAGGATCGGTTACCCTTAGGGTGACCCAGAACTCGCCACGTGGAGGTGGCTGCAACTCGAGTTCCGCCCACACCCACCCACCCACCCACCCCCAAACACGGTTTATGAATAGCCAGTCATACAGTAATCTTTTTTTGGATCCAAACTTCGATATTTGTTTCCTGGATTGGATTTTCTGTCGGATATTTCCATCCCTTTCGGCTGGTATGCTCGTGCTCCCCAATGCTTCGGTGACCATTTTTAGATGCCTTTCGACGGCCTGAGTGTGGCAGGGTAAGTCCGAGATCTTGATGCGTGGTGGACTTCCCTCCGTTTGGTCGTCTACCATCGATTCAAGCTCCTCCGTCGATATGTGATCCAGGAGAGGTGGTGAGGTAACGGCCGTGTACTCCCAGTCGATGATATTGGTGTAGTCGGATGCATTAAAGTTTAGTGGAGGGATAGGAAAGACCCTGATGCCTTCTTCCGGTGAATGCAGCTTTCTTGCCTGAATGATCCGCAGGATGGCCATTCTTCGCACTTTGGCTCTCTCATCATTCACCACTGCGATGAGGATGTTCTCTGGATGGGCAAAAAAGCGTGGTTCTGGATGGATTTCTCAAGTACCTCTCGGTACTTTTTAGGGAATCGCCTTGATTTCTGCAGCGTTTCCCACGCGTGTTTTGATCCCTCTGTAATCTTCCAATTTTTCTTTATTGTGAACCACATAAGTATGTAGAGCTTCATGATAATCTGAGTTATTGTCTTGAGAATCACAGAAGGTCGTTTTGTTCCTACGTAGATGCGCATCACTCTATTAGCCGTCGTTCCCCATCTGCTGCTGTCCATTCCTCCAGGATCACGCTGAGCCAGCTCTTGAGTGATGCACCCGCAGGCAATTGCTCGAGCCATGTCGAGCGAGTATTTCTGATGAGTGACGAATCCAGGTCAGGGTCAGGCAAATGAAGACCAATCGTCTGAAATTTTACCTCAGGCAGCTGAACACAAGTCCTCAGTTGGTGGCATATCGGCCCACAATAGCTATTTGGTCCAGTCGTCGGCCCGTCAAATATCTCGATTATATGTCGAAATACGATTTCGTTTGCATGCAGCTGACACACAGAACGCTGTAAGGCACGTCCTAGACGCATCTCAATAATATGTATAGCGCCTCCCTTCCATCCGATGTTCGTAGGGCACCCATCACAACCGATGCAGCGTAAGAGAGACGTGTCGATATCAGTGTCTTCGAATAAGTCAAGGACAGTGTTGCCGAGGCATCCTGCATTTCCTGTTTCAAGGGACGAATGTCCCACATAAACCCCACCGGACTGGGCGAGAGGTACTTCATGCTCTGCGGTGGCGGTTGTAATGCGCACTTTATTGTTGCTGAAAAATTCCTTGACCTTCGTTTTGTCTTTTATCCCATCGAAGTACAAGGCTATTGACTGTTGGTCTTCTGTAGGCCCTCTGCTATTGCTGTCTCTGTATTTCATCCTTTGACGCGCAATTATTTTACGGTCAACCACCTTCGACGTATCTCCAGATGTGACCCGGCGGATGTCCTCTAGGACGGCAGTCACGAGGGCTGCTGCAGTACAGCAGGGCACGTTGAAACTGCCATTTTACAGGTCACGGGCAGCTCCAGGGTGTTGCGCGGCGAGCAAATTGAGGATGGGTGGGAGGGTGGCTGCCATTCATCGTAGAGCAGGGGCGGGTCCTAGTCTTTTGCATACTTTGAGCATAAAGACTAAGTTTTTTTTCGATTTTTAATCCGATTTGTTGAGTAAAGGATGCTGACGCCTTCTTTTCAAACGAATCGTCCATTTCGGTCACTTTTCTTTTTTCTTTTAGAAGCAGTTTTCTATATTTTCATGTCGCTTTCCAATAAACAGCTCCAATCACTAGCTTCCTGGATGATCTTTGGAGTAGTGATCAGATGCCGGTCCGAAAACACTTAATATGCAAATTATTCACAACCCGCGGCCACCGCCACTGCCGCCACCAGACAGCCCTTAATATGCAAATTATTCATAACTCCACTAGCGGTAACATTCTCTGACGATTTCGACGTACCGGCGTCTGATGCAACATTCTAAGACGTAATACATCATCCCCTTTCAAGTAAATGCACGTATCAACCCAAGGATGTGGTCATGAAGCTATCAAATTTATGAGGACATCGCCCCGATGAAGCGCACATGACGTATTGCATGCGCATGTTCACGTGATTCTACCCCCCACCCAGACATCTCAGAGCAGTATTTAAGCGAGCGGTCTCGAGGGAATTGTCAACGGTTTAGGAACTAGCACTAGACCATCGATCCAACTGAATCACCGTGTAGGCTTTTCATCGATTGAACTCTGGAAGGAAACCGAAGGAACCTTCAGAGGAATCTTTGTAAGGAAGGTAAATATAATCCGTTGACTCTCTGAGTCTTTCGGAATTTTTTGTATTTTTTCTATTAGTTCTAGAACCGAAATAATTGACGATTGGATCATATACAGTGCCTACCTTCGAACCCCGGTAGAAAAACCTGGGGACCCTTTTTGAAAATCCTAGGGTACTTAATGGTCACGGTATATACCGCGGTCAGGGCGCCCTCTAAACCCCCAAAAGATCCGGGGGCAATGTTGATTATTAGTGCTTTTGTCAAAATTTTGATAGCTCAAATAGTTTAGGGTAGGGGGGCCAAAACTTCAGCCGAGGTATTAGGACCGCATAAGATGCGAGAAGGTGGCGTTGTAGGAAAATCTTTAATAACTCCACTGTTTGATCAGATAGGAGTATGGTTTAAATTTGAAAGATGAACAGTGAGTTAATTTAGACCAATTCCGTATTTAGTTACCCAGCTAACACAAAGGGTGTGACCTCCCCACTCTGGGGAGAGACATTGGTACTTAATCAATTTACGAAGATTTTCGAGAATATTGGCCTCTGGCTCCACTGTTTGAAGAGATGGAGACATAGTTTAAATTACAAAGTTACTTAGTTATTTAATACGCATCTGATGCAAAAATAATATTTAAGGTAATACGTAAGGGTTCAGGGTCAGTGTATATAATTACCCTTAATTAGTCAGGGTATATCATTAATTTGGGGGTTGGTAGACTAATTAAAAGACAAAGATTTCACTCAATTTTTATTAAGTTGTTCTCCGTGAATACGGAGAACTTCTCGTATTAGTAATTATATGATAGGACCTCCGCCCCAGAAAAAGTTAAATATTTAGGAAGGAAGAGTTTTCTCTTCCTCCCCAAAATCATCACCACCGCCACCAACGCCTCCCCGTACCGCGTGTTGACCCTCTCGAGCGTCTCCACGCGGTAGCGCCTCCCCTTCTGGAGGTCCTCCTTCTTCAAGTAGGACGCCTCCTTCTGCTCAGCCAACAACTTCTGTATGACTGAGCGGGAAGCGGTTGAAGGCCCGACGATGGTGCTTGTCCCGGCGGGGGTGGAAGGTCCGGCGACTGCTTCGGCGGCACTGCTGCGGCAGCGATGTCAGAGGTAGTGATGTTCATTCTAAATAAGGTGTTAAGAAAATACTAATTAGTGCGCAGGTTCTCACACTGCTTGAAGAGAGATTGGATCTACCAAATTAACTCTCTCTACTCCATGAACTAACGTTACGACAGAGTTCATATTACATTAGACATCATAATGAAACGGAACTGGAGATAAAAATTATATACACTCACATGGTATTAGTTATTGGGGTTGTTGAGTTGATGGCTGTTGAGTTGGAGATGCTGGTGGTTGTTGAGTCTGCAGAGGATGTAGGTGATGACGGTTGGTTGTTGAGTTGCCGGGCGGTCCTGCTTCGCAAGTGAAGTGTTCTCCAAATCACATGCCTTATATACTAAAGTCTGGATACCACACCCTTTAGTACCGACTATGGGAAGTGGTGCTCACCCTCCCACCCTTGGAAAAGTCACCTTCAGAGCGCCAGCACATTGTGATATTGCATCAGCCGATGGAATGGGAGATAGCACGAGCCCAGACGAGACCCACCCTTGGGAAAGTCATCTTCATCGGAGTGAAAATGCCCGCTTGAAGGAGAAAGTAACTTTGAAAGCGTCAACATGTTACGATATTGCCTAAGTCGATGAAAGAGGAGATAGCAAGAGCCCAGACGAGACCTGCCTTTTACCCCTTGAGAGTCGTATCAACCACCACTCCTTTACCCAGTTGTCAGTACAATCGTATATATAGCCTCAGTACTAAGTCTTCAACTATCTTTTTCACCTTAAAGCTCCAATATGTCTGCTGTAATACGTTTAAACCGAACGCAGTTTAAAGAACAACGTTTCTTCATCACCTACTGATCGTACTTCAAGTATTGGTTTCCCAACTCTGTATCATCTCTGTCTTGCAGTATTATCAACGCGCTTAGATAAAAAAATGGATACATATAAGCTTACCTTACCGCGCATCATACAGACAGATATTATAAAGTTCATTAAATACAATAGGATGGTACTATGGAGATTTTGGTTAAAGACATTACCAGATGATAAGATGCCGCAATTGTATAGTGGATTAAGAAATGTTATATCTGCCTTCGATTTTCATACACGTCTAACCCCATGTGCGTACCAACTACTCGTTGATGAACCTTTCTAATTCCTCGATTATCTAGAAAATCACATAGATAGCAGTTCTTTTCATGTAGTATATATTCACTATTCGTATGTATTCAGCATATATGATGCTCATCTCTGTAGGGATTGTGTGTCATGAATAAGACCATACAAACCAAAAAGCGTGTACGTCTATTGCCATCATCAAGTTATAAATGAAACAAATGCAGCAGAAATGTTTACGAATACGGAGAATTGGTGCTCGAATTGTATTCGTACACCAATATATACTTTAATGGATAAACATTCCTGTTCAATTAAATTTCTTGAACATACAGACAGTGATACTAGCTCAAGCGAACAAACGGACAGTGATAGTAACAAATCAACATCTAACAGAACTTATAATTCATGTACGTTTTCATTCAATACGCATAAAAGACTAAAGTACTTAGAATCAACCGCGGAGTATCATCGTGCCCGGAAACGAAGACTTGTCAATTCGTACAATTCTTCGGATACTTTTTTCGATTCAAGTTCTAGCGATTAAACATTCATTCCGCGGATTTATCTTTATTATTAGCTTTTTTTGTCCAGATTTAGCTACTTCATAGCCGCCTTGCAGCAATTGACACTGTATACGAAAAACAAAGGAAAAAGGTAGCTTAGTAACCACACCCACACATCCTTGGAAAATGAGGCTTGCCTCCCCCTCAAGAACCCCCGCCCAACCTCCTCGGAAAAGGAGGTTTTCCTCCCCCTTGAGAACCACCCCACCACCCCCTTGAAAACCACCACACCCAACCTCCTTGAGAAGGCGCCACCCCCATATCCTTGATGAAAGAGCGTAATACATTCAGTCTCTCTTATAAAACAGGAGTAAAAACAGAGAATAACTGGAAAATCGTCATTTCTACTCAAGCACCGAAGCGAGAAGCCTCATCAACTTCAACCTCCCGGAACCATACTGCTGCACAACCGATTAATCAGTCGATAGGATTACACTGCTCATCTTCTGCACTGATTAAACACAGTAACTGTGAGTAATATGTCAGTTTCTCTTTTTAACGTACAAAAGTAGTCGCATATCATTTCAGCAGACACACAGATACATGTGTAGATTACTTGAGTGAGTAACTCACGTTGGCTTTTGTCTTCTTTTCTCCAACAGATCTCTTCTTACATTCACCAATGAACACTTTATATCAGTTGTGTTTAGATGCAGTTCTGTATTGCGTTGATACGACTGCAGCTCACGACATAATTACGACAGAAAGGTACTTAGTATATATATTCAAAGAACATATTTTCCCGCTTTACGTGAAAAAAAGATTTATCTTTTTTACTTTCTATACGAACATTTTTCATCAATCATTCCGCGGGAAATTCTGTACGATCTTATTGATAATTGTTATCCTTTATCGCGAATTGCAAACATATAAGATATATACGCATTTTTCTTTTACTACTGCAACATACAAATACAAAAATGTTCTCAGTTCAAGATATCACAAATCATTACATACACGGCGCGTACAATACCACACAGGAATTACAACAAGCACTTAGAACAGTACATGAAAAAATGGTTTTTGAAAATCAAACCATAGACGATTTAGAAAGTTACAGTAACCTAAAAGACGCACTCGATAGAGCATTGAGAAGACGCTTTTGTAACTACTGCGAGGTATATTACAATATTGATGAGGCTATGCCTCAGGAAAATAGCAATCAACATAGACTGAATATAACTGAACAACAGGGTACTGGGTTGGGGGTTTGCTGAGGTTGAGTCAGCAATTAATTCTCGACTGAAAACGTTCTTCATATCTCCAGAGGACGAGGGAGGACAAGACGTAATTTCTTATCTGAACGATGTTAATACTAGATTGACTGAAGAACTTCGCAGTCAAGTGATTACAAACAATTCGATAATATTCAATCTAGTCATTATAAGCAAATTGCGTAAGGGCGAGAACGAGGAGTTAGATACCTCTTTTACGACTATGAATAGAAGAGTCTTGCTGACCGCTCAAACAAACGAGATCGTAGACGAGACGTTTTAAAAACTTTTGAAGGAGAAATCAGAATTTCAAGCCAAGGGTTCGGGATGGTCTCTTTCTGAGATAATGGGGTTAGAATTGAGAGTTCACAAGTACGCTCCACTTCGAGGATCGACGTACATAGAATTACCCGGAAAGATTAAAAATAAAGACGCTATAATCAATGTTAAAAATAATGATCCATCCTGTTTCAGGTACGCAATATGGACAAAAACATTGCACAAAAGCCACATCGAGTTTCAAAGTACGATACCCCAGCGTTCCGTTCAGGATATATTTGGACATGCATAGAATACCCAGTCGATTTAAAAGACATTCCGAAATTCGAACGTGCCAACAACATTTTTATTAATGTATTTGGATTGGATGAAAAAAACAGCGTATATCCATTAAAGATAGTTAATCGAGAACTTGATGACCATCGCGACTTGTTGTACGTGACAAACAAGGAAACAGTCCATTATTGTTGGATTAAAAAATTCAACAGACTAGTTAATTCACAAATCACACGACATGAGCACAGAATACACGTTTTCAAACGTTGTCTCACCCATTATCATGACGAGTCACGCCTCGAAGAGCACGAACAATTATGCAAAGGACTGGTGAGCCTAGCAAAATCGTAATGCCGAACGAGAACGATACAATTCTGAAATTCACCCTCCTAAACCATTCTTTTCGAGTTCCGTTCGTCATCTACGCAGACTTTGAATGCCTCCTCGAGAACGTGAGCACTTGCGAGCCTAATCCACACACCTCTTTTACCCACAATATACGAAACCATACACAATTTAGCTTCTGTTATATTGTAATCACTCCGGATGGATGTCAAACACCGCACCTTTAAAGAGGACCAAACGCAGCACGAGTATTCTTAGAGCGAATGAAAGAGGAAGCGGAGAAAATATTCTCGCTGTATAAAGAAACAGTCCCGATGAATCCTCTCACCCCTGAAGAAGAAAGTAGGTTTAATGAGGGCACCACATGTCACATTTGTGAAAAAGAGTTGAAGTAGGACACAGTACGAGATCATGATCAATTAACAGGAAAATATAGAGGCCCATCGCACTCGTTTTGCAACTTGCAATACAAAATGCCAAATTTCCTTCCCGTTTTCATCCACAATCTTTCCTCATATGATGGAAACTTTCTGATTCGTGAACTAGACTACGATGATAGAAACATATTTGTAATCCCCAATACTGATGAAAAGTATATTTCCTTTGCCAAATCTATAGAAAACAATTTCACCATTAGATTTTTTGATACGTGTTGCTTTATGTCCTCTTCTCTAGCCACGCTAGCAAAAAATTTAACAGAATTTTCCTACACTAGCAAAGTGTTCGGTGACAGGACCAAGTACGTCACGCGTAAGGGGGTATATCCATATGTCTACACAAATTCAATGGATAAACTCGATGAACCTTCACTTCCGGGTAAGGATAAATTTTACAACAGACTAACCGAAGAGAATATTTCCGACTTGGATTACGCCCATGCAGTTGACGTATGGAACCTATTTTAATGTCAAACATTAGGTGATTACAGTGATATTTACTTGAAAAGCGAGAACTTAAGAGCGATATGTCTCAGTGCATACAAGTTCGACCCAGGTCATTATTATACTGCTCCGGGATTGACTTTCAATGCGATGCTGAGACTGACCGAAATCGAGGTGGAACTACCTACGGACTATGACATGCTGCTCATGATTGAAGTAGGGATTCGAGGGGGTATTTCTCAATGCTGTAAAAGGCACTGCGAAGCAAACAACAAAAACATGGAAAACTATGATCCCGAGTCAATTTCTAATTACATAACGTATTATGAAGCAAACAACTTGTATGGATGGGCTTTGTCTAGACCGCTTCCTTATGCAAATTTCAGATGGCTCTCCCTTGATAGAATTTCAAACTTGGACGTTACAAAAATATCGTATGATAACGAAAAAAGATACATTCTTGAGGTAGATATAGAGTATCCGAAAGAGCTACACGATATGCATTCAGACCTCCCCCTATGTCCTGAAAACATGAAACCACCGGGTGGAAAGCATAAAAAGGTATTAACAACCCTCGAGAACAAGACAAAGTATGTCATTCACTACGTCAATCTCAAACAGACTCTATCACTAGGTATTAGGCTCAAAAAGAACCACAGGGTAACATAATTTAGTCAGTCACCTTGGTTAAAGTCCTACATCGATTTGAATACTGAAAGAAGAAAATTAGCCACTCATGAGTTCCAGAAGCACTTTTTTAAAGTAATGACTAATTCCGTATTTGAAAAGACGATGGAGAATGTACGCAAAAGAATGAATATGCAATTAGTGACAAACGAAACAAAATTACAAAAATTAATAAACAAATCAACTTGTTTGGATAGCACGATTTTTACAGACTCCTTGGTAGCCGTTCACATGCGGAAGGCTACCATCAGAATGAATAAACCAATATATATTGGATTTTGGGTATAAGACCTCAGCAAGACCCTAATGTACGATTTCCACTATCGAACAATGCTACCAAAGTATGGAAGAAACATTTCATTAGCATACATTGAAACTGATAGCTCAATATATGAAATTAAAACCGTCGATATTGACTGGGACATGCTTGAAAATCTGAACGAGATTGACACATCTAACTATCCTAAAGATCACCCGTGTTATTCGGAGAAAAACAAATAAGTTATTGGTAAATTCAAAGACGAGTGTGATGGAAAGGTTATGACGCACTTTGTGGGTTTGAGAAGTAAACTGTATTCGTACAAGGTTCTCGGATCTGCTGAAAAAAAGAAAGCGAAAGGGATAACCCGAGAAGTGATAGGAAAAGGTTTGAAATTTGATAATTACGAAAGATGTATTAAAGAAAATTCGACAAGTTTCGTAAAATGATTGTTATTCGTAGCAAAAAGCATGACTTATATATGATGCAAATGTACAAGGTAACACTAAACGCATTCGATGATAAAAGATATATTTGCGAGAATGGAATTAACACGCTAGCTTGAGGTCATTGCAAAATTCCGTGAAAGAGGACACACTCTGAGGCGTTTGCTGATAATTGAGAAACTTAAAATATTGTATCTCAAATTGAAATCTCCAGTCTCAACCATGACGTTAGTCCGGAAACATTCGTTTACTTGCATTTGTGCGGGTCCATCAGGATGTGGAAAGACGACCTTTGTAAAGAAGTTCATTGAAAATTTACATTGTATGATAGATCACGACATAGATGAAATAGTATGGTGTTGCAGCACAAGAAGCGAGCCAGATATATAACAGGAACTACTGAGCATACACTACGAAATACCGTCTTTTGAGGAATTTGGAGGTGCTCCAATCTTGTTTGTTATCGATGATTTAATGAGTGAAGGGGCTTATAGTAAAAACGTGAGCAAACTGTTCACGAAAGGGAGTCCTGATTTTAACATATCCGTGTTTCTAATTACGCAGAATATTTTCAACCAAAGCGCACAATCGAGAGAAATTTCAGTGAATGCAAAGTACATAGTATCATTGAAAAATCGGCGAGATCAATTACAATTCGGTCATTGGACACGACAGGTGTATCCGAAAAATTCGCAAGATTTGGAAAGGGCATATAAAGAATCGACGGAAGATCCATTCGGTTCTTTGGTCCTGGACCTCGGGCAGGACACACGATAGATTTCGTTTTCGAACGAGCATATTCCCCTACGACTACGACGACGAAGTCATCGTAACCGTAGTCTACATGCCAGTGCGCGATGAAATGATTGAAGAATAATAAGCATTTGCTCCACGCGTTATAATCTGCAAAACCGAAATTACGCTTTGCGATACTGAAATTTTCCGACGACGGATTAATTAAAACCAATGACGCTCTGCGATACTGAAATCTTCCTACGACAAATTAATTAAATCAATATGCGACTGCTGTTTGAATACCATAAACGGAAGCCATAAGATAAATAATAGATTAAAACGAAAACTAGCCAAATATTGTAATACGTTGGTGTCTCACGCACTGAAGGAGTCGCTAGCAGACGTGAAACGAGCAAACGCAGCGTTGTATAGGACATTTGGACGCATAAACGAAAGACTAGGAGCAATGGAAAGTCTGTCAATACTACCGGACGTAAAAACAACGCGAAAATGGAAGCGGTCGGTGCAACGCGAAAGAAAGTTTCCATTTCCCAGATTAATACCGAGAAGAAGCGAGCGCAAAATAAAAAAGAAATCGAATCGTTCAGAGTGGGATACGACGAAATCGATAGGGTGTACAACGATCCGGCTCATCCTGCGGGTTTTTCCACACTCGATAAATTACACAAAATAACTAGGATTCCGAGAAACACATTACGCGAGTGGTTAAATACTCAGGAGGCGTATACTCTTCATCGACTGGCGAGGAAAATATTTCCTCGAAATCGCTACGATGTGGCATACATTTACGAGTGCTGGCAATGTGATTTGAATGATTTGCAAAGTTTGAAGAAGTTCAACAGAGGGTGTTGTTGCATTTTGACTGAGATAGACCTGTTCTCTAAGTACGCATGGGCGAGAGCTATACGTAGTAAACGAGCACATGAAATAGTCGAGACATTCGAGGAGATCTTTTGCGAGAGAAAGCCGTTGAAAGTACAGAGTGATAAGGGAAGTGAATGTGCCAACGCTAAATTTAGAGGTTTTTCTTTCACGTCGTGGAGTGAAATTTTACACCACCAATAATCCAGACATAAAAGCCAGCCTTTTGGAACGATTCAATCGCACTCTAAAAACTAAAATGAACAAGTATTTTACAAAATACGCCACTTCAAATTACGTTGATGTGCTTCCAAAACTCGTGAGAAGTTATAACAATAGTGTTCATTCGAGGATATACATCGCACCCTCCAAGGTGAATGCAATGAATGCGTTTGCGATCGCCAGCCGGAGAAAAAAGTAGTGGAAAAGTATCCAAAATTTAAAATCGGTGACCAGGTGGGGATTATCAAAGTGCGGCTTCCGTTCGCCAAAGGTTACACTGCCAATTACACTAGAGAAATACTTAGCAGGTTAGACATAGATAGTAAAAGAGAATTACCAACTTACAATTTGCAGGATATGAATGGTGAGGACATAAGCGGAAGTTTTTACGCGCAAGAGTTAGTTGAGGTGAACGTTTCAGCTGAGACGTAATACAGGATCGAGAAGATTTTGAGGCGCAGAGGACGCGGTCGCAATCTCGAATATTTCGTAAAGTGGGAAGGATACCCGCAATCATTTAACTCTCGGGTTACGGCTTCTTCCGTGCGCAAAATATGAACGAGTTTTACTTGACGCTACCAAGCGATAGCTCTCGCGGATCTTTCTCCAAAATACCATAGGTCATTATCGAACAAAATTGAGTCATCGTATCGATTTAGAGAATGATAAGTGGCATGTAGGTTTGGCGGAGACTTCGATTCTGTCAATTGATTTAGAAGATATAGCTGCGACTCATCCTCCAATCCATTTAATTGGAGGTGAAGAGGGAGCTCCAACTCGAAAAAAATGAAAGTAGTGTAATAGAAAAGATAGGTCCTGCTCATCCTCCAAGCCATATAATTGGAGGAGAAGAGGTAGCTCCAACTCGCAAAGGTAACAGTACTCGAAACGAGGATGGGATAGTTCGAGGGGAAGAAGGCGGACCCGGGGTTGGTCATGTCAAAATTTCGATAGAAAAAGGTATTTTTTCCGAGATTCCACAAGGCACATACAGAAGCGTATGTTTTGCCTTGGCTTCGGTATTTACTGCTTCTGCTGCTGGTTAAAGGCTGTCCCTAAGGGATTTTATCCCTTAAGTCTGGGACACAATCAACGTGTACGTATGACGCGAGACGTTAACGGGACAACGGGAGACGGGGAACACAGGTCAGCGGTCACAATTGACGTTAACGCGGCCCGGAGTAACAACAATTGACTAACACAGGCGCAGCTGAGAGATCAGGTGTAAACAAATGTGGAAGTAAATAAGTTGTCTTAACCAAGGGTAATCTTCAACAGTTGGATGTATCTGCCGACAAATGGCTCCCATTCCCGGATTCTCGGGACTATTCTCATTGGTTTTCCGTGTACGGGACACGGGAAGAGATGAAAGTTGCCCATCTCTCGCGTACACGTACTCTTGGTACACGTTGATTGTGTCCGTTTGCTATACTTTCCCGTCAGTCATCTTTTCGCGTATTCCCGTTCATGTTACACGTACACGTTGATTGTGTCCCAGCCTTAAGGGATAAAATAGTAAACAATGTCATTCGTTCTGTAGATGAGTAAGCAATACGAGATGGTGAGGTAGGTGTAATCGAACGACTTTTACCAAACTCAATCATAATAAGAGCAAAGGATGTCACATAGTCACTACCACCAGGAGTCTATGACTCATTCGGAGACTTAATTAAAATATCTTTGGAGGGTTTTTCTAGTGCAGGACAAAAAAGATAAGAGAGGAATGGGAATTATAATGGTTGTTCCTGATTCAGCTGACAAATGAAGTTAATGATGCAGACGTACAAAATATATTCAGCAATGCTAAAGCAACTTTCTCAAAATCGAGTCGTAAACGAGGGAGGAGAAGTATAACTCCTGCTCCGAAAAACATTTACCTTTACACCGACGTTATTAAACCTCAATTCTTGGGCGGTTCATTGAGCCGCTGTTTACGTATAATCAACACTAGCGTTAGGGGATATCAAGTATTCAATCCGATTTATTACTACCCCGGTGAGAGGAACAGCATTGAAAGCGTTTAGATTTTAATGACCGATAAACTCGGTGAGCCTATTCCTTTTCATAGTTGGATACAATCTTCAATAGTGGTGTTACATTTTATGAAAAAGAAGTAATTTCGATTAGTTCGTCATTAAGCAACAAGATGGCTCCGGTAGCGGATCGTTATTATGCATACTATGCAAGACAGGTGGGAGGAGAGGTGGGTCCAATATATCGGGCGTCATATCGCGTGCAAAAGGGGACGGGTATTGGGAGTTTTCTCGCCGGCCTCTGGCGTTTTGCCAAACCTTTGCTATTTAGACTTAAGACTGGTGAAAGAGGTCGCGAGTGCGGGAGCGGCTGCCCTCGGCGCTCTTGGCTCCAAACCGGTTAAGGAGGTATTACGCAATAGATTAAACGAGGCAGAACAGAATTTGAAGCGTAAGACCGAGGAAAAGTTGTTCAAAGGGGGGAGATTGAGCTTAGCGAAACGTCCTCGGTTGGTTAAAATAAAACCACGAGGTGGTAAGAAAAAACATGTTCCAACGAGAGGGCGAAGAGCGAAGAAGGTCGCGCCGAGAGATATTTTTTCATAATGGCTGAGCATATGCTGAGTTCGTTGGATTTATTCCAACCGAATCCACCCATACAGACCAACATTCTATCTAAACGCTTGGTGCCTTACAAACCCATATCTTCGTTGGACAATCGATTGGTAATTGAATTTTAAATTAAAGATTCTGGCGACTCGTACAGAGGTTTAAATAATATCTAAAGCTCAAAGTGAAGATTTGCAAGAAAATTTTTAATGATTATAATGATACGGATACTAATCAACCGGGTGTAGTGAACAAAATTTTCTACACTCACTATTCGAGCAATGTGACGTTTATTTCAATGGGACTCTTGTCACACCTACCGAGGATAATTATCACTATAGAAGTTGTTTGGAAAACGTTCTTAACTATGGATCTGACGCTAGTAGAACGCACTTGCGTAATGGCGGCTGAGAATTGGACACGGGGATGATGTTAACAAGAGCGATAGCAACAATGCTGGGTACATGAAACGAAAATCATAGTTCTAGAATAGTGGCTAAGTGGAGTTGTATGGTAAATTACACGTGGACGTGTTTAATCAAACACAGCTGCTATTCAATGGCGTAGACATTAATATTAAATTGATGCTCTCGAAACCTGCTTTCTATCTAATGGGTGCGGACGATGGGGTTTTACGAATACTCGGCGCAACGCTATACGTGCTGCATCATGATATTAACCCTTCGATATTAGTAGCACATTGTAAAATGTTAGAACGAGGCAAAGCTAGATATCACTACAGGCGAACTGAATGGAAAACGTTCACTGCACCCTCAGGCGGTCGAACTTAAAGTATTGACAACGCAATCGTTGGACGAATACCTAACACTCTAATATTTGCAATGGTCGATAACGATTCGTACGCCGGTGATGTGAATAAGAATCCATTTGCACTCTCTCACTACTCACTCGAGAATTTCTCGCTCTTTGTGAACGGAGTTCAGATTCCTTCCGAGGGACTTGAATGCAATTTCAGCGGTAAAAAGTATTGGGCACGAGCGTATGATACGATTTACTCCGGCAGTGGAAAAAAACATCACGATAAAGGAAATCAAATCACTTACGATATGTTGGGACACAGTTATTTTATGTTAGTATTCGATCTCACACCGGACGATTCAGGTAACGAGGACTATATAATGTAAGATCTTGTCCTTTCTCGGCGAATAATATGAATAAAAAATTCTCGGGCTTTAGCCGAGTAAGAGTTTTTGTTGCTAACGTTTCGACGGATAACACTTCCATCGTCCTCAGAGCAGTAATGAGATGCAGGCCTTCCTTCCTGCGTATATATAGCCGCTTAATCTGGGGGACTATATAAGTTTAGGGGATACAGGTGTGGAGAGAATAGAGGCGAGATTTGAAAACGAATTCGCTAAAACCGTGACGTGCTTGGTCTTCGCTGAATATGATGCTACACTAGAAATTGATAAAAACAGGAAGATTATCACAAATTTTTAGTCATGGATAGCGTTCAAATCGATAGACTATTACGTAATAGATTAGGTGAATTATTTCGCGGAGTGTATGCTTCTGATAAGTTACCAAACTCACTCAGAAATGGTATATTCGTAGTTAATTTAGATCCGGCTTGTTTTCCAGGTTGTCATTGGGTAGCTTTTTACATATACATATAATCAATTTGCACAATACTTTGACTCGTACGGATTAAGCCCCTTTGCTCCTAAAATTTTGGATTTTATAAAGCCTTTCAACTTCACTCACAATCGCGTTCAGATACAAAGCTTTCATTCCGTCATTTGCGGGGAATATTGTTGCGTGTATGCAGTTAGTAAATCTTTAGGTCACACGCTACAAAAATTCATCACCCAATTCAATCACATAACCCCTCACCTCAACGACTGTCGCACCCTGGAGCTGTTTCGACTCACCCTCGGTGGGAAGAGGAGCGATACAAGGTGCCGTCCCCGAGCCCAGCGTTGCTGTTCCAGACAAAATACAGCACACGGAGAGAGGAGGTGATTATTAGTCGCAGTCTCATTAGAATCAGTCGCAGAATGCAGATCTTTGTATCAGTGAGCTTTTTGAAGGAGGGCGTGACGGAGCTTGCGGCCGTTGACGTCGATTCCAATCGCCTTTTTTGGGGAAAATTCAAGAAACATGGGAAGCTCGTTGCTGGGGGAAAGAAGCTCCGGTTTCAAGACCCTCTGCACTGCGATGAGTCTGCCTTCGACAGTGGATGCATCTCTCATGCGGAGCTTCTCCCCGCTTTGGAGGCTATCATTGAGGGAGCGATCGCTCTCTTCGCATTTAGCGAGGGTGAGTGCGAATTTCTCTCATCTCTAACTCATCGGACCTTTATCTCTTTGAAGAAGGAACTCCATTATCCCCCTCCCGAAAAATGTTGCTTTATCGCATTTTTCTGCCTCAATCCATGTCATAAATAGCGCAGTAGCACTTACGCATTGAGAGACGCACATTCCCTCGCCCAGTGGTTTCAGTATAACCGTCTCAAACCTGAAGTTGACCCATGCCCCGATGATTGTTCCCTCACTTCTCTTCCTCTAACACCGTCCTCTTAAGCCATATAAATTCTCACCATACATCAGTCGTCATGCTACCGACGGAGGAAGAAGTCCTGCAGTCTCCACCCGTCATGAGGAAGAGACCAGCTCTACACCATTCCAGTCCCGCTGCATCTCCACTCTTAAATAATCTGCTACTTCAATCGTTGTATTATTTAAACAGTGCAAAGTCGAAGAGTGTGTGTTGGTTATATCCTGGTAGAGACTTTGAGCCCGTGGTGCAATTTAACCAAGTGAATAAAAAGAGTGTAATTGTTTCGCAAGCTGAATGTACTAATATTCTGAATTTGGAAAATAATGTGAATGTTTTTTTTCTACAAAGGTGAAAAAGAACAATTAACTTCATCCTGCTTAGCTTATGCAAATTATTTTGGGAAGAGACATTTGTCCATTAAAAGCATTTTAACGAAGATTTCGTTTAATTTGAACGGTGACGAATGGTATACTCTGATAAAATTCTCCAAGGTGATTCTCCGGAGACTTTCGAGCAGTCGTGATAGAATTAGACAATTTCTCGCCACCAAGTTAGCTAATGATTCGTATAATTTAGATTTGGAAAGACTTGAATTAGAGGTGGTACTCATAACGTATGATTTCTCTGGTAATCAAATAGTATAACTTGGTTATGCTCTGATTTTTCCAGCTTGTGAGAGAAAGGCTTTTTGACCTCTGGCACGAAAGAACATTTTGTAAGTCAAAAGGTCTTTGATGTGTGTTCAACCTCTGGCATTGGGTTTAAAAGCCTTTCAAGTTGGACATACCTCGTGATGAGTGCCATTATTGAATTTCTAGGATTCACCAATAATGATGGAAGGTATATAGTCAAGGAATTATCCATAATCAATGTTCAAAACAAATGTTGTAATACGTGACTCTTAAACAAATCACCAACCCGGATATATTCAGGCCATAAAATCGTTCAATCCAAAGGTCCGTGGTTCGATTCCCGGTCCAGTTGAATTTTTTCTGCTTGGAATCGGCCATCTTTCCATCTTCACACCACTATTGTGTTTGTTTATTTTATGTGTTCCTATCCACTTTCTTTCTACCTTTCTGTTTGAAACTTTATTTGTATGTATTTGCCGCTGAGCGGTCTGAGTGAATGAACGAACGATTGTATTGCCTGACGTCTCATTTCCTACTAGGGTTAGCGTACCCCGAAACGCCTGTTCTATATCTTTCACCACTGTCTGTGTGCTTGAGTTATTCTTTCATTTCGCCTTCTGTGTGTGTCATTCTCTCTCTCTGCCGGTGGGTGAAAAGCAGCCCTGGCGCCATCTATTGGCCGCTCTCGTGGGTCATGCCTTGGGGAGTGTTTGTTCCTATAAACCCCCCACCGATTCTAGTGGAGTCTTAGTAGGCTGGGTAGCTTGGTGGTCTGAGCATTGGACGCGAAATCCAAAGGCCCGGGGTTCGATTCCCGGTCCAGTCGAATTTTTTGCTTGGAATCGGCCATCCTTCCGTCTTCACACCACCATTGTGTTTGTTTATTTTATGTGTTCCTATCCACTGTGTGTTTTATGTGTTCCTATCCAGTTTCAACCTTTCTGTATAAACATTTATATGTACGACCTACGTTCACATCAAACCCATGAATAAACAACAATATCTTCACTATAGTAGCTGCCACCCCTCCCGTACCAAACGCTTTCTTCCCTTCTCACTGTCCATCCAAGGCCATCGTATTTGCAATAATCCTGATTCCTTCAATACATTCCTTACCAACCTTCACCACTCGCTCCTCAAGCGTGGCTACCCAGAATCGCTTCTCGTTAAAAAAATCAGGAAAAATTGCCCCTCCACCAAACCTCCTCCCACTAAAGACTCCCGCATCCTTTCTATTTGCACAACGTATTTCCCGGGTGTTCAGTCTATCAATTTTATCCTTAAAGATCTCTTTCCCATTCTGAAAAACCACTCCTCCACTTCAAAAATTTCCTCCCAGCCACCCTCAATCACATACAAGCGTCCCCCTAACTTGTCTGATATATTAAAATCCACGAAGCCTCTTTCCAAAATCCCTGCTGCATCAAAACCCACCTCCTCCCCTTTTAATCGTCCCCGGTGCAAATTATGTCCCATCTTTAGTTCCTCCCCTCCTCCCAACCCCTCCATCGCCTTCTTCCCCAACCCTCTCCCCTCCTCTTGCGTCACCAGCAATGTTGTTTACCACCTGCAATGTAGGCTATGCCCATGCTTCTATGTAGGAAAAAGTTCCACCCCCTTAATATACGGATCAATAATCACCGAGCTAATTGCAAAAACCCATCTCAATCTGCTTCCCTTCCCGTGGCGATCCACACCTCTCATCACAAGAAATCCTTTGACAACTCCTACAATGTTTCAGTTCTGTACTCCCTTCCACCATCTGCTTCCACTATTGAGCTTAATTCTGTAGAGCTCTCACTAATTTGGCTCTATCACGCGTTCCTCCCCGGCATCAATGTCTCTCACTAATCCCCCTCTCCTTCCCTTCACTTTCCACCCCACCCCCCACCACTCCCTCCCTTCTATCCTTTACCCGTCAGTACCTACTTATTTCTGAAGAAGGCGGTTGTGTCCGCCGAATATATAAAAATATCTGTGAGTTTTTCTTTTTTTGTGTGTTCTTGTGTAACTGCCAGTCACGCCTGTGACATTTTTTATAATATTTGTGCACTACACGTGTTTTTCGTCGAGTGGATATATATATATATATATATATATATATATATATATATATATATATATATATATATATATATATATATATATATATATATATATATATACACGATGTACCAATTTTAGATACTAACAGATCGACAGCCAATCTCCTACCCAAATGCCCCACAGTATGCTTCAGACGTCCACCTAACTTAGCCAATCTTCTTCGCTCCAATTCTTCGCTAGAGGGTATATCGAAGGACACTCCCCGTCCCACCACACAGAGATGCAACAAACCACGGTGTAAAACATGCAACATGTTTCGTCCCCTATCCTCATTTCAGAGTCCCAACACAGAGACGCCATTCGACATCAAAGCCTCCGGCTCTTGCGACTCCCACAACTTAGTTTATGTGTTACAATGTAAACTATGTCCCGGTTTTTATGTGGGCGAATGTATTACACCCCTTAATATTAGAATGAATAACCATCGGTGCACCTGTAAAGACCCATCTTCCACTTTCCCCGTCCCTACTCATGTGCGGAAACATGGCTTGTCCTTTGACAAGTGCTTTGAGGTGGCAATATTGATCTCCCTTCCCCCGGACGCCCCGTTAATTGAAGTGCGCCAGAAGGAGCTGGCCATAATCTGGTTGCTAAAATCGTACGCCGCGCCCGGATTAAATAAAATACATTAATCGCACGCTCCCCGTTGTTTTCCATTTACCCCCTTCCCTTCCCTCTCCCCCCCCCACCCTCACTGCGACCCCTTCCGCTCTCTCCGGCCAAGACACGAGCTGGTAAAAATTTCCCCTTTTCAAGAACCGTTCGTCAACCGCTGGGAAAAACCCCTTCCCATTCCCCCATCCCCACTCCCCTAACCTACCGCCCCTCCTACCCCTATCCTCACCAGCGCACACGACATTTGTTCCGTGATACGCCTTGAAGACGGACTAGTTCCGAAAGCTAGCTATGTAAGTGTGATCGTCTCTTTTTTTGTGTGTCTATCTCCTCCATCCTATCCACATCGTGTGTTCATCGCCGCATGCCTGACTCCAATCCATCAACGTATTTATATATATATATATATATATATATATATATATATATATATATATATATATATATATATATATATATATATATATATATATACATATATATATATATATATATATATACATATATATATATATATATATATATAGTTAATTATATATACATACATATATACATATATATACATATATATATATACATACATATATATACATACATATATATATATCCATATATATATACACACGTTGATGGATTGGAGTCAGCCATGCGGCGATGAACACACGATGTTGATAGGATGGAGGAGATAGACACACAAAAAAAGAGACGATCACACTTACATAGCTAGCTTTCGGAACTAGTCCGTCTTCAAGGCGTATCACGGAGCAAATGTACATTTGTTCCGTGATACGCCTTGAAGACGGACTAGTTCCGAAAGCTAGCTATGTAAGTGTGATCGTCTCTTTTTTTGTGTGTCTATCTCCTCCATCCTATCAACAACATCGTATATATATATATATATATATATATATATATATATATATATATAATATTGCAAATTTGATTGAGAAAAATAAATATTTTTTGTACACCTGTATATTTTCTTTTATTTCTTTGATACCTTTGCATTAAAGGTAAGATAATAGAATAATGAGAGCAAAAAACAATTTTTTTAAATTATTTTTTTTATTTAGAACATAGGAATATCAGTTGGTACAACAATGAGAATAAAGGTATAAGATTGAACCAATTCTCCTTTTTCCTCGTTTGTTCGCCCATTGTTTATTCTTGATTTTTGTCCCGTTGTAAATGCCACTGGGAGCTTACACTGCTTCGTCTCAGACCACTCTTGAGGGTCCTTTTGATTCATGAGCACCACCATCACGTTCCACCACTTCTGATCCTTTAGGTAAAGTAAGCATGAAAGGAAAACCACTCGCTATGACGTTATCATGATATGTTTCGTACACATTGCACACGGTAGATGTTTCTTGATTCATGGCTCTCTTCAACATTTCACCGGTGATTTTCAACTGTTTCACTGTGGACACGTTAAACCGCTCAATAACTTCACTGGATGGATTCCAGAAGCCAGAAAAGTTAATGCTACGCCCCCCGAGAGCAATCATCTTATCCATACGTTTCACTTCAATGTAGTATCTATTGTCGAACTTCATATGCAGGATACGATCGTTTTAGTCATTGTTCTCCAGCAGCGGTGAGGGAAGACACACTTCATACACATTTCTCACGTTCTCCTTCAATTTGCTAACGCGGAGCTGATGCACACCGCCCAGCTCTGCTGTTGTAGATAGTAATATGTCCCGCATCCTTACACCACGGTTGATCGGCGAGGTCTGATGAGGAAATATCGCCTTGATTCTCCTTATTATGGCTCGATCGTTGGAATGAATTCAATCTCCTCGTCCTCCAAAATGATTCGTAGAGAAATCTCAGGGGCGTGGCTTATTTTTCTATCCACGTCGGTAATCGAGGAGTCCATGCTAATAAGTATCATCAATGTCTTGTAAAAGCAATATGGCAAAGACTGACTCATGTGCCTCGTCATCCCTCCCGTCGTGGATCAGAGGTCTGGTTATAATAGGAGACATGACCTGTCCCATGCTGCAGTAGTAGCATTTATGGCTAAAAGATGTACTCGTTTGTTCTTTTATATCCTCCCCAACCATGAGCTAATCTTGCTCTTGGGTTGCATCAGACGCTCGCACGTCGAAATCGTCTGAGAATGGCACCGCTAGTGGAATTATGAATAATTTGCATGTTAAGGGCTGTCTGGCGGCGGCAGTGGCGGTGGCCGCGGGTTGTGAATAATTTGCATATTAAGTGTTTTCGGACCGGCATCTGATCACTACTCTTTGGTCCAAAATAAATGGCATTTCCTCCATATTAATTTCTTTTTTTGGCTTGCAGACGCACTTGGTCAGTTTTGGCAGACATTTGCATTGAGCGACATCAAATAGTCTTTTGGCGTTTTCTTTGAATTTCTCAAAGTCCTTTTTGACTACGAATGACGCTTTCTTGTTCGCTCTCTTCATGGTTTTTCCACTTTTCTCATGGTATCTCAAAACTGCAGCTAGGATGCCACGGTTTGAGATGTCAGGAATCGATGCGTCGTTCCACTCTTGCACGACTCTGTCAGCAACAACCTGCGCTATTTCACGGGCTGGTGGATCAAATTCTCTTCTCTCTTGCCGCATTTTCATCTCCACCCACTTGAAAAACTTCATAACATCGATAAACGTGGGTAAATTTCTTCCAGACAGCTCTTGAGGTGTGCCGAAAAGAAGACTCCACTGACGATCGTGTTTCCACTCTCATAGCACTTGTTAATTTCGATTCCCCTGAATAATGAAAAATAAGAACTCAAATACTCAACACTAGTCTAGCCAGACCGTGCG
Organism: Ceriagrion tenellum; assembly: GCA_963169105.1. Lineage (NCBI taxonomy): Eukaryota > Metazoa > Arthropoda > Insecta > Odonata > Coenagrionidae > Ceriagrion > Ceriagrion tenellum. The sequence goes on along the minus strand of OY720639.1, from coordinate 2,519,359 downwards.
CTAAGCAGAGGAATTTCGTGCCTAACTCTGCAATGGGACGCGATACGACTCAGAGCCGGCATTGCTACGCTCACAGGGAGTAATTCGCACACCGGCAGTTGGCTCCTCCACATTTTTCCTACCGGTGGCTACAAAGTAGCACCTAAATTGCAGCTGTCATGAATTAAAATTTAATCCTCTACGCAAGGTATAGGCTGAGGCTTCAACAAAATCGCTCATCGTGGACGAAAAGCTGTAAAATTTCGAACCCAGAAGCCCCTTACAGCAAACGATGTAGTGCGTTGATTAGAGTTCATAGGCTGGGCATAGAGGGAATGGGTGCAAGAGGAAGGTGGCAGGGGGGGGTTTTCCTCGTAGGTAGGGAAGGAGCTCATGAGATCTAACTTGCCCATACGAGCGTGTCAAACTACAACAATTATATCTAATAAATTAATGAAGTATTACTTACAAATCATTGATGAAGCTATTGTAGCGCCGGTTCGCGGGAGAGGTGAAGTGTTGTAAGGAAAACAACTTGTTCGTATGGAAGCTCAAGCCAGACTGCTTTATTATCCTTCCCTTTACAAAAAGGTTTTCCCCGCAGAGGTCCACCACCTCTCGCCCCCCCCCCTTACCCTCCATTCAAGCAGGGATTTCCGAGGGCGCCGACCGCCTTTTCAGTCGGCTCCTACCGTTACACTGCCTACCCCTTTGAAAGGATTGCGCCCCCGCGATCATATCCATTCAGCCTAGAGTAGCACCTGCAGGGTCGTTGGCCTCCCGCTTATGGCCCTTCTCAACCTGCCTGAAAAAAATGCAAAGAAAGAACAACGGCCCCTCTGGTCTTCTCCATCCTTAAGAACCCGGCCTCGAACCTCTCCGGCTCCGTCGTCATCCTTCTAGGATACGGCGCCATGCATGTTTCCGCGTTCGGAATATCTGGTTGACTCCTGGGACGGAGGCATGGAGATTATCCTCCAATCACCCTCGCTGGCAGTTTTTCCGGTTCATGTTCCGGTCCGGTCCGGCTGGCGGTTCCTAGTTTTTCTTCCTCGGCTTGTGTATCTCCCGGCCCGGCCGTTGTCTCGCCGTCCCGTTCCATCGTCTCTGCTGCCTTTCTCTCGTCTTCTCTTGGTCTCTCCTCCCACCTTTTAAGGCAATTAACGTGTACCAAGAAGCGATGTCGAGGATTGTCCATCTTTCTCACCCTGTAGATGACATCGGACAGTCTTCTCACGGTTTGAAGGGGACAACCCCGGGGAAACGAAATCTTTTACGTTTGCCCTTTGCAGCGGACACGGGAACCCACACCATCTCGCCTTCCTCAAAGGGGGTGCCATTACACCGGCGATCGCAGTGACCATTTTGAAGGCGGTTAGCCGGCCTCAGCCTCTCCCTTTTGGGCGGTCGAATTCCATCCTCGAGTGCATCCAGTACCCTTTTCACTACGGGGCCTTTCTTCTGTCTTTCCCCCGCGCTTTCACTGGGAGCCTCCAGCACCGTATCAATTTCCATTGACACCTCTTTCCCCTTCCTCAAGCCCCACTGCTCACTCACGGCACGAGACAATTCATTGGCATTACAATACTCTTTTTCCGGCCGCTGTACCACTGCACAGCCATGTTCTGCCAATTGCTCCTCTAACATTTGGTGACAAGGAGGACGAATCACGTTCACTCCCTCTGCTGCAACATCCCGCGGATGCGAAAGCGGAGCCCTCTTAGCTTCGTTTCTCTCAGCTTGGCCTCTCCTCCTCGGTCTCTCCTCGTTTTGTTGACAGGACGGGCGAGGGCATTGGGCTCTCAAGTGACCCCTCTCGCCGCAAATCCAGCAACGCAGTCCACGATTTCCACGCGTCACCCGCAGTGTTGAGTGCCGCTACTCAGGAGCGGGGCCGCGGGCGACACCACCCGAAACAGCGACTCCCCGGAGAAAATGAAGCACTTCTTTCAATATCTCTGCTCTGCATCTCAACGCGGATTCCACCTTGTCCTCGCGATCCCATCCTTGGCTCTGCATGCTCATTGCTCGCGGTCCCGTGGTGATCGTTGCCACTCCCCGCGAATTCACTCCCACGGTGTAGGACTCCGCGAAATGGATAGCCTCCACCTCGATGGCCACGCTGATAGTGTCCACGAGGCTTGCGGATCTCGCCTGTGTCATCAACTTTTGGATTTTTCTGTCTAGTCCGTGCAAGAAACGGTCGCGCACCACGACTTTCCTCGGTTCCTCGGGCCAGGAGGGATATGCACGCCGAGCGAGGCGCCCGAGATCCGTCGCAAAGGTGGCGGTGTCCTCCCCGGGATTCCGCGTCCTTAGGGTGAATCGCACCTTTTCACTCGCTTCCGTCGGGCTGAAACGCCACCTTAATGTCTACCGCGCTTTCACAAAATCCGTCCGGCTTTCCTTTGGAAGATCTCAAAACGCGGCTAGAGCATTTCCCACGAGACACTGCCCCAAGTAGACCTGTGCGCCGATGGATATCGGCGGCGGACGCCGGCTGGAAATGGGTCGGCGCGCCGAGCCGATGGTTTTTACCGACGGCGGCGGCGTGCTCATCAAGCCATAATGTATTTACAAGTATTTTACAAATTTTATAAGACAAATTCATTACTAATTCACATCTTATCTCAAATGCGAGCGAAAAAAATGTTGTTGTTAACAGATGCATCCATTTCACTGTTAAAAATTTACTTATAGTTTTTCAAATATGATGAAAAACCATTCAAACGATCCTGTATGTATTTTTATCGCCTCTTACCTTCATCTATGTACCTCATTGTAAAATATGAGAGCGTAGGGTTTTATGGGAAAGGCCTCCCGTTTTTTAGATTTTTATTAAAAATTTAATACTTACAGATTAATATCCGAATTAATGAGATGAGCAAAAAGGCAATATAAAAACTTTAACTTTTGGAATTCGAAGAAGACTTCCAGAAAAACAACACAAACCTTTATAAAACATTTAAAAAGAAACTGTTGGGGAACCAACCCAATAAACATTGCTATAGAAAAGAAAATGGGAAACTGGAACTTAACAACCTAGACAATGGCTGAGAATTTTCTAATTATTTCGAAATACTTCCGAACTGCCCAGAACCCAAGGAAACATTCCCACCAAAAGATCCTAATGAAAGCAGTCCTAATTCACAAGCACCAGATTATGAAGAAACCACAAGACAAATTAAAAAGTCCCAAAACACTAAAGCATCAGGTGAAGATGAAATCATAGCAGAACTCGTGATAGCAGCTGGACCAAAAAACACAGCAGAAATAACAGAAAAAATACAAAAAATTGGTGAAATAAACAAATCTCTAATGACAGGGAAGATGTCCTTATTCAACCATTTTATTAAAAAAGGAGATAGAACAGATGTAAACAACATAGGACTTTCACTCCTTCCTGTCACATATAAAATTCTCTCGCAATGCTTTCTTGTTCAGTAACAACTTTTATCCTTAAATGGCGAATATCAATCAGGCGTCAGGCTAGGTAAATTACTCCTGGAACAAATTCTAAATCTAAAACTAACAATTCGGCACCAAAAGATATACAGCAAGGATATTATCTGCGCCTTCGTTGACTTCAAAAATGCCTTTGATACGGTTGATCGCGAATCTCTTGATCAAATTTTGAAAGAACAAGGGCTCGACCCTAAAACACTTGCAACCATTAGACAGACGCTCACTGACAAAAACGTTAAGTTAAATTCAGGGTAAAAATTTTGGAACCCTTCGAAATCAAAACAGGAGTAAGTCAAAGAGATGGACTCTCAACGTTATTCTAAATTTGTGACCTAGAAAAAGTAATTCGATAAGGATGAAAAGACAAACGAACTTCGTTCGTTTGGTTCGTACTTCCCTCTTCCTTCGCAGCATACGCCCTCTCCCAGGATATCCAAAGCCTATACGGTTTTTGTTTCCTACCCCTCACCAGCAGCGGCGAACAATCCATCTACACTGTAGATTCTACAGACATCTGTCTGTAGGTTCTGTAGACAACCGACTTAAACCTTTTGGACTTCCAATGTTCTTGTTTGAAATTTGCCCTTACCTCCCCAGCACACGCCCCTTTCCGAGGGTTTCTCCGAACGGTTTCTGTTTTCCAGCCCCGTGCCCTTCTGAAACTGCTTTGTTCGACGCATATCTCTTCCGTCACCCACATTTTTCATGAATATACTTTATACCCAAATATTTAATAGTATGATGATGATGACGTAATATCGGGACTAGTCGAGTTAAATCTTTCGTTATTGGAACTGCAAGTGTTTTCTCCGTAATTATGGAACATTTTCACCACATCACATCTGAATCTGTATTTAACATATTCGACGACCTCGTAGTCGAAAATTATTGGAAGGGCATTCAATTAGAGCAGAAAACATAGCAACGACCTAAGTAAACATATCACCGTATGTTTAGTGCTATGTTCAATTAGAACAGAAAAGTCGAAGTTAAAGTGAAATTAATTAGGTGGTTCATTAATGTTTCAATTGACAATGCAGTACCACAAATGTCAAAATAAGTTAGATCATCCTGCCTTCCGTCTTCTAACAATCAACGATTGTTTGAAAAATACGGGAGTATCTAAAGCGCACCAACTCCTTTCTTGGCCACCCATAACATGGTCACCTCGTTGTTTAATCGAAAGGAAATCCGCTGAAAAAAAAACAGGGCTGAAAAACGAAACAGGAACCAATGAGTAGCTTCGTACCGGAACAAAACTATAAACTTTCTCATTCAATGTGACTTCATTTCAGATTGAAACCTTAAGTCTGGCTTGGTTTTAGTGTCATTTCGGAATGAAAGTAGAAATTGATCCAAATATGACATTTCGGAACCGTTCCTTCTCTCGAATAGTTTCGGTTTAAGTGAGTGGGAGCTACGATAGATACTCTTATGATAGACCGTCGAAGGTACAACGACTTGTCTCAATGAAGACCATAGCGCAAGTATCTATATTTGACCTTTCTAGTGCACGCAAACACCACCACCAGATTTTCGACGGCCCAATCATCTTTGGAGCAGACATGCGCCTGCTTCCTCCTTTTAGGGAACGCCCAGCGCCTGAGAACTCCGGAGGAAAAGCGGCGCGACTACCTTGAACCACTGCACCGCTCCCCCTCGGTCAATATCGCGACCTAGGTATCAAAACTGCCCCTTTAGATGGGCATCTTCAATGGTCATCGACCTCAAGGACGATGCGGACAGAATATTTCTATAACACCTTAGATGAAACGAAAGACAAAGGTCAAGAGGGGACATTATTGCTTGAAAGCAATGCGTGAAATCTGATGGGCACATTAGTTCTTCTCCTTGGGTGCCGCATATCGGATCGGTTTAAATGGTCAGGGCCTCTTTCTTCCCCCTTTGTACTTCTAAAGAGACCTCCACCCCTCCAATCGTTCAATCAAAATTTGTACTCACAGTCTCTTTGCATCGAGACCGAGACAACTTTTCAACCTCTCAGATTACCGCAGAGACGTTATTTTGAAACCGTCCCTCTAATCACGCTTATTATCTTTTTAATAAAGATCCATTACCTGTACTTCAGCACTTGCTTCATCCGCAGAGGAAAATTCCTAAGGCTCCCATTTTATTACCCATTAAGACTGACCCGCCAAACTGAAGCCGGGAAATCCCAGTCGGTGGGGGAGGGGAAGGAGGGAGGAGAGTGAGGATAGAACGCTACAGTAAAAAATTCCAAAGTACAGGCTGCTGTTATTAATCGGAATCCAAAACTGCAAAAATACGTTTCATATAATTTGTTACGTGAATTAATGTACATAATTGAGTGAATATCGAAAGACTTAAAGTTTAAGAGCGATAAAAGAAAGAGGACATATTTTTCTTGTTTCAAGCTCCACAGGAGAAGAGAATATTCATGTCACCACTTGGATCCCCCTAGCTTAATCATTCATTGCAGCCTTTCCGGAGACACTTGAAATAGCTTGCCCATTTCAAGGTTTTTCAGAATTTTTATAAGTCTAAGATGGAAAGTAAAGTAACGGCACAGCGATACAACACTATACCTTTGCGGTAACCAGGCTTTTAAATTACCCAAATGTAGGTGATTCAGGTCTCTCTTCATATTATTTTAGTGCTTGTTTACGTGAAGAATCGGAATCGATTCAGGTACTATTTGCATTATGTAAATGGCATTTCATGGAAGATTACGCATGGAAGATAATCATCTATGCCGAAGGAAATAAAAACCTCGTATGCAATTTCATGACGCTGATTCCTTCTCCCATCTCAATGCGAAGTGGCGAATGCACTCGCCATCCTCCTGTATACACTATGATTGCATTGTTGATTTACTTACTTGAACTTCGTTTACCTACGACCAAAGTGCAAAAGGGTTATTGTGTTAATACACGACTAGTGTTTTTATATTGAAAGTAGCTGATATTCGAGCCTCCACGGCATGTATTTAAACCAAATGGATAAACTCCCCTTCTCAGACACATTTACTTTGCATTGACTGGCTGGAAGACATGGAACCTCGGAAGGGAAAAAGGAAGAAATAGAATTCTCTGAGATGTAACTGTGGAGGGAGAACAGAAAAAGCGAAATAGACGGAAAGACTAACGAGAAGTTTCTTAGGTAGGTGGGTGAGGAAGGGAAATCTGGATATCACACGTCCTAAATACGAATAGTATAAAGAAATGGAGCACTAAAGACATCCGTCACCTTGTTTGATTATGCGGCCTGTTATATCATTATTCGAATCTCCTATTGAACAATGTTGATTAGGACGGTATCAAGCGGGAAACTGAGGATAACGCACTAATAGGGCTCTAAAGGCTTGAGCAGAGTAAAATCCATGCCGAGGAAGTGTGGACGTGTGGTTGCTGGCTCAAAACAAAATGGTAACTTTGTTAATTCCTATCGCACAGATTTAATTGAGAGACTATTTTCAACAGCACATCAAATATGGACAGAAGAGCTGCTCTATTTTTTCATTAGTCATTAAGTTTTAAGTTATTATGAGGAGTCCGCAGTAATAAGTGAATATAAGTATAGTTCCGACGCATTGGGGGAAATGGTCGGTAAATGACCACCTATGTCGGAGCCGCGCCGCGCCGCCGACGCGGAAGACCGGCGGCGCGCCGTACATAATCCATCGGCGGCGTCGGCGCGGCGGCGCACAGGTCTAGCCCCAAGTTTAGCGTCTTCTTATCCTCGGGCCACTTGTTATCTGCTACCGTCTCGAATTGAAAGATCCAGTCTTCCCAGTCCCCTACACCACTATACTTCTTCGGCATCAACGCGCTCATCGTGGTTGCCGCCGCCGAACCGCCACGCGAAAACTCCCGGATCGGAGCACGATCCTACCGACTGCGCCCATGTAGCGCCGGTTCGCGGGAGAAGTAAAGGGTTGTACGGAAAACAACTTGTTCGCATGGAAGCTCAAGCCAGACTGCTTTATCATCCTTCCCTTTGCAAAAAGGTTTTCCCCGCAGAGGTTCACCACCTCTCGGGGCCCCCCCCTACCGTCCACTCAAGCAGGGATTTCCCAGGGCGCCGGCTGCCTTCGGTTCCCTCCGTTTCAGTCGCCTCCAACCACTACTGTATTTTCTAAGTTTCCCAAGTTTAGTTGCATTTAAAGGACATATACAACAAAATCTCGTCTCCTCTGGGAATTACATACACAATTACTGACAGAGCTGACGCAGGTTAGACCGACGAAATGTCCGATTCGTGTCGTTTAGAGCCGATAAAAGAATCGTGAAAATAGGGTGTGTGTTTCGGGTTGCCTGCCCTCACGAAAACCTGTCGCGGCGGTACCGCTAGAAGTCATTCTATCGGAATACAATTGTACCATTGTTCCTCGGGTAGGACGGGCTACATTTTGCCGTATGTCGAACTTTGAATTTCGAAAAGAGTTGTTTCATGACCGCCCCTAATGTGCGGCCACCTGGAGGGAACTAGCTTAACTCGCCTTGCGGCAATGAGGCAGTCCAGTAAGCAGAGCATTGGTGAAATGCGTTCTGTGCGTGTGTTTCTTTTTTTAGTTGTGGCAGCCCTGAAGTTTCTGAAGAGGTCATCATACAGTCATCAATCTGTTGAAAGGTACGTTGTATTCTTAACGAAAGCAATGTGATTACAATCGTATTATGACATAGTTTGAGTAAGTACAGTTGTAACGGTTTGTCAGTTGATAGTGTCGCCGGTAGTATCGGTCATATTGGAATGGCATGTTGTACCTAATATCACACCCCCACCTGTAGTCCTAATATCTCATTGTTCGATATTACGCACACCTAACAATTGAAATGAATATTAGGTCGCTTGGTCACTAGATTGGTGTTCTGCAATATGTTTTAATTTATTGTTGCGTATGCCTCTGATCCTAAAACAGAGAGAGAGCAGTAGTGGTGGACCGAGGGAAACATGAAGAGCGAGCCATAAGATGGCCGTGCGAAATAAGAAGATGGGTCTAAAGCAGACCAGCAGGTTAACCCCCGCCTTCAGAGCTGGTTCGTCTTCTGCTGCCGTTTCAACCGTTTTGCCTGTAAAGGCGCCACTAGTCCGAAAGTCCAGCCATTGCAAAGTGATGCCCATATTATCACAAGACTATCGCAAATTGAAAGGCGGAATATTGTGATGATCGGACGAATATCGCTTACATTGATAAGCTTCCGACATTAGTCAAGTCACGCAAAGCATAATACAAATACAGTTTTGGTAGAAATAAGGAGATATGCGAAGAAGCTGAGGTTTTTTTTCACCAGGAATAAGTACCCATGTAGCACCAGCGGTTGGGCCAACGTTGAGGAACTGTTACGTGCAACGGTTGGTCAACCGTTATTCAAGGCCGTTTTGCCAACCGTTATCCAACTGTGATGGCCCAACGGTTCCCCAACCGTTGCCTCGACAGTTCCTCCACCATTTACCAACAATCACACTATGATTTTTTCTATTAATGTGCATTTCCATTTGGCATACCATTGGTTGGTATATGCAAGTGCCGAACTAATTACCTTCCCCTTTCTCTAAGCCACCCGCCTACTTTTTGATAACTCGATTCCGCCATTACGGTCGGCTTGCTATAGGTCTCACTCTGGCTCGCATTCCCGGGAGTCAAGTTTGATTTACGTCAGAACTAGGTAATTTAAAACTCAGAGGCAATGCTATTCCCAGAAACTGACTGTGAAGGCGAAGATGAATCAAAAAACCATGATTTCGATTCCCCTTCGCCAATGAGTGTTCTCGACCATGCCGCCTCCATTTTCTAAACCTCAATGAGAACTGCCGACCCACCTACTTTGTGATAACTCGATATCTCGATGCCATCTCGATCGTGTTTCCTCCTTTCGATTGACACTTTCACCATCTCCCAACGTTGGCCTAATGGATAAGAAATAACAGTGCAAAGGGCACCGTTTCCCAACGTTGGCCCAACGGCCTAAAGGTAACCGAACCATTCCCCAACCGTGGCACCGTTTCCCAACGTTGGCTCAAACGTCTGTGCTACATGGGTAAGGCGTAAAGGCAATTGCCATTTATCATTTAAGTTATTAAACAATATTTATGGCAATTCTTGACCGGAGAGTAGATTAGGAGGAACTGAACATGCCATAGCGTTTTTACTGCACAAACCGCTCAAAATGACGAGATAGTACTAGCGGAAAAAATGCCGACGAAGGAGGATCGAGAGTGCCTGCCACCAATGGATTATCAAATGCAGCGACATCATGAGCTAAATCATCAGCGACATCATAAATAATTATAAATCTAAAAAGACCTTAGGGGTAAATGCAAATAATCTCGGATAAAATATAAATAAAACGGTGAATCAGGATAGGCAATCCTTGTGGGAAAGACAAGATCTTTCAGTAATCGAGGAAAATATTTTAGGAGAACTTGAAATTGGTCTACAAAAGTTGCATTACGACTTGGAAATGATAATACAAGTGCTGGAGGTATTAAAAAAGTGGGGCAAGTAAGTACATGAAGAAACAGGAGAATATTCTGACATGCTCTCTAGAATACCCCTTCAACACACGAGACCACAAGGGATGCAGAAGGCTCACTCGAAATTGAATCCCTCATGAGTTGTTTTGGAATTCAGGAGTCTACAGAGCAATACGTGGTTCATCAAAAGGACTAAATACTTTGTCAGGAAGGTCACAATGGAGTACTCCATTGGGGGGCTTCATTGCCATAATTTGTAGGTAGATTAGAACTGAGTTCATCCACTGGATGCTCATGCTTGAGAATACATTTGGCCATCGCACAGGAGCTTTAAGGGAGCACGTTCTAAAGAGGTGTGAGCAGCATGTGGGTTTTCCCAGGATGAAAATGTATCACTAGGTGGGTGACTAGATCACAAGTATGGTGGCCCGGGGTTGATTTGGACTTTGAAGATTTAGCCAGCAATTTTGAGACTTTCCAAGTAACTCAGGCCAATCTGAGCAAGGGAAGGTATTTTGTACCCTGGCTAAGACAAATACTCCTTGAGAATACATCCATTCAGATTTTTCTTCATTTCAGGGGTATGAAATTCTGGTTATAGCAGAGTTTTTTATGCTGGATAGAAGCTTGGCCAATAAATAATACTATACAATAAGAATATATCGAGTGGCAAAGCAATGCTAAAAACTGGATATAATTTTTGAGAGTTTTTGCAAGAATTTCTCAGATTGGCCGGAGTTGCACCGCCCTTGAGGAGGAAGAACTCTGGTTTACTAAGAAGCTAGTGTCTCTACATGATGCTGCATCAAAATTCACTGCTGTATTGTTCACGACTGTTGACTACAAAGGTAGATCTCGGTCACCTGAAACTTTGTGTAAGTCAATTACCTGAAATGGTTTTGTTCAAGGATGATGTTTTTGGCAAGACTGCCGCCGAATGTCTATACAAGAACTTCATCCTTCTCTCCTTTTTGGCCGCGAATTTGTCAATCACTTTTTCGTTGAAGTCTTCCATCTGATTGATCATCTCCTTTTCGATGGATAACATTGCAAGTGCAGACAATCTCTCTTCATCCATAGTACTTCGTAGGAAGGTCTCTATTCTTTTCAAAGCAGTTAAACGTGTTTCCGCTTCAGAGGTTGTCATTGGAATTGTGGCTACTAACTTCAATAGTTTTATCACTTCACCAAAAGATTCATTTAAATTGTTTTCAATGAAGGTTTCAATGACAAATTCAAATTGTTTTCAGTGACAAATTTGACTGACCTAAAAGGTCTGTCACATTTGTCACCTTGAAATCGTCCCTCGAATACATAATTCTCAGTTCCGTTTTTAATTTGTTTTTGTCTAAACAAGGATAGGAATATGTAACATCATTGAGATTATTTTCCGAAAATAACTTTTTAAATGAGGGAAATCGTTTATGCTCGAATTAATTCCAAGCTAGCGAATGGTTTGAAAAACAAATCTCTCGAACATAAGAAAAAAACACACGCACTTCCTTGTTTTGACTCTGGCTACTAGGGCCAGAATTAAAGTGCAATTGATGGGCATAGCAGTGTGCAAAACAGTCAGCATAAGGGTACTCGCGTCTGATAATCGTTTGCTCTCCTGAGTTCCGGCCACTCGTGAATTTAGCACCATCGTAACTTTGGGAAATGGCATTTTCTTTATTTTCCTGAACGACATATTTAAGAACACCCTTAATGCAATTTGCCAAAGAAGAGGAGTTGTGTGCGACAGGGTTCATGAAGATCCAAAACCTTTCAACTGATCTTCCTTCGGGTAATTTGTACCCAAGTACTACGACTAGTTGAAATTTTTAAGATACATCCGTTGACTCATCTGCCATTATTGACACAAAGTCAGCAGCAGCAGCTATCTCTGCCGATATTTTCTCACGGCACACATTAAGCATGCATTCCAGCAGATAATTCTGAATACCTTTTGATATACCCTTATAAACAGTTGCGTTGGTTGATAAGATGTTCTCGAACAAGGTTGTCTAATGTAGATGTGAAAATAATCAAGCCGCTGAACATTCCTGGATTTGTTGATTGAGTACTTTCACCATGGCCCAGTAGAGCCAATTCAAACTCTCCACAAAATTTTAGAGTGTCAATAATTTTTGACAATTGTTATTATTATTATGTATTCTACCGGTAAAGGTAGGTTTTGTTGAATGTCAGAGAATCTCTTCCCGGTCTTTTACACATTCAGGGGCTGATCTCCCTCTAGCATATCCTTTTTCGTCTCTGCATAAGATCTACCTTTCTTCATCCCGTCCATGAAACCTATTCTCTTTCTTCCCCTTCCCCGCTTGCCCAGCATCCTTCCCTCTATCACACTCTTCAGCAAACCATCACCCTTTATTACATCCTTCAGCCATCTACCCTGCCTTTCCCGGATTTCATTCAAAAGATTCCTTTCTTCGCCCACCATCTCAAGCACTTCCTCGTTAGATTTCCTTTCCGTCCACCTAACCTTCTCCATCCTTCTCCACACTCGCATCTTAAATGCCTGCAGCCTATTCTCGTCCTCCTTTCTCAGGGTCCACGTTTCTGCCCCATACAACAACGCTACACTCCATATCAAACTCTTCGCCAGCCTCTTCTTCACATCCTCACCCAGTGTCCCCGTCATCAGCTCTGTTCTATTACTTCACGCCTCCTTAGCCAGCGCTATTCTCTTCCGTATGTCTTTACTACTATGCCCATTTTCCTCCAGAGTGCTACCTAAGTAATTGAACTGTTCTACTTGCTCTAGTTTGTGTCCTCCAACTTAAATCACAAGCATTGCTTTATTAGAGAATCTCATTACTTTTGTTTTCTTATAATTTATTTTCAATACGAATATCCCGCACTGTGTTGCAAAAACATCTGCCAAAGCTTGTAGACTCTTTGAAGATCCACTAACCAATGGCTGATTGTCTGTGAATCTGATTGACTTTATAAGATGCCCTCCCACTTTGACTCCAACCTTAACTTATTCCCATGCCTGTCTTACCATTTCCTCAGCATAAATGTTTAAAAGCAACGGCGACAACGGACACCCTTGCCTTACCCCGCGACCTAGAGTTGCCCACCCTGATTCACCTACAGCCACCCTCACCTGCGCCCTTTGCGTCTAATATAAGTTTCGAATTAGTCTCCTGTCTCGCCAATCTATTCCCATTTTCCATAGTATCTCCGTTAGTTTATTTCAACTTACTCTGTCGAAAGCCTTTTCAAAATCAATAACACATGCAAAAACTTCCTGATTATACTCTATGTTTCTTTCTATAAGTGTTCTCATCACCGCTATCGCATCCCGAGTTGACCTTCCCTTCCGGAACCCAAACTGGTCATCGCCCAAGTAGTTTTTGGCCTTACTCTCCAACCTTCTATTGATTATTCGAAGTAAAACTTTGGCTGCGTGTGAAATTAAACTAATTGTTCTGTAGTCCTCGCATTCTGATGCATTTTTCTTTTTCGGGATAGGAATCAATACTGTTTTCACAAAGTCCTCCGGCCATACTCCTTCTTCGTAGATCCTGCGTATGAGTTCGAAAAAAGCTTGCCTACCTTTACTTCCTAAACTCTTTAGCAATTCCGAGGGCATGTTATCTACTCCTACAGCTTTTCTTACCTTAATCTCTTTTAATGATTTCTCTATTTCACTGTCGAGAATTTTTGGCCCGAGGTTATCTTCATCTAGGTTTCCCTCATCCTCTATATCTAAACTAGTTGGTCTACCATCGCTGTCATATATAGTTCCTCCACGTATTCTCGCCATCTTTCTAGGATATCTTCCTGCTCGGTTAACATTCTACCTCTCTTGTCCTTAATCTTTGGTACCGTTTGCCCTCTCTTACCTCCCGATAGCAATTTTACCCTAGCGTATAACGCACCCACTTCCCCTTCCTTTTGCAGTTTCTCCATTTCCTCGCATTGCCTTCTCCACCAATTTTCCTTCACCCGATTGGTTATTCGCCGTAGTTGATTATTTAGCTCCAAGTACTTCGCCCTACCCTGGTCAGTGTTGACATTTTTCCACTTCCTTCTCTCCTCCATTATCCCAATCATTTCTTTCGTAACCCACTGCTTCTTTACCCTCGTCAATTCCGCTGCTCCTATTGCTTTCTCAGCCGCTCTTACAATGATTGTTTTTATATTCCCCCGCTTTTACTCGATTCTCCCTGCTTCTTCGGCTTCTTCTATGTTCTCATCCGCTATCTCTTGGTACCCCCTCCTTTTCTCCGCCTTCAACGCTTCCAGATTCCATCCCTTCATCATCCTGCTTTTATTTAGCTTTTTGAATCTAACCTCATATTCTCTTCTCTCCTCCTATCCTTCGACCTCTCTGGCATTGGTGGCCCCTATTGTGAGCAATATTATAAATTGCTCCCGCCAGTTTAGCTCTAGGGGTCAATGGAACGCGCAAGCCCTTCCAACACGTCAAGGTTGTTGCAGTCTGCAGGAAAGGGTTTTTGGCGATACCCGTACCGATTTTTTCTCACTGCATAATTGTGTCTCTCAATTTTCTTTCTGAGTGCACTGTTTAGTTGTTCTCGGATTACTGTTTTACCTAACACTGAAAGATCTAAACTGGAATTCCTGTGTCCTATAGATTCCTCATGCTTTTTAACGTTTTGAGATGAATGCCCTGAATCGAACACACCTATTTCTGTCCAGGTCGCGTCCTTGTCTTTAGCAAATAGCAAGCTAGGGAAACAGTATAGCCTATTCGTAGAGTCACAGCCACAAATACAACTGCTTCTCTCATATATCTGTGGCTTAAACACTCGACAGTATTGCCTGTCCCTGCTATTGCTCTGATTCTGAGATAAGTTCAGTAAAGGAGCGCGCCTTCCTTCTTCCCCTTATTGCAATATTTTTTTTTCAACGGAAAGAGAGGAAAAATTAGTCCCTCTCATATAATTGACACTGTTCATTGTGCAGAGCAGAGGTCACCAAACTCTTTTACACTGTGGGCCGGATAACTGACTAAATGACGAGCGCGGGCCGTATAATCATTATGTTACAATATTTGCAGGCCAAAACGAAAACTCTGTGTAAAAAGACGAAAAAGTCCAGCATTCCGTGTTAATCATGGGTGAGTGGCATGCAATGCACAAAAAACAAGGACAACCAAAGTATTTATTAACTAAAAAAGGTATCAAAGAAGGCGAGGTTAGCAAAAAGATAGTTACATCCGACCTAGTGTGAATAAATCTGAATCTCACGAACTAAGCAGCAAAAAATGTTAGTGAGATTTGTGAAACTGACTTTTGGCATTCAAGATATCATCAATGTTTGGTTTGAAATTGCTGCATCCAATCAAGAGAATTTCTTTCAAATGTTCATCAGCCAATCTCATTTGATATGCTGACTTCACATACTTCATTTTTGGAAATGTTTGCTCACAGACATAAGTTATTCCAAACACTGATGCCATACCAGCAGCAAATTCCTTCAGTTTCAGAAATTCAACATCAGGCAAGCAGCGGTAAAATTCAGCAAGTTTTCCTTCTCTGTGCTTCTCTTTCAACAAGTTATTTGCTTGCAAATTAATGACCTCCAACTGTAGTTCAACTGGCACATCATCAAGGTAACAATCAAACGGATTCTGGAACAGAAGAATGTCACTCTCAATTCTGTGAAGATCTGAAAATCTCCAAAAAATGCTTTTTCAAGTAACGAATTATGTTTTTCGGAAAATGGAAAGTTGAGGTCGAGTGTGGCACAAAACTCTTTGAAGCAGTGATGATGAGAAAAGATTTTTCCTTCCAGTTGTGCTTCAAACAATCACAGCTTTCCCCGAAATCTTTTTATGGTACTGTAGACATCATAGACGAGGTTCATTCATGTAGGATGTGGTGTCGACCAAAAATGACAACTTTTAAATCCATGTGGGATGTGGATATGGGAGCTGTGGATCAGCTCTATCTTTTTCTGTGAGAAAAACATCAATTTCGTTTATACTTTTATAAATATTCAGTCAGAAAGGTAGAAAGAAAGGGGATAGGAACACAACCAATTGACGAACACAATAGTGGTGTGAAAGTGTAAAGATGGCCGTTTCCAAGAGGAAAAAATCGAATGGAATCGAACCACGGACTTTAGTAAAATTTATCACCCTACATGAGGCCTTTGTGCTGAATCCATTATGTCCAGTTAATGTCCGAAAGTTTAGAAGAATAGTATGGGGTTTCCTAGGGCTCAAAGGCCCCAAAATACTGCAGAGGCTATAATAATTATCGAATTTTTACTAACGAATTAGTACTTGCACCCGGAGAATCTTTTGTCTTACATTGAATTCGATCGGGAAATTCCGCGCATTTCAGTGAGATTTTCAGATTTTATCAAAATTTTCCATGTGTACAAATAGAATTTTCCATAATACCTGCATTTATCTCTACATACTGCTTCTTATCCTTATGTGCAATGATTTCATTGTTTTTCTTCCACCCTCTGAAATGCCAAAAGATTTTCTCATATTGCTCTTTTTTCTATCATTTTATGAGTAATCATTGAGTAGATAAGTTGACACAATTCTCCCTCTCAAATATGCGCAGAATTTGCCTTTGATATGCTTTCATGGAATGACAACCTGTCGTAATATTCGGTAAGAACATGTATCCAGCCAACGAAATCAAAATGGAAGAGGTGAAACCGGAGATCATATGATCATGCCTGAAAAGTGTCTCATAATCTCCGACGGAAAGTCATTTGATGACATCATTTGGGTCTGGGAGTCGCACTCCGATTGGCTCCCAATCTCTCTGCCTCCGAAATTCGTCGGTCATCTCCTCTCTTATCATTATGCTGTCCAAATCGCCCGTGTAGTAGTCTATCTATTGGGTAATCTTTCAACCCCAAAGCATGCGGTCGCCTCACCATGTTTTGTACTCTGGTCAATTTCCCGGAAGCGGTACGTTTATTGGAATTAACCTTCAGTAAAATGCATGCTGGTAGTAAATTTTGAAGATTATCTAATGCAGGAACACTCATGTAATCGATAGAAAGGGCCATCCTTACCCTGAGAGCTTTATGGATGGACTTTTACTACCGATTCACCGCTTTCCTCGCGAAGCCGTCTTAATCACATGAGAACAGATTTTGGATTAAGTGCAGAGGTCATATTCAGGGAATTATTGTTAAATTATTGAAAAATGCAATTTGGCGATAAGATTCCATATTGCTTGAATATT
Organism: Ceriagrion tenellum; assembly: GCA_963169105.1. Classification (NCBI taxonomy): domain Eukaryota; kingdom Metazoa; phylum Arthropoda; class Insecta; order Odonata; family Coenagrionidae; genus Ceriagrion; species Ceriagrion tenellum. The sequence continues at coordinate 2,502,266 of OY720639.1, read as the reverse complement.
AAGTTCTTTATTCAAACTCAGTCGATCTTTATGCCATTAAAAATTGCATTTTCTTTGGCCAACTGAAGATTGCGTAAGTACGAGAAACTTCTCCCTGGTATCTTATGGCTCACAACTTCAGTACAGGTTGTTTTTATTATCGATTGGTGAAATTAAGTCACATCAACAAATATAACCTGCCCTTTCCCGTTCGAAGCCGATTGGCTCCGCTTTGAAGACATAAACCTCGATACCAATCACCTCATGATAACTGATATAACATCCAAAACAAAAGGCAAAAAAATATTATCACCAAGCTGACGATGTAAATCTGACTTGTTGAGTGTTATCAATTGGCAAAACGACGATGGTACAATGATTTAACAAAGCACATATAATTTCAGTCAGGTGATAATAATGATTGAAGGCAAGATTATGTATAGTGTTGAATCTCATAATAACACGGCTATTTCAAATCATTGATTAACCATATATTATAATTGACTTCTTAGAAATAAAATCCTCACGATTGGAAGATGCTAGATCTATTGGACCCAATAACTCTCAAGAAACGATAACCGTTGCGTCTTCACGCCTCTCAAAAGTCGCTCTATTGTCATCAGTTGAAAAGGCTGCGTATAAATTGTGCAGTGCCCTCAATCATAGTGTTTACAACTGTGATTCATTTCTAAGCTCAAATACCGAAGCTCTCCGTAGATTTGCCCGCACCAATGGCTGGCCTTACAATTGTCTTGGCAGTAGGCACTCCTCACTCCATAAAATCGTGCAATCAACTCACTCCTGTAGGACATGTGGAAAAAGGCATCATTCGTTAAGTCCTTAAGTTTTAAGAAAATTGTTGAATTATTTTTCTCTTCAATTTTCTCCTTATATTGCCATTGAAATTGGTGTGAACCTATAATTGTTTCGAGATAGATTCAAACGTCGTCTTACTGTTTGAAGACATACGTCGCTAATCACGTGTGCCAACTTCAAGAATGGATTCCGTCTCATTTATGGAACCATATTGCCTGCTTGCTTGCACACCTGTTTGACAATCGCCTTTGGTGGGAAGGACCGAAGTGGCTAGCATTACCTGTCCAAGAAAGGCCAATATCAAGTTTTTCTCGTATTGAAGATCAGTCACTACCTGAACTTCAAGAGTCCCCTCTGAATATTTTGTTGAGTCAAGGTTCATGTGAATGGGATTTACTCAGTAAAATCTCATCATGGACAAAGGTGCTACGAGTATTCGCCTACATGCTACGATTTATCAACTCTTGTCAGTCAAAGATTCAAGTCAAAGGATTTCTCACATCATCTGAGCTGAAGAGAGCCAGGAATCTGATTCGCAAAATTATTCAAACCTCCTACTTCATATAAGAATGAGGTCTACTTCAAAAACAGCGCCCCTGCAGTCTAAAAATCTGTTACCTCACTCCTTTTGTTGATGAAAATTGATTACTAAGAGTAGATGGAAGGTTAAATAATTCAGAATTGGGCTATGAAGTTAACCATCCCATAATTCTGCCCAATGTTCACCATGTAGTAAACCCGCTTATCGATTACAATCATGTTGAATATCTCCATGTAGGATTTCAACTCTTGCAATCTATCCTTTGTCAACAGATTTGGATACTCTCCGCACGAGCAGTGATTTGAATCCGAATTTTTAAGTGCATGCGTTGCTATCGATGCAAACCTTCTAATGATCCACCTTTGGTGGATGGGAGATTTACCTGAAGATCGTATTAGCCCCGCGCGTCTATTCCTTAAAAGTGGAATGGACTGTGGAGGTCCCTTCCTTCCAAGTTAAGATTCATACACTGAAACGATCGCATTTAATCGAGGCATATGTGGGCATATTTGTGTGTTTCTCGACAGAAGCTGCTCACATAGAAGTAGTCAGTGGACTCTTAGCAGGCGCCTTTATCGCTGCCCTCAATCGTTTTGTCTCTAGAAGAGAACTATGCTCCGAAATGTGCCCTGATGGTAGAACAAATTTTAAGGGGACTTGCCGTTTATTAGCTGCAGTAATGAAGAAGAATTTTTCGTCTAAGGACTTCCAGCATAAAGTTACTCTCAACACCAGGCAGGTTTATGGGAAAGTGCAAAGCATTACCTTGACTGTGAAGAGAAATTCTGACATTAGAGGAATTCATAACTATCTCGATAAAAGTGGAGGCAAAGTTGAATTCACGCCCTCTGATACCGCTGTCAATGGATCCCTCCTAAGCTTCAGCTCTTACCCCTGGTCACTTGTTCATAGGAAGCTCACTATTAGGTGTTCCGGAAGAAGATACTACAAATGTTCCCTTAAATCGGCTTTCTCGATGGCTGATGCTACAAAGCCTATCCCAACGCATCTGGAAGCGCTGGTATCAAGAATATCTTCACGCCCTCCAGCAACGACCGAAATGGAATGAGGTTGAAGACAGGAGATTTGGTGCTGGTCCACGACCCTCAACCCACAACCGCCCCTGCGCTGGTGCCTGGCCCGCATAACTGACACCTTTCCGGGAAAGGATGGCATCGTTCGTGCGGTTCAACTACGCACGCAAGACGGTACCTTTTCCGGCCTGCCACAAAACTATTTCCCCTCCCTCTATCTTATTCAACACCTCACCTTATTCCCTTGTTAATGTATTGGTCCTAACGGTCCGATACGAGGGCCAATATGTTTCGTAAGGGGGGTTCGAGTAGCTGATTGAATTGTGAAATGTGCTCACAAAAAATCTAGTCTGTTAGCAGCAGTGATCGCAGTAAGCCGCTCTCGTGGCCGACTAAACTCTCGCGAGTTTAACCCATAGCGTCTGTGTGTGTGTGTGTGTGTGTGTGTGTGTATGTATGTGAACAAACCACCTGCCTCCCCCCCTGTGTGCGAGTGAACGTTCCAAGAGGAGAAATCACTGGAATGGACTTCTTGAGTTTTCTCCATTTAAATTGTTCTAATTGTTTTATTTCATTATTTGTCTGTTGTATCAAAGTGATTTCTAATTTAATACATTCGCTTGTTCTTTGTGGTTATATGGATCATTTCTCTGGTCATTCGGAACGTTCAAATGCCAAACTCAATTCACTCTCCAATGACTTCATTTCGCACTATTCCAACGCACCGAACATCATCCATTGAAACACGTAGTTTTTCCGTGGCGCGTGACGTCTCGCGGTGACTGTCGTCGAGGTGCTTGAGATCTCTCGTCCTAATAGCCCTTGGAAAATGCCTCATGTTTTGGTGTTGGGAACATTTTCCTTTCCTCAAATCTGCATTTTTTTATTCACTCACTATTGACAAACTTGATTCGCCGTCTTACGACGGCAGCGAATGCCGACTTAAGAGTTCACTCGCAGTGGATGGTGGCACAGATAGGCTCTCGAGAATGAGGAACCAAATTTGACCACTTTTACTCACCTGAGGAAGTAGCAGATGTGCCGATCTACTTGCATCATACATAAAATTAATGGCTGAAGGCGTAACTTTGTGGAATGACACTACTGACATGACGAAAAAGAAAGAATTCTTAGTATTTTCCACACTTAAGACTTTTATTCCTGACCCAGGTTTCGACTGCCTTGCAATCATTTTCAAAGGTTCAACATATGACCTTTGAAAATTATTGCAAGGCAGTCGAAACCTGGGTCAGGAATAAAAGTCTTAAGTGTGGAAAATACTAAGAATTCTTTCTTTTTCGTCATGCATCATACGCCTTGAAAACGCATTCATTGCAAATAAAACAAAATGCCAAAGGATAGCACGCGGTGTCAAAGGCTCTACAACGATTAAACAGCACTCGACGTAAAAGCTTCGGGACTAATGAGGCCGGGATGGCGGAGGAGCGATGATTTGTAAGGTGTATAGAATTACTCTAGGAATGGATTATTATTGGAGACGTGCGGCAGGAAAGTCAAGAATATACACATAAAATTTTCAGGCTTAACTTGGTGGAACGACAATGCGATAGCTTGGAAATAATTTCACTTTGTATTATTCCACAGAGAGTTGTATTACTTCCAACCCATGGTTTCCACTATTACACAGACATTATCGAGGTCAATATGATCACAGTCATTATCTCGGATAATGACTGTGTAATTGTCGAAACCCCCTAGGTCGGAAGCAATACAACTTTCTGTGGAATAATACAAAGTGAAATTATTTCCAAACTATATGAAAGTCAAGAATAGAAAGAATAAGTGAAATTAAGGGAAGACATTAACACTGTCGAATGAAGTGAGGAACAAGCAGATAGTTTGGTATGGCTACATTTGTGGCCATGACGAATTTGGATTGATGGCATTTAGAACAGAGCTCGAGGTGGTGGAACTAGGGAAGGAAGAGAAGAAGCAGAAAAGGACGAAGACGCGTGGAGATTGGGAATATTGAAGACGACGGACAACGTCTGTCTGTGTGTTTGTATGTGTGATTGCATAGACACGTATATGAAAATGCTTCAGGGAGAGCTGTGAGAGAAAGGCGAATAGTTGTGACGCCTCGCACCCGCCCGCCTCTCCCCTCTACGCAGGGGGCACAATGCATCATCAAATGAGCAGCACCACGCCCGCAATACGCTCTTCACGCGCCCGAAAACAAAGTCCACAGTGGTCGAGTCATCTCGCTCTCCGCCACCTCACCCCCACTGCACCCCTCCTCTGCTCTGCACTCTGCACTCTGCACTCCACGCTCACCTTGGTACTCTTGGACATTTCCCATACCCTCGCATATATTGTCATGCTCGCAAAGGCAACGCATTCTTCATTAACTTTTGCATGTTGGCACCCCCTTCCTCGTGACCCCTTGACCCTGTGACCCCCCCTGCCTCGCTCCCCCTCCTACTTCTTACCCCTCCCGCCCCTACGTTCCCATGGCGCCGCGCGACCCCACCCACTCATGAAGCGAGGACAGGGCAGCGGCGGTAACGCATTCAAGGAATCGAATGCGAAGCTGTCGAGGAGCGGTCTCGCTCGCATCCACGCACCTCCTGCCGTCACCCACTTGCCTTCGACGGGAATTCTTCCCACGAGCATACTCGGGTACCAAAGTCACAGTGGACGCAGCACCAGTGACCATTCCATTTGGCGATCCGGGAAAGTCGTGTGTCGCCCCTAATAGTGATAACCATTAGTTGTCCTCGTGTCATTCCTTTCATGAATTCATATACTCATCAAAGAATTTTTCCTCTGCGAGTTACACAGTTTGGATGGATGTCATACATTTCGCTCATGCCAATCCCAAATTTTATTGATTTAAATCCGGCGTAGGAATATTTTCAAAGAGCTGAGGCTACCGTTGTTTTACAACAGGCCCGCTGTAAGAACAGTAAAAATGAGCGTCAGGATCAAATATCTCATGATATGATATATCTCATGATATATCTCGTGATGTTGCGTGGTCGAATACTGAGCCATTCATTCGATTCGCTGGATCAGACAGTCGTTGGTCGTCAGCGTGCACTAGGAGCACTGAGTGAGTCACGCGGAGAAGGGGTCGGCGTGTGTGTGTGTGTGAGACACGCACGAGGTGGAGGTGGGGGAGGACGTTGTCAAGGAGACGAGATCTGACGAGTGCTGTGGCACGAAAGAGAGAGAGAGGTGTATTGGAAGGCGGGCGACTATGGGAACGTGCTTTGTATTTGGCAAAGCGAAATGAATGAAGACGAACAGAGAGACGGATCGGAGTCAGTATGCATGGCCATTGTGATTACAAGGAGTTTTTGGCGACCATTAATACAATTGATCTCCGCGGAAAATACAGAAGGTAATTTCGCATCGATATCACTGTTCGATGTGATTGCGCTACAGGGAAGAGGAGACTTACAGAATCCCCCTTTATGCCTACAATAACGACAGAGGTTACAATTGAAATGTCAAATGAAGTTAGACACAGGGAAAAGATCGATGACGGAGTGGCGGCAAATGGAAATTTTGATGGAAACAGAAATCACAGAAACTAAATTGGTCTACCAAAGCATTTTAGAAGATGTTGACGAGAAAAGTACCGTGAATAGAACCATTGGGCAAAGATATAAAAATCAAAATGAATGTTTTAAGCTGCAAGAGGGTAAGTACGAAGATAGAAAACAGAGCATTGGAAGCATAGAATATATGCAAAGTAATTGCTCAATGAAAGAAAATACAATAGTTCTAGGGCAAAAGAAATATAACCGGTGGTAAATCAAGAACGGTGTGGAAAGAGAGATACCAAATTGTGCAAAGAGACGAAAGAAACTTTCTCCCAGGAAAGTGTGGCATTTTTTTGGGCTTCTCTCCCATTTTTTTGCTAAAAATTCCCTCCTCTGCGCAATTTCCCCTCTTCGGACTTGGCCGAACAACGTCGAGACAGCGACTCCAACTACACCTCGGACTTCCGACTTTAAGGACTTCTGCCCGCATCTTCTTCCTGCCTGCGACATTTCCCTCTCCCTGTCCTGCCTTAATTAATTAAATAGCAGTCAGCGCAGGAAAACTTCCAGGAAATCTGGGTACGTTAACAGTACAGGCAAGGCGAAGGGCTGTATTCCGCAGTTGTATAGGAAAATCAGTTCCTTAAGCAGGGATTCCGGTTGGAAACCTCGTCTGCAAACGCTCCCTCCCATTTTCTCTGGCTCGTCGAGGTCGCCGTATTTGCTCCGACGATTTTCATTTATTTCGTTATTCGAAAGACCTTGAAACAGCCTTCGCGAGCCGGTGATATCCCCTCCACCTGGTGAGGGAGCAGTTCATCAGGTCGGTTGAGCCCTCAAGGAGACCGCCTTCCACACCTCAACCGGACGGTCATCTTTCCCCTGATGAACAAATCTTTGCAACCACCTTTCATCCGGGTCTAGATGCTGCACTGAAAAACCTTCTTAGGTCAGCACACTCAATTCTTGCCTCTTCCCCCTCTACTTCTTTTATTCGAAGACCACCCGTGCTCTCCTTTCGTCGCCCTCCCAATCTCCAAAATAGTCTCGGGATCCGCGAGATCCGACAAACCTCACTTGGAGGAAGTGTGGCCAATCCCCCTCTCGTTGGATCAAATCCTGGCAGCAAGCCCCGTTGTCTCACCTGCCCACTCAACCCTTTCTCCCGAACTTTCACGACCCCTGTCACAAATATAACTTGCTTTAAAGTCAGATATCAGATCAGTTTATCAGTTACTAACTCGGGGAACCTGTTCCTCGAGTAATGTAATTTATCTCCTCACCTGTAAACACTGCCAGGCCTTCTACGTTGGCCTCACAAGCACATCTCTCAATGCACGAATCAATAACCACAGGAGCAGCGTGACACAACAATTGAAGCTGCCTGTAGCGGAGCACGCCAATTCTCATAACCTCCCCTTCAACGATTGCTTCCAAGTAAAAATCATTCGCGCATTCCCACCTAACACATCTATCATGGAGCTCCGCCATTGGGAAAAATCGTATATGTATTTCAATCCTAAAATGTATTTGTACTCCCGGGCTTAACCTCCGCTAGCTTTCTCCGTATCCCCTCCTCTTATTCCTCCCTCCCTCACTTCCTTCCAACCAATCACTTTCCTCAAACACCAACCACCCTCCTAGTCAGATCCTCTACCCTCAACTCCAGTGGGACACTCTTCAGTTATGAATTTCTCCCGCTGAGGAAGGGTTCTCACCCGAAAGCTTCCGAGAGCAGTGGACACCGGTGTCTTATGTAGGAGGGCATATACGTGCGTGAATTATGGACCATGCGTGTATTGTAATATGAACAGTTGATAAAAGTGAATGTATAATCCCTTTTCTGTAGCTACCGAAACCATCTCTTCAATGAAGCCAACTCTTCGGTTCTCTGCACATTAGTGTCGGAATAGTACGCGATGAACATCTGAGATTTTGTTTTCACGGTCGTTTAAATTTCTCGCCCCCATGGAGGGTAAAGTTGTAATTTCCTCTGTTACATGACGCCGTCCGTCCATAACGAATATAGGACTTAAACGTTAAGATTTTCGTTTTGTTTTGATCGATAATACTGCAAATGGGCGAAATATTTTATCCATTGTCTCTTATGTATGTCTCTTAGATTGTTTGAGTCGGTAAATGTGTCTTCTTTGTCTTACAGTCCACCAATGTAATTATTCACAATTGATATTAGCGTCAAATATAATAATTCAATCGAGGATAATCTGTTTCCTGGGCCTGACTATGGTTCTATCGTAACTGAAAACTACACCTGGTAGGAGTCCTTTTGTCACTGCCATAGGTCGAGAGCTTGGGTTATCTCCCGACTGACGGGGATGGAGGCATTTTTCAGCGACGCAAACTTTATGAATGTCCCCCGTAGTTTCGGAGTTACACATTTTGTGGCTATTTACCCTTTTATTCTCGATTTTACGGTTCTGGCTCCTGATTTTATCGCCGGATACGATTGATCTTCATTATTTGAGTTAATTTCTGACTTTTAATATATTATTCATTTATTGTAGGTTCTTTTATTTTTCTCTTCGATACGAGCCATCGATTTCGACATTTGGGTGAAATTTTTCGCGGGTTTAAAGCTAGAGTGGGTGAACGGTTGCTAAAATCGAAAGTATGACAGTCAATTTTTGTAGCCAACAAAACGGTCTAACAAATGACGCAAACCGTTTGATTCTGCGACCCGTAGTTTTGGTGTAATATGTGGTCAAATTCAGAAGGTTCGTTTACACGGTGATTTCAATTTCCCGCGCCCTGTAGGGCAAAGTTGGTTTCATTCTATTTTCTCAAATAAGGTCTTCATCCCGAAATGCAATGCGGGTAGTGGTACTGGACGAACTCCTAGAAGCCCAACGGGGTGGGCGAGCTGCAGGACAAGTCATGGAGGGCATCGTCCGTGACGAGACCGTCCAGGGGGAAGGCGGGGTGCTGCCTGAAAAAGTTTACCTCTCGAGCTCCTTCACCGGTGGCCCACGATACATGAAGGTCCATTACGAGAACGCAATGGGCCTGGTATCTCGCCTGGGTTCGCCGACGTTCTTTTTGACGTTCACTTACTGTTCGACTTGGGAGGAAAACAAGAAGGCTTGCCCCCGTGGCAGTGGGCGCAGTGACCCATCCACTGCATGCAGAGTCTTCCAGATTAAACTAGGGGAACTCATCCGAGACATTCGGAGCGGAGCAATTTCCGGCAGGACGGTGTACTTCGTCTACGTCATCGAGATGCAAATAAGGGGCCTTCCACACGCTCACATTGTATTCAAGGTCGACGGTGACAGTCCCGTTCAGGCACACGAAATTGACTCTATCATTCGCGCCGACATTCCCTCTGAAGTTGAAGCTGCAGGAAAGCTCAGTTGGAGTTGGTGCTGAGACACATGATCCACGGCCCTTGCAGCACCGACTTTCCGTGCTGGGACCCTGCAAAGGGTTACTGCGGCAAGTTCTTCCCCAAGCCAGCGTGCCGGACCACTCAGGTGGACGAAAGGGGCTTTGTCCAGTACAGGCGAGACTTTGAAAACCGAGGCGTCATATCATCCAGGCGCCGACAAGTACCCGTGCACGATGGGTGGGTCGTTCCGTACAATCCAGCCTTACTTCTGAAATACGAGGCGCACATTAACCTGGAGCTCGCTTCCACTCGCCGCGTCGTTAAATACCTCTTCAAGTACCTTATGAATGGCGGTTCACTCCAGAACGTGACCGTCACTCCTCTGGGAAGGCAAGAGGATGAAGTGGAGGTCACTACGTGACCAAGCGAATGGTGGGTGCCAGCGACGCATGCTGGCGTCTTCTGGACTTTCCCGTGTCTAAATCAGAGCCCACCGTTGAGTGTCTCCCCATGCATCTGGAGGGTAAACAAAGTGTCGTCTACCGGCCGGGCGACCTATCCGATGTAACATACAGAGCGAGCTCCAAGCTAATGATATACTTCAATCGTCCGCACCACGAAATTTTCGAAAATGTGACTTATCAGTCATTCTACGAAAATTTCCTGGTGCACTCCAAGTGCCCTCGTACTTCGGAATTGTTCGAACACCCAGACGGCCAGCATTTCGTGCCGACTCGCCAGCGTGGAGAGAAGGTATGTAGGCTGTTATGGATGTCGCCCAATAGAGGCGAACAGTACTACCTTCGGATTCGTCTCATGTCCACATCTTGCGGCGGTTACGCACATCTTTTGTCACTCGGTCGACCAGGTTGTCGCACCTTCCAGGATGTCGCACGTAACCTCGGCTTGATAGAAGACGAAGAAGAATATCACCAGGCGCTGCGCGAGGCGTCTCAGTTCATGCTCGGACCCAGACTTCGTTCCTTCTTCGTGCTCCTCTGCAATATGGCTTCCCCCGCTGCTCTTCTATGGGACATCTTTCGGAACTCACTTTGCGAGGATCACTTGGAACGGAAACCTCATGACCCGGAACTGGCGGTCAGACTCTCCCTGATTGAGATCGATAGTAGCCTTCGTGTCTCTAGGGAGCCTGTTTGACTGACCACGGACTTCCCTACGTGCGGTATGACTAGACGGCCGAGGCTGGGCCGAGAGCTACTCAACTACGGCCAGAGTTCGAGATGGGGTCGCACACGCGAAGAATATCGTGTACGGCGAGCTCCTCTGAAAAACATGAGGTCTATGGCAGTAAGTCAGGGGGACAAACCCGACATGACTCCGATCGGCAGTAGGCTAGGGTGTCTGCTGAATCAAAACTACCCGTCTTATTTCTACTGAGCAGTAGGCCAGGGGAACTGCTTTAAAAAAACTTCCCCGCGTTGAACGGTGGACTGGTAAAACGTACTAAAGGACATGGCAGTAGGCTAAGGGACCTGTCTAATAAAACTCTCCGTCGCCTGTAAATGTATGGTCTCTTTGTTTGCTGGCCTTTCCACGGCGAGACTGAATAATCCATGCTTCCTCGATATGCATTGGAGACCTAACGGGCAAACAACTGATTAATACATTTTGTGATGTGGGGTGGATCAGTACATCTCTTTAGCCTGATCTTTCACGCTTACCTCACAACAATCCCCTAAAATCGGACTTTCTGAAATTGCAAACCTATTTCATCCCTGTGACATACCCGTCATGTGTTTACTATTGCATATATGGCCTTGAACATTGGCTTTTGTATGCGCCTTTACATGGAATTTGTGATTGAGTAACAAAAATTTCGGCATTTCATCTATTAACCTCAGAAAAAATTAATAATGCTTAATTTTCGACCATAACCGTCGGCGCAGACCTGTTTTTAAAGTTTATTTCTTTTGACGACTTTTGACGAAAGACTTTTCTATTTTGACGACTTATTCTTATTACTATTTAAATTGCCTAAAGAACAACACCTTTTGCATCTTTCTAACCGTCACAGTGATCCCACAGCTATCGCTCAAACTCATAATTATGAAACATTATCTCATATTTACAACCGGCAAACTTTACACTTACATCACCCGAGCGGTAGACAAGGTGTAAGGCACCGGACTGAGAAGAGAAAGGTAAATGGATCGAATCTCAGGAAGGGAATCTCCTTTTTTCATAGGTTTTTTTTCAATTGCATCTTTAAAAAATTTTATTTTCAGTATCGTAACTGGCTTCGAAAATATTTTTCTCCGAAAAAAAATTTAAAAAGCCGGATTATCCGTTATTTCGCAGTTTTTCATTCTTGATCCTGAGTTTAACTACCGCCTGAAACGACTGCTTTTCACAAGTTAAGTTGACGAATGAGTGTGCTCCATTACGTCTTTGATCTTATGTCGTCATCGTTATTATTCGCGTCGATACTACCCGTAGGAAGGGAAATTTTGGTGATTTTTAGGACTTTTCGGTGGTTTTCCAGGTCTAGCGACTGAACGCTCGATCGGGTCGGCATTCTTACGCAGAGTTTTATATAGGCAACAAAACGCTCTAAACACTCACCCACATTGTTTGTTTCTACGCTTCGGAGTTTCATGCTGGTATTTTTTTAATTTTCTAACTATTTACCCTATTGTTTTTGCAGTTTTTCGATTCTGGCTCCTGGTTTCACCCGTAGTTATGCTTGCTTTTCATAATTTAACTGTACTAATGACTGAAGTTTATGATGTGTTTGATTTATTGTCGTAACTTTTATTATTCGCTTCGTTACGAGCCCTCGATTTTGAACTATAGGTGAATTATAGGTGATGTTGCCACAGGTCCACCGCTAAGCGTGGGAGTTTCTTTTTAGCAGTTCCCCTTCCCTACTGCGTAGTCTTACGAAGACGGATAGTTTTGATTCGGCAGGCACTCTAGAAACCATTTTTTTCAGGAATTTTTTTAATACCCCAATTAAACGGCGAAGCCGTTACGGGGGTGTAGGGGGCCGATTATATATATATATTTATATATATATATATATATATATATATATATATATATATAAAATAGGGAGGCAGCAATAGCAGTGTTGCTGTTATTCCCTAATTCTTACCCTGCACGAGACAGGACCGACAAGAATTCTTCTTCTCTTTGCTAGATTTCTTGCTGCTTCCTTTAAAAGCTTTACCGTTGCATTTTCCTGTTTGTTTGCGTTCCTGAAAAGGCTGGTCTGAGGGATGTCACTTCTATTCCCTCAGTTGTTCTCCTGCCCAGGGCTGCTTTCACTCCTTGTATTACGTCGTCCTCAGTTGCCTCACCATCAAGGTCGCTGATGTGTACTGCCGCTGTATTTTTCCTCATTCTTGTTCTCACCTCCGGTATCCTTTCTGTCACTGCTTTGCGGAGGGACTCAGCTGTTCTGAGGTCCCCTTTGACATGCATTGCAAGCCCTTCCTCATTAGTTCTACGGATAGCATCCGCTTCGGCCTGCATGAGAACAGGGCTCACTTCTTTCTAAACTCTTTTTTATACATATGAGAAGGTTACTCCTTCTCCCGTTATAAAAATGACTTTTTTCTTCTTATTTTGTTGTTTGCTACGCCTTGCTTCGTTCTTCCACTGACCCGATTCTTTCGCATGACTCTTCTCCATTTTGTCCTCTCCTTCACTTGGACCCTGTTGTCTATTTGTAGGAGATGAAGGGACTTTGGACTTCTGCTTCAATTTTTTCAAACAGAAAGTTAGAGAGATTTCCGCACCCGCTATGGAGCATTCAACAATCTTTCGTAGTCTGCTCAGATTAATGTCTTCTGGCACAGCCATTATGATCTGTTGTAAGGATCGTTCCTCGGTGGCACTAATGATCTTCTTCATGATCCTGATCACCTCTTCCCCTCTCTCTACTTGTTCCTCAGCTGACTTGGCCCCAACCAAGAAGATACGAGTGTTCTCGCAAGAGTGTTCAGATCCTTCTGTTTGTAGTAAGTCCTTAATCTCCGGAATTCGAAGCTGCCCTGGTATAATTTTGCTGTTCTGGTATTTGAACTTTCAGATTTCTGGCTAAATGATTCTCCTCTCCAGTGCTTTTCTTTCCAGGCCCTCCGTGCTGGTCAGAACCACCCTGACTACTCCTTCCTCTGGGCTAAGCAGACTTTTCCTGCTCAATCTTGTCTTTTGAAATGCTTTGTTTGGCCATTCCATACCTGTCAGCTCCAATATCTTCTCTTCTCCCATCTCCCTGTTGATCTTGCTTTGTAATTCTCTTGTCCTGTAGCTGTCATCATTTTCGTTTATATGTCCTCCAACTTCCGTTCTATAGGTAGAGTCGATGTCTGTGTGTGTGCCAACTGTGTCATATGTCAAATAGTGTTGTGTCCTTTAGATGAGCAGCTGGGATGTCCTGCTCCTCTCCTTTACCATTTTCGGCTTTTATTTTTACCATTTTCGACAATCTCTTCTATCCGAGAAAGAGCAATAATGAAACTTTGCAGTTCTCCAGTGTTTTTCTTTATTTCTGCCTTTGTCCTAGGGTTGGTTTGGACCGATGGCCGAAGTTTTTCGACCTTCCCTATCATCCTTGACCAAAGTGTTTTCCTTTCCTTTGCCATGTCTTGAGAGGTCAGTAGAGATTCTTTGGTTTTTCTTTTCTTGTGAGCTGATGCAAATTGAGAGAAGCAGTGAAGAGGTGATACCCTCTGTCAAGGTGGTGTACGGCACACTAGTGTGCGCCTCTGGAATGCGCCTTTCATCTCTTCTTCCTGGTTAATATTTGGGCATGTTTCCTTATAATCTGCTGCTCCTTGTTCTACGCTTGTAACATTGTCTGCTGTGGGGACCAAGCCATCCATCCCCTCAACACTGCAACAGTTGGATGAAGACGACCCCGAGGAACCTGCTCTCTCACTTCCGTCGGCCGCCTACACTGGGGATCCCACCCCCCCTGCGCCTTAATCAGTTTCGATCCTATATGATTCTCCAATGGATGGTTCGAAATCAAGGCTCCTTCCCCTATTCCCTTTTAGTCGCCTCTTGAACACAAGCGGATAATTAATACTCCAGGCCAATTCTACAGTTCCTCCCCGGTTGTCCCTCTGACTTTGGAAAGTTAAAAGTGGCCAAACCAATCAAGCGATTTCACATCAATACAATGGGTGAGCACCTATGCGTGCGCGTATGCTCGCTCATTTCCGTGCACAGCGGGGCACGAGAGCGACATGACGCGAACGAGTGAGCCGTGAGCGGCACAACGGACTCTCACCATAATCACCATTATTCCTGTTCAACCTGGAATGAATGAAAAAAAAAGTGTCGGCAATAAAATTTCGCCTATCAGATTCGCGAAACGGAAATAATGATTAAGCATGAAACGTTACACCAATGGAGTGTAGGCAGCGACGCAACGCAATTTGCGATCTAACGCAAAATGATGCGCAATTGTTAATTGTAATCGCGTCTTGGTCTTCTTTTGAGCCTGGATGCGACACGACACAATTAAGATATTCTCGGATATTAAAACCGCAGAGCCACAGGTTTCCCCCATCGCGCCTTTATTCTGCTCCTTCCTCCTCCCTCCCTGCCCTCCCTCTCCTCCCAAAACCCTCGTGGGGTCACGTGACTCCCGAAGGGGCGGAAGGAGGGGAGGGGGGTTGAAAGTGGAGAGGGGAGGGGAATCTCTCCCTCCCCTCTCTATTTGGCCCCCAATGCCCATTCCCCCTTTCTGTCTGTCTGTCTGTCGAGTGGGTGGGTGGGAATTGGGGCGAGGGAGAGAGGGGCGAAAGAGGGGCGGTCGCAGAAGTTGGAGGTGTGGAAGATGATCGATAAACGTGGAAAATGAAGAAAAAAGTGAAGCGTAAATGAAAGGAAAGATTTATTCTCCATTTTCATATTAATTTCGGCTCCGTGGAGGGAAGACCTCGGGACAAAATGGCGGATAAATGGTGTACGAGTATCGCATGCTCTTTCTGTTCTCTCCAATCACTATTCGGCGCTATTTTGCGCTTTTCACTTTTTGGTACGCCGAATGAAATTTGCGACTCTCGGTCCCGTTTACTCATTTCCTCTCATGTCCATCCCTTCCCTCCCTCCTTCCTCCTTCCCTCCCTCCCCTCCCTCCCCTCCCTCCCTCCCTCCCTTCGTCTCTTTTCGTCTTAAAGAGAGAGAGAGAGACACGCAGCAGCAGCAGTGTGTTGTTTTCATGAAAAGAGAGCGGCGGCTGCGGAATGGTGTGGACTCGAGAGAGAGGAGTGTGTGTGTTGGGGGAAGTTGTTCGTTGGATATCTCTTTGAATGGAATGCATCTGACATTCCATTCCTTTTGGCACCGCACACTGAACCCTTCTCGAACCCTTATAATGAGGTGGGAGTTTCGAAAGTGGTCACAGTTGATTAGGATTAAAAGTTTTTAATGAATACTTGTGATGAACTTTTAATTTTGCACGTTTTCTCATCGCTGGTATCATAAACTAGTGGCTGCCACCATTTAAACGATGAAAAACCTATATTTAATTTTTTACAATTTATATCGTCTTCTTGTACACCAGAGGACCACCTTAAACGAACTTATATAGTTGTTATATATTATAGAACCTATAGTTCCTATAAAGTTGCCCCGCATTAAGTTGTCCAAAGTTGACCACGTGGCACCATTGTTCGTCATCGTTTTAATCTAATTTATCGGAACATGGATACTCATTTTATACTAGATACTGAGTTAACAGGCTCAGGAATAAACTAGAGGATGCCTTCATTCGATATTATTCACCGAATAAAAATGGCTCATATGTTACGGATCGTGAATTCGTCGGCAATCCGTAGATTGGTCTGTTGCAGTTTCCTCCTCTCTCCATCTTCCCTTCATTTTAAATAATCGCTTTCTTCCTTTCTCGTGTCTGTTACTTCACTTTGCCGTAATTCATGCTCTATCATCACTTAATGCAAAGTGTTATGTTTTCCTCGGAAAATTGCCGGGACGTAACAACTTCCTTCACGTGACAAACGGAAAGGCTTACGATCAGTCGACGGGGCCTCACGGTTCATCTGGGCGACGAGGTGCGATAGAATTCGCAAAAAAACGATCTGTGGACTCAGGAAAAACAGCCCTGTATCCAAAAGCAACACGCTCCATCTCCGAGTTCGACTTCAAAGAGGTGACTTGAGGACATTTGCTGATATCAGCTCGGTATAAAATCGTATTTAAGGTAATCGTATGGAATAAAGTTACGTTATGACAATATGTTGTTCTCACACGATTAGAGAAAGAACGCCTGAACACACCGCCCATTCCGTGTTAAGTTTTCACTTCAACTGCATATAATTTGCATCAGCAAAAGCGCTTTGACTATGGATAACGTTGATCAGGCTGACATCGCCGTGGAACACCTTTCCGTTGCGGATTCCTACTGTTGGAGCGTTGGGGCCTAATCGGCATACAATGCTGCCATAGTTTTTCGGCGATACAATCATATAAATTTCTCTGCTCCAACGTTCCGTGTTCTCTGCCGGAAACATCGGTTGAGTGCGCTAATACCGCCCTTTGTCACCTGTGAATTGATGTAGGAAACCCAAAAGAAATAGCTGGAAAGTGTATATTCTATTTTAATTGCATATCTCCATACGAATTTTCAAAACAGAATTTAGTCGTGACTCATGCTATGTCAGCAGTCTGTTTCCTCGGGCAATGGCTCAGTGGAATACGGATGGAAATGAAGAACGGAGGAGGGGGGTGAGTACTATAGAGGTGTATAGAGGCGTACTTTCCCTTCTCTGCTTATCGAAGGTGGGCCAGAGGTGGAGTCCAGGTGGACCAGAGTAGGTTCCTGAGAACCCTCAACCTCGGTCCCCGCGAGGGGAGGCCTTTGCGAAACTCTGGTGGACCGATCACTACGTCAACGTTCCTTTTCCCACAATTCACTCCGAAATCACTGTCACTGTCCCCTTCCACCAGTTCCTATGCAGGCCTCGCTGGGAAGACGAGCGAAGTTGGCGATGTGGCTTCCTTTCGTTTGGAAGTGTTTACAGCTCACACGGTTGTTAAGCTGGCAAATGTGCGATTTTTCACCACATAGGATATGGTCGCGTGCATTCGTTCTACGTTAAACCAGCGGAGGATGCCCGTTGAAACTCAGCGAGGGCGGGGAATAAAATGTTGAACATGACGTTGTGGATACAAACAACATCCTCTCAATTTCCTGTTCAAAGCGTACTATATGCATCGAGGCGTGAAGCAGTTCAGAAGACTCGGCCAGACTAAAATTAATCGCTGATTAGGACTTGAATGATAAATTAATAATGAGCATTTTTAATTGTGCCTACTTTAAGCTACTGCCTTCTGATTGACGCAAAACTTCGCCCTATTAGGCAATGAAAAACCTTTATACCGTCAAAATGATTTCTTTGAGGGCCACATTGTGTGGTTTTCATGTTTTATACCCTCACACCTCGAGAATGTATCGCATAAAATATAAAAGTCTATGTACAATATAAGTATAATAATAATAATATAATTAGAATTAATTTGGACAGGAATTTTAGGTATCAAATCTCTTTCAGTGCGTTAAAATGTTTTTTTTTAAATCCAATTCAACACGACTCAACCACTCTGAGCGACGAACGTCTTCGATAAACGCTCACATGATGGAACCACTATCGATTGTTCAAACAAGGACTTGTTGCTTCCTAAACGTAAAAACAAAAGAATAATTTTTATGCTCTCGATTTGACAACTCTTATAGGAAAACGATAATAGACATTCTGGAAAACTTCAAAAGAGGAAGGCTCATCACTCTTTGCAAAGGTTTCCTGTGCGCCGATGGAGACGTGGAATGGATATCAGAGTCCTGTCTTAAATTCTTGTAGCTCTTCCGGAAACAAGGACAATTTAGCGACTTGGTTCGCCGACCGACCTTCCCCTCTCCCCATTGCTTCATTTCCTTAAATGACTGGGTCGGATCGACACCCCAACCCCTCACTAACCCCCATCCCACAGTCCCTCGCCCGGTTCAAACTATTCGTCGAAGGGTGTCGCCAAGTGAGTCCCTATCACGGTCCCTTTTCCGTGAACTCATTGCTTTCTCCGCGGGAGGGGGCGTGAACCACGCGACAACAACAACAACAACAACAACCGTGTTTTCACATCGACCTTAATTCGGGATTTCGAAATTTTTCACCTCCGAAGAGGAGGAGTATTTTTTTTTTTAGCAGAGAGTGTATATATTATTCACAATGGTGGGACTGGGATTTTCACGACGTTAATTTTCCTATCGTACTTTCATGAACTCTATTTCCTAGCAGTGATGACTTATCGAACGTTTCGCCTGACTTTCATTTTCTGGGGCTTATACTATTTTTTTGTATTTGAAGTGGCAACTGAAGCTCTTCGTTTGACTTCATAACATGTTTTTAAAAAATATTAACCATCGGCAATGTAAAATAAAATATATGTTAATTGATAAGGCATTGTTTGACGAAGCATTTGCTTCCTTGTGCATGAATATAGGTTATCAATGTTCACTTTTGCGAAAATTCATCAGCAGCGAGATTAGACGTAGCGTTTGTAATCGTCGGAGAAATCGTCAGGCGAATGATCAAATCAACAGGTTTCGTATTTTGGGGTCGTCTCCTCCGTCCTGAAAAATCACCTCACTCTAATTAAATATTTTTTCGATTGTTTTACAAACACATGGACAAAATTAAGACATACAGAGGTGTTCCATCAGATTGTTGTATGTCATTGTTGAAATGAAATATTGCATGTCCACGCATCTGGGCATCATTCCTATTTATATTGACCCGTATGGATACTTTGGTCACCTCATTAGGGTGAAATAATTTATTTTAACCGATTAAATGAATACTTTTATCTCAGATTTAAAGGAAAAGTGTTCTTAGATGTGAATATGATTAATTCGGCCCATATAGGGTCTAAAGAAAGAAACAAATTTAGTATCAAATGCAGTTTAAAAATATTGTGCTATTTAACAGAATGCCATAAATAATTATTGACCATTCCTCTTATGATTCTCCCTCCGCTCATGAACATCTGTACCAGAAAGTCTGTATCCATGTTTTATTCTTACAAGATATACTTTTTGAATTTGGAGGAAGCGGTTCTGCTATTAGTTCCCCACCTTCACTTGAATTTCACCGTTATCTTCGTGTCAGTTTACTTTTTATGTTCCTCGTCACTTTATTATTCGCTCGGAATATCCAAATCACTTCCCTCCAACAGGTTGCATCAGCAGACAGCTCCAAAAACCTGCTCCGCTATAATGAGGAAAACTTGATGTCCAAAAGTGAGTACACTGATTCATTGAAATATAACAATTGAGTTACGAAAAAATTTCACCCTTTTAAGTGATAAATACCCGTCATGTCGACTGCTCAAATTCCATAACCTTTCTTTCGCTGCCATGTCTATTTTTGAAAGTACAATTAAGTGGAAAGATGTACACTTGTTTCTCCAGAGAGTGGCGCTGTCCTCGGGAAAACAAAATAAGAAGAATAATTGTCCGAAGAAGAGTGAAACCAGGATGATATCCCACCACAAAGGGCCTCAATCTAGGGGACCCTTGAAACAGAATGTCCATGAATATGAGGACGGGATTACATCGAAGGGATTACAGTTCTAAATTGAGAGGAATCGTCGGAAAATTTCCCAAAGTGAATCGCCATTCATGCTGAGGTGGCTGACCAAAGTGACTTCAAAGTGTGCATACCTATACCGCCGTATTCCTCTCTTCCTCCGAATCCTTAGAGGGGCGATGGTGGACTTCTGTTGTTACATTTTTGTATCACGTGAGGGGAATGACAAAATAAGTATTAGTTTATGCCGAGGATAGGTCAGTTTTAAAGTACTCAATCTTCGACATAAAGAAATAATTATTGAATGATTATTTTTCAGGATAGTGAACATAGAATGGAATGGCAATGAGTGAGTTAGGGAGCCTACAGTTACAAGGAGAACAAGGGAACAAGTTAAAGAACAAGGGAGCCTAAAGTCAGACTTTAGGCTCCCTTAATGTGTTTATCTCAATCAACAGTCTCTATTAGAAATGTGTTCATAATGTCATGGAATATTCAACCGTGCGATTTTACCACCGAACTGACCGGATACATGATTGATCCACGTTGATTGAGCAGAGGGTCGAAAGGAAAATTTTTTAAGTGGAGATTTGCGCCGTTCATTTTTCCATTAAAAAATAAATCCCGCTCAATATTGAGAGAATCTTTGAATTTTCTATCGATAATGCTTGCGGAGGATATTTTTTAGCTATAACTTTTCCATCGTAATGTATCCCATCAAACGATTACGAAGGTTTCAGTTCGGCACATTTGCTCTCACGTTGTGATCTATTTTCCAATATTGGCGGTCACTTGGCGGTCTCTCTTGTTTTTTTAGGAGCGCATTTTTCGTTCGGTTATAATTACGAAAACTTAACAATTTGTTAGCGTCATTCAGACGATTAAAAATTTTGACTGAAGACTACTGAAGACTTAAAAGCGGTAAATCACACATACTTTAGCATTACAAATACGTATTCATTTGTCCCAATCTTCTCTTTAATCGGCTAATAAATTAGCGTCCAAGACAATCACAAAGCCAAGAATCCAAAAATGGTCGTTATGGAGTGCTCCGGACGATTTCTTCATTTCCGAATGATTTTGCAACTCGCCCTCACAGGATGACTTCTGAGGAATAATTGAATTTCAATCCTGAACACACGTCTAACAAGGAGCGACAGTAGAACCAGCAGACGCGCATAATGACCTACGGCGGCATAGCTCGCAAAATTGATGGTAATTACGTCGTGAATGAAATTTTGGATGTATAACTTTCTCGCAGGAACGGACAAACTAGTTCTTTGCTCCAATTTTTTATGCCTATGAACGTAGACGTGAATGCGATGATTTCAGAAACCTCCCGTGATGTCACAGTAAGTAATTTCCATATTGTAGAAGGTGTGGCAGGAATCGACCTGCTTTATACGGTTGAGTTACGAAATGTTTAATTATGTAATAACTGAAGAATTACATTGATTATCGTCGAAAAACGAGCCATCGAAAAGCATTGATTGGAAATCAAGGCGGTAGCAACTAATCCATAATGGCGTCATACCTGCCTCAACGTCGTCGTCCTCAACGAAAGGCCTTCGTTATCCACCGTCATCTTATTGGTCGTAGGCTTGACTGCTCAAATACACCATTATTTCGGACGCACTCTAGCCTTTCTCACCGTGGGCGTATGTGTGTGTTACGCGGAATTCATGCCCTCTCGTTTCGCATCGAGATATTCCCTCCATCCCTCCGTCTCAGAGCACTTCTCCTTTTGTATTCCATATTCTTCGATCTCGCACTCCCTTGTCCCTCCCTTCTTCCTCCCTTCTCCCTTTCGCAACAAACAACCTACCTGAACCTCACCCCTGTCACCACCTCAAGTCCCCTTTTTCTCGACCGACCGCGAGTTGCGAGGCCCACAACACTCGATTCCCCTTTGGAAAGCGGAACAAGTCCGACCGACCAAGATCATCTTTTCCGACGGAATGAGACTTTCCTATTTAGATCGCACTGCCGTCCGCAATTGACGACATCAAGGCTGACGGCAGGAAGGTGTGATGTCGAACCGCCCGCCCATCTGGCATACTGGATCGGGCCCAGTGGGAACGGTGCGCCCAGAGGTGAGATTTCTCCAGGAATCGACAGTCGATTGAGTTGTGATTAGTCTGATTCCTAAATTCGCCCACGAAGAGGCTCAACTGTTACAACTGCTTTAACTGTGGTGCGGAACATCTATCCTCATATCCAAAGACAAAGATAAAGCTCGGACATTGAACGGGTTGTAATAAATAAAATAAGTGGACGGTTGAACTTACAGTTTTAAAAATCAATATTCGCCGATGGAGTTTTGAAAAACTAACTACAGTGGAAAATTTACTGCAGCATGTCAAAGATGCAATGTTTGATCACTTCATATTAATGTGAACAAAATCGGAATGACTACGGTGATCACATAATTGAAAACATTTTGAGTAAAAAATGAAAGGATTTCGCAGTATCCATAATTAGCAGCCTGTCTGAGTAGTTCGATTCCCTATATCAGATTCTCTATCAATATGAGTCTTCGCAAACATTTCCACGACCTTGAGGGGCGGTATATTATTTTCATGGAATACCTTTTCATCAGATGGTCGGGTCCTTGATCGTGTTTGGCTGTCACAAGGCCTTAGAGAGAGAGAGAGTGTGTGTGTGTGTGTATTTGTCAATAAATTAATTAACCTCTTCTCAAATGTTTCCATTTTCGGAGGCGCAAAGACCGTGGTGGTCAAGACCCGATAATATTGTGCCAACATGGATAGAGATATCAAACGATAGATGTCATTGTCAGAACCAAAGAACTAAGTATCCATCGAGGAACATTCAAGGTCCTTTGGCCAACATCGTTCCGTATGGCCCAAACCGTCTGGTAGCATTTGACACCAACGGTCCCCTACCAAAATCCGGGAGGGGATGGAAATCGATATGCTTTTTGGTTTGCATGGACGTCTTCTCAAAATACAAAACGGTTTATATCTTGAACAAGACCAAGGCAAAGAACAGTTTGAACTTGTTTCAATGAAACTGTCTTCGTTGTGTGGTTTTGCTAATTAGAATTTTATCTGAACGTGGTGCAATGTTTTCCAGCGGTGAGTGGCTGAATGAATTAAATGGGTTGGAGAGTGAAACCCTTTATTATTCGTCCGTTTCCCAATCTCCCAATCGGAGTTTATCCGAATGAGACGAAGGAATCGTCGCGTGTTCTTCGTCTTTGTTGTAACCGACGCAGTGTCGGAGTTCGTGAACAGGTGGTTTCCCAAGGACCCAACGCAGTAATCCGCCCAGACGACCTCGACCGATTCGACACGTTTCGGTCGCTAACATACAAATAGGTTTCCCAACGATTTGGCGTGTCCGGTTGATTGGCCGATCGGCCAAGAGGCTATTATCCGTTTCGCGGCTCAAAACTCAAAAAGGAGCGGAACACATAGGCGTGAAAGCCAACAAAACACCCATTTCAACTTTCAAATTAGGGATCGAATCCTATTAAGGACGCCAAAGGTGTTCGGTTCAAAGTTCGGCTTGTTCCACAAATTCTTTCATTTATTTATCGGTTCCTTCCCGTATCTCCAGCCGGGTCGGCCCAAAGGCGCTCGTTTTGACGGATAGAGAAGGGGATATTTTGGGAACCTTTAGTGAGCTTCCATTAATTCCTTACTGATGTTAAATGTTTTTCTTTGAGCCCCTCTTTTCTTCGCTTGTCGTGACTTTTTTTGGTCATAGCAAGGTTTTTCCGCACAATTTTTTTTGCGTTTATCTTTATGGGCTTCGTTTTAACTTTCACTTGAGTGCGAATTCGTTTTTTGTTGTTTGGACGTATTCAACCCATAAACAAATTCCCTCTCGCTGAGAGGGCAATGCAATGGTCGAATTTGACTCAAGGGTTCATTTCATAATTTTTTTTCTGTCCCGTTATGTGAATCTGTGAGGGTGAGAGTGATATTCAGAAAAACAGATTTGTTGGGAGTTGGGAAGCGCCACTCGAGCAAGGTGAAAGGCGGTCATGTATGTGGGTGGCACGCAGTGGAAAGCGGCTTCCATGATAAGTGATCCCCCTTGAAAATGCGTAAAAGCCAAATGGCCACAGAGGTCTCAGTGACCGGAAAATAACGGGACAAAGAGTGATCGCGAATAAGAGCGAGAGGAAGCTCTCTTCCCGGATCGGCAGAGGACGCGCTCGCCGTAGTACACACAGAGTCCGAGGAACTAAGTGACTCCTAAGAGAGGAGGAGGTAGAGGCCAAGCGCGTCCACACTAGGAAGGTTGACGGACACCATGAGACTCTGGAATAGTTCAGATTAGAAAAAAATAGTCATTTCCAAGAGATTCAGGTTAGCAAAGAACGGTGACCGTATAGTAGGAAGTCAATGAGGAGCAAAAGTAGGAGAGGGAGTTCGTTGTATTTTTTTTAGCAGAAGAAAATAAGATTTCAAAGAAACACTTGCTTCATCATTCATTACTCTTGTTGAATGAAAGATAACAGAAAAATTATAATAATCAATTATATTGCACCAAGACTGATTCCTCCTTGAAGTGAGAATTCCAAAGGTAAAAGCTTATCGCAGTATTTTCTAAGATAAATAAATTCATCAGTTAAACACGATGATAAACTAGCTACGAACGGTATAAATCACGACAATCAAGCTCATTACATTAACCCTAGAAAGTGTCCTTCTGTCGAAACATTACTTATGCATCTTGGCCACGCTGTCGATGGAGAATAATGCTGAGGGTCTCACTCGAGTACTCTAGAGATAAACATCCTCGCGGGCTCCATATACTATTCATCTCATTCCTATGAGTAATGTGGCAATCACAGCGGAAGCTCAGTGCAATTGAACTGATGTGACGGTACATTCAAACGAATGAACGTTACTGAATTTTGACCAAGGAGTTGACAGATGACAGTGGCCTTATGAATGCTTGAGAACGGCTTGAGGTGATGCTTGAGGGAAAATTTGTTGTCATCACGTGAAACCGATGAAAAAAACTAGTTTTCAGTCGAATAGGCGTGTTTATTCCTCTTTTGGCGAAGGATTTTGAGAGGACTCGCATCCACTTTATTTGCCAAAGATAAAAAAATGAATGGGCATAACAATATATTACTTTTGGTACTTTGAGAGATAGAGATAGCAACAATTTTATTAAACCAGAGTTGGGGAAATTCAGTTTTAAAATGAGCTCAGCTCAACTCAACCTCACTTTTCAAAAAGGCTCAACTCAAGGCTCAAAACGAGCTCAATTCCCAAAAAAGTTGATTAATTGGAGAGAAGAAATAATATTAAGTTTTGTAATTGAAGTTTTCCCTTTGTTCAATAACACACTAAGATCTTCGGTTAACTTTAAATGTCACTTCCTCTAAAATTTAAGAAATTACGCTAGCAACAAATTCATATTTCAAATAATATTATTAACTTTCAAAAGTAATTGCTTTTCAAAATCAGCATCTGTCATATTAGTTCTTTTTACATTTAATACCTTCTTCGCAGCACTAAACATCCTCTCTGCAGCACCACTTGAAGGTAGCGAGGTGTTCAATGTTATTAATGCTTTCTTAATTTCATCTAATGGAAATACTACGGTGCCGTTTGTTGGTTCCAGCAACCAGCGTTCCACAATTTAATCCTTGTTTTCAAGGGAGTCAAAACTAAAAAAAATTCTGCTTCATATGGATCCCATGCACTGGCAGCATATTTCAGATGAGGCCTAACGATTGAAAAATAACAACGTTCTTTCACTTTCTCATCACATTTTCCGAGTATTCTCTTGACAAAGTCTAGCTTCCTGTATGCTTGACCGCATATTTCCCGAATATGTTTTCCCCAAGATATGTCGTGAGTAATTGTGACCCCTAAGTACTCAACAGACTCGGCGTGAATAGTTTCCGTATTATTAATTCTGTCCTGTTTTTGCCTGGTCTATTTTTCTTTTTCCAAAAGCTGACTGCTACGTACTTTTTTATGTTTAGTTCCATCTGCCACTTTTCGCACCAAGCATGAATAGCAAGTAGGTCGATTGTTAACGAGTCGCTATCTTCGGAATTGGTAAATTCCCTATACACAACCGCGTCGTCTGCGAAGAGTCTAAGCTTACTTTTAACGACGTTGCTAATATCATTTATGTACAAGAGAAATAAAAGTGGACCAATTACACTTCCCTGAGGAACACCCGATGTAACGCTGTGTTTGACATGATACCGTCTACGACAACCCTTTGTTCTCGCCCATTTGAGAATTGATTAATCCAACTAATAATGTTTTTATCTATTCCATATGCTTCTAGTTTTGAGAGTATTAGAGGTATGCGTGCTTGATTTTGAATATGAAGCACTGGATATCCATATTTCTAAAACTGGGATTCGTGGCAATATAGGGAGCCACGAACACTGGAAAATAATAGTATTGGTATGCCTCTCGCTAAAAGGATTCACAGGAGGGGGCAAATGGGCTGTTCTCAGACCACTATTCGGGTTCCTTAACGGATTATCCCTGGCGTGGTAGGGATTTTCCAAGTGCTAAAGGGGAAAAAGGAAAAGGGCAAGCAGAGGAAAAACCGAAACTGGGAATCAGCATTTTTACCTGCGTGAACCGCACAAAATTTGTAATCTAAATATGTACCAGAATTCTGAACAATTTTGGAAATTTTCGAAATGAGTGAAAAAATGAGCGCCATTTTAACCAAAAAAATTTGGAGCGCGCTCACGCTAAAACTCAATTTCTTATAGTGAGCGCGCTCAAGTGCAAAACTCATAAAATTGAGCGTGCTCATGAGAGTACGCTCAAGTGAGCGCGCTCGGCCACAACTCTGCATTAAACCGATACTTCGTTGTACAGTACTTACTTTGTAATATAGTAATTACTTCGTAATCCGTAGCAAATGATGGAATAATTACAGATGCATTGGGTTCCATTGCAAACCATCTTTCGTTTGTAATAGTTTGCGATGAAAGGTGTTTCACGAATCAACTCTTGGTCTGGGGAAAATACCAAAAATGACTCCTCAGAAAAGTTGCAAAGTGTTTGTAATGATAATGCTATTTTGATTACACGAGTGACATCTTTAGAATCTCATATAAATCGAATTGAGCAAGAGCAACCTCGAAATGTTGCGGAGTTCCATGGAATTCCTCCCACTTCCGGAGAGTCACTAGAGCCCGTAATCATCCAGATTGGCCTCGCATTGGGAATCTAGTTTGATTCCAGTGAAATCGATTATGTTTACCAGACCAAAGGGCCCGACCACCGTCCTCAATAAATGGTGTCCTCGGATGCCTTCTCCGATTATCGCGCGATGGGTGCACTCTCACCTTGCTTCAAATTTTGTCGCTTCACGCAAAGTCAAAAGGGACCTCTGCCTTAAATAAATTGGGTTATTTGACCCCCACTAACCCGCCCATTTATGTGAATGAGTCCTTGACATCACTAAATAGAAAACTCTACTCAAAGGACAAGAGAACTGAGATCTATCTATGGGTGCGAAATGGAATGATTTTCGTGCCGGAACGGAATGGTGGAGACCGCTTTTCCATGGAATCCGAAGAAAACATTGAGAAGTGGGAATAGGAAAGAGGTCCCAGTTCGCCACCGGTAAATCACATTCCCGAGATATTGGTAAACAAACCGATTTCAACTGTGGCTAAGGACTCCATTAAAATATGCCATGGAAACTGCCAATCAACCAATCACTCATCTGTCACTTTGAAGAATTTTCTCTGTTCTTTACTGAACATCACTGTGACATCATATGCATTTCCGAAACATGGCTTAATTCAAATATCACCGATAACATGGTTACTCTTGATAAATATGAATTTATAAGGTAAGATAGGTCAGGAAAAGTTGGGGGTGGTGTTGGGATTTACGTGTATGAAGGCAATTATGCTTGTATCTTAAATACCTCCCCCAACGTGCACAACCTAAATATATTGTAGCCGAGTTATCTGTAGAAAAATCTTCCAAAATATTACTTTGTGTAATTTACCGGCCACCCAAAACTAGTCTCCTGACTGATTTTGAATTAATATTTTCTAAATATAGCGCTACTTACGAGAATATAATAATCACTGGTGACCTCAATATAAATCTTTGCAGGGAATCTTCTAATTCTAACTGTTGAAAAGATTTCATTCTAAGTATTAATCTTCACTTGGTACACTTCAACTCAACGCATCATACTTTCCAACTTGGCTCGACCATTTTTTTGTGGATAATGAGGATAAAATAATTTCCGTATCCCAGTGTACCGTTCATTTTCTTTCGTCGCACGACCTGATTCATATCACACACACACAGTGAAACTTCCTAGACCACCTCTTGCCCAATTTACCATAGAAACTTTAAGAACATGAATATTGATGAGTTCCAAAAAGATCTTGCTGATAAAAACTGGTCCATAGTATCTATCTCTGACAATAGCGGTGAGAAAGTAAAACCTTTTAATGATAAAATACTCAATTGTGTATATATAATCACACTAAAATATGTACAATTCGACCTCGGCGTCCAGCTGCTCCTTGGCTGACGATTGAACTTAAGCAAAAAATGAAAGAAATAGATCGGATTAATGATGCGTATATTAGAACTAGAAATGTGAATATCTATGAGATATTTAAAACTCAGAAATAACGTTCATCATCAAGTGAAGATAGCAAAACGTGCTTACAACACAGCAAAAATCACTCTTCTATCAAAGCCTAGTGAAATATGACGGGAATGGAGACAAATGGGGCTCGTTCAAAGCGCAGAAGATACTATCATTCCTAGCATATCATTAGATGACCTCAATGACTTCTTTACGTTTCCATCATCTCATAGTACAACACAATCCAGCAACTACTGTGAAATCGATCCTGTGGTAACTTTTGATGATAAAAATTTTTATTTTTGCCACGTAACACTGGATGATTTGAATAAGTATATATTTAAATCCAGTTCAAAAGCAACAGGGAGTGACAATACACCTCCAGGTTACATTAAGATATCAATGCTAATAATTCTCCCAGATTTATTAAATATCCTTAATTCTTTTTGAACAAGGTCTGCCTTTCCAACAGCATGGAAATCCAGCCTCGTTCGTCCGATAAAAAACATCAAAAATCCATCAGATGTAACACATTATCGCCCTATTTCAATTTTATGTTTTCTATCAAAATGTTTAGAAAAAATAGTCTACAATCAATCACTGGAATTCCTTGAGAATCAGAATCTTTGTCACCCTTTTCAGCTCGGTTTCTAAAAATGCTACAGCACTCAAACTGCGCATCTTAAAATAACAGATGACATTCGATTGGCCATAAATAATAGAATGATTACTATTCTTGTCTTATTTGATTTTAGCAAGGCTTTCCATTGTGTTCATCATGCAAAGCAAAGCTCCCTCTTAAAATGAAGTCCTTAAACCTATCCCATTGTGCACTTAATTGGTTTCTGTCCTACCTTCATAATATGAAACAAGCTGTTAAGGGTCATGATGGAATGTTATCTAAATAGAATGCTGTTACACAAGGTGTCTCCCAAGGCTCGGTTTTTGGTCCGCTTTTATTTTCATTGTATATTCTAGATTTACCTAAGCAATTACAATACTGCAGGTACATGTTTTATGCAGATGATCTACAGATCTACCTCCATTGTAAGCCGGAGGATTTAATACACGCTATCAGCAATGTGAACTTAGATGTACAAAGGCTCGATGTATGGCCTGAATCCAATAACCTCATCCTAAATTCTACTAAAACAAAGGACCTCGGGAATCTCACGCATGTCATGTTTTATTGGTATTAATGCAACACCAAAAATAAAAGTTAGTAATCATGGAATCAAATATGCCACAAATGTTCGGAATCTACGTGTAAGTATTAGCAATGATCTTTCATTGAAAGAGAATGTCTTGCAAATCTCAAGCAAAATTAATCAAACATTGAATCGGCTGAAAGTAAATAAGCGTTTATTCCCAAACGCTATCAGAAAAAAAATTGGTATGTTCATTAATATTTCCTCATTTGGATGACTGTTGTCTGGTTTATTATGATATCACTGAGGAACTACATGTAAAACTACAGAGATTAATGAACGCCTGTGCGAGATTCATATTTGATTTAAGAAAATATGATCATGTTAGCCCTCGCCTTCGAGAACTTGGCTGGCTTACAGCCTCTCTCAGGAGAAAATATTTCCTAGGTGTGGTTTTATTTGGTATGTTCCAAAACAAGCGACCAACCTATTTATTAGAAATGTTTACTAAATGTTTACTACGTCCTGAATGTACGACAAAAATTAGGAGTAAGAATCAGGTATATTACGCACCCTTGTTTAACCCTTCCCAGCCTAAATTAAAGCCTTAAAGAATAAAAAATTTCTTTTTCATTTTTAAGTCTCAAATATAGGTGACAGCATAAATAAATCGATTTTTCCATTAATTTTTGTTGTTTGGTTTGAGATTTGTTGGTTTGTCCTTAGGGAACCAATGGGAACTTGGAACATGGACTATAACACGTACAGCAGTTTTGGTTATTCATGGAATAATACATTAATTGTATGTAGCCACTGTATTTGTCAAATATGTTTCTTAACATTACCTCTGAAATCTTCTCAATCCTGCTCTGTTGAGTCCAATGAAAGCGATAGGATGGGACATTTATTACTCCACTCTTGATATGAATACACAAACAGTGCTCTATTTGAGAAGAATTTGTGTTGATGCTATTGCCTGTTTGCTGTGTACTGTATACATTTGTCTCATTGGCGATATTTGCTTTCATATCATCATCAGAAAAAAACATTTTGACGTATTCCACTGGAGACATATCTTCGGTAGGTTCTAAGAAAACAACAATATACTCTGTATTAACGTTGGATAAATCAAGATCACTAAATTTCCACTTTACTACTGCCTTCGATTTGTTTTATTCTGTAACATATCCAACCTTTGTGCTAATGGAACATCATCCAGATCAGCGTCGTGGTCATTTGGAGCACTTTCAGTGATATTATCCAAATCAGGTTCAAACACATGTTCCGTTCGAGGGATAGAGGAGGGATTTTCACTCACACAGTAGCAGAGGTCTCAATTCTGCCTTGCATGAATTCCACAAAATGATTTCCAAGTTCTTCATCATCTGAAAATTCATGTAGTTCATCAGAGACATCGCCTTTGAGTAAAATATCTCTAATTTCACCTCTTGATAATCTTGACATCTGTAAAGTTGTTCAGTTTTATCAATTTACCAATAATACTTACACACCAGTCTATATTTTATCTTTAGTTTATTAAAATCCATATTTTATACTGTATAAATGTCGACGTGCAGTGTGGGCAGGTTTAGTCACTATCTCCCACTGGGTCCATATGGAACCCAATACGTGTAACCACTCAGCACTAAGATAAACTTAAGATTTTAAATACTAAATGGTGATTCATGAACTAAAAGGCTTATGCTAATAGAAGATATTTTTTCATATAAGAAAATTCTAGAGTATAACTCGGATTTACTGCAGAGAAGCAGGCAAAGCTCAAGCCACAGCGAGAAGGAGCACATGTAGTTGGGAACACAATATCACAGTGCTGCATTTGAGCAAAGTCCGAATTAAGCTGCCACCCATAGGAGGGGTATGGTACTAGAAGCATAATGGTGCCAATTGGAACCAGTGGTCTTTCGTAAACGTCTGGAAAATACCAACTATTTGTAATGGGTCCATATGGACCCATTGGGCTGGAAAGGGTTAAGAGTAAGGTTTATGAACATTCATTTTTAGTTGGTGCCAAAAAGTTTTGGAATAACTTGCCAAATGATTTGGACAAAAATAATAGTTTGTCATTATTAAGAACTAGTTATTACAACTACTTGTTTAAAGATTCCTATTGTAAATTGTTTATTTTATAAATATCATTGTAAAACATTGTAAAGTGTCATGTTCGTAATGATTACAGCAAAATTATGCAAACCTATAATTTATGGAATTTCAACATTAGTTTGTTGTCATTTTTTCTTGTTTTTGTGTCGACTGTGTTTTGTTCTTTTCTTATATTGTAACTTATGTACTCGTTCTTAGGTGACATTCGGCCACGGAACATTATTAAATGCTGTTATTATTATTATAATCCTTTTTCTATTTGGTTTTCTTCAGTGTTCGCTGAGTTTTAAGTAAAGAGTACGGGTTTTACCAAAGTTACTCTTTAACGTTCTGTGTAGTTGAGGAATTTTCTCGTGATGTGACATGCTGAGATTATAATGTCCTTTTGTAATTCAATGTGTGTATTTGGATTCAAGTTCATTATTTGAAAACTATATTGAATTTTTTTGGGACTATACCGATAGCAGAGACGACGATGGGCAATATATCAACCTTGTCCATATTCCATATTCTTTTTATTTCTATGGCTTATTCTTGGTACTTGTTGATTTTTTCAGCTATTGTTTTTTTCAACGTTTTGGGAAAGTGGAACTGCAATATCTATCACATAACAAGTTCCATTTTTCTTACTAATCAGTATTACATCTGGTCTATTGTTGCTAATTGTTTTGTCGGTTTCGATCGTTAGATCATAATAAAGTTTATATGAGCCGTTTTCCGCCGCAGTTTCGAGGTCATATTTATAATAGGGGGTCTTGTTATCTATTAACTTGTGTTGTTATTATTATCGTTACTGTAGTAACATTCCCCTCCAAGTCCTCGGCAAGCATCTGGTTTCATTGCCGTCATAATGGCCGAGGACTCCAGAGGGGTGGTGAAGTTCTCGCAGCTTACGTCCGACGCCCATCGGATATGTGGCTACGCTGCAGTTGGGTCGTACGTACGGAGCACACGGAGGGTCCCAAGTATAACAGCCTTCTGCAAGTGACTCCGCCTGTGCCACGCAGGACGGAATGCACTTGATGCTCTCCAGCAGCGAGCCCTTGACTCCACCGAGCACACCTATGATGAGGACTACCAGTTTAAAAGAGTGTCCTGGGTACATTTGCCAAAGCTCAAAAAGCAGGTCTTTATATTTCGTCCGTTTCTCTGCCTCCTTTGCATCCATGTTCGTTTCAGCCGGGGCCAAAAACTCTATCACGAACATGGAGCGTGAGAGGTGGTCTAGGAGAACGATATCAGGCTTGGTCGCCTCCATCTGCCTGGTGGTAGAAAGGGAGTAATTCCACCAGATGGTGCAGTTATCGTTCTCCACGACGGACTCAATATCTCCAGGGACATACGGCAGCACAGGGGTATCGTCGATGCCAAAATGGTGTCGTAGATGAAAATATAACACCCGCATTGTACCTATCAATGTACGCTGACTTGGCGTAATAGCTACAGCCGGAGAGAAGGTGGCTCAAAGTCTCCGTCTGGGCTCGGCAGGCCCTGCATCTCGTGTCCGCATCCTCCGTCTTGAATATAATGCGGCGGTACACGAGTGTGTTTATGACACCATCCTGGCATGCGATGACGAAACCCTCGGTCTCTGACTTTAGACCAGCGGAGCGGAGGAAGGCAAACGTCGGCTCCTTCGATAGCCCATGCTTCTCCATGTTTCGATAGAAACATCCATGCATGGGCTTAATAGTGTGCGCCTTGAGCAAGGTTTTCTGCTCGGCCTTTTTTATTTCGAGCTTCAGCACGTCTGCCTTCAACGACAAGATGGACTTGTCTTCATCGCTACCATCTGATTTTGGGTCAAAGTCCATACCGGTTTCGTCCGCTGCCCTCTTGGCCGCCTGGAAGAGAAACGCCCCTACTCCGGCCCTACTCATGATTTTGTATATTTCTGGTGGAGAGGCACTGCTGTGGAATCCCCATTCCCGCAAACCAACAAATTAAGTGTTGTTTGTTGCATGTTTGACGAGTGATGGCATTTTTTTACGGCCATTGGAGACTCTTTTAATTTTGCTATCTTGTGAGGCCGTAGAGCTCAATTCCCTTGATTTAATTTAGTCTCAGGTTGAACCCGTTGTATTCATTTTATGGTATAATGTTTCTAGATTAGGTTTCCCGTTGATAAAATTTAATGAGCCGATTATCATTCTCTGAGCAGGGACCCCAAGGCATCTCTGTGCATCTCCAGTTAGCTCATTTCAGGTTGTGTGGGAACGATCTGTTAGTATAAGGTAAGCGGAATGGGCCGCACCCACTTATTCACGGCGCGGTTTACGAACGAGTTTGGCCGCGTGGTGCCGTCTGAAAAAAGCAAGCCCTGGCGGAACTTATCAAAGGAGCAGTGGTGCGGCATCTGTTGCACTGGGCACCTCTCGGGTGGTCTAAATGTCCTTGGCATCCACAATATGGCCTTCTCACGAGCCCCCAACTCAATAACTAGAGTCGATTTGGAGAGAACTCCAAGTACACCGAGTGAGGAACACTTATTCAACTTCTGATTGTGGGAAGCAGTATGTTTAGGGATGGGATGGAGTGGAGTGACGGTGATCATTCATCGAGATGAAGGGCGAGGGGTTGTGTTTGTATTCGTTGACATATAGTGAGGAGCAGAAAGCATAAAGGTAGGTAAAGTGTCAAGATAAGATTAATAATGTCCAGTGGTGTCATCAAACTGGGCACTGATTGCAGAGAGACATGAGCACCCTTTTGCTTACACTGTTATCACAACCGCACGTACAACAACCATACTCAATTGTAATCCATAGTCACTAGCTTCATTTCAATGGACATAGGTTCCAAGTCTTATTAAAAGAATAGTGTAAATGGAACAACGTAAAAATTGCTGCCATCATTGATCTCCGACACTTGTTACGTATTTGAAACTCACAGTTCTAGTCAAGTCAATGCGAGTTCAAGAATTGAAGCATTGGTCTCATAAACCTTAATGTGCGAATGCAACGAACACACACGCAATCCATCGTAGGGCATAAGTTACAATAGTAATCACTGGTGTGCCACAATAAATCTAGTCACTTGAACACACGATAAACCTTCGTTTCACTATCCTCGCCAATTATGACACCCATGTCTTTGCAGAAATGAGATAAAAAAACTGCCAGATGTAATAAAAAGTGATGATGAGACGCTGTAATCGAATAGTTTGATTCAAATGGATACATACTGCTGATACTCAAAACAAGACGTGTTAATGAAATGCTCTTCCTATGTAATACTGAACTGCATTCTGGGCTACCAATTGTAATTGAAATCAAGAATAATGGGTTATATTTAACATTGTATATTCGACACGACAACAGTTCTTCAAATATATTTCACTGATAAACAAAAATCCGTTCTTCGATGGAGAATGGGCGCTTTGATAGGCATTTTGTTCTGAGCGCCGAGGATTCTAGCGCTAGGCTAAATACACATTCGAACGTGGGTTATAAAATAGGCATCGACAATGGTTTTCTAAATATTCCCCACAATCCATCGGGAATGACTCTTTTATGGTCAAACGCAAAGTTACAAAATCGGCCCCCAGAATGTCCTTTGGGTCAAATGGAACACCTCATAATCGATAGTCTTTTCCGCCGTTCGCTCCGAACGTCGGAATTGAGCGACGCGAATAGTCGGAGATGGAAGGAGTCGTTGTCACTCTTCACAGCGCCTCTCCAGCCTCCTTCCCTTTCGTGTTGGAGCAGTGCTTTCGCTCCGCTCTGTTTTCGCCGGAGAAGCCCATAAAGTCCATTCGTTCCTCGGTCCAACTGATCGATTTGACGCCAGCGTCTCTCGCGTTTGCCAAAGTGAGCCAAACCGAAGGCCCTTCCTAATATAGATCGTTGCGATCTGCCTACGTCGTTTCAAAAGACCTAGGCTCAGGGATCGATCGATCGAATCGGCCTCGATAAACGCGCGCTCTCGTGGAATTGTGAGCGGACGGAGGAATTAATTGCCAATGGCGCTCTCAGACGTCTTATCGGTCCATGTTATTCAAAACCTCCATTCTGAAGCAGACGCATGGACATCAAATCCCGAGGCGAGATTGGAATCCACATGGAGGCATTCCCATTTGCGGCGCACGGTGCAGGGTGCTCGACAACAATTGGAGGGATATTGGGGGCATTGGGGGGGGGGGGGGGGGGTAGGCTTCTTCTTTCGCAATGCCCGTCACCTCGTTCCCCGGTTCTCTCGAGTCGTCTTGTGAGTGAATGACGGCTTGATCGCTTCCCTCGTGTACACACATATATTGGAATTCAATGACCTAATTGAGCTGCGTTATTCAACGTTGATTTGTGCGTTGAGTATTTTTATCAGTATCGGAGAGTAGGGTACAATCCAGCGGTTGACAACGTCAAAAAGAGCATTTTCTGCAGCAGCAGCCATTTTTATTTGACCCAACAAACCTACGTCACCCGGACGGCGCCTTCGGCGTAAAGGGTAGCCATAATCGTTCGTTTTGGTTACTGAATCCAAAATTTATGCTGATTCTTAGAGCAATTGCCAATTTTCATGCACGGATGTCCTTCATTACTATTCGCTGCGCGTAAGTATCCTTGCACATTTTAACGCGTATATAGTCTATTTAATTACTTTATTTGTATCGTTTACTACGTAATGATCTTTCATATACATTCAGTGCTCCTATGAGAGGTACTTTGAGGATAGAGATTGAAGAGTAAACTTGTTGTAAATATACATAGAATTTATCGATTATTCCTCGAAGCACTCTATCATAAGAGCCCTTGGGACTGCGGGCCTTTCTTGTACAGATTTTCTTTCTACGTGCTATCATGGGCCTGCAGGACAACATGATATTTAAATGGTAGAGGCATCTAAATCTCTGGTTGCCAAGGAAATATGATATTGTTGATTTCGGTGAAAATGTGAGATTTTTATCTAAAAACATGACTTTCACGTGAATAGGAAACGTGATAGAAAATCGATAGGAAGAATTAGAATTTTAATTTATTCAGCCATCCGGTAAAAAAAATTTCAGCCCTCTATCCTGAGTGAAAGCACTTATAAAAAGCAAAAAATAAAACCACTGCACTGAACCCAATGATTAGCATGGACCACCAGAGGGGCCTTTGGGGGGCCTTAGGGGACCCTGAGGGCTTTTTAATATATTACTAGACCATTGCTTAGTTTACTTTTTTCCGAAATCGAAGGTAATCGGATGTGGAGAGTGCTCGTTGGCATGTGTCAAACTCGAGGTTTTTTCTCGTGGTTCGTGATTAAAGTGTAAGGGGTGCCCCAAGGGGCCCAGTCTCTCCTCCTAATCTCTCCTTCATATTGGGAGGACGATATTGCTATGGAGAGATCGACCTTCATGGAGGTCTCCTTCACCTCCCGATAGGAGGAGGGATTGTCGTCGTTCACGGACTGATCCGTTCCGAGATCCGCTCAGTTCATCAAAAAAGACGCAGCGTTACTAACATAACAGTCAACAATATTCATTGTGGAGTAGAGATGGGCTAAGTCGATCATTTTAGTGATTCAATCATTTTGATTCGAGTCACTTAAAAGATTCAATCAACTGATTCAATCATTTGATTCATTATGACTCGTAAGTCAGATTGATTTGATGAATCACGAGACTCACGTGAATCGAAAGACTCGAATGAATCAAGATTGAATAGACTCAAAAACTCGAATGATGCAAATTGATGCCATCAATCTATTTGAATAATTGATTTCGAATAATTACTATCGTGCTTAGAAATTTAGGAAGGCTGATTGATTTCCATATTCCTCAAATTTTGGATCCGCATTAAATTGGAGATTTTCAAGTATTTCAACCAATCAAGATTTTCAAGTCACGAGAATATTTAGAGAGGCAAAACTGTCACAGACTCTGAATTCAAGAAGAATAACGTCAAACTATGTACATGAACATTAAATCACTAGCTCAGACTACACAAATTAATGTGCATGAATGTTTTCTGATCTGCAGTATTGAATTACATTCAATTAGGAGCTTTCAACTTAGCAGGTAATTAAAATTCTTATCAAGTTTACCAATTGTAATGATGCGCTGGTATTGTAACAAGGGTTAAATTTCATCGATTTTAAAATGAGCGCCTTGTCTCTAACTATGCTATACAAACATAAACTCACTGACCTAATGGATTTATGCCCATGAAGATATCTCTCTGAAATTTCATGACTAGACAACGGATAACGTACATGTGAATGTTTTTCCACTTAAAATCACATTCAATCACACGGCAGACGGAAACACAAAATGATTGAATGATCGAATCATTTTCCCGAAATGAATCATGAGTCATTTGACTCACTTAGTGATTCAATCATTTTGAACGAATCGATCATGAACGACCCATAGATTAGAACCAACTCTGTTACTTTGTCGACCAACGGAAAGTACTGGGTGAAGCTGCAAGATGAATTCAATGGAAACGGGATCATGAACGAGGTAATTATACATTAGTTTATTGGTCTGGCATATTGGTGATGATGTATGTGTGATTGCATTGGCTATGAAGTACCGTTGTATATAATGTGCTTCAGGTTAATCAAACTAGTTAGCATTACATTACAAGAATATCTCGACGGTGAATTGTTTTCTCTTGTCCGACGAGTCGTGTATCGTGGGATATTGAATATACGGTTAGAGTACGCGATCGCGTACATGTCAAACCTAATGACCTTATCGCGATATCATAAATACCGGCATTTTATATAAACAAATGTGCCTTACGTAGCCAATGCATTTAAAAAATCCAAACCGCTGATTACTCTCCAATCACTCTTTCTAGAGTTCTATGGTGCTACTGTAAATCAAGGCTGTCCCCAGTTTTTCATTGATGTCCTTTGGATTTCCTTTCGTCCGAATTTACTTCCCATGAGTTCCGGAGAAGTCTCCAGTTAATTTACCTTGCATTGTATTCTCACTGAATTGTTGTTGGAGTGCCGTTCTTGTTTTGAACTTTGTGAACATCTTTATACCGGTGATTCTACAAGAAAATTCTAATTTCTGCGAATAAAATTTAACTTGTCGCGATATGTGTCCCTTTCATTTGATGCTACGGCTATTTAAGAACTTTGTTCCAGGTACAATAGCACCGTTAATAAAGAGCCTGCTTCGATGCTGCAAGTTATGATGACCCGCAGGTAATTAGATTTGTGATCCATTACTTTCTAGCGAATAGTACCTTAAAAGAATGTTAATGCTTAATTAATTGATGTAGGTATGATTTTCCGGAACAGTAAATGACAGTGGTTCAACTTATTAGTGCGTGAATATTGAAATTTTACGATTTTGCAACCGCTATTAGCTCCGCTCGCCAAAGTCGTTCGCATTTGCATAGGATGTTGTTTCAATAAATGCAGTTTTAACTATTTTGATACTTTATTAGTTTGGCAGTAAAAATATGAATTACATCAGGAGGTATCACTTCAGCCTTCGTAGATCCAATTGAAATTGGTAAGGAGTTATTTCAATCAACATAGCCAAATAATGATAGAGCATATATGCACTGACATGTTTATGAAGACAATTCATGATTTCATACCACCAACACCGTGATTTTCTGCGCCCAATGCACATCGTCAAATGTAATTAGTCAGCGTTGGCAATCTGTAAACAAAAAAACAGCGATTGGCAATCTGTAAGCAAAATACACAGCGTAGAGGTCACATTATATTCATGTCATCATTAATTTTTCTCGATAATATTGAAAGAGAAAAAAGTTTCTCCTACCTGAGAGCTACTGCAAGCGGAAAAACCACAGGGCTGTCCATGTCTTCATGATCGGTGGCGTATATAATACGTCTATTGCTGTTCGCTAGCGACAACATTAGCATACGTATATCAGTAATTGTCACTTGTAAAACCTGGTCCCAGGCCTAAAAAATATATCTGAAGATGATTCCACCACATTCTACCATCTAGCAAGCGTTGCAAAGGTATAAAATAATGGAAATTGTTGCAAATATATTCCAATAAATCATCGAGATGGTCGTCTGGCAATTCCAGTCCGCGACCATTTGTAAACAATTAGGAGTAGACCTTCTAATAGAAGCATTGGCCATGGTAACCTTCGATTAGAAGGTCACCTTCGACTCCTAATAGGAGGAGAGGAGAGTCTCTCGAACTGAAATCTCTCCATAAGGAGAGTTAGGAGGTGAAGGTCGCCTTCAAGGAGGATATGACGATACCTCTGCGACGGCTCCAGGGTTGGTAATACGTAGATGTTTACCATAAAATATGTGACAGTTTACACGACGGTAAGTACGAATGAATAAAGCAGGTAAGCAGTGCTGATGGAATGGGACTCGTGTTTGAAGGAGGAAGTGGACACCCATCGTAGTATGTCAACTTCTGGCACATAGGACACGATCGTCTGTAAAGGGACCATGCACAAAATATGTGCATAGTAATTCCAATGTAAATACGATTGAGTTTTGGTTATGTACTTATGTTACTACGACTGAAAGCAAAATAAACCTATTTCTTAAAACTTACTTCCAAGACTCATTGTTGCACCTTGTGACCGAACATGCGTAATCATCATTGATAGAACTGGACTGAGGAAGTTCATCACTCTTCCGTAAAAGGAATTAGCGCCATTGGTGATGGTCGGAGTGTAACGGGTCAAACTAACTTGCCCATAGCTGACCAGACCAGAGCCCCGTCACCAGTTGTGCTCGCGGGTAGCTAACAGTTGAGAATGCGATGAAAAGATTGCCACTTTCCAGGAATCCTCACAAAAGTTAAGAAAGAAGACACACTCGCTCTAAATAGACATGAAGGAAAGAAGTATTTATTGCACTCAAGTTTGTTCACAACATTCAACAAAAGAAGTGACGATCGTGATGGACATACTCTCGGTTCTGCGTCACAGAGTTCATGAGCACAAAATAAAAGACTGCCCATTGACAGATGAAAAAAATATGAAAGCTATACACACTTTCGCCAGTTCGTGCTCATTAATCCAACCCAGAGAAAGAAACATCCAATGAGAAAAAAAACTCAACGAGTCCCCGCGGCCTTCCTCAACCGAACGCAGACAATGAACGGGAGACAGAACGGACAAAACGCAGAAAATCACAGAATTTAGAAACCAGAATAAGTGCGCCCTCTCTCGGGCACCCAAAGAAGAAAAAAGAGAAAAAACAAAAAAAACCTTAACTGCTCCTTCACAATAGCGATCAGTCACACTCATCCCAATGACCAATGATATATTATCACACACTCACTCACTCACTCACTCACAGCCGTAATATAATCATCACTTTGAATTCGGAGCAAATGCTCCAGAGAGAGAGAGAGAGAGAGAGAGAGAGAGAGAGAGAGAGGTTTTTCTTTTTTTTCCACTTTACTCCATCTTTCAGTTTCATTGATACTCTCGTCACTCATTGGCAGACGACGCTTTCCCTTCTGTGTCATGTGCGTTTTCTGCGCGTCCCTGGCGGCGGGATTTCGAACCGCTCTGATGATCACTATAGCTCACCGGGGGGGGGGGGGGCGGCAATGGGGTTACCCCCTCTTCCTTCCTTCCAACCTCCTCCTCTTCACCCCATTGTGTCGCCAGTCGCTCCTATAGGTACGTTCTCAGAGTCTTTCTCTCTCTCTCTCTCTCTCACGCACACACAGACGCTCATGAACAAAAGAAAAACAAAACGAACTCAATAAAATGACGGTCCAAAGTATGTGACTAATATCATTCTTTTCCCCAATTTAGGGACAACAAATAAAGAAAAATCCTAGGCCAAATTGTAGATTATTGGATACTGGTTATTCAATATATACATGTCAAGACCACAGAACTCAAAAGTAATAACCTTAGTTGACCATATTAAAAAAGACAAGATCGTTCCCTTCCAAAGTAACAGAGAAAATATAATAAGGATTACTGGGGTAACCCAACATTTATCCTCCCTTCTGCTGCTCTGCTTCTGTCTCCGCTCTTCCACGAAAGCGCACCATCATCTCTCTCTCTCTCTCTCTCTCTCTCCAATTATCTCTCTCTATCTCATAGAATTTGTTGGGTCACAGGAGCGCAATTCAATTCCGGCATCAATGGGCCATGTTCCACCCTCGTGGATAGCCCACTATCGATCAAAAAAAAAGAACGCTAGGATCTGCTTCCCTTTCCTTCTGTTATGAAAGATCCTTGGATTGTGATCGTCGAGTTCATTCTAAAAGACATGAAACGTTCTACGCTCTCCCTCCTTTCTTCATCTCGTGAAAAATTGCAAATTCATTGCGAAAACCCATCGACCCATCACTCAAGTCTTTCGAAATCCTCCGTAGCGTCTCATTTGCGGGCCAAATTCAGCGCATTCACTTCACATATACAGCCAATAACATTTCATTTCAACGTGATCGTTTAAACAGTGGCGAATCAGTTTTTTCCACACCCCCTCCACTTCCCCTATCATCATCTCCTCCTCCCCCTTCCACTCCCTCCCTCCCTCCCTCCCCCCACCCCCACTTCCCCCCCTCCCTCCCTCCTTGCCGTCACCACCGCCACTTCGCTCTTCCAACCCTGAATCCTTTTGTTATTCCCTTTTCACTTCTCGACCACTATAGGTACCCCAATGAAAACTAGAGCAAATTTTGTTGAAATTGCCCGGTGGCCGAGTTTAGTTTTTGCAATAGTTTGCCACACCTGGTTTACAAAGATATTTCTGTAAATCAATTGTAATTTTTTTTTAAACATAATACCCTGATTTAGAACGTTCCAAACAATTGACGATCCAGGACGACGTTTGCCCGATTGACATGAGCCGTGTCGTGCGTGCACCGGTGCTGCCTAATATATATATATATATATATATATATATATATATATATATATATATATATATATATATATATATATATATATATATATACACACACGATGTGGATAGGATGGAGGAGATAGACACACAAAAAAAGAGACGATCACACTTACATAGCTAGCTTTCGGAACTAGTCCGTCTTCAACGGACGGAAGACGGACTAGTTCCGAAAGCTAGCTATGTAAGTGTGATCGTCTCTTTTTTTGTGTGTCTATCTCCTCCATCCTATCCACATCGTGTGTTCATTGCCGCATGGCTGACTCCAATCCATCAACGTATTTATATATATATATATATATATATATATATATATATATATATATATATATATATATATATGTGGCAGGGGGTGTCATTTCGGGTTTATATATATATATATATATATATATATATAAATAAACCCGAAATGACACCCCCTGCCACACACTAGACCTCACAGCCTCCCCGAAACCCAAAGACACTCTCTTCTCACTCATAAACACCTCAATTTACAGGAAGTGAACCACGTCCCGTCAAGTGGACAGCTTT
The DNA here is from genome assembly GCA_963169105.1 of Ceriagrion tenellum. Classification (NCBI taxonomy): domain Eukaryota; kingdom Metazoa; phylum Arthropoda; class Insecta; order Odonata; family Coenagrionidae; genus Ceriagrion; species Ceriagrion tenellum. The sequence goes on along the minus strand of OY720639.1, from coordinate 2,459,257 downwards.
TTTTTAATTCAAATTTTCCTGAAGGACGGACGAACTTTTTCAACTCCTATAATTTACGATTCTCTGGTAATTGCTTTGCAGAAAAATCCATTGTTGCATAGAGATTTCATCATTGAGATCACTGTTTGATTAACACTTGTCGTTACCTCACCAATATGTCTGCAAGTGGGAAGACGCACGTTTCACTCGCTATGGTGATTTCTCGTGTCTCTCGCGTAATTCCTCCACCTTTGGAAACTCAATCCCTCCTCGCGGATTGGATATTTGTGGGGGTGGCGACCGACGGCTAAGGTCATTTGCGCCACAGGGGACAAATATAAGGGAGGAAGGGTGGATGGAAACCCGGCGTCGGCATTAGCCTGCTCTTAACGAAATGCGCCTAGGGGACCACGGTTTAACGTCTCATCCGACAGACGGAGTCCTGTACTTGAAGTGCCCTCCACGAGACACTCAAGTAGGGATCGGGTTTCCTCTGAAAAACATCCGCCTCTCGCTGTTTCGTGTTAATCTGTCCACGCCTCGTGTCGCCTGTCTGTCTCCTTCCTTCACTCTCCCTCCTTTACTCTCCCTCCTGCACCACCTTGCATCATCCCCACTCCCCTCCTCCCGAGCCAACCCAAACCCTCTTCCATCGAATGCCCTGCTTCTCGCGTTGCTTTCCGGTGATGTCAGCCCTAACGGCCATTACGGTGACTCCATGAGTACTTGTTATCAAAATGTTAGAAGGACTTTCTTTCTCGAGTTCTCGATGTGCCCTTCAGGGCGTCGATATCGATGTATCATTTTCACTCGTTTCCCACGTCGATTGGGGACCTATTGAGTGGCTACGATACAATCAATCGAATAAATTATTTTACCAATAGACAGGTACACACATATGCATAGCAATGGACGGCTCATTGAAGGTCTCTTTCCAATGTGTTCTTGCGTTCTGTTCGTACGCACAGGACTGCACTAAGTAACAAGAAATTAGTCCGAAAGAGACCTCTCTCGGGTCGCCATATAATTACCACGAAATCCTTCGTGACGATATAATAATTGAGGTCGATACAAGATTTAGCTTTATTTAGAATTATTATTCTTATCCAAAAATCATAACGACTCATTTATTTAAAGTTTATCGTAACCAAAATCATATTTTTCTTCGACTCATTCTCGTCGCTTATGGTCCCGGCTTCTCTACGAGTGGATCCAATCGGCGTATGCGTGCGTGCGTACTGTCGAGGCTCACACATCTTACACTCAATCGTAATTATGCCTGTTTTTCACTACGCCGAACGGCGATCTATTTAACCTAATTAATTATCAGTTTGTCAACCTATATTTGGATGATCCATCGGCGATCTATTGACGTCTTTTTATGATCAATGGGAAGAGAACACAGTTCGACGAAATATAAACCTGCGTTCGCCTCTCTTTATTCTCTCATTGCCGCCAATGTCGCGTCCGCGCCAATCATCAAGGTCACCGCTGTCAGATAACTTTCTTGGCATGCATCGCTCTTTGCGGCGGCGCGCGAAACTGAATTCGTAGCCACTGAATCTTACTGGCTAGACTGAGGCGAGACAAAAGTTAGCCCAGAGACAGACACAGCCTATGAAATGAATAACTTCTCCCACAATGGAGTATTATGTATACTGCATTAAATGGGAAATTATAGCATGCCCACGGGCGAAATGCCGTGCTGCAGTTATGGTTCGTTCTTGGACAAGTTCGTTTGTTGAGAGTTGTGATTGGGGAGGTCCTCTCGGCGTGACCATGGAATTTCAACAGAGGGAGCGAACGCCGTCGCCACCGCGCGCCAGGGGTGTGAAGGAGCGGTGGAAAGGAGCGGTCCGACATAGTGTGTGATGGTGTGTGTGAACCCGAACGAAAGGAGGAGAGGGGAGGGAAGGGGAAAAGAGAACCCCTTTTTAGGAAGAGGGAAGAGAAAAGAGGAGTTTAGGACATTTGCTGCCGGTGGACGCTCTCCCATTTCACCTGAATTCACGATTCACACCGATAACCATAGGGGGCCTTACTATCGTTCAAAGTATAAAGGAGGAGTAATAATCCCTCGACACGACAGCGGCCGAGCATTTAGCGATCCTAGCGATGAGTGGATCGCCTACCACTCATCCTTCCGAGGCTTCCTCTATCTCCCGTCTTTCTCTCACGACTTCGAGGCTAAAGTGTAGGAACAAGAAGAGTGGTTACGTTAAAATGCTTCGCCCATCATACATCGAATTGTAACGGGCAAGCCTTCATTTTCTTAAGCGAAAACTATGTCGCTAAACGTGATATATGGCAGCGGACTTAGTAGATTCTGGCGTAGATGCGAGAGCCTAGGAATTGGAAAGTCGACTTACTTGAGGTTGACTTTTAATTTTCAAAGTCAAATTAATGTCGACTTATGTCATAGACTTTCAATTTTGTGCGACTGCGAATCCGATTTTCCGATAAATTCATTGACCATTTTTCGCTAAACGTGCTTTGGAGCCTGAAAAATCAATTCATGATTATAGAAGCATGAACATGGCTGGATGGAGGGAAAATGGCACCATTTTCCAACTTCAAGAAGGGCTATTTCTCAGGGAGGCATACTATTAACCCAGTTAAAGAAAGGAATAATTTTAAAGTAGGCTGGATAATATTATTAGCTTCGTAGTTCATCTGACTTGGTGCCTTCATTAAAAAGCGAAGAAAAATAAAAACATCCCTAATGTCCCTTCTTTTAAGTTCGTTGTCGTGTATCAGCAAAAGGTTGAGTTGTTAATATCTCAGACATCTTCACCTGTCTCAATCAAACTATTTGAAGATCTTTAAACTCTTATCTCACCCTTCAATGAAGAAAATCATTGCACATGGCTGTGTCAAGCCATTTTGGCCTTAAAATTATGCACTTGGGCACCAAATCGGTGCAGAAACTGGCCGGGTGTATATCGCGAATGAAAGACAGTAGCTAATCATGTGTTGATCATGGGAATCGTCCGGATGAGTTGTTTTTTTCTTTGCTTACAGAGCCAGGGGTTCAGATGTACAGGAGAATACGAGTGGAACGACGAGCGGGCGAAGGCATTCCTCCAGCCCTTTTCAATCTTAACTACCATGACACGTATGTTCGCTTTCCACAATTTCATGTTCAGATCAAGAATTTGTACGGGTGGAAAGTGTAGGCTTGTGTTTCGGCACCGGTCTTTGGTTTTCTGTCCCATCGTGTGATAATGGCGCGCAAGAGTCCAATGTGGGAATATTTTAGAAAAATGAAGGACGGCAAAGTGAAGTGCACGGTTTGTCATTGAGAATTCTATCACAACGGACAACTCACGTCGCTTCATTCGAGCACAAGACTCCGCTAGAAACTTAGAACACCATCAACGGCAAATAAGATCTAGTCTGGGCAGCGAGGAACCCTTTCAAATATAGACCAAGAGGAAGGAAATGAAGCGGATCCACGAGTGCCTCTGATGGCTCTATTAATTATTAATCGTTTCCTTTCAGTCATTCATGGGCTGAGATTTCAAAACTATCATTACTTTATCAAGTTTTCCCTTTTCCAGTCCTTCATTCTTTGGCTTGCTCATGTTCGTTCTTCCCCCGAAAATACTCTCCTTATAATCATTTTCTCATCGAACAGGTTCTTCACCTCTGCAAATATTCTTCAGAATATTTCTCTATTTCCTGCAGACTATTTTTTAGAATAAAAATATTATTCCACGTACAATTTTTTGCTGTTTACATTAGTCTTTACTATTTCGGTCACGATACAATCGCAACATTATCAACTTCAATTAAATTCATAGAATATCGTAGTTTCGGTTTCTTTTGCAATATATATCGAAGCGTGTTAACTTTGTATTTGGAACTTGAGCTGAAGTCGGAAAAATTCGACTATAGTAAACGTTTTGTGTCGACTAGTCGGCTTTCAAAGTCGGAGCGTCTAAGTCGAAAGTCAGCTTTGTGCCGTCTCTCGGAAACTGCAGAAATGGAAAATATTCGACATGGAGCATGTCAAATGTAAGTTGAAACGTTTTTAATTACAGAATAGGAATTAAAAACACCCGAGTTGTCCGTAATCGTCAGGAATGACCGGAAAACAGAAAATTATGGCGCAATATGATAAATTCAAGTGCGATGCGGTACGTCTGCGCCTTCTCCAATGGCAATTATTACATATTGTATTTCCTAACCTAATGCCAACAATCAGGGGATTTTCCAAAAGAAATTATGATTTCTGAAAAACAAAGACCACTCTAGTGTGTCTCGCCAAGGCCCCGCCGGTGTTAATGGCGGTGCCAAGTATTCGTGAAATATTCAAGTATTTCCGACCGTAGGTTTAGATTCGGCGGCGTCGGCGCGGCGTCCATCTCTAGTTCCGGCTGGCTTGAGCTGCGACGAGCCAGAGACAGACTGAGCCCATTTGAGAGTGACCGCATTTAAACGTCCCAATGGCGGTTGGACGACCAGTGCTCAGGGCGACTCTGATGTCTTCGCGTGGAATTTCATCGTGAAGAATTCAAGTATTTCCCACCGAATGGGCTCAACGGTGAGCTGAACATATCGTTTCCGGCGAACTTGTCGGGTTCGGATGGCAATCAGAGTCTCGTCTAAATTTGAAGTGGTGGCTCCTGGAGGCCGACACCGTACCGAATTGGTCAGTCATGGGAGAGGTTACGGATCTGTGGAGACGCTGGAGGAGATTTCTTTGAAGGGAAATGGGTGGAGAGGCGCAGAGGTAGGCTGAGGCGTCTTCCTTGAGCCGACGGAGGTGAGGATGGATTGACGAGTGTTACAGGTGGTACCCATTGTGTGGAGACGATGCATCCTCCGGATCGACTGACTGGGTGATGAGACATTGTCTTTACAACGCTGTTCAATGCGATGAAACGTCACAGCCATCGTTTTGGATGAGTTCGGGGTCAATCTTGCTTCGGGAGTAACAATGTTCTTGTTCGAGACGAGCTGTTATGTGTTGGTGCCGTACTTTGGTGTCATTGAGAGACACCACCTCGCCTGCGGAGAGGCTTCTTGCAGTTGCGTCCACCTGAACTCCTACGGGAAGTCTGCTGTGTGGGCAGAGAAGACCTGTGGGCCGATGAGCGATCCTTGAGGCACTTCAGCTCGCACGGGGCGGCCCGCGCGCATCTATTAGACGATAAATAAGATCCTCCAGTGAAGGTAGTGAAAAACGTCAAATCGAAAAATGTCAAAAACGATGAAAATAATGCGCGCTACTCTTCGAAACTTCAAGAAAAAAAATCCTCGGTGAATTACTTGATGAAAACCCCAAGTCATTCTGGTCTTACGCGAGAGAGCTCCAGGGTGAATCTTAGACAGAAGAGTCTTTACTGGATACAAACGGCAAAGTGGTCACCAACGGTATCGACAAAGCCAATATATTAAACCATCACTTCGAAAGTGTAATCGCTAAGGATGACACAACTCGGACATTCCTGACTTTAAAGAGCCGACGACTGACATAACAATTCAGCGTGATGGAATAACTAAACAACTGCGTTCGATTAAAAGTAACAAGTCCCCAGGTCCAGAAGGAATACCTGCACGTGTGCTCAAGGAGTTAGCGCCACAGATTTCACCATTCTTAGAAATTATATTTAACAAATCATCATCCGAAGGCAAGGTGCCCCAAGACTGGAAAATAGCCAATGTCACACCGATATTCAAAAAAGGAAATAGGAGTGACCCAGGAAATTATAGGCCTATATCGTTAACATCACTCTTATGCAAAATCCTCGAACACATTGTCATTGGCAATATTCTGGCATTCCTGGATAATTGTAACTTATTACATGACAGTCTTCCACTCGGCATTCGACATGGAGCATGTCAAATGTAAGTTGAAACGTTTTTAATTACAGAATAGGAATTAAAAACACCCGAGTTGTCCGTAATCGTCAGGAATGACCGGAAAACAGAAAATTATGGCGCAATATGATAAATTCAAGTGCGATGCGGTACGTCTGCGCCTTCTCCAATGGCAATTATTACATATTGTATTTCCTAACCTAATGCCAACAATCAGGGGATTTTCCAAAAGAAATTATGATTTCTGAAAAATAAAGACCACTCTAGTGTGTCTCGCCAAGGCCCCGCCGGTGTTAATGGCGGTGCCAAGTATTCGTGAAATATTCAAGTATTTCCGACCGTAGGTTTAGATTCGGCGGCGTCGGCGCGGCTTCCGTAAGGACAGGTCTTGCGAAACACAGCCTGCGCTCTTCCTTCATGATATCCTAAAATCAGGTGAATCAATTAAGGAAGTCGACGCGATATTCCTTGATTTCAAGAAGGCGTTCGACAAGGTTTCTCACAAAAAAAACTCATATGTAAAATGCAATCATGCGTAGTTAATAGAAAAAGAGTGAATTGGATAGAGGGACTTTCTCAGTGATGGAAAACAAAAAGTAGTTATTGGCGGTTTTAGCTCTGATATGTTCGAAGTCACATCCGGTGTTCCTCAAGGAAGTGTGATCGGCCCTCTTTTATTAATTATTTATATTAATGATCTCAGTTCTAGAGTTAGTATTAGTGTTGTCGCGAGACTCGAGACGAGACGATAGAGACCAATCCAAAGTCCAAAGATAATGAAGACGAGAAAGCCTGGGCCACCATTCCATTTATTGCGGGAACCACGGAAAGGATGGCCAGAGTATTAAAAAAGCACGGCGTCATCCCTAGGTTCAACTGCGCCACAAAAATCGGTGACATTCTACCCTCGGCTAAGACAAAATCCAACAGGATCTACATGAAGGAGTCTACCTAAGTGCCCTGTTCCTGCGGGAAATCATACATCGGTGAGACTTGCCGGTCATTAAAAGTACGAATGCAGGAACACCTGAGAGCAACGAAAATTGGACAATTTCACCGTGTCGGAGTCGTATCGGAGCACGCCTGTACCCCGGGACATGACATAAAATTTGACGAGGCCAAGGTGATAGGGAGAGAGAGAGAGAGCAGATAGATATAACCCTAGGCTAATTAGGGAATCCATCGAGATAGCATTGACGGACAACTTCAATAGAGACAGAGGACACCACTTGGACGATACATGGAGGTGAATCCTGAAAAGAACCAATGAGAGAACTGCACCAACAATTGGCGGGAACGAAGGTCCCATAGAATAAGGAGGTCCAAACTCATGAACCGGCATCTTCGACTGATGCAGCACATGAAGATGCTGACAATAGTGCCAGCGAAACTGTTGTCACTTGACAACAAAAATACGCGGTAGATGCCGAAAAATGAAGGAGGTCAACGTAGAGCACCGCGAAAGCCTTCGTTCTCACGAGACGAGACGGTACTACTTCTACGAGACTCTCAAAATACAGATATATGTGATTAATTGGTATTTAGTGTAATATTATTCCTAAAACTACGCCCTGCTGCTAATACGAAGTAAATGTCACGCTATGCTAATGCATTAAATTTACAATAAACTTCAACGATAATTTTAACGATAAAGTAGCAAACTATTAAACATTATTTTTTGCCGATACTACGATTTCTGATGGCATGACCGTGCCTTTTGGAGCCAAATAAATGAATGTTACTGGCTTACTACTTTTCCTTATTACCTAATATAAATACCTTGTAAAACTTATTCAGCAAAAAATGCACTATTTTCAAAAGCAGTAATTTCCAGTGCTCACTTCTACGAAAAAAATAGCATGGATTATACTCGTATATTGTGTAAATTATCGCCCAGTGGACCTTGCATTCCTGCTTATAGCTTCTCTTCTGAGAAAAAAGGATGCCGCAATTTCGAATTGCATCGACGAAAGTATTGATGACAATCGAAATCACTATGTACCTCTTCCTGCATGGTATATCTTCCTAAGTTTGTGAGGATGGTTGGCATAATGTCGTTAAATTGTGTCGAGGATGATAGGAGAAAAAAAAGGATAACAACAACTGGCTTTTCTATGTCTTGAATTTTTTCATTTGCTTTTATTTTGCTAAACAAAATTTCATTAAATGAAAAATTCCACTACTGGAGCATCTAACAGACATGAATTCATCAGCCCCTCATTCAACCAACTCCATTCATCCTACTTTTCCCTAAAACACCTAGCAGGTACTTAATTTCAGCTGCATTCAGTCCATTCTTAAAGGGTCAGGGCGGGACCTATCGAAAAAATCGATTTGCAAACCGTCGACTTTTACACAGCTACGATGGATTGGTGGGAGATGATAAACTGCGGTTTTCGTGATTAGCTGCAAAGAAGCAGCTTTGTCGCAAGTTACCTCTTTTGTGCGAGATTGCCACCTTGTTGAAGCGATAAACGCATTTATTTAGTCTCAATCAACCATTCTCGCCGCTGTAGCTTAACCATTCAAAGTCAATCTGTGCTAGGAGGTCCTCAAAGGACTCATCGACAAGAGAATTACACTTTTACGCAATAATGCGTAAATCGAACACTTTCCTCGCTGCGTGCTCCATTTTGCATATCCGCAAATTTCTCCCCGCATACCCGCAATTATCGACGATGAGTCACGTAGTGTCGTAGTTGTGAAGGTCCAAAATATTTCATGTTACCCACCACAAATCCAATGCAAGTTGATACGTACATCTGGTCCTTTGGAAGGTGCTTATCACTCAAAAGATGTCGCGTATTTTCATCCATCTATTCATATATCAACAATTTGACATGGACATTGGAGGAGATAAAATTAATGACCGATAGAAAGCTATTTTTGCGCCTTTTACTGAGAGTCTTTCTCGTAGCATAAACTCTCTAATGTTCATATAATGATTCTGTTAGAAGGGTGTTTTGATGTTTGCGTGGGTAAGTTATGTGCAACAAATACCCCTCCCAAGTGCAAAGTCATCGAAGTTGAATGAAAACAATAGCTAGCTTTGTAAGAAACAACCAATTTACAACTTCTTTCATTCCAACATGAGATTGATGAAATATCAACGTGTTGTTCACGTGTGACTTTTCAGGTCTGAATGTTTTCATTTTAGAAATACTCATTTTTAAACATACAATTTGAAAATTCATGGCGGATGAGGACGGAGTGGAAACGCGCTATCCAGTCCTTTGTCCTGACCCCTCGCCCCGCCACGTGCTTCAACGAAGAGAATCAGTGATCGGTGATATGTAGAAATAAACTTATTGCAAACTAGGATTAATTCTACATAAAGGTTGTCCTTTTGCCAGTCGGGCATTTCCTAAAAACACGGTCAAAGTCAGCCAACGCCAGTCTGGCGTATCTTAAATATGGAGAGTAGATTTTTCAGTAGTTTGCAGTTGACTGTTGATTGTACAGTTTCCTGTAGATTTAAATCAATTTCCATGACTCTCAAGTCTCTCTTTACAAAATGTCTCTCACTACGAATGTCTGTCACTACAAAGCACAATTAGATTGCAAAGTAATCTTATTATCAAAAAAGGAGAAATGAGAGAAAATTTTCGTTTTAATTTCAGAATGGCGATGGAAATTATGACTTCGGAAATGCGACAGATAACTGGAGGGCGCAGAAATACCACCCTTTCCGATTTTTTTATAATAATGATACTCGAAACTTTTTCAAGATGTTGAATCTCTCCGTTACATTCTCTATAAGTACAAAGGTGCGGCACCTAGTGCACGACCATTACAATTGGATGCAGAAAGCGGTGTTGCAGTTGCTGAAACAAATAAATCCAACATGTCTTTCACCATCGATGACTGGACATCCATAGCTGGCAAATTGCACCACGGAATCAAGGCTCATTTCATAGATGAGAATTGGTAGTACCCATCTCCTGTTATTGACTTCGTTCCATCCAATGGTAACCACACAGGAAGAGGGATATTGCTGAAGTTTTTCCGAATACTCTAAAATCCTATGAACTTGAACACAACTGCGAGGAAATACCGCAGACAACGCCACCGCAAATACTAAATTCATGGAGGAACTCGGCAAGATGCTAACCAAGTTTTGATAGCACTGATCAACATTTTAGATTCATGCCCCATATACTTAACCTTGCAGTGCTAAATCTTTTGTGAATGTTATCTCTGGAGGAAAAGGGGGTTTCAGAAGACCAGCTTCTATATATTGACAGTGATGATGAAAATTTTGAATTATAAGAAGAAAATATAACTTTTTTGCCAAAAAGATAAATTTATTTTTACAAATTAAAAAAAAAGAGTAGCCAAGAAATTCCGTAGCGCTTGCGAAGCTGCAGGGGAATCATCACTGAACCCTGTAATAGATGTCCCAACGTGGTAGAATTCAACGGACGATATGACAGGAGCAGCGCTCAACGTGATGTGAGGTATTTTCATCCTATGCGACAGTATCACTGACCTGAAACGCCCCAAAATCAGTGGATCGGAATGGGAACTGCTTGAAAATGTGCACAAAGTTTTTAAAAACCTTTAAGGTGTGACGAATAAATGAGGATAAAATCACGTAACCCTTCGAGTTAGCGGTTCCATTTAACCTGATGTTGGATATTCTATGGACAATGGTGGAAATACTGGACAACGAGGATGGAAGAAATGAAGGAGATGTTGCTTGCCTATCATACTGCTCTGAACAAGCATGACGCCACAATGGGGAAAGAGATGCAGGATAAGTCCCAATTGAATTTGAAGAAAGGTTCCAAGTCTATGACAATAATTATTCCACTCGAATGCAGTCCGCTCAGTCAATAGATCAAGGGAATCTTGAGAGGTCTGCTGTGGTGTTAAAGTGATGAGGACGACCTGCTAGGTGTATATTCTCTGTATAAGCAGGCACAACCCAGCTCTGAGAATTATTTTCTTCCGACTAAACCTTTCCCTTCCGACTAAACCGACCCCTCGTCGATTAAGTTCACTTCCCTTGATCTATTTTGACCATTCAGATCGGAAAAATTAAATTAATCTCTGAAATATTATTTGATTTTTTTTTCTTTTCGATATAGTTTTCGCCCCTTTATTGTTATCAGTTAATGGTTTTGCCCAATGTAACCCTATAGTCAGTCATTCCAGTATGAATAATAGAGGAAAGAACTTGAACACTATCTTCAACAGCCGAGATCCCCTGGAAATGTAAACATATTGACTTGGTGGGAGGCAAATGAGCCAAATTTCTGTGCTGGCAAAAATGGCGAGGGACTTCCTTATCATTCCCGCTACATCTGTTTGAAGCGGAAAGACAGTTCTCACATTGGGCAGCATTGACAGTGAGAAAGTATGTAAACCGCTTGGGATACGAATATGCTAGAAGTTTATTCTGTGTGAACTCGTTGCTGACGTGCAATTTGGCCATACGAATAAAAAAACCCTTATCTTGATTTTGCTGTTTTAAACCTGAAAATTATTTAGACTACTTTTTGAAGCAAAAATGTTCATTCTTTCTTTTTTGCCAATTATATTATTTTTACAGCTATATTTTTTAACCTTCTGTGGATTTCTCTGTACTAACGTTGTGACTACGTCGCCATTTTTCACCAATTTCATGTTTCATATTTCTAGTTAACTCATTAGTATCAATAAAATCATTGATTGTACATGCAGTGTGATGTATTTGGTGTCCAATATAAAAAATATATATAAAATTCTCATTAATGTCATTACTATTTGAGAGTACCAATTCAGCGATTACGTGCCCAAAGGAAACTGGGCTTTTTATGGAACTTTATTTTGGGGAAAACGAGACGAGACTCGTGACAATACCCGAGTTCAGATAACCAGAATGAGGCGAGACTGTTTGAAGTCTCGTCTCGTCTTACGGCAACACTAGTTAGCAGTAAATTACGATTATTTGCCGACGATACAGTTATCTACCGTGAAATAAGCGAAGACGCGGACTTTGAAGCTCTGTATTCGGGCCTTAACAACGTTAATTCGTGGTACCAGGAGTGGGGGTTAGAATTAAATATCAGCAAATGCACCACAGTCCACTTTCTGCGAAAGTTAACACACAAAAGCCATACCTATACTGTGGGTGGAGTAAACATAAAATCTTCAAGTGCAGTAAAACACCTTGGAATTGCCTTAACTTCAGATATGTCGTGGGGATTTTCACATACAGAACATATGTGGCGCAGCATTTAAGGAATCTAGGTTTTGTTGAGCGCATATTAATAGAAATAGGTCCTCGGATGAAAAAGTGAAAGAGAGGTGCTACTTCGCTCTGGTTAGGCCACACCTCGAATGCGCCGCGAGCATTTGGTACCCTGATCATAAACATTTAACCAAAAAAATGAATAAAATACAAAGGAAAGCAGCGCGCTTCGTAAAAAAGTGCTACGAACGAACATATAGTGTCCTACAACTTTTAGATGGATTATGGTGGGAGCCCCTAGAGACTCGGAGGCTACACGCTAGGCTTAGGTAACTTGATAAATTCAGAACTGATATTTTTCAGAGCGACGCTGAGAACATTATCATGATTCCTCACTACATCTCTCGGTCTGACGGATGCGACAAAATGAGAGAGATACACTGCCGAGCAGATAGGTACAAAGACTCGTTCTTTCCGCGCACAATAAGCGACCACAATAAAAACTGATCTCCACTAAATACACTCCTATAATACTACACGTCACCATTTCATCTCCAAAAATACTTACATCTTTACAAGGCTGGTGACCCTAAATCCCCCTGCCACACGCCCATGCGGCGGCTCGCAGGGTATTATGTAGATGTAGTCTCGCAGTATGAGGAATCGGAAGACGACTCTGCCGGAGTTACCGAATCGGACTCGACCGTATCATTCCCCAATGAAGTCCATGGGTCGGTTAATCGGTGTCTGACCGTACGTAACCCATATGCGTTGCTACGGCGTGTTTTGATAACATGGTTCTAGATCCGCGAGCAGCCGGCTTAGCGATAGCGCACACACCTGTTGAAGCCCACCGGATCTCTTTGCGTGGAGTGGACTTCGAGGGCGCTTCGTGTGTGTGTGTGTGTGTGTTGGTGAAGAGGCAGGGGGGGGGGGTGAAGGCAAGGGGTAAGGGAGAAAGCGACTATCCAGGGGTTGGCGCGCGAATCGTTTTAAAGGTGAAGGCTTTTTAAAGGGAATGAATCGGGAGGGCGGCATAGTCGCCGAACCCGACGCTAGGTGTCTCCACCGTGTCGTGACACCTGAGGATATGCTTGGGTCCCCTTCCCTCCCCTTCCCTCCCTTATTTCCTCCCTTATTTCCTCCCTACCCCCACCCACCCACCCCTTCAGGAGTCTCCACAGATCAGTCGCACCCTCGCTGTGCCGCAGACGCGCCCGGGGAACAAAACACGGGCGCGGTCCGCGACGGACGCCCGCCCGTGCTCCTGCGAGCGCTCATCTCGCAGGCCGCGTCTCGCGCTGCGTGGTGACTGCCTGCCCCCCCCCCCCCCTTACTCCATTCAGGTACTCTCCCACTTCCAAGTGCGATCGAAGTCGAAGCTGCGCCTCAAACACTCCCGCCGATCTCCGAGCGAATTCCGGTTCCACCCGGTTCTCGGCCTTCCTTGCATCAACATGCTGCTCGACGCCGTCCTCCGTCGACAGAGGACCGCACCTCGCTGGCGGAGGCGGGAGCACCTCAGCGGTCCCGCGACGATCGCACCACCACTGCGGGCACCTGTTGTGTACTAGGCGCAGCCCTCTTGGATCGCGAGGGGTGGCCGCTCCTCTCTGCACCCGCCGCTCTCGCTCGGGATGGTCGCCGAGGTGCGGTGGCGTTTTGAGCGCGGTTCGTTTGGTCGTCGTTAGCGCGATGCGGAGGGATGTGGTGTAGATGCAACTATTTAAGGGGTGTCGACCGGTTGGTTGGGACGGAGAGAGATGAGACAGACACAGACAGACAGACAGGGCCGCAGAGAGGCGCGTCGTCAGATTTGAGATGTGAAGTGTGCGAGAGGTTGGGAGAATGGTATTATCATGGTGGGAGAAATCTTCAACAGGATAAAGGACCGTCGAATACCGCGCGAGATCGTCGGGATGAAAGCCAACGATTAACCGATTATTTTAATAAGGATAAAAAATGAGGGTATCGGGAATGACATCATTGGGCAGTCTCGATCAGGTTAGTCGTTTTTCGAAGCGATATTTATCGATGGGGAGGGAGGGGATTATTTGCTGACTGATTCCATTATAACGGTGAGTTGTATTTCAATAAATGTAAACAGTGTTGGGCATGTAAGCCGACATTGATGAATCAATTGCAATGACAATCCAAATATTCCGGCCTGTGCAAGCCACGTTGTACACTAATCTCCGCAGGAAACTTTGCAAAGAATTTTCCGGAGATCTTTGAAGCTCAAAAGTGTTTTTCCCATGATAGTGTTACTAAAATGATCTCTTTGGCTGTTACATACATATGTGTATAATTTTAGCTCTAATCTGAATCCGCAAAAGGAGTAAATGGAACGAGCACATAGAGTTTTAATATTAATGAATGGAGATAGTGAACTCATCTGTTTGAATAAATGCTCGAGTGTACGTTAACAATCAAGCATCGAGAAATTTAAGTTTGATAATTCTCTCAAAGCGTTTCGTTGGCTTTATATATTTTTATTTAGCCAACCACGTTGAAGGCTATTTGTTACCAAATCTCAATCCATTTTGAATTGCAAAATGACCTTCCCGAAAATAAATTTTAAAGTAATGGTCGACGCAGTTACAGATAATTCAAGGTAATAACGCGCTAGAACCATGAAGATGCAAAAGAGTTACTCTTTGTGGGCGAAAGGAAAATATATTATTCTCTCCGTATTCTTTTGAGCGGCAAATATTAGAACATATTATTTGAATGTGAGATTTCAGGAGCAATAAAAAATTATAATGTTTATATTCCGCATTTCTTCTCCAACTGCAAAGGTATGAACGTAGGAAAGGCTTTTTTGTGCGACGAACGAACAATTCTAAACGAAATTTATATACAGAAATCACTCCTTTTCCCCAATATGTTATCGTCGGAAAAAATGTCTATTTTTACAAGGGAAAGCCGTACCTTGGACTCAGAATGAAGTAATTGTCACGAAACTGGCTTGATAATTGATTACATTTGAAGGGTAATTAATGAAGAGGAAATGGTTTCTGGAAGTATTCGCGCGAACTCAGCTTACCCTCAACGCGCACGGCGATCCCACCCACGGGGGATTAAGGACAATTGAAAAATGACTGTATTGGTGTATTGGTTGTCATCCGTTTGCCGTGGATATTCAAACTCGTGGTCGCCATCCCAGAAACCCCTTCTTTCCATCTTCCATCGTCGATTGACACCTTCTGAGCGGCGAGACGTTGACAGAGAAAGTGCGCCGTGCGTGTTCGGCGTCATCAAAATGGAGACTCTGGCAAGACAGTGATGATGACCTGCTCGTGAAGGACACTCATATTCACGTCCCATCGCTGAAATAAGGGAAAGGGAATGCGAAGTCGAGGTCGTTGGGCGAAGGGTCTCGCCGTGTCCATCTCTATTGTTTCGCTCGTCACTCTTCTTCGTTTAGTACGCCCTAGTTTGGATTTGTGAGCGCGCAGTGCAAGAAGGAGAATCCCAAATCGAGAGAAGATTTCCTCTCGTTGCGGATTTTCGAAAGTCGATCGATCGAGACGATCATCAGTCGGCGAAGGCCCAAAAGTGTGTGCGGACGATATGATGCCCCGAGACGGCAGTGTTTCGCCCAAAGGGGGGTCCACAGGGCCCACGGGCCATCACCACAATCAGGCGGCGTCTCCCGGTGGATCGGGCCGACGCGGCCGAGGCGCGTCTCCCTTGGGAGGGGCGTCGCGAGGCGGCGGCGGAGCAATGCGGGGGGTGGCGGCCTCTTCTTCCTCCTCGCCCTCCTCGCCAGCCACCGCCGCTTCGGGCACGCCCTCTCGCTCGCAGCAGCAGCAGCAGCAGCACCGCGGCGCTGTAGGCCCGGCGACGCCGTCGTCGCTGACGGCGAGCGGGCGTCGCGGCGCCGGAGCGGCGGCGTCGTCCGCCGACTTCCCTCGCTTCCCCATGTCTCGTCAGTCGTCGACGACCCGTTCGTGTGGATTCGCGGACGGAGGAACGACAGGGTCGAGCACCAAGGGCGGTGGCGCCGCCGATGGCGGTGGCCACAAGGTGGTGTCGCGGACGCAGTCTTCGTCGGGGGCCTTGGGGGCCGGCGGTGGGGGCTGTTGCTTGAGCAACGGCCACCGGGGCTTGCCGAGAACCAAGATGACGACGAGGTGCCTTTGGAACGCGTGCAAGGCTCTCTCCATCGGACTGGTGCTGTTGGCGCTCGGGTGCGCAATGGCCACCCTCGGTGAGTAGATTCCCCTACGCCGACCTTTCTCCCTTCGGAGCCTCTGGTAGCAGCGCACCACGGAGACGCACTCACTTCTTGTCTATCGGGGCCTCTCTCCCATACACGATTCTATGGACGTATGACGCGTTGGACGACCTGTTATTGGAATGCGACGTCACCAGGTCGTAGGTCATGACGCCGCGACTCCATAGCCGACGTTACATATACATATAGCAGTTGCTTGTATTAATTTTTTATTAAATTGTGGGGAAGTTGATGAATGTGTTTTTACTCCTTACTTGCGTCCGCTGCGCTGGGATAACCGCGCTTTACCGCTTCCATGGTGATAGTTGACGGTTAGAAATGCTGCCGATATGTACACACGTACAATGCTGTTCGAGGAAGGTAATCACGTGACCGAATGAACAATGATGGTTATAAATTTAATTCATGCTGTCGTGAAAAAGTTGGTTACTTACTTCTTATTTCTTTGTAAGCCAAATCGGTATAATTTGACTGCATTATCATTCTTTGGTGAACTGTTAGCTTAGATTTGTTGTGGAAATCAGAACCGGTGTGTATCTGAATGATATGGAGAATGTAATTTGAACGCCTCCCCACTACTGGGTCCGATAGGAGCGACAAAATAAAGAGACAAACAGCCAAACGTAGAGGAAGAGAAGTGCTTTTTTCCCCCCTTGCACAATAATTGACCATTGTAAAAACTGAGATGATCTAAATGCACTCTGAAATCACACTTTCTGCCATTTCATCTCACTACAACTTTCTGCATTGTATGATTCGTATCTTGCCACCCCATACCACACACCAACACCACACGACTTCTGAGGCGGTGGTATGTGGATGGGACGCTTTATTGGTTTCGGTCGTGTCGTACCTCATGGCATGGAGCACCAGCCCACTCCACATCCATCTCATCTTGGGCCATCTTCGCGCAAATGTCGGAAGGTATCGGGAGCGAGTCCATTTGAGATGTTCCCTTCGTTCAAAAGGGTCTTCTTTTTTAATATTCTTTCATGGTTTCCATCGGCGTCGGCGGTGAATCGCAAGTTGAAGCCATGTCACCTGAACCAGAAACTTAGTGGTTCTGTTCTTGATGGGAAACACTCTGCTTCTCAGCTGTCTCTTGTCTCTCTGCCTTTGTCTCTTCGAATGCCTTTTCGTTTCCCATTTTTTGAACTCTCGTGAAGACTCACGGAGAGTGTGAATTGACGAGAGAGTGATTTACATTCATTTCCATTTTATACATTCATCCCTCTCCCTCCGTTCCATTCCACTTAGTGAAGAAAGCTTAAGAAGACGGAAACGTTTCGCCGACGTGCGTTGGTTTGCTGCGACTTGCATCATCATCTTGTCCATCACTCCATGCACACCCTTCCCCACCCTCCTCCACCCTCCCCTCCCATCCACCCCACCCATCCACCCTCCCCCATCCATCCCTTCATGCTTCTTCTTTTGTTGATTCATCAGATCGAAGTCTAGAAACTTTCGCATCGTCCCTCAGCAGCTGTGCTGCCGTTATGTGATGCAGACGCAACCCTCAGCAGTTACGGGATGCATTCTTTTGAATCGGAAAGGCCGATTTAATTATTTCATGTCCCTTTTAAGCGGTTTTATTGCTGTTATCGTGATTTCCCACCCCGTTGGAGAAAGTGGTCTTAAATGTAAATGACCTGTACATTTTTTCTGTGCCACCACATCGCTTTGCATTCGAAAACATATAACTGTAATGGTTCCTTTATTTTTTCATTCATTTCAATGATTTCAAACGATATTTCAACTGAGACATTTATTACCAAACTTAATAAATACAAAGGACTTGAAACAAAAAAATACCATTATGTTAAAGAAAAAAAACATTTCGCCGATGCCTGTCATTTAATGCCCTCCCACTCTATTCATTCATTATCTCACACCATTGTCATGGGCTTCCCCTGAAACATCCGAAAATTGAATATTCATTAATTTGCCCCGATTATTGATGAGCTCGAATAACCCTTGATCAGGACTACAGATCAAAAGTCCAAAAAATGAGCACGGTGTTTCTGCGATATTTTTTTCTTTACCGTGATGGATTGATCTAATTCCGACGGATTACTCTTCTTTATAGCAGCAGATTAAATGCAGCAGTAACATTTAACGAGTACAATGTGGATACGTAAAACTAATCATTTTTGTTTCATATCTTCGGGTTATTAATTAAAGTGATTAGGACAGCGCGAACATTCCCACTGTTGCAAAGGACGTAATAGATATAAAATACTTATCCATCTCGCCCTTTTCAAAAAACTAGCCTCTCTCTCTCTCTCTCTCTCTCTCTCGTATCGAGGATAGTCTTTTGAATAAAATATCGTCGCCCGAGTGGATTAGCATTTGGTTTCTTTTCAGTTAATCTGGCAACTTAAATTTAATTTTTATAATCGACTTTGTCGTACGTTAAGTATTTGCATGGAAATTAGGTTTTCAATATGAAAAATATCAGTTTTTCCGATTTCAACAATAAAACATTTCCCTGGCAACCTGGAAAATGGCTATGAACGGGAAATTTTGTTCGGACCTTTTTTGAGTTACATGAATTTAAATGATCGCATGTAGGGGTAATTTTATAGTGACATTTCGCAAAAGGGGGGGGGGTTTGCATCTTCTGGCCTCTCTCTCTCTCTCTCTATGTGCGCCTATATCGGGTTTTACATTAAGCCCTTATATATTGATTTTTATGATTCGGCACCATAGCGTATCCTTAGTATATGTTAGTTGCTCACACTACTGTTCGTATTATATCGCATACTTCGTAGAAATTCGCTCAATGATATGGCCCTGGGATACTGTTAAACCTCAAGTCAGTTAAAGAGCTGAAGAATCAATGTTTTGGGGGTCCAATTGGTCTCAAATCCTGCTCTCCATTTAACATCCAAATGAATTAACCAACGAACCCTCTATTGTGACTCTTATGTAGGTGCATGACAATTATCGATGACAATATATATGGAAATGGAGTTGTGACTGTCTGACTATAAATTTCGACCTCAAACGTGATCCCTAAAATTATATGTAAGGATCTTTTGCACCGCTCCCTGGGTCAAACATTTTAAGAAATTCAATTGAAACGAATAATCGCTCGCATTAACGGGTGAATTATTTTTTTAACCTTTAAAAAGTGGAAAGTTTCAGTGAGGGACACTGGGGCCTAAACGGATAATTAACTTGTAGTAAAAAAAAAACAAATTTTAAATGGCACATTAGTTTCTCTTTTTTTCATTGATGGAATTACTGTAATAATTCTTAATATTAATTAATACCTCTCGTAGACTATGAACGTGAATTTCTGCTCTTTTTGTCGGAAAATCACGTTTTGAGCTCAAAAGCTCACATTTTTCTTTGAATTCAAAAATAGCATATTTCCTTGACAACCGGAGATTTTATTTTCAAAGGATATTCACGCCTCTAGCATCTATATAAGAAGGGCTCAGATTCCCAAGGGCCCTATGATAGATAGCTTCGGGGGGTAATCGATAAATTCCATGCATATCCACAACAAGTAGACTCTTCAATGTCTATTCTCGAAGTAGCTCTCATAAGGGCACCACTACATGTATAAGCTAGAGAGAACACGTACGTTGTAAACGATACACATAAAAAATAAGTCTATTTAACTACACACGCAATCAAATGTGCAATAATGCTTACGTGCAGCGAATAGTAATGGTAATAATGCCTCTGTTGCTACAACACAACGTTGTTTATCATTAGTGTACATTTCTCGGGCTCGCCACCGGGTAAGATATTCACAGGCAGCCGACGTTTCGGGTTCCGACTAGTTACCCATTCTCAAGGCTACTGATGCGAGCTTGAAAAGACTTGTTTATCATTGTTTAATACTCAGATGTATTACACGTAGTGGAACCGTCTGCCTCTCATTACTATTGCGAACTGTTTTTTATACCACTTTCCCCTTCGTAAATGTGACGACTTTTTTTAATGTTTAAAAGTGTTTGAGTGCAGTTCACTTACATCCACTCAATTATCGAGGACTATTCTTACGTGAGCCACACAATCTCAAATGACTACAACGATACTTTCATTACACAGTAGCCGAAAGCTCGATTTGGTGTTAAAATTGTCTTGTCGTGCCATTAACATGTAGGCATCCTTAGAAGAAACTCTCTTGTTCATGGGGCAAAGAGGTCAAACGGACACAACGTACAATATAGGTTACGAACTCCTCAGACGACCACAGTGCTGACAGTATCCTTCAGGCTTTGAGATATTCTTAGAAAATACGTTAAATGCTTTTCATATCCGTTGATTTTCAACCTTAAGCTATGATTTTCTAAAATGATTAATATGAATGACATCCGGTGAAATTTCTGGGGTAGAATTTTTTGCGCCATCTTTTCTGTGAGTTTTTCTCAGCTTCAGTACGGCGTCTGCATTCTAAGAGGGTCATATTTGCGAGTTGCAGTTGCATTTAATCTTTACTCCTGCCCAACGATATGAGTTCAACGGATTCGACATAGTTTCTGCATTTTGAGCGTCAAATTGTTTCTATTAACTGGGAAATGTCGGTATGCAAAGGAATTGTTAGGATTCTATTGGGATCTAAAATGCTCCAAATCATTGCAATGGTTATTTGCAAATACTTTCGACCCGGGGTTTTTTGTTTTCCGTTGAATCAAATTATGAATATCCCCGAAACCCAGAGAGATTTCTGCTTTGCCGTAGTTTCTCCGTATGCGATGAAGCCTTAGCATATCTGAATTTTGCACATCAAATTGCTTCTTATCGTAATGTGTCACGATTTCCATATTTTTCTTCCACCCTTTGAAATTCAACATTGCTTCCACATAGAGCTCTCATTACCATCACTTACGGCCCAAGTACGCATTCAAATAATCATTGAGTAGATAAGTTGACACAATTCTCCCTCTCAAGTATGCGCAGAATTTGCCTTTGATATGTTTTCATGGAATGACAACCTGTCGTAATATTCGGTAAGAACATGTATCCAGCCAACGAAATCAAAATGGAAGAGGTGAAACCGGAGATCATATGATCATGCCTGAAAAGTGTCTCATAATCTCCGACGGAAAGTCATTTGATGACATCATTTGGGTCTGGGAGTCGCACTCCGATTGGCTCCCAATCTCTCTGCCTCCGAAATTCGTCGGTCATCTCCTCTCTTATCATTATGCTGTCCAAATCGCCCGTGTAGTAGTCTATCTATTGGGTAATCTTTCAACCCCAAAGCATGCGGTCGCCTCACCATGTTTTGTACTCTGGTCAATTTCCCGGAAGCGGTACGTTTATTGGAATTAACCTTCAGTAAAATGCATGCTGGTAGTAAATTTTGAAGATTATCTAATGCAGGAACACTCATGTAATCGATAGAAAGGGCCATCCTTACCCTGAGAGCTTTATGGATGGACTTTTACTACCGATTCACCGCTTTCCTCGCGAAGCCGTCTTAATCACATGAGAACAGATTTTGGATTAAGTGCAGAGGTCATATTCAGGGAATTATTGTTAAATTATTGAAAAATGCAATTTGGCGATAAGATTCCATATTGCTTGAATATTAAGTTCTTTATTCAAACTCAGTCGATCTTTATGCCATTAAAAATTGCATTTTCTTTGGCCAACTGAAGATTGCGTAAGTACGAGAAACTTCTCCCTGGTATCTTATGGCTCACAACTTCAGTACAGGTTGTTTTTATTATCGATTGGTGAAATTAAGTCACATCAACAAATATAACCTGCCCTTTCCCGTTCGAAGCCGATTGGCTTTTCTAGGTTATCATTATGCTTGCAAGCGCCTATATTTTGCCTTAATTTCTTGAATATTTTTTGGAATTATATAAAGGAATAAAATTGTAAATATATAGAGAATCTTGGAATTGATGATACATACATACATATCCATCACGCCGTTTCCTTCCCGGGGGGGTAGGCACAGTCAAAATGTTTCACTCACTAATACATAATTGCAGTTTGAATTTCGTCTCCATGGAAACCGAGCGCGAACCCTTTCAGACGTGAATATAGACATTCAGTGGATACATTGTCATGGCATTTAATAATATAATGAGGTTTTTTCACTGCGTAACTGTCTGCAATATATTGAATATGGAATGTACGTGCTCGATATTTTTAGTGGGAGACTTTTGATCATGAGTATTAGAAATATTTACTAGTTCATTAAGCCGTAGTGGATGAAAGCCTATGTAACTGCCTTCCACAGCTTATGTTTAGAAGCTTAAGGTGGTGATTTATTGACTCGTGGAAAATATAATTCTATTAAGCTTTATCTCATAAAAAATTTATCTAGATTTATCTCGCATATCTTTGCTATTTCAGCAGCATTTTATCTTGAGCTCATAACAAAATTTTGATGTTGTTACCACTTAATACCATTGTTGCGTTCAGTCAACGATTTCACGACAAGGATAAATGATTATAAACGTTCTGAGGCAAATGCGGGTTGAAACTGACTGTTCTTGAAAGTTTTTCCCTTCACCGTTATTAATATAAAGGATTTCCCTATCGTTTTGTTCACCCACGTCTAGTTTATGTTTTGGGCTTCGCGTCACGGTTCGTGACGCGATATTTTGGGGTGCATGGGTGGACTCGCACGCTAACGTTCTGTTGTTTTCCGAGCCTTGGTCGGCACCTGAATTCATACACACCGGAATAGTATCGCTCCTTAGCGTTCGCTGACATCATCCGCAGCTGTATCCTAGCGACAGATGAACCAGAACACCCGTGTCTAAGAATATCCGACGAATGCAGAGAATAAAGAAGAATTTTCTGTTGCCGCTGTGCACCGCGCACCTCCGGATGAAGGCATCCACGGGAAATGGAAATAAAGGGATTTCAGTGCGCCGATCGCTTCGCTGCGCAACAGGCTTCCGTTCGTTTAAACCAGGGATTCAAACCAGGGCCGAACTGTGAAAACAATGAACTGCTCCTGGATTCTTACCCGAGTGTGTTCTGGATGACCGCGGAGATGCGAAATCTGTCTCTCGCTGGAATAGCGAGACACTCCGATTCGGAATGGGAACCTCCTTAAGAGTGGTTCCAATCGCTCTCTCCCTCCCTCCCCCCCCCTCTCTCTCTCTCTCCGCCCTGTGCTGTACCCCACTCCGAACCATCACCATGCAACCACAGTGCAACGACCGCTCCAGCGAAGAGCGACGCTCGTCCATTGGATGAGCCAAAGGCCGAGGGCAATTGTCAATTCCTAAACAACTCGCAGAATATTAGTATAGCAACCGGATAAACAGTAATAACATTACTTGTAATCATTTGGAATGAAATAACTTTGTACTTTTCCATGCGGTTTATTATCCTCAACTGGTTGCAACGCAATAGCGTCATTTTCAAGAGGTAACTACTAAACGACGAGGCCATCAGTCTCGCGCATTTATACCCCCTGAGCCAGAGGGGGGAGAGGAAGGGGAGGGGGGAATTAGGGAAAAGAGGCTGGGGAGGGAAGTAAGGTGAATATGCAGGTAAGCTTACTGGGAGGAAGCAAGGTCAGTGTTTTGAAAACACAATTCGGTGGAAGGAGGATGAGGGAGAGGGGGAATTCTGACAGACAAAAGAGGTGAGTTCATAGGAACAACTTCGTTTACCATCTTCTCCTTGTGCAACCTGTGATACGCCCTCATTTCAAAGCATTCCAAAAAATCTAATTTGACACCCTTGTCCCCAAAATGTAACACGTTCAGATTGAAATTAGAAACATGATCATTATCAGTTAAATGTTTTGCAAACATAGACTTACAATCAAGATTAATCAATGAATTTTTATGCTCCCCGATTCGTACATCAAATCTCCTACTGGTTTGTCCTATATAAAAACAATTACAGTTAGGCGTATTACATTGTAGTATATAAATACCACTTTTGTCTATAACATTAAAACAATCTTTAGAATTAAAAAGCAGTTTACCAATCGTCAAAGGGCTATAAAAACATAATTTTACATTATCTTTAGGGAACATATTTCATGTTTTACGTGACAGATGGGGCACAAAGGGAATTTTGGCCCATTTAACATTCGGCCGAGGAACAGGGGGAGAGGAGGTTGGTGGATAAATTAACAGTTTGTTTTTTAATTCTCTTTCTCAGAAGTTTGTCGATGAGAACCTCATCATACCCGCTGCTGTAAGCCATTGGTTTGATGGTTCTCAATTCCTTGTAAAAATCTGTCTGAGCGAGGGGGATGGAAGTTAAGCGATGTATGTCTCTAATTTCAATCTGAACGTGTTACATTTTGGGGACAAGGGTGTCAAATTAGATTTTTTGGAATGCTTTGAAATGAGGGCGTATCACAGGTTGCACAAGGAGAAGATGGTAAACGAAGTTGTTCCTATGAGCTCACCTCTTTTGTCTGTTAGAATTCCCCCTCCCCCTTCCACCGAATTATGTTTTCAAAACACTGACCTTGCTTCCTCCCAGTAAGCTTACCTGCATATTCACCTTACTTCCCTCTGACGCTATTGCGTTGCAACCGGTTGAGGATAATAAACCGCGTGGAAAAGATTATGTCATTCCAAACCATGGACAAATTCCACAAAGTAAGCCCGTCGACGATTACTTTTACTAGTAGTCATTTGCAGAGCAAGCTTTCAAGTTATCAATGGCGAATACGAATGTTTGAACAGCGAAATCCTTCTCACTATTAATAATAAATGCTTTGAATATCGTAGCAACGCAACTATAAACGTTGTTAAACACAATAAGTACTTGGATGGAAACCTTTTTTATATACGATATATCCTCTACTGCTGCAGCTAAATATATTGAGCTCATCCTGAACGGATTTTAAACTGGGTTCAATTAAGTCTTTTGAATTATTTAAAATCGGCCCTAGTTGTTGTTATTGTAAAATCAGATTTTTTAATTATATTTTGGAACAGCATTGGCTATGGTATAGGCACAGTCAAAATAAACAGTCATCTCGGCTAGCCAAAACATGGAAATCAGTGGGCTGAAAGAACGCGAGTCAAAATGAGTATTGTCCCTGAAGAGAAAGACAGTCAAAGAGACATTTACTAAGGAGGTATATATATTTTCATTTTTAAAGAATGAGTGATTTAATTAAATTGTAATACGCACGATTAAATAAGTATACGCATTCTCGTTTGGCTAATTTGGTAGCAAGTTTGAAACTCAAGTCGGGAGGCACTCGTAGGTAACGCGAATTGTTTAAGCGTGAAATACATAACTACCAAGTAACTTTAGCATAGTAACATCCAAATATAACATATTAGCAAACACAACACCGCTCCTGGTTAGAGTTGTATGAGATAAAGGCGTTAGATTTGCACGAAAAGAAGCCAAAAAAAGGCGGCGGTAATTTTTACTGTGCAGTGCGATGCAAAAACTCGACCTGGATGAACGTTTTCTGATTTTATCCCATTCCATGCGATCCACATCGAGGGAAGCTGTGGTTGGAGCGCGCCGGCAGAATGGACCTTCTGCAATACGATCCGGTGAAGTGGAATAAATGTTACAGACTTTTTAATGTTTTGATGTTTTACAAGAGCATTATCAATGTTACTTCTTGTGATTGCTCAATCTAAATTCCACCATTATTCACGATAAAGGTATTCTTAAGTCTAATGGATATGCGTCTGATAACTTATGTACAAGTTTATTGCAACATTTGAATGATAATGCATACTGTTTATGAAATCATTTGATAAATTGTTTAGATTAACGTCATGGCAACATAAATGTACAAAGGTAAATAATGTTCCTTAGTAAAAATTAAAAAAATATTCAACTTAAATCTCAAAAAAATATGTATTTAGTGAAATCACCATTAACTTCGTCCTTACGAAGCCTTCTAAGTTTTAATGAAGAGGAATCTGAAATATGTCGAATCCTCGAGTAATAAACGCGGGATAATTTTTACACATAAGCGTAGTTGCCACGCTTCTTTCCATGCTAAGGTAAATTTGGCAACGTTGAAGCGCTGCTGGAGGGGGGTGCGGCTGCAGAAAGCGATTTCCCATTGGGGCTTATGGGAGTGAGATTTATTTAGATTTATTTAGACTTTAGACTGTGGTATAGGACAGGGTAAAGGGTATTTTAACACAATTTCATGAACTCGCTTTGGCGGGATCACAAAATTCATAATCGATTTTAAAAATAACTTCCTCATGGTCTATAGACTTGAAATCTTGATCATAGCTCAGAACTCAATGAAAATGCAATAATATATAATAAAACTATTTATAATATAAATATAACACTGAATGATTGTTACTTCAGTAACAATCCCCTCCGAGTCCTCGGCAAGATTTGATAGATTATTGATAATGTATCCTTACAGGTTACTACTCCCATATGCATGTGTGTTTTGCCGGAAAGTCTGGATTTAGTTTTTGGGGTCACTGGGGGGTCTTTTTTACTCTGTGTGAGACGATCGAAAAATATTTTCCAAAGAGAAGCAGAATGGGAACAATGACCGTCTTACTTAATCCCCTTTGCTCATACTACCAGAGACTACTTCTGCGTAATAAACATGAGTGATGAGAAAAATGTTCTTCTCCCGTGTCTTCTTCATGATATCGTTTACTAAAACAAAATATTTTCTAGGATTATGAAAAACCAGTATTGAGTGGACTAATAAGTAGCGCTACGATGACAAAGCTTGATATTGGGAGACGAAAAACCAGACCTGGTTTCGGAAACAAAAGCCATATTAAAATTTCTCTTTCTCGTGCCCGGGTGTACTTTGTCAAGATGTGAAATGTGAAAACCATACTGCACAAAAGGCGACAAGGAAGTAGGATAACAAGGAAACTTCCCTCAAGGCCACTCATTGACAAACACCAAGTACAGTCGTAAGTGTACAAAACAATAGTGGAAACTCTGTGGACTTTTGAGCAAGGAACACTGGCAATACGGAAGAGACAATAGGAAAAATTACTATTCCTGGAATCGGATCACTGGAGAAGAAGGGACAGGATTCCAAGAAAGGATCACATAAGTGATGAAGTAATCCAATTATAGCAATCAATTAAAATAAAAATGTTCGAAATTAAAAAAAATCTATCTCCAAAAACCTAATAGAAAAAATAAATATTTAAATAAAAAGAATCTTTAAACACGTTTTTAAAAGGGGACTAAAAAGTATAAAATAATTTCTTCTTTGAAAATTAATATTCATAATCCCGTATACTAGTTGTCCTTAAACTTGGTGTCGGTGAATTTTAAAAGAATTCAAAATGCTCGTAAAATTCAAGACAAAACACGTGGGGTTGCGTGCAATGGATGAATAACGTCTAAATATTCACCAGTAATTATACCGCAATGCAATTGGCTTTAACTATCACTTGAGTTTTCGCTACTAGAGCACTGATCTACTGCTGCATCCATGCAACAATTATCTATATGTATATCGCATGCGCCGGACGTTTTTTGTCTTGAATTTTACGAGCATTTTGATTTCTTTTAAAATTCACCGTCACCAAGTTTAAGGACAACTAGTATACGGGATTATGAATCTTAATTTTTAAAGAAGAAATTATTTTATACTTTTTAGTCCCCTTTTAAAAACGTGTTTAAAGATTCTTTTTATTTAAATATTTATTTTTTCTATTTGGTTTTTTCTTGCGGTTGAACGGGGTGACAAGGAAGAATTCTGTGAGAAAGCACGACGTTTCCATTTTCTATTTAAAATTCGGGCGATAAGTGATTTCTTGTACTACGCCCGTTGCAATGGGCAATTTGTCGTATAATTAATATTGAGTTTCCGATCGAAATCTGAATTTTCCAACGGAATGTTAAGAAAGACAGTGAATCATGGAATGAAAATATTGAAATGCTTGTGCAAGTACGGATGGCACGAGCTCTTGGGTATAATTATGGCATGGGTATGCGTAGGTTTCCTTTACACGGAGAACCTGTGTCTATTATTTTGGATGGAGATAGTTAGGTCTATTGAATTTAAAATTGTTCCACCAAACTCGGCTGTTGCTGTAATTTTCCGGTGGAGGCTATTTAAAAGGGTTAAAAACCGTCCAATTGTCTCTGTGCTGCCCGTTCATAGACAAGCCACATATCTGTACCAATATAAAACTCTTTTAAATAACATATTGTCAGATTTAAAAAGATTTCTTTCCCAACTGTCTACGGATATGTCGGTCGGAGGGTGTGAAAGAAGAAGGTGCAGTACCCATGGCCATGGTCCATCTCTCTGGCAGTACAATCGCTGCTCGAATAAACGACGATTCCTGGGCGGTTATTTTCGACGAGGCGTGAGTGAAATAACCAAACTGGAAGCTACGAGTGATCCGGAGGAAACTTACAAAACTGTGTGCACTGGAGAAGTCAAATCCCATACAAAACCCTCCTGCAGACTTCAATTTCAAACCCGCGTGGTGAATATATCCGCGCATACCTTTTCCAAACAACTACGACGATTACTCCACCGAGACTTTAAGTTCTCTCCAATACCTCCTCTGCCACCAAAACTTCGCAGTGAATTTGTGACAGACTGTGAAGCTACCCTCCGGAATGAATCGCTCACTCTCAAATATAACCATACGTCCACCCAAATCGAAAATTATTCCGTTAATGGGAAGAAATCAACCCTCCCCGTGACGGTCCACGCGTAAATACCTCGAAAGTGATTGAAAGCATATCGCGTGGTTATATTAGATCGTGGTATGTGTTACGGTGGTGGTCGTAATACATAGTAGATACATCACCTGCGGTCAGAGTCGATCGTTCCATCGTCGAAATGGTTATCGTTCAATCAAATCGCTTTCCGCTACTAGAGCGAGTACACTTCGTGGTTCCCACAATGGTTCCGCTCCGGAGCGGCGAGAACCCTTGAAGCGCTCCGACGCGGAGCGACTACTACATAAGACGCTCCGGTTCGATTCCCGGGTTCAAAGGAGACCCTCAGCTACGCACTACACATGCGCTCTTCAAAACAGATCCTGAGCGAAGTTGATGTCGATAATGACATCCGTGATTATTGTCAAGTCTCTTGGTTGTCAGTCAAGACATCAAACACGTATACTTATAAGTTCTCAATTACTGTGCGATTACGTTTTCCAATGCTTATTATGAACGAATTCAACAACTCAATGCGAAATATTCGTTGGTGACTGTTGTTCACCTATAGAATTCCACCTACCGGCAGGTTAGATGAGCATTTCGTCTACGCACATATCATTCCGTTGGACGTCAGTCCGCTCGTGTGCAAATTCCAGTGGATTCCGATGTGCACCAACACCTCAGAACGGAGCGCTTCCAAAGATATGCCGAGCGTATAAAATTTTTTGGCTGACCAAACTTTCAGGATACCGAGACTAACTGAAATATTCCCATATACGGAGTCACTGGCAAGTGAACACGAGTTCGAAATGCTACAGAGGAACAATCATTCGTCTTCGACCCCGGAATTCGAACCCGGATATCGCTGCTAATGTTTTAGACAGTTAAGTTAACACGATGTCCTTCTCGCTTGCAAATTTCAGACGAACTCAGATGAGCGAGAGGATTGGGAAGTTTCAAATAATAATGGTACGAGGGAATGAATGGCGGGACAGTGGAATGGGGAGCGGAAGAAAACTGGTACGGATACATGGAGTGAGCGGCGGCGAAGTTGCATCGAGTAAAGATCTGGTGAAAACAAAAGAAGGGTGAAGCGAGCGACCTTCTTTCTGGCGAAGCATTTGGCTCTCTCGAAATTGGAGACTGCAAAATAGTCTTCAGGATATCCAAAACGATGGAATACCAGACTTCTCCTGCGATTTGTCCCAACAAAGGTTTCGTGGCATGTGTTGGCATCTAAATCTGTAGCGAATGTCTGTGAGTGACGACACTGCATTCAAATGCATTGAGTGATCAGAGCAAATAAAACACTAGATTGAAAGTCTTATGGCGTGTCCGCGTGCAATTCGTGATCGTGATTCTGGTAAAATTCCGATTTTCAACGGTTTTCCTCTTAAAATTTCAACAGGTTGCCGTTGGCTGAGTAGATCTCTTCATTTAGGGGAGCGTCTGTGTGTGTGTGCGATGACGACTTTCTCTCTGGAATTGATTTTAAAGCTGAATAAATATCATCAAATGCCTCTCCATTTGTGGGGGAGGGGAGGGGGGGGGAGCCGTACACGTACGAGGGGAAGGAGGGGAAGGGGAAGTGTGTGAGTGCGCGTCCGTTTGTGTGACTCCATGCGAATGTTTTTCCAAAGAAACGCGGCGGACGTCGAGGAGGGAGCGCAATGTGTCCCACAGAAAGACCGATCGATATTACTTCCTTAAAATTTTCAACTGTCATGCCTCTGTTAATAATAACGCCTCGTGTTTTCGCTGCTCAAGTTAGCACTGACGCCGGTTACATTTGGTCTTGGAAACGCCTGTTCCAACTGTTCCAATGCCGGCGCCAACTGTGGTTGAATTTCTAACCACGGTTGGCTGACCCCGGTAACGTGATTCAAAAAACACCAATGGGAACGCTTGTTCCGTATATATCAGCAAATGACGAGCGTATTTATCTCATTGTGAGTGTACTACGATGGAATTCCACCGAGGGAGTGATGAATGAATGGAAACGATCGCCAACGCCAAAAGGCCCTCCCCACTCCATCGGCCATTAACCAATAGAGAGAGAGGGAGGAGCAGAAGAAGATCGGTGTTGGCACACATATCCTCTCTGGATGCGATGGATGTTCAACTATCACCACTAGGGTAAGCCAATGAAAGTGTTAACCAATGGGAAATACGGACAACGGAATAAGAAGGCACCACCCACGGAGAAGCACTGATCCCTTCTATGATCGCTGACGATCTGCAGTGAGAGACCGCTGCTCATTGGTGGCTGCAGCCATTTTCCTTCACTCTGAGAATCGCGTCGATTTCGGCTTACATTTTCTCACTTCTTAGTGTACATAAGTGTAGCTGTATATAAGTAAAGTAAAAGAATTGCGTCGTATCGATTTGGTATTTGGCATTCAAGTGTAATCATATCGCGTAATACATTAAAGCGAGGTACAGGAAGCACACTCACACATTTGGTAGTATTTCGTTGACATATTCACGGATTTTCTTTTAAGCGCGGAACATCGTATTTCTCATTAATGTCACCGTTGCTAATAAACACAAAGGGTTAGCGCCGATTCCACCATTTTGAAATATAAAACTTCCATTAATTTATGTTTAAATTTCAGACACCGTTCCTCGAACAATCGTCGTAACACGCTTCAATCGGGGAAAACTTTCTATATAGTGTACACTTACTCTTGGAACATTTTCATTGTTGCCCATGCGATCCATCACTCCAACGCAGATATATGGTCCGAGATGGCTTTTCCCATCTTTATCGATGACAGAAACCACGATTGTATTATTTGCACGAGGTCCACGATAAAATATATAAATATTTAAAGTTGTTGACCGTTTGACCAATGTCCAGCCATGGCCATTGCGGTCGCAGAAATAATACGTTCTGCAGTCACGTGCGCAAAGATACTTCCCGGTAGAGGGCGAGATAAACATAAAATGGAATGCCAGTCTAGTCAAAGGACCCATATCTACAATTTATTGGGAATTCCACTCACTTTGGTGTATACCGGCATCTTTGTGATATTACTTCATTAATTACTTTTATTATATCTTTACCTTCAATGAATTTATTACAATTATATCTTTCATATTTAAAGATATAAAAATCCTATTGGGGATCGGGTTGGTGTGGTGGCTCTAAGAGTACTCGCCTACCACACGGGCGGCCAGGGGTTCAAATCCCTGCAGTGGCGGATGTATTTCAGAGAAAACCCGATCCCTACTTGAGTGTCTTGTGGAGGGCACTTCAAGTGGAGTACTCCGTCTGTCGGATGAGACATTAAGCCGCGGTTCCCTTGGCGCCTTTCGTTAAGAGCAGGCTAATGCCGACGCCGGGTTTCCATCCACCCTTCCTCCCTTATCTATCCCCTGTGGCGCAAATGACCTTAGCCGTCGGTCGCCTCCCCAAATATCCAATCCAATCCAAAAATCCTATTTTCTTAATGCATTAATGGTGAACATATATATGTAACTTATTTCCTTTGCTTATTCTTCCCGCGGACGACAGCCTTGACAGGATGGAAGGCCTGGCGCGTTGCAATGATCCCTTAGAGCTGGACTAGCGGGAGCAATTAACATGGTTCCCGTTAGGTGGCTCCCATCCATGGTGGAAAGGCAAGGTCGTTCGATATCTCGATTCTTCGCCTCTCCGAGTCGATATCGATGGTGCAACATATCGAATAAATCGACCCTGGTGGAAAGGTTGGGGCCAGACGAAAGACTATAACGCCGATCAGTGGTGGGAGGAGGCATCTTGTGATGGTGTCACGTGAAAACCACTGTAGTGAAGTGGAGGAGGAAGTTCCCTCCAAACTATCTGCTGTCCAGAAAAATGAATATCACTCTAAGAGAAATGAATCCTGGCATTTACGGGACGCCGCCCGATGGGGGCGGGTGTCGAGCCCAGCATTGGGGGAGGCAAGGCCCCCGAGGTCGTCATCTCACGGAATCCTTGCACAAAAGAGTCATCACAGGATACACAAGGCCCTCGGAAGAGGAGAAGATGAAAAAGAAGAGGAGGAGGCAAGTAGCGATAAAAACAGGGACTTGGAACTTTGGGAGAATAATGAGGACATGGAAGCTGGAAAATATCAGATGGGATATGGAAAGAGGGAAGATAGATGCCTTGGGGCTGTGCGAAGTAATATTGAAGGACAGCGGGAACTGATGGAGTGATCGTTACAGGGTAATCTATAGTCGTGGCGTTGAGTTTCAACGTGGGGCAGCTGTAGTTTTGAACGCCAAATTGGGGGCGTGAGCAGTAAACATTGAACAGGTGAGCGACAGGATTCTGGTAGAAATGAAAGCACGCCCTACAAATTTCGTGTTGGTCCAGGTGTACATGCCAACAAGCAATCATAGGGAGGAAGAGGTGTATGAACAGGAGATAATCGGAGAAGTCCCGGGCGAGGAACATTTAATAGTGATGGGCGACTGAAACGCAGTAGTGGGGGAAGGAAGAGATCGGTATGAAGTGGGAGGATATCTATTAGGAACGAGAAATGATCGTGGTGTAAAAGTAGTTGAATTTTGATGAAGAAATAAATTAGTTGTAGAAAACACTTGGATTAAACACCATTTTAGGAGGAGGTACGCATGAAAGATGCCAGGAGACACTGGGAGATATGAACTGACTACATCATGGTTAGGCAAAGATACAGGAACAATTTGAAGAACTTGCAGAGCTATCCGGGGGCTGATGTAGACTCGGATCATAATTTAGTAATGACGAATTGTGAGGTTAGATTCAAAAGAAGGCTCAATGAAAGTAAGAGGAAGAAGAGGTGTAACTTGAAAGTTTTGAAAGGGAAAAAAGGAAGGAATACTAGGAGCAAGAGTAAGGAAACATAGGCGAAGGCAAGGAAATAGGAACAGTCGAGGAAAAATGAGAACATATATACAAACAGGCATTGTAAGTGCGGCCTAGAAAACAATAGAAGCAGCGGAAACGAGGAGGTTAAAGAATCAGTGGGTAACGGAAGAAATGATAAGGAAAATGGAGGAGGGATAAATAAGTATTTGAATTCACCCTCTTGTCATTTATCCATGTGTTCAACCTCTGAGCACCAGTTACGTATCTTCTGCAGTTAAAAGCTCATTTTGAGTTCGAGCGGCTGTCGCTGCCAAAGTTTAACTGCGTCTCTGTCCTTTATTACGTACCTAGCGTGAGTTATCTTTGGGTAAAACTTCAACGCTACGAGTGTGAGGGGAGTAAAATTTACCGGGATGTGAAACGTTATACGCTCCTTTCGGGTGCACAGCCCAGTATTTTCTTCAGTGTTTCCTTGTTTTTAAGATGAGTTAACTACCAATATATGGTAACTATTGAGTGCTATCTTGCGCTTGAAGCGTGAGTTGCCGTTGCATATTACTTCAGTTACAGTGGGGGGACCCGCTGTTGGAAGGGAAGAGCAACAAGTGTCGTGTTTTATTTGACTGGGGAGGGATGGGGTTGGTAGGGGAGGGATCCTATTGGTGGGAGGGGAGAGAGACGGGGAGGTGGGTGATGACGACACGAGGGTCTGGGGTAAGCATGACCGCCGTCGCGTGGCGCGCGTGTCGAGGCTTGGATACATGCCCTGCGATAATACAACGCCCTCTAGGCTTGGAGCAGAAAGAAGATGATGGGAAAAAGCAACTTAATAGACCTCGCTCTCCGCCTCGTGCAGTCGATAGCAACTTATCTTTCTGAAATCGTCTATTTTGAACGGGCCTTCGCAATTAAGTTGAATGGGAATCTTACTATATTTAGGCAATACATGAGTTTCGTCAACAATTAGAGCGATAACATCGTACAACACGTTCGCAGGTTTCCGCGGCGTTGATCAAATGATTTCAACATTGTTCGGGTTACATCCGCGTCAGTTGTCATTTAGCACACACTTTCGCCAGCTATCCTGCTGGCGTCCTCAGGTGAAGAATAGCGAAAAGAATTGAATTGAAACTGCTTATTGCCATTGCATATCTTATATACATACATTCATTAATAATATTCAATACATTAATATATACATCACAATAGTCCCCGCTATAGGAAATAATTCCTCTTCAGGGTTAGTCATATGAATTTTATACATATTTAATTACTATATACAAGCCTGTAGCAGATTCGTTAGGGTTGTTTTAGGCTGTAATTAGCAGGAACTCTTTTCTTCCGGGATGGCTTAATGGCCTGGCATTTTCCCGAGGCATGAGGGAAACCGGCAAAACCTCACGCAGACCGCCGTGTAATAATGTGTTGTTTGCAGGAGATGGTGGTGCAGGTGAGATTTCCAGAGTGGTATTCTGATGTGATGTTGCGGCAGCGTCAGACTTTGTGATGTGGATCCGGTGTGCAATGCATTCGTCGTCGTGTTGACTGTCGGTTCTATTGTCTGCTTCCGGATGCGATTTCTGCGTTGTTCTGTGGAAAAATCCAAGATTAGTAATTATATTTACAGATTTTCTGTGGAGGATGCCAAGGTTATTAGTTATATTTACACGTCAAATGTATTTACAAAGCCAATAGGAGATTGTTGTTTTAGATACAAGTTTTATATAGCATCTTACTTATTAATTGTATGCCCATGGTCCATAGAAAAGATTAAGTTCTCAGTATTTACAATTAGAATTCATTTACTGTCGAAATTTTATGTACTGTAGAGTAAGTCAAGAATAATTGGCTGTAGTCATGAAATAAAAAAGTTTTAAACAATTATAAGTGCATTGCATATAATAAATACCAATTGGACAGGGCAATGTCAAAATTATTCAAGTTAATATTTATACAAGAGTATGTTCAAGGTGCGTATTTCAGCAGACAGCCTGAGAGGCATTTGTCAGAGTATATTGATATCTTAGCCTGTCGTTCAAGCCGTCGTTCTCTCCACGGCTGTGCACTGCGAGTTCCATGAGTACACCGCTTGGACGGAGTACCCGAGGACCTCGCGCGCCGCTGCGTCCAGGAACTCGGCTGCCGAAAGTCGCTCCGCCGGGTGGAGGTTCGCCAGCAGCAGTCTGAGTAGGCGGAGAAGGTCCTTTTGGGAGACCGTCTCCTCCGTGGCGTCATCCACTGCATCTGTGGAAGGAGAAGGTGGACAGGGTGTTACCGGCGTCGCCTTACCTAGGGGCTACCAGCACTGCCAGTTCCTTTGGGCGCTGAGGGCACCGAAAGTCACCGGAGTGATGCCGTCCGCCGCAGTTGGCGCATTTGAGCGTCTCCGCTTTGCACTCTGTGGAACGGTGACTCGTCCCGCATCGCGCGCAGCAGAGATCTCTCTTGCACTCGTGTGTCAGGTGGTCGAACCCCTGACACCTGCGGCATTGGGCTGGCTGGACACGCGGTGGACGGGAGGGCTCCACGCGGTATCTCTTCCCGTAGGAAGTGACACCCTCGTGGAGTAGCCGGTGCATGGAGTTCCGGTCCTTGGAAATGACCCTCATCAGGGTCGTGGGGTGTCCGGTCCTTCGCGCCTTGATTCAGTACACCTTCAGCCTAGAGGTGTCGTAGACGCCGAATCGAAGGCCCTCCTGGATGTCCTCTTCCGTCGTCGCAGTGTCCACTCCCCGGATCACGACTGAAAAAGAGAATGAGGAAGCATCAGTAGTTTTCTGGGCGAGAGGCTTGCTAACGGAGACGCAGCACTTCTCGCCCAGACGGTGGTCCAGTTTCTCTTTCTCCTTCCCCTCCAGAAGGTGCTTGAACATCGCAGGTATGCGAAGTCTTGCACTTCTCTCCTTCGTGAAGACGGAGATCTCAGCGCAGCGGAGGGAGGGAGGGTAAGGCACCGAGGAGGTGGGAGTGGAATGATTTTTGGGTTATGCCTTTCGGCAGGGAAGTAATGAACACCGGAGTGTCATTACGGAGGGAGCGGTAATTGGTGATGCGCGCTGAGGTGGAGGGGTTGGAAGACGAGGGGGCATGAGCTGAAGGCTGGGAGGGTGTGGAGACGGGGATAGAAGGGGGAGTGGGGTTTGGAGGACGGAGTGGACCCCGTGGGTTTCCTCGATGATTCGGGAATCGCTGGTGGGCTGGTCCCGGGCACGACGGCCTTCTTCTTCCTGGCGGCCACCATCCAACTGACACCTGCGTTGTCATCCGGAGATTGACTTCGCAGGCGCCGCTGATTGCTGGCCATCTTCTTTCGCTCCTGGAAGGATAAGTCTCGTTAAGACTTCCTTTTCGTTCCCTTCTCCTTCTCTTCTCAACTTCTTCTTTCACTCTCTCTCGTCTCTTTCTCTTATCTCTCCGACCTAGCGAGAAGGTCCGTCCTTATATAGACCAAGTTTGGCGCCAAAAAGCGATCAATGCTCCGGCCAATCATGGAGCAGTGTCGCGTTTGCGCGGGAATCTTACTACTCTCTTCCAAGCGCTGTGAAATGGGTATCCATCTTCTCTGTTAAAATTCTTTGGTCTTTTTACGATTTCTGTAGCCTCTCTTTATATTCTCGGGAAGTATCTGTTTTCCTTGGCTATTATTTTTGCGCCTTCGAATTGTACGGTGTGTCCCGGTTCACTCCAGGCGTGCTCTGAGATGGCAGATGCTTTGAATTGTCTATTTTTGGTCGCTCTCTGGTGTTCCTTCAGCCAAGTGCCCAAGGCTCTGCAGGTTTCGCCTATGTATGACTTGCCACAGGAGCACGGCACTTGGTTAATTGCCTTCGGAGAGGGTTGACGGAACTCGGATGATGTACTCCTCGAATCCGTCCATTTCAGTAAAAGCAGGAAAAAGTAAGAAGCGAGAAACAATCAAAGGGATGAAGTTTGTCGAACGAAAGTTAAGTACTTAAAAACAGAAATACAATCTGTCAGACTGAGCAATTTCTCATATGTAAAAAAAAGGAATGTACATAAATGTGTGTATCGGTATCCAGTTTTATGATGACGTAATAATATTATAAACTGTTATTATTTGTACGGTGATTGTAATTGTACGTATAAAATAAAATCATAAGAAAATCATATATGGACAGGCTATGGGCCCAGGTCACGTTTCAGAAGAAAAGTGAACATTAATGATTTTGTTGAACCAGAAAACATAAAAAAATGGAAGAAGAAGACAGAGTTAAGATGCAACAATTTGATGGGAAGAATTATAATTAAAAAACTTAAAAAAACAAATGGAATTTCACTTGATCACGGTTTGTATTGTGATCTACCCAGTGAATACCGTCGAGACGGTATTTTGATAAATGACGGTAATACAGTAAACTGAAGTTACTATAAAGCAGTACAAATACGTTTGACTCCTTGGCCAAGAAGTAATTAATCGGGATTCGATTTATTGGACTGCTTTTTCACTGATGACCCGTGAATGTAGAGTCTCAACAATGGCGTTGCGCCAAAGCTACTGGTTTAACAATGTCATATCTCAGCGGAATCAAACTTTAAAGATTAGTCGAGATGGAAACAAAGTTGCCTATGGACACTGTTGCGATTTGATAACCTCTGATATTTTCGAGAATAAAACTGATTAAAACTTGGCTATGTCCACTGGAATTTTTTTGACTGGACTGGAAATTTTCTAAAAAAGTTTGTACCTGATGATGGCGCATAAGCGTCGAAACGCGTCGTACCAACAATCAATGTTCACTGGATTTTTTATTGGTACGACGCGTTTCGACGCTTATGCGCCATCATCAGGTACAAACTTTTTTGGAAAATTTCTGTCATATATATGTGTGCGGGGAAAGAAGGGGAGGTTAAGGGGTTGAAGGGAGAGGGAGGGAGAGAGGGTGGGGACGCGAGGAAGGGACTCAAGTTTTAATCAGTTTTATTCTCTTTAGCAAAAATGTGCCACAAAATGTCTCGCCGGACTTTGTTGAGTTTATTCTGACATTTTCACTTCAAATAATCACTTTTGGTTGATATCGTATGTGAAGGGCGAGGTTTCATCTGTTCAGTGCGAAGATTAAGTTCACCACCTGTGTCCCCACCACCACCACAGTCTGTGTCGAAGGAATGGCGAAAGTTCGACACAAATGGAATTGAATGCCGACGGAAAAAATTAATTTCTCCCTTTAAAAGGAAAATTACCATCGCAGTATTTTTTAAACCATTTAGACAAAAGGCATTAATGGCTACAAAATATAAAAAATTGAGCGAAATCGAAAGAGTACGTGTTTTGAGAGAAACGCGTTTGAAGTTTTCAAAATGAAAATAAGTGCATTAGCTTGGACAAAATTTCAAATTGATCGTCACTTTGTTTTGCTCTGTAGTATTTTCTTCCGAACAATTTCGTTTTTCCTTATCCCAGGTGTCATACTTCTGGAGTAATAAAACAAACTTTCGAGAAGCTCAAATTTTCATTCTCTCGTAACTAGGCAACGGATTCGAATTTCTCGAAACAAATGCACATGTTCAACAATGAAGTAAAACGGTATGTATCCTGAAAATTTGGTCAAAATCGGTGAGGTCAAGGGCAACTCGTTGTTCGAATTGACGTGGAATGACCCTCTTGGCATTTTATCACTATCGTAATTAAGTTGTCGTTTTTGCTATTTCCGAGCCAACTCTCCGCAGTTATAACTAACAGAATCAGGGCTATTGGCAACCTGGCGCGTCGCGTTGTTCTTCTGGATTAACACAGCTCTAAACTTCATTAACAACTGATCCTTCCCGACCCGCCAGAGCTCTATGCAGTGACGAAAATCGCAGCATCATTCTTCGTTAAAAAAACGTTTTAATCAAACATGTAAACCATCTATGTTGGTTGGGCTCGGGTAGGTCCATCAAGGGAAAGAAAACTGAAGTCACAGTGATTTTCACTGTTGTTAGTAGTATGTATATCCATCGTGTAATATGTGATGCACACAACCCCCCCCCAAAGGGGGTTCCTTCTTCCTTCTCGACCCTTCTGTACTGTCTTCGTCTTCCTGCTTGTCGTGCCCTCCTCCTGACCCCTTTCCTTTCTGCTACTCTTAATTAGACCCTTATTACTAGGATTCTCTGCTCCGCATGGGTGGTCACCCGCTCTTCGCCCATTTATTTCACTTATCCAGCGATGAGTGGGATGAAGTGAGCATTCATGCTCAGCGGGCCCCTTTTGGAGATAGGTAGGAGGTGAAATATAGTAAGAGTAGTCTGTAGTGAATGATGCATGTAATAACAACCAATAATCCCTTCCTTATTATGTAGATACTAACCATCTAGCTCCATGTGACCCTATTATCTAGCATATCTCCCTTAAATATCCTACTTGCATGTCAATAGTGCATGTTTGGTGATCTTCACCCCCTGCCACACACCCTCGTGGTGGCTCGCAGGGTATCACGTAGATGTAGAGGTAGATGGAGATCTTTGGTCTCTCCAACCAACTATCCCTCCCTTAGAATAGAATAGATAGAAAGTCCCTCCTTCGCATGAAACACTCGACTCAGGGTACGAGGGTCCAGTGGATGACTTTATAAAGAGGGGCGAGCGAAGCAGAGCGGGCACGAGGCAAACAAGAGCGTGTCTCCCTCTTACGCGTAACACGTGATCGATAATTTATGTAGTTGACCACCTTTTCGCCACTCTAGTGTCATTTTTTTCAAGACAAATGACACCGCGGGCGACACATAAAATTTTCGTGTGGAAATACAATTTCTTTTTTCAAAATGTTCACATTCCATGAAGCGCAGCCTAAAACCTCAGAATGTGAATGATCGTCCGTACTCAGGTACGATTTACTCTGGTAATATTTTCACTAAGCTCACATTTACGAGTTGGGGAGGAGGAAACGGAAGATATTCTACGATGTCAGGGACTTCCATGAGAATTACATGCACTTATTCTGTCATTTTTTCAACAATTACGTCTCCAGACCATGGTAATCAGCTGCTGCAGGATTGTAAATCCTTATAGTTTTGAAGGAATGTTAGAAAAATGCATTAGTGTAGATTCACAAAAAATTGAGCCTCTTAGAAAAAACGGATTTCAGTTTCAAATTTGGCATTACCGACTGAGCTTAGAACACGTCCGTTACTTTCCTTGTGACAAAAATGTTGTTGACCAGTGTAATCGGGAGAGGTTGTGGTGTGGCGGCGAGCGGTGGCCATTCTTAACATCCCGCCCCTCCCTGACCCCCTCCCTGACCCCCCGTCGGAAATAAATACTACGTCACTTGGCGTTTCGTTCTTCCTCTGTGGACACGCGTGTCGAGAGATAGAGAGGTGTTTGCGAGATCTAT
This sequence comes from Ceriagrion tenellum, assembly GCA_963169105.1. Classification (NCBI taxonomy): domain Eukaryota; kingdom Metazoa; phylum Arthropoda; class Insecta; order Odonata; family Coenagrionidae; genus Ceriagrion; species Ceriagrion tenellum. The sequence goes on along the minus strand of OY720639.1, from coordinate 2,418,324 downwards.
TGCGAGGGTTTCGTTGCCCCAGAGGGTACGGCAATGAAACCGTTAAATGAAGGATTGGCAGGTGGAGGCAAGGGAGTCAAAAGAATTTGGACGCCGCGTATGGTTAGTTCGGAATAGAAAACAGTTACAAGGCACAGCAGTTTTATGGTTGCTACTTTGACAGTAACTTTTTTAAAAATGTAGCACATTGCTGCTGCAGACACAAAGAGAGTGGCTGCTGTTATAACGTGCGATGCCGCAGCGTGTTCTCTGCTCGGACTCGACAAACGAGGCTCGCAACTTGAACGGGTGGTATACATACATCGACACAATCATAAGTTGAGTGCCCCGGTGCGACATCTCGTGCCAGATATGAGTTTTGTTTGGATTATCTCAATGCAACTGTTCACTTAATTGGTAAATCTACTTATTAGTTTCCGCAGGGAGATAGAAAACCCCGCAAAATTATTAGCCGAGCATAGGAGGACCGAATCAAATCATTTGTTATTCCTGGGAAAATTAGTTTTAAACAACAAATAGTGTTGGGCTAAATGGCATATGCATAAGTTTGCTCACTTTGCACTGAATGGAGGTATCTTGTGTCTGTCGTTCGTAATTTCGATTCCCACATTTCGATGATAACTCATCTACTGCCAAACAGCCTTGTGGTGGCTAGCAGGCAAATCTAGATGTGAGTGCATATCAAAAATTACAGAATGGAGCGATCGAATTCATCATCACGATCATGAATTCGATCGCTCTTCTTTATTCCCTGTCCCCTACTCTTTGAAGCGAGTTCCACTCGTAAAAGCAGCCGTTTCTTACGAGAGTGTTACCCTGCGGATATTTTATATATTTTTATTAATTTTCTCGCAGGTTACTATGCGGACCAGCTGTCGGAGTGGCGCCAATCTGACGGTAACTCGACGGTCAGCATCAAGGACGACTGGACCGGATTCCACCTGAACAATCTCTCGTACGCGGGGCCGATCGTCATGGGCGTCGGAGGTCAGTACTGGACGATAAACGACCTCTGCTTCTCTTTCTTTGATTAATCTGCATGGATCTCGCCAAGTGAATAATTTCTCTGAGTCGGAGAAAAATGAAGACCAAAGATGAAATAAACTGAAAATTGCAGTCAGGCAAAAGATAGAGGCGTACAACAATATTATTGCTGCCAAATCTGAGGAAGAGCGTACTAAGGCATGTGAGATTTGCAGAAAGAAAAACAATGTTGTAAAATCTTTATGAAAGAGAACAAGGAAAGAATGCATGCGGATGAAGGTAGCAAGATGCAGAGCGATTTTGAAGGCAATAAAAAGCCGATTTGGAAGTGGATAAAATGATGGGCTAAGATTGGTGAAGGCAGGGAAATGAATGTGGTAAGGAACAAAAGAGGAGAGATCTTGTGGGATGATAGCAATATCAGGGACTGCTGGAGGGAGTATTTTGAAGAATTCTGCAATAATGTTACAGGCGCTGAGGATGGGCCTTGCAAAGTAGTATTTGAGAACGTGTTGATGGAAAAGGAGATCAGTAAGAATGAGGTCATTACGGATTTGAGAGTATTGAAAAATGGGAATGCTGCAGGCGTAGATGGGATATCCAGTGAAATGTTGAAGTGTCGGTGTAATGTACTAATTTGTAGGCTCGTAATGTGTTGGCGAATACTCGCGCCAATGCGTGTCGTGGATGGGTCAGCACGTAGCCGATTGGTGAGTCGCGGGAAATTGATTTAGTCGCTCTGAAGACCTTCAAGCGGACAAAAACCAGTCGAGGTAAGAAAAATGAAATAAAAGGCAAAATATATTTCATGGCGTCTCCTTATGCGTTGGTCAGGTGAAGAAATATACTTAGGGGAAAAGATGGGGAGGTCTTGAAAATAAGCAAAGGTAGATTTTTTATAATATTCTGCGACATTCTTAAGATTTTAAAATATAATTTTGTTGTTCTCAAATTTTATGATATGAATTAACTCTATTCTTAATTTCCGTTTTTTATGTTATTTCTTTTTTATGTTTTTGTATTTTTCCGTCGCATACAAACATTTTTCTTAGTATTATAACCATATTGCTCACAATGAAATAGATTTGAAAATATTTTATCTCACATTAACAATCCTTCTTTTCAGTTATTGTTGTATTTCAGAAATATTTGTTTTAGCTCCAATAAAAAGTGAAGATTAGTTTAGCGACATTCAGAAGCTGCATTGGAAGTGCAGAATTTTCCCCCAACGCATCGGATATTATAAGCTCGTGCTGCACAACCAATCTTACGAATCCCGGTTTCATTCTTCTTGGTCTCTTCATTCACTTCAATTTGCGCCCTCAGTCAGTGTGAGAATTCGCAAATTGGGCGTTCGCAATGACACCGCGGGACCGTTTGTGTGGACTCTGCGTGTGTTTGCGTCCTTCGGATGAGAATTTCAAAATGGGGAAACATAGGTGGCCGTGTAGCTTCACTCTGTCAGTCAGTCATAAATACCAAGTTACAAATTTATATTTCACAGTTTGAAAATTCTCGTTTCTCTGATGAAACCGGTTGCCTATTGGAAACAGAAATAGAAGTACGAAACGCGCAGATTTACCGCGGATAAATTTTTATTGGCCATAATTTTCCAGCCATAAGAACAGACTGCGGCACCATTTGTATTTTGACTCAATATGCGGCAATAATTTACTGATAACTTAAAAAATAGGAGCGGAAAGATAAATGTATTAAATTTTTTTTACTTCCCAGGACTTTCGCTTCTCATAATCAGTTTTAATTATCATCTTAAAACTATAAAACTTAGGAAATACTTCATCTTTAGACCTCAAAAAATAAGGAAAAAATTTTCTAGAGAAATCATCAACAAGTATTAGCAAGTACTTCGATCCCCCATGTGATTCCTCTTTCATTGGACCACAGACATCAGCATGGACTAGGGCCAATCTTTCAGTTTCCCTACTCTCACTATCTGGGTGCGACAAACGATGTTGTTTACCAGTGATACATGGAACACAAGGACTCCTAACAGGATTATTATTGAAATTCATTCCATTTACCATTCCCTTCATTATGATCAAGCCATTGTCATGTAAATGCCCAACACGTCGATGCCATAAATCAAAAGCGGCATAATCTTTAGTTGCACTAAAAACAGTTTCAGCAGGTATTACCTGCACATTGTCCATTTTATACACGCCGTTGACTTGAGACGCAGTCATGGATGGCTCTCCTTCTATCTCACCATTTGATTCTTTGTAGATCATACAACCTGTAGATCGAAAGACAAGAACCAAACCCTTCTTTGCAATCTGTGAAATAGACAACATGTTAGCACATAGGTTAGGCACATAAGTCACATTGCTTACTGGTACATTTTCTGTTACCCTTTCGCTACTCAGCAATAATTTACCACAACCAGCACTCTCTATTCTTTGCCCATTTGCACATTTTATTGACAGTTTTGACTGTGACCTGTCAGAAAAATCGTGCAAGAGGGCCTTTTCTGGGTTCCATGTGCCTCGAAGCGCAAGAATCAAGGTAGATATGATCGGAAACCAAAGAATCACAGGAATTCATACATTCTTGAGTCAGCAAACTGAGGTCTTCTTTCATGGACGTTTTCTTCCTGGCGTGACCATCCTTCATATGCTGATTACCGTCTGAATTCTTCTTGTCAGTCAGGTTCTTCTTCAGCTGAGGGAACTCCGGACGAACCATGTCCCTTCTCACCACACTTGAAGCAGTTCAGACCCTTCTTCGACCGCTGCTCCGAAGTTTTCCTGGTATTCCTGCCATTACACTTCTTTCCAGACGCAATCAAAGCGCTCTCACCAGGTTCATCTATCTTCTTGCTGTCTTCCTGAAGCAATCGTAGTCGAACAATTTCGGAGGTAAGTTCAGCTCCTGAATTTTCTAACGCCATCCTCAGCGGTTGGTATTGCTCAGGTAGTCCACGCAGCATCACGATACGACTATTAATTCATCATATACCTTCTTCTCTATATCTTGCAATTTCTGAGCAGTAGACAGAATTGACGTAAGGTAATCGTGCATGGACGAATGCTTATCCCGTCTCTCATCAAGAAGACATTATTTAGAAGATTGATCTGGCGATTGAGGCCTCTGTCTTCGTAAGTTTTCCTCAGCTCTTCCCAGGCATCCTTAGCATATCTTGCATTTCTTACGTAAGGCTTTACTTGCCGGGAAACATGCAGAAAAATCATACTTAGCGCCTCTGCATCTTTGTTATCATCTTCAGGTCGTCCCTTTGCATATTTACTGCCATCCACGTAGACCCATAATCGGAAATGCATGAGTAAAGTTTTCATGGCAAATTCTGTGTTTTCATCGCTTCCTTCCAACTTATCTACCTTGCCTCTGAAACCACGACTATTTGCCATCTTCAGATTTCACGTATTTTAGTAGAATCTTCTAGCGATAATTATTCAAACCTCTTCGCTGGGATCTGGGCCCATAACCTGTCGCAGAAAATTGGTTTGACGGGGGGCTTTGAAATGATAATCTGATTTTTAAAGTATGTTTAATATGTTTCTTCTTCATTTCAATTTTTAACAATGCAACCAAGTATGTTATTTACTATAACACAATGAGAGAACAACTGATGAAACAAGTGAACTGAGAAATTTGAGTTCACGTACAGGATTACATACATATTAACAACAACAGTTATGAATTTTTGGAGCAAGAGCAGCTCAACCAAGAGATGCACACAATAGATGATGAAGAGTCAGTTAAGTACTTAGGAGTGACCCTTACTCAGGAATTGTCGTGGGGTAAAGATATACGAGACATTTGTGGACAGGCAAGTCGTAAATTAGGATTTATTAAAAGAATACTAGGAAGGCGTGACGAAAAGGTAAAGGAGCGATGTTACTTTTTTCTCTCGTGAGACTCCACTTGGAGTACGCCGCTAGTATATGGGACCCTTATGAAGTACGACTAGTTTCAGATATAGATCTAATATAGCGGGAGGCAGCTAGAGATATTAAAAATTGTTACGATAAACGTAGCACTGTTACAAAATTGTTGACATATTAACCTCGCATGCAATCTCCGGCATGATATACTCCTGCATGTCTTGGTAACTTGTAGTGCTATTTATTTGTCGCATAAATAATACTAACCAGTAGTTATATCTTGAGTAGCGTACTGCATGGTAGCATGTTCTTCTACGTATCACTCTCCTGGTTTGTGGTCTGACTGCGTACCGTGGTCCTGACTGATTTTGGCCTGCGCCTGGCATTCGGGGGATTGTGCGCGGTTCTGATCTTAACTGGGATGAGTGCTGCATGCCTGGTGTGGAATCACCCCGTGCCACACACCCTAGTGGTGGCTTGCGTGGTATTTCGAAGATGTAGATGCTGAGGGTTGAGAGGGGGTTGTTTGGGGGAAGTGCAAGGTGGCGTCCCGATGAGTGGGTTTCCAAAACGGGAGCCAAAAACGGGAAATACCAGAGTGTATCGTCGCCACGAGGGAGCTCAGTCGTAGAGAGAGAGGCGGAGTACAGATAATTCTCATGCTACTCGTGGCAGGGAAGGCAATTCCCTTCGAGAGACTTCGACGCGAAATGGTTACTGACGATATACCAAATAAGCCATTTAGACCTGTGGTGAGTTTTGAAAATGGTCCATTCTATGCAAGTGCCAATTACGTTTGTAATTCTTTCATATCCGATACATACAATGATCAAGATTCATGTAATTAAAATAATAATAAAATCCCAGGTTCCCTATAATGAAAAATACTTATATCTTTTGATGTCAAAACCTTGTTTTCCTACATATTCCCTTAGATATGGTTCAAAACTTAAATGCATCTAAGTGGGACACCATTGCTCATCGCGTCTCTATAGGAAGTGATCTTTTAAAACTTTTCACTTATGTGTAAACAAGGTTATTTGCAGTGCATTAATGGATTTTTTTAAATTATTGATGGAGTACCAATTGGGTTCCTTGGTTGTTCCTATTCTTGCAGACAGAATAATGAATGAACGACTGGAAAATATAATTCAAAACCTACCATCGTTTCATTCCATCATTTCAATTCCATTTTGCATACAAATATATGCTGATGATTTGATAATTTCATTATCAAAAGACTATACCGATGACAATATTGTTGAAGTCAAACAAATATCGTAAATAACAAGAATTTACCATCCAAACGGAACAGGATCAAAAACTCCCATATTTGGATACAGTTATAATGTAACAAAATTCACATGATACTATAACGGTAGAATGGGACGAAAAGAGGTCAGAAAAATAGTAGATATTTTAATATTACCAGTTGCCACCCTTTTACCAAAAAGAATTAACACTCAACTAGCCATGAAATGTAGACTCATACGACTGAGTGATCCATAGAGCACCACAGTGTAAATTTAAAAATTGTCGAAGATATCCTAATCTAGATTAATCTCCTGTAAAACTTATAACATGTTACACTTGATAAGAAACTCAAAATCCAAACAATTGAAGCTCCAGACAGCTCAGCAAACACAACACCGCAATAAAAATCCAGCAGGTATAGAATTAGCATTATCTATATTCCAGGTATATCTGAACAACTGTCTAGAAATTTCAATATTACTAACTTTAAAATAACATGTGAAGCGCAATAAACACAAAACTGGTTAAGGTCATTCAAAGTTAAAAACTAAAACTCCAAAATAAATGAAGAGTAACGTTGTGCATTGAATCCCATTCCAAGAATATAACAAGACATACAAGGGACAAAGTTCTGAGTTATTGAAGAGCAGAAATGCAAGTTTTAAACCATAAATCAACACACACTTATGTACCTGTGCCAATCATTCTCTAATATACAACCTTATTTTTAAATTTAAAGAAGAGAAAAAAAGTAGATTTTTAACCAAACATTCATCAATGATCAGTGGAAAATGGTGCATATCGTGATATCTCCTGCATCATGCAACAATACAACAGGCATTCACAAATTAAACAAAATATATTATTTATTCATAACATCAACTTAAGACAGTGTATCTCCTTGGCATATAGTTATCACCAGCTGAATTGGCTTATAGTAATGTACAAATATGTTACACTTATTCGTTGTGATTTTGTACAGAACACATTTTCACACTATCGACGCTAATATTTTTGAGATTTTCATAATGAATATTGAAGTAAAAAGTTTTTACTTTTAAGATAACATCATAAATTCTTTGTTCTTTCTTTATTTTTTAAATTTTGTTGCTGTTGACCTTGAATGTACAGTGGAACGATGGAAACTGTTACAATTCATTAGTTGTAGGTATTCTACATAGCCTGATATCCATCTCAAGGTAAAATATTGTTTTTAAAATGTCTTCATTGTTTATATAAATGTTAGAAAACTTATAAGTAGCGATGGGTTGACTCGATTCTTCGATTCTAGCCCAAAACTCTGGAGCGGAATAGGGTCCTTCGAAAGTTGAAAAATCGATTCCGAATACGGAAATACTTCCAACCACAATCTTATGTCTGTACGACCGTGTTTTCAACGATCATTTGTATTTTCGCGCCACCTACTAGCGAAAACAAAACATATGTGAATCGGCGTAGTACGAGATAAATGACATACTACTATTTTCTAAGTATGTTGTAAGTAGTAGTTGCAAATTTGTTGGCTGTTTGTGCGTTGAATTGTCAGAAGTTTGGAGTGATTTTCATATTAATCCAATAATTGATCAGAGTATGCCTAAGCATGAGTAATTTCTTGAGGTGGAACTACGTCTAACTTATTGAAACGTTTTAAAATCTTAAGCTGATGAGTGTTGAAAATTTTATGATGCGATACCCAAAAGGTTAAACCACTCATTTTAGAAGTATGATTTAGTTCATTCCCGGCGAATAATACGTAGGAACTCTTTTCGGAATCATTTGCCTTGAGAATGGAGTATGAGTCGGACTCCGAAACGTCGACAGTAAAAGAGCTAATCCCGGTGGAAGACTTCCTCCAATCATTTCAGGTTGTACTCCGCTGAAATTGATCAATCGTTCTTAATTTACATAGAGACACATTATTAATGCTTGTGCCAAGAGATTCCTTCAGAGAGTTATAACTTTTAAGTGGTTGTTTTGTTGATTGGGATTAAGTGATATCTTGCCAGGAATCGATAGAATCGGAATCGAAATGAGTGAATCGGAATCGTTAAAATTTATGAATCGATCCATCTCTACTTATAAGTTAAATAAAAATGTTGTTATAGGTATTTGTTGAACAGATCCCTGAAGTTGGCGGGAAAGAGGTGTTGGCGGGAAAGTCACTCATAACAATGACGATGAGGCCAATCCTCACAAGTTTACATACATATTTTCATTTGCATTGCTCACTTTGCAGACAAAGTTCAAACATGTTCTTTGTCCTTAATGACGTTTTACAACAAGTTACATATTACTGAAAGTGCGTTAAAAGACGAATGATCAATAAACTGTACTTGCTTCAAGGAAGTAATGCAAATCGACGATGTTTGGGCCAGGCAAAGAGACTCGTACAAACCCTCCCTTAATAAGCAAACCGAAGAACAATAGTGGTATTGCGGCTGATCCATCAGCGGCTTTTTCATTCGCAGTTTTATTGATTTCACGTCGGTCGGCTCATATCATCGCCGCATTCATTATGAACCTCTTCAATTGGGGCAGTTATTTCATACTCTGCTGCGATCAGGATTGGCCTCAGAAACATCAGTGAGATTGTAATTTGTTATAAACTGAAAGTAAAATCCTCATTTCTCTGCTTTTCAAGGGAAAAATAACAAAACTAGCTTGTTGGATGGTGTGGCCACAACATGTGAGGCATCTGTTGAGGCATTGCAGTCTGCCCAGTGTCTTCGAAGTCCAGCTCCTACGGTAAGGAAGGCAATTTTCAGAACCTGTTGAATGTTTGTGAGCATCTTATTCATATGGGAGGAATGGAAAAGAATGCGCTTTGCGATGTCTGCATAATATGTGCAGAGAAGAAGAAGAAGAAGAGGAGAGATAGATAGAGAGAGAGAGAGAGAGAGAGAGAGTGTTTGAGTGCTTTTGAAGTGAGCGTCGTGGGGCGAGTGGCAGAGCAGCGAGATGTGTATCATTGTGTTTGGGCGGAGAGACAAGTGGGTAAGCGTTTAAAAACATTCAACCTTGTGTTTCGAAGAGTGGATTCGAAGGGAGAATTCCAAGGACGGGAAGAAGGACAAGCGAACGATGCGATGGCGAATTCGTGGAAGGGGAAGAAGGGCAGGAAGAAGGAAAAGAAAAAAAATCGAATTTAATACTCTAACTTACTCTTAAACACCGTATCCCTCTGATTCCCTTTTTGAAACTCTGTGACGTGTCATACGCAATAGTCAAGGATTACGGCCTCGCGTTGATAGGCCGTGGGTCATCAAGAGGAGGAAGGAGAGGTCGCTACGACGGTCATCAGTCCCTCAAACCGATCATCCAACGCCCCCCCCCCCTTCCTTCCTTGAGGCCCTTCAATAGGGCATCGCTTACCTCCCGTGATGTTCCTTCGATCCCTTCTCGGCATCGCCCGGGAGAGTGATTTCTCCGCGAGAGAGAGAGAGGGAGAGAGGCGTCCCTTCCCCCCCTCTCTCTCTCTCTCTCTCTCTCTGCCTCCGCACGCACGCACGCGTGTGTTCATTCGCACACGTGTGTGTGTGTGTTCTCGAAACATAAATACGGACGCGCGCACGCACATTCGAGAGTGGACACATACATACATAAATACATATATGCATATTCACACATACATATGTGATGCGCGCGAGAGAGAGAGAGAGACAGGTGGTGCAAATCGATATATAGAAAGAGAGAGAGGGAGAGAGAGGCCTCCCTCTCTCTCTCTCTCTCTCTCGCACCCCCTCCCCTCCTTCCCCTTCTTCCCACTCTATACGTCATCGCATCTTCACCGAGAGAATTATTGGAATAGCACTTGTGAAGCATTATTCATGATGCGTGTGTAATCGGATCACCATAGTGGAATTCCCCCAATGGAAGATGATAATAGTTTGCATCGAAAGAGCGCGTTGATTATGGCACTTGGGAGAGGGAGAGACCCAAGAGCGTGGAATCTACAATTCGAGAAGAGGGAAACGTATTGAGCTTGCCACGGTGGCCAATACTTGACGTTCGCCTCCATTTTCCCCTTTCACCCCCATCATTCACCTCGGCGCTAACAGATAGATGCACTAATTTTCGAGTTTCGCGATGGTTTCCTTCGATAACTCACTCCAAATTGCCACGAATTAACCTTCTGAAACAACTCTTCTGGTAACATATTTCGTTTACCACAATCAATGAAATTCCGTATTCTGAGCAAAGAACATAGTTAAAGTGAGTAAATTCCAATACCACCCGGAAAAAAACGAATGTTTCGAGATTTATTTGCTTTAGACTTGGGAATCGAACGGTGAGCGTAAGGGCGAATCCCATACACTCACTCTCGCACGCACGCACACACTTACTTATACGCTCTACTCGCCCGATAAGGGATTCGCAGTCGAGATTCCGACGCTACGGATCGCATTCATTCACTACGGAGCGGTCACGGTGGCGAACGCTCCGAATGGTTCCAATGGACGCTCTATACCACTCATAGCTCATCATAATCATCATCACCTGCAAGGAGGACATGATGATTGTGCCGAATGAATAGGAGAGAGATAAACACTCGATCAATAGCGGTTTAACGCCAGTGAATTTCGTGAATTCAGCCATGAATCAACTGGTACTTGGATATTGGTATATAGATCACTTAGGATTTCCCTGGTTTAAAAAACAAACGGACGCCCATTGACAGCGCGTGGCAGCTTATTCCATTGATTCCATCAATAAAATCGTCATCATGCCAGTGCACTCGAAGGGAGAGGGTTGAGAATCAGTGCAATCGACGAAAGATAGCGAAAAATTTCTCGAAATAAAATATTGAGCCGTTAAGACCTTAAAGTATTGCAGACAGCACTTCAAAATGGATATTATTCGAAGAGTACTTCGCCTGAACGCACCCAACGATTGATGATCATTGCATTCGTCGCTATTGTTTTCCATCGACGGAGAGACATTCTTGCCACTTGTTCCTAAACTGGTGAAAGTTCGATGGGATTATTGAACTGACATTATATTTTGTCAAATCTATAGCAACCAGTAGAAAACTATGAGTTAATAAATAATGTCTCCTTTGAAAAAGTCATGCAGTCTTATGTTCCCTCTACATCGAGTACTATTTTAATAAATGGGGACATTAACCTTTAATTAATTCGACTGCATGTCTTTTGTCAAAATGAATCTTGCATATTCGTCCTTTTTAAAAAGTTATACGATCTGGTCTTTCCGGAACGCAGGGTTTCGCTGCTATTGATAGGTACCGGCGAAGTTTTCGAGTTTAACTGCGTCTCGAGAATTTTTAGGCCCATATTTTCTCCCGCGTTGCAGCGAGTGTCTTCACTTGATTTTGCTGAGAAATTGCTGCCTTTTAAATCGTGGAACCGTGGAATCGTGGAAATCGCGATGTCTTGCTCTCTTCTCGTTTCGCGTTTTTACAACGCTCTTGAGATTCATTCTCGGTACCCAAAAGTGTCAAAGTTAGGCATCATATTCAGACTGCTAAAGCTAACAGGATCCTTCTACGAGATTCTGAAGCACTGCTGAGGGAACGTATCCGGAACATCCCCACACAACTTCCCCATCGTGCAGACAAGCTCTACATTTGAAACTGGCCTCAAGTATAAAACCAGACGACTAGGACCTGATTGTTAAAATTACATTCCTGTCTGTCACGAGAAGCCAGCAAAAAACTCTCCAAAAGTAGTCGAATAAGTTCGAGAATTTACAATGAAATCTTTTAGACGCGATATTGTTAGATTGAAAATAGCTTTTGATAACGTTCCCCCATTGCAATGACTTATTAAACTAAAAGCCTATGGAATATATCACGATATAATATGTTGGATTAAAGATTTCTTAAATAACCACGAACAGAGAGTAGTTCTAGATGGCATTAGTTCAGATACAGTTTAAGTCACATCCAGTGTACCCCAGGGAAATGTCATTGGTTCCTTATAATTCCTTTTGTAGATTAATGATATCACCCCCGTCGTTACGAGTAACATTCACCTTTTCGCGGACTACGCATTATTGTACAGGGATATTAACAAAGAGTCTGATAGAATTGCCTTAAAGAAAGACCTAGAAGCTACAAACGATTGGTGCGACACTTGGCAGTTATAATTAAATTTTAATAAGTGCGTTGTTATGATATTTTGGAGGAAGAGTAGCTTAAACAACGAGACGTACACAATTTATCAAGCTGAACTAGTGAATGTAGAGTCTGTTAAGTACTTAGGTGTGACCCATACTCAGGAATTGTCGTGGGGGAAGCATATAAGAGAAATTTGCGGACAGGCAAATCGTAGATTAGGATTTGTTAAAAGGATACTAGGAAAATGTGGCGAGAAAGTAAAGGAGCGATGTTATTTTTCTTTCGTGAGAGTACGCCGCTAGTATATGGGACCCTTACGAAGTATGTCTTGTTTCTAATATAGATCGAATACAGCGGAGGGCAGCTAGATTTGTTACAAATTGTTATGATAAACATAATAGTGTTACTAACTTGTTGAGCGAATTAGGGTGAGAACCTCTATCCGATCGAAGGGAAAAATATACATTTAATCTTTTACGAAAGTTTGATGTAGACTATTTTTAGCCGGACGTTCAAAATATTTTGCTAGAGCCAACCTTTTATGATAGGGACTATGACAGGAATAAGATTAAGGAAATAGACTACAAAACAGATAGATTTAAGATTTCGTTTTTTCCACGTACAATAAGGGACCATAATAGTTGTGATAGATCAGTTCTAGGATACTGACTAGGTTAAATAGATTTTTTTAAGTAGTGCTAATTATCTTAACATGATTATTAGCTACTGACCTTGCATGCAATACTCCTGCTCATGCATCCGGCATGATATAATCCTGCATCTATTAAGCACCTTGTAGTGCTATTTATCTGTCACATTAATAATATTAACTAGTAATTGTATCTTGAGTGGTTTACTACATGGTAGCATGGTCGTCCATGCAGCACTCTCCTAGTATTCGGTCTTTTCCGCGTACTGTTGTCATGACTGCTTTTGGTTTGCATTCTGGTATTCTGTGGGAACGTGCGCGGTTCGGGTTTCAAGCCGGGATGAAGGCTTCATGCCTGGTGTGAAATCACCCTGTGCCACACACCCTAGTGGTGGCTTTCACAGTATTTTGTTGATGTAGATGATACAGACACTATGCCGATGAAAGCTCCAGAGCAGTGCAAAACCTCCCCGACCTGGGGGCTAAGTAAAGCCCTCGCATCCCTCCTGGCCACAAGGACACAACTTTGCAGTGGCGCCAGATTGTATCCCTACCGAAGAAATGATTACAGGACTTGAGGTGGTCATCAGGGAGCTGCCTGGAGATAAAGCGGAAGGAACACGAACGGATGTCACAAGCATCTTGCGAAAGGCAATAACACCCGTAGCCAACCTAATCCAGGTACATTTTTATCACTGGGGGGAAAGACAAAGACCTTTGTGAGCTGTATACATTCACATCTCACTCACTGCATCAATTAGCCACTGCTCCAACTAGAGGGAAAAATACACTTGATCTTTTAGCGACAAATATTCCACACGTGGTTGTAAACATAGGTACTGATAAGGAAATAAGCAACCACAAGATAGTTAACGCTAATTATTCCGTAAGCATGATCAAGAAACATAATCCACAAAGAAAAATCTACTTTTTGGATAAGGCTGACTACGAAGGTATGAAACGAGAGTTGCAAAATTCATTTATTAATTTTCAAAAAATAAGTATCAACAATCAATTTTGTGGATCACTTTCCTCAATGTTACATGATCAGTAGTTAGCAAATACATACCAGCTATATCTATCTATATCTAAACTCTTAGCAAAAAAAAAGCGTGCCGAAGGGCGTTAGCTGATTTCAAAAGTAAATTACATGGAGAACACTTGAACGATAATCCCAAGGCATTTTGGTCGTATGTTAGGGACACTCGAGGAAATAAATCAACAGTACACACGCTTAAGAATATCAAAGGGGAAAAGCTAACCAACAGTCTACAAAAAGCCAATTCGTTAAACTCATTCTTCAAAAGTATTTTCAGTACTTATACACCACATCTTTTCGATCCGCAGCCAGTTCGTTCCCAAACATTGATGCCTGAAATTATTATAAATTGTCGCGGCATAGAACATCAGCCAAAAAATATCAACCCCAACAAATCCCCCGGTCCAGATCAAATACCTGCTCGCGTATATATAACATTGGCATCAGACATAGCGCCTTACTTAGAATTAATATTTACCAAATCATTAGTAGATCACGTAGTGCCCAAGAGCTGAAGACCCTAGTAACTACAGGCGTATTTCTCTCACATCCATTTCGTGTAAGGAATTTGAACACATAATCATGGCATGGCATGGAACAGCATGGCAGATAATGTATCAAAGTGATTATAAATGTTTGTTTAGTTCTAATGAAAATGATTTATTTGAACTATTTTAATTTTTCTGCCACTTATCCTGCAAGCAACTATTTTATTATGGCTATCACAAGTCATGGAGACTCAAAGAACTATTTTAGGATATCACCCCATTATATTTGGCGGCGAACCGCAACTGCGTTACCGACTGCTGGTTTTTTCTCCAATGACCATACATGCTACCTAACTTGAACGCTTTTTGGTGTATTTCTCACACCGTTCAAATTAACAACCTCATCTTGATTCCGCTTATCAAGAGAAATCCAAATTCTGATGTATAAAATAATTATTATTTATTAATGAATTTAATTAAACTCGACCCTGCATTTTCCTCAATTATTAAGTAAAAATCTTTCAAAAAAATATTCTAATGACGGAGGTAAAATCACTGATTACGTATAAGAACCTAAAACTGTGAAATATCAACTACAGAACAGCTTCCTCTTTAAAAACTAACACACCGCCGATTCTTTGAGCTTTAATTAGAGTAGAAATGCTAAAATGGCGTAAATTAAAATTTTATATAAATGGATATATAAAATGATAATAAAAATAGTTATCCATTCATATGAATTGCTGTCATCAGAAAAAATGAGTCACATGAGAGCGGTGAATAGGAGTGCAATAAGAAAATGGGAAGGGAGTAGCATTTCGTCTTTTTACTCTCCCAGGGGCTGATTTTGAGCCACTTCCACTAATGTCTTCCTGTTTGCTTATCATATGAACTCATTCCTAGCTCATCGCGGATGAACTAGGAACTGAATTTTTTTGAAGATGTGTATTTTAAAATTTGAAGCATTTTGAAGTTCACTTTGTATATTTACGACAGTATGCAAAGTTCTCCTTATTTTGCATGACGCCCGCATGAAAAGATGAATAACAAAGGCATGACATTAAAAAGCTATCTCAAATGAGTAAAAGGCCATGAAATGTCGAAAAATACAATTTCCGAAATAAATATCGCATTTAAACATTTATTCTCTATAAGGGACAATAGTTTTTTTGTCCCAATAATGGCGGCCGACGGCTTTCCCGTAGTGGAAATGCATGCGACGACTCTATTTAATAGTTGTTGTGGCGGCATGTAGATGACTCTGAGTAAATTAGCGAATGATTATATATATATATATATATATATATATATATATATATGTATATATATAATTGGCATTCTCTCTGTGACTGAGGAAGGGCTAACACCCGAAACGTCTCTAAGTAAGACTTTCTCTTTACTCTCGTCTTTTTACCCCCCTGTAAATTTCCTCTTTAATTGTGTTTGTGGCCATTTGGCGAAGTTTTCCATTGTGTGTGTGTGTGTATATATATATATATATATATATATATATATATATAGATAGTTAAATAAATAAATAGATAGATAGATAGAGAGAGATGCGTGAATTAGTTGCATATGAGTGTTTCGGTCATATGTTGTAGAGGGGCGACCCAGCGATCGCTCCTGAAATTGATTGTAAATGAGTGATTTGATGGAGATTATGAGACGTGCTAAGTGAGAACAATCCACACGGCCTACTGTTCCAAACGACATCTCCTACGAGTGGAGAAAATTGGCCGGTAAAGTTGCGAGATAGAAAGTGGGAAATTTGCCCACTTACGTACTCATGATGAATGTGAATATTTCCTTACTAAATCAATCCCGGCAACGACAGGACATGTTCTAATGAGATGATGAATCATCTACAAAAATCTCAAGAGGAGGTTTGGAAATAATGCCCTCATTTATAATTTTAATGGAACCCTTATTTCTCAGTATATTGCTTTAGAATGTAAGCTCCGGGTAATGCGCTTTTGTGGCTGAGATACGAGGAACGCCGTAGAAGAAGTTTCCGTGAGGAATATCGCATATCTTTCATCTTATCAATCAGTTAAGTGGGACTAATATAGAATTGATTATTCGAAAAGAATTTAATTGCCCAGCTAAGGTTAACAATCACGATCTTATCGTAAAAGCTTGAGTCACTCATCACGATCGAAATTAAAATAATCAATTATTTTTCTATGTGACCGTACCTTTCCTGTGTTTTCACAAAAATAGTCTTCGTGAGAAAATTTCTACGATGAGAGAATAAAAATTTCCACCATCCCAGGAGTGAAGTGTAGAGTAGCGCACATATTACGAAGCAATTAAGAGGTATTTGATCCCGAAAGTAAAACCATCTGGTTCCGAGAGCATCCGATGACTACTCTAGTGGCGAGGCACTATCGAACCCCCAACGTCATCTCCTCACCGTTAACTTCTCCGTCATTGGAATGTATGTGGCATGGCGTGCTGTGGCGCCATGTGTGGTAAATGCCCCCCCCCCTAATAATCCTCGTGAGACCCGAGGACCAATGAAGGGAACAGAATACCGCTACCATCTGACATAAGCGAAGTTCTCTTCTCCCGCGACAATGACATCCCGAGAGCCCGAACGGCGCAGGAGCAGCAAGTGAGTTAAAGGCAAACCAAGACATTCATACCCCTATGGGTGAGCAGCTGACAACAATCGTGGAACACGGCAACAATACTCCATAGAACATTGACATGGCATCTGGTGACGGTGAACTTTCGGACGAAGAAGGAAATGACAAAGAACAGATGTTCGAAATAAAATATTACCACCGAAATAAGAGACAACGCTGTGCCAGCAGAACAGCAGCCAAAGACACTGACAAGAAACGGGTTGAGCGCATTAGTGCAGCTAGACTCAGAGTAAAATGAAAATGACAGCGAAAGGAACAGAAATGAAACAGGGAATCCAAGAAATAAGTGGCCACCAATTATCATGGTAAACGGCATTAAAAACTTAACTGAGTTCATTCGTTAACTCAGGACAATAACACAGAAAAAAACCTTTACTATAAAGAAGGAAACAGACGGATTCAACTTGCAACTAAAACTAAAAGCAGACTATGACAAGGTAATCGATTTCTTAAATCATAAATGTGCAAAAAAAGGACTACCTGGGACACCAAGGGCGAAGGTGTCCTAACATATGTCTTACAGGGATTGGGCAGAGACATAGAACTAGAATTAGTAGCAGCTGGGGTACCGTGTGTGGCGCCAAAACGAAAAGACATCGAATTTTGGCACCAAATCGAAAAGACGCCTATGTCATAACGGTTAGCCGGAAAGGCCTAAGATACTTGAGACAGCAAAGTACGTATGCTCGCACCCAGTACAAATATCGCCATAAATGTACAAGCACCCATAGAGGAGTTACTACTGCAACCGTTACAATCACGGTTCTATGCACTGCACCGCTCTACCTCGATACTGCAGTTGCGCTGGGGAACATGAAGGGAGAAAATACCCGAAAACGGACCCAGTAAAATGCTGCAACTGCGACTCCAGCACAGGGCTAATTCAGGAGAATGTAATGTCTATTAAAAGTACGCCAAAGTGTATGAGAAAAGTGAAGACACTCAGGCAGGTGCCGAAAGATTGATAAAGGAAAATGGTGGCAAACGACCGGAGAGGCAAACTGCTCTCCCCGAAAATGTATGTTTGGGAAAAGCGTAAAAAAGCAAAGAGAAGAAACACAGAAGGTTGAGGCTATGACAGAACCTGGCCAACCGCCAGAAACCCCCAAAACCAAAGATCATAATGAGCCACCAAACGGCTGCAAAAATGACGCATTACTCACCCTGACTAACCATTGGTAAAATGTTTCAGCAACAAATGAACCTGATTCGAACAATGCTATTAAAGATAAGCGACGTCCTCTTAAAAGCTAGCACTGAAAATGGCTGCTAAACAGAAAACAAAATCACTGTTCATAGCGTTATGGAACGCAAACGGCGAACTCAAAAAGCAAACGCCGGAGATTACGTTGTTCCATGAACGGAGGAGGGTAGACATTTGCCTCGTGTCAGAGACTCACCTGAAACCCGCAAAGAAATGAGCAGTTCCAAATGACAAAATAATAAGGAAAGATCGGCAACTCGGAAGAAATAAAAAAAGCAGCAGGAGGAGTGGCCATACTTATAATCAATCGTATATTATCAGACAGCATGGCAGAACCTGAATTCCAGGAACTAGAAGCAGTAGGGGCCAATGTAGCGACGGATATTGGTGAAATCCCAATTTATTCATGCTGCTAAGATCCAAATAAGCAAATGCAAGATGCTGACTTTGATGCCCTGATCCTGGGAAACCAGTCCCTGATCCTAAGGGGGGGGGGGGTAAATGAATGAAAGACATGACGAATGGAACTGTCCCACGACCAATCAAAATGGCCGGGAATTACAAATATGGATTTAAATAACAATAGGCTCAAGGTTGCACCAGTAGAACCCCAACAAGGACAGCCGGGAGTACGTAGTGTAATTGACTTTGCAATTTTTGTAAGTATTGGACGACCCAGTAAGGCAATGGTAAATAACGCACTAACTAGCGACCACCTCCCCGTCACAATACATGTAGGTGCGAGGCTAATAATGACTCGGATGCCCCGAAAGTCTTATCTTGTTGGCTAGCCAATTGGGAGCTACTTAACGCAGTCATTGATGCCGAGCTCTGCAACCTCAAAGAGGCAAAATCTGCTGACGGCATTGAAAATATGACAGTAGGAATTACAACTGCAAACAGGCAGTCCGGGAATGGAAATGAAATAGGCAGTCCGGGTTAAACCAAAAAGGCCACTAGACTTTGTAAAATTAGACGAAAACACAATGCGAACAATCAAAGAGAGGAATAGAATTCGAAGAGTGCATGAAAAAATCGGAACAGTCACAATGAAATGTGAACTAAAGAAAGTTAAACGAGGAAGTAAAACGAAGTATTGATAAACTAAGACTACAAAGGTGGAACTACAAACTTGCGTCTTTAAGTGTAGAAGATGGAATACAATATGGAAGACAGCAAGAAGCCTGAGGAGAATACTTCCCTCCGACCCGAAACTAAAAAGGGAGAGTACCACGCTAACAAACAGTGCCGAAAAAGCCAATTTTAATGTGGACTTCTTTGAGAAGATATTTACCCCCCAAAGACCTGTGCTTAAAACCCCCATTATAAGGGTGGAGATAGGGGAAGATGACGAAACGGATAGACGATTACCCCCAGTCTGTGAAGAGTGATGTGGCAAGTATCATCAAAGATCTGCCTATGAAGAAATCTCCGGGAGAAGACGGGATGACAAATGAGATCCTAAAGAGACTCACTGACAACTCACAAATCCACCTGATGAACCTAATTAATACTTATGTTAAATGTTTATATGGGTGTAATTAATGTAAATGCTTATGTTATTTTCCAAAAATTTGGAAAAAAAATTGACAATAAAATACATGCCAAAAAAGGGTGGGCAATCTATAAAACCGACTGACTTCAGGCCAATATCCTTAATATCAAACCTGGGAAAACTGGTGGAAAGGGTTGTGGCCAAAAAAATGAGAAAAAAATTCTTCCGCACGAGCAGGTAGAAGTGGATTCTCAACTACCCAACAGATTCACAGAGTAGTTGACTATGTATCTGGCGTGTTCAACAGAAAAGAGATGGTCATTGGAGTATTCCTAGATATCTCCAAAGCCTTTGACAGAGTCTGACATGACGGCCTAATGTTAAAAATGAAAGACTGGGAATTCTCTGCCTGGATTTGGATTTTTAAGTGGACAAGGTCCTATCTGAAGGACAGAAAATTCAAAATCAAATGGGACCGAGAAATATCTGCAGAAAAGGCTGTTAACGCGGGCGTACCACAGGGGTAAATACTAGGACCACTATTATTTCACGTACATATGGCATACTTCCCTATCGACCGGGAAAACTGGCACTGCGTGACAGCCCTATGTACAGATGACGTCGCAATAATTGCGGGAAGCAAATCAAGTAAATTAGCAAAAGAATACACTGAAGATGTGCTTCAGCCAATAATCAATTGGTACAACAAATGGAGGCTGAGTATAAATACCCTGAAGACCCAGACAGTAATATTCTCTCGGCCACAATCAGAAATATAACCTTGCCTCTGCATGACAATAAAAGGGCAACCAATCCTATGGGCAGAAAATGCCGCGTACTTGGGAATAATATCGACAAAAACCTCTCGTTTGCTGGACATGTTGGAGAAATAATGAACAAAGTCAGGGCAATGAAAGCAATACTAGCACCCATTATACGCAACAACGCCACACGGAGAGAAATAAAAACAAAAATATACGAAAGCATCGCTATTAGACCGGTCATGCTGCATGGGACGCCAGCGTGGGCCGGGATTCCATGCGAAAAATCGAAGTGACAGAGAGAAGAATTTTCTTTCAAATTCAAAACCCCCCTCAATGGAGTAAGGATGAAGACGTATACAGGGAAGCAAATGTAAATAACACACTGGTCATGATAAAACAACAATTAGTAAAGTACTACAGGTAACTGGAAGGAAATACGAATAAGGCACTGTAAACAACTAAATGAAATGCAATACACGGGAACTGTGATGAAAGATTCAAGCGACCGAAAGCGGTGCTGCACTTGTTTTTAAAAAAAAGGGAATGGTGGCACTAAATTAATAAATAAAAAAGAAGACATTCACGGAAGAAAAGTCAAGATGGCGGATTCCGAACCAGCAGCCTCAATTATTACTGATTGAGTCAGTTTACGATTCCAGATTCTTCTTAATGTGTGTAAATGATGGTGGCGCCATGGATGGTGGAGGGCCGAATCGCACACCATGGTCGTCACTCGCGGACGGGGATATCCATGTGTCTAGAGACGAGCTGCTTGCTCACGTCATCGATCGAATTCGAGCCCAACTTTACTTCAGAGACTGAACACTGAGCGGTGTTCATATCGTCGCGAGCCGCTTCCTGAATGTATATTGAATGGCATCTACCACACGCTAAGACGCAGTGAGGTAGTCATGCATTAAATTCAACGGTAATGCTATTATGGTATAAATGCGCATAGAAAAATCAAGTCTAGAGTCTTTCTCAATGAAACCGGGATTGCTCGTGGTGATGAAGAGTAATGCACGATCAGATATTGGAAGCTATCGTGTGGGGTTCGGAACGACGATAGGCCACGTGAAGTTATGACCTTTGCTACGAGAGCAAGTATCGTCAGTGGTTCAATTGGATGCTGCGGAATATATGAAATGTCATTCAAATAAAAAATACATCAGATTCTGGAAACGCTTCGAAATGATTAAAACGGGTAATGGCAAGATTCATTTCTTTGTTGAAAAATTTCCAGGTCCATTCTTTATAACCACGATGAAGTTGATGAAGCTACCGCCACCACTTGCCTCAAATTTATCGCGAGGATATGTTGATTGGAGTTCAATTTTCTAATCACAAATACGGAAATTAATTTCAATCTCTGTGTTTTTTCTTTTCAGCATTCAAAATTGCTGGTTAAAGTGGGAGAAACCACGAGTAAATGATTACCGCTATTTCAATTTAGCGTCCAGCATTCTAATAAAAATTTTACGGAAGAAAACGAGAAAATCGGAATCCGCTTTAATGCTATCCTATTTTATCGTAAGGATAACGCTTAATAAAATTAAGGGTTTGGAAATATAGGGGGAGTGCCCGAAGTCTTCGATTTATCGATGAGAACACCGTAGAGAGAGAGAGAGAGAGAGAGAGAGAGAGAGAGAGAGAGAGAGAGAGAGAGAGAGAGAGAGAGAGAGAGAGAGAGAGAGAGAGAGCATGGAATGGAAAACACGGAATCACACAAAATGGAGTGAAAAGAAAAGTAGAGAAAAGATCAACGATGAGATGTGACTTCGCAAACTGCGACAATATACTATGCCCTATATAAACCAGTTTTATCTAAGGCTTTAAAGGGTTTCAATGCTCTCTGTAGCTATAATTGTTCATTTGACTTGTAAAATGTGAAATAATTTCAAAATTACTCGGTGTTTTTTCACAGATTTTTATTCTTGGTCGACCGGTTTCGTCGCATAGGCGACGTCAGCAAATGAAGATTTTTAAAAGAGGACTTTTGAAATTATTTTAAATGAATTTTTGCAAAGTGAAGCATCGAGCGAATAATATGTGATTGGTCAGGTGAGGTAGGCTTCAAACGCAAAATAAATGACTAATACCATGGAAACCATCATGTCTACCATACGAAACTTACGACAAAATAAAAGGATATTAGCATGTGCACCGTCTATCTGCCATAACAAACGTCGAACTCAAGATATTTGCTATTTTTGTTAAAAGTAAGTATAGCCAAGTATAATTACATGTCTTTGAAATATAAAAATAAATGGAATATCGAAAAATAAAATTTTTGCCTTTTTCACTTAAGTATAACAACTTCAAGGGAAACGCGAGTTATCTGCCTCGAGATTCCCAAAATTTAATTTTCTTGAAAATGAAAGAATTAAGATTTTTATTTAGCCTTGAGATCAATATAGTTACATAATTCATGGTCTTGGTTTGCGCCTGCCTTATCTCTGAAAGAAAAGATTCCGGAACGACACACTAGTCTCCGATATCAGGACTTAATTTTTCTCTGGGTTGAAAAATATATCCGAAGATGACGTGCTTGAATACGATTCCGTAGCGCGATAGACCAGTCTAAATAAAGATACTTGGACTGTGACCGCACTGAAGACACGAATGGATGAATTACAAATTAAAAAAAAAAAGACTCCGGCGAATAAGAGACCGAGGGAGGGGGAGAGGTGTGAGGACAATGCGAGAGAAAACAAACGGCTTTTTTTCGTGCCTTTATTATTGTCACAATTTGATTGCCTAAAAAGTACTTAGGGACAAAAAAGTAAAGCAAACTATAGCTGTAATACATTTAAATTTAAAGTATATATTCAGGAAAGAGTTGATTTAAATGAATCAGTAAGTGTCTATCATGCCTTGAGTACCTACCTTCAAATATTTCCTACTATTCGAGTGCAGAGGCAGAAACGCCCGTCGATTCTTCTCGTGAGGGTGAGAAATAGAAGTTTTGCTCACAAGGGAATGATTCCAATTTTTCATTTTTTTTAAATCTTAAGATTTGTTTGTTTGGATTATAAGCGTTTCTTGTATTAGTGAAAATATCCCTATCATCGCTTAATAATGAGCGCATTGCATTATTTTTTTCTGAAAGAGTTTATTTTAAAAACAGTAAAACTCAGTAAATATGGCAAATATTTTACGTGCATTGTGCATTGTAATAAATAATATAATACATGATGGAAAAATTCGGCCAAGTGTCTCATTCTTTATGAGGTGTCTACTTTGAGCATTACTGGTCATTATAGTCCTTCCGAATTGAAATATGAAGAAGAAAACAAATGAATACGCGCAGCGAAGGACACAGAGGGCAATCGTTCTATCGATGAACCCCTTCAATTGAACGAATGCAAAACTTTAGATGGCTGAGACAAATGCCGCATTCAAACGGCAATGGGCAATTATTGACAGCAACATTATGAACGAGGAAAGTGAAAGTCCACTCATCGATAATTTTTAAAACGCCAATCCATAAATAACTTAACAATGGCGACACGGAGAACGCAATTAAAACACTGATACAATGTAATGATGAACTATTTATTAACCCTCCAGGTGGCGACAGAAATGTCGCTATTGACGCGATTTAAATGCAATCCTTAAAATACCCTTCAAGTTAAAATGAATAATTGTGTGAGGAATAGGAAAGGGTGAAGGTTGCCAACCCACAAGTGACTCGTTTTATTTGCCTAATTACATTGAGAAGATGAATGGTAAGAACTTCCTGTACGATCGCTGATCCGTAATTCCCCACGTCTCTCCCGTCGTTTTCCAAACCCATGGACTAGCATTCCTTTCCCCCCCCCTTCCTTATTGTTCCTCTCACCCACCACCTACTTCCTGCCTGCTCTATTGCCATCCCGCCATCTCGCCCCTCCCCTCTCGCCTCTCCCACCGAGTCAGCAATGGACATTGTACCAATGGACGCGCTCGCCAGACGGACGACGAGGAGATTGCGCCGACCGACGAAGGAAGGAAGTGTATGTACTGGCGGGTGCACGTGCGGGATGTAACCCATGTGTAACACGCAGTGAGCAATATACTCCGTCGATCCCATGGCTTGATTGTCATTTCCTTTTGGTTCCCTTTTCTCTCCCTTGCCGGATTCGCCGATCGTCCCTCGGCGTTTACATTCCCAAAAAAGAGAAAGAAGAAAGAAAAGTGCTTAGAAATACGAGATACTGAAAGGTGCTGTTAGCCATAGATGAATTAAAACTTTTTATTCTTTTCTGTTTCAATGTATAGCTTTATTATATAAAAGAAACTGCGATATATGAAAAACTCTCCAGCATCCGTCGACCCGCTGTGAAGGGCAAACCTACAGAACCAAATGGCAGAAAGCCAGATAGAACGCGTAATTAACATACATTCCGCCAAAGAAGGGACATGAAATAACAGTGAACATGGACGACAATTTTGACGAAATCTCTATCACAAAAGAATCATGTAATGATATGCTCTCAGGAAAAAAGAACTGTACCTTGAGAGCGTTAAAGCATTTATTGTTGGGTCTGTCAATTTCGACAAATGCCGATTCTATAGAATGTCATTTCACCAATGAACTCGTCTTCTCCACAATCAAGGTAACCCGAATACGATGCAAGCAGGATTTTGTCAAACCTCGATGGTGGAACAGTAACACTATCTCGGACTTATTCGATTTTAGATGCCTAAGGAAGAATGACTGTTCTGTCATATGTATTTGAAAAGAAATACAATAGAAATGCG